>CM045460.1:4878551-5478551 GCA_024666655.1 Dascyllus trimaculatus | reverse complement strand
GTGTCATAAGAAACACATCCTTTAAAATAAAAGACTTTAAACCACTACTTTTTTTTCTTCTGCGACCCTCCAAAAATGGCTTCACGACCCAGTTTTGGGTCCCGACCCACCAGTTGAGAACCACTGCCCTATAAAACACTGAAATGAGTTTCCTTAGAAAGTGTTTTCTCTCAGCTTTTTTTTTTTTTGCTGTTATCATCAGTTACAAGCCCACTACCATAGTGGATGATAATGGTTAATTTTCTTTCACCAACTAACTTGTCAAACTCAAAGAATCATCCATCCATCATCTGTACACCGCTTAATCCTCTGTAGGGTGGTGGGGGGCTGGAGTCTATCTCAGGTGACAGGTCGAAGGCCGGGGACACCCTGAACAGATCATCAGTCCATCTCAGGGTGACACATAGAGACAGACAACCAAGCACACTCACATTCACATCTACGGACAGTTTAGAATCATCAATTAACCTCAGCATGTTTTTGCTATCCCCGGTTCGCGTCCCAGTTAGGACACCTGGGATCTTTCTGTGTGGAGTTTGCATGTTCTCCCTGTGCAGTGTGGGTTTTCTCCGGGTTCTCCATCTTCCTCCCACAGTCCAAAAACATGCTGAGGTTAACTGATGATTCTAAATTGTCCGTAGGTGTGAATGAGAGTGTGCTTGGTTTTCTGTCTCTATGTGTAGCCCTGTGATAGACTGGCGACCTGTCCAGACCCTGCCTTCGCCCTGAGTCGACTGGGATAGGCTCCAGCTTACCCGTGACCCTACAGAGGATGAAGCGGTGTATAGATGATGGATGGATGTTTTTGCTAACAACCGAGCCACCGTGCAGCCCACTCAGAGAATTAATAATCTGTAATTCATTCTCTTCTGCTACACCGGGTCCATAAGAAACTGGAGATGTGATATAATGGAAAAAAATACTGTAATTTATTCAGTTACAATTGGTTTTTCCATCATGCTTTTATAAAAAAAGACTTCCAAAAGTCTTACATTTAACCTGGCTGAACTGTTGACAACTCTTGAGGAGTACTGCTGCATTTGTGAATAAAGATTAAATAAAACTTTATTAATCCAAAAGGAAATTCTTCAGAAACAAATCACCCTGGGCCAGAATCTATCCAAAATTACTTAAACTAGTAGTATATATATATATATATATATATAAAATTTTTGACAATAAGAAAGGGTGGAATAAAAAAAGATGATATCTCTGCTGTTGCATCAGTTGTAATCATTTTAGAATAGCTAGAAGGTCTGGATTAACAGGTGAAATTGTTAGTTTAAAATAATGGATGACTGTTTAGTTGTAACAGAAAGAAGTAAGAGTTAGAAAAAAAATAGGTGTGGGGTTAGAATTGCTAAAAAGTATCTGTAAATGGTTGAAATATTTAAAAATTATGGATAAATCGACCTGTCCAGGGTGTCCCTTTCCTTCGCCCGAGTCGGCTGGGATAGACTCCAGCCCCCCCGCGACCCTACAGACGATTAAGCGGTGTATAGATAATGGATGGATGGATGGATTAATTATTGAAATTGTTAGCTCATAGATTTCGGATAAACTGATGGAAAAGCTTAAAGAAATGGATAAATAAACTAAATAGATCACCTAAAGTAAATAAATAGATCACCCATTGAAAAAAAGGCATCAAAGTAATGGCGATACCAGCAGAAGTGCCTAAATAGTTGAAATGACTAAAATGAATGGACACACAATGGTGAAATAGCTAGATAGCTTATGTTATGGATTATCAGTTGCAACTACTAGTTAGGAGTCATGGATAAATGGTGTAAAAACTTAAAGTCGTGGATACACAGCTGAAACAGATGGTCTACCGTATTGGAATAAATAGTTAAAATATGTATTAAAGCATTAACTAATAGTTGAAATGAATAACAGTACTGGAGCTGAATTGCTTAAGTTTACAAATAAAAAGGTAAAATGGTCAGGTAAAAGTAATGGCTGAAAGGGGAGAATCTGTAATAGATAAGTGGTTGGAATTGTTAAGTAAAAATAATGAATAGCTGTGAAAGGTTGAAAAAAGTAGTAGTGGCTAAAGGTTACCTAATGAATGGTTGAAGTAGCTAGCCTGACTAAATGTTATGGACAAACTGTTGAAAATGTTACCTACATGTATACAATAAAATGCTGAAAAAGCAGAACTGATAAGTGATTGAAGTGTTTACCTAAATGTTAATAATAGAACTGACCATGATATTGATGGTTCAACTGCACAAAATACATATTTTCACAATATCCACTTCCATGTAGATCCATCCATCCATCCATCCATCCTCTGCCAGGTCATGGAGGGAGCAGTCTAAGCTTCCATGTAGGTAATACTGGTAAATAACATCCATTTACATTTTTAACATCAGAAGTGGAGTCTGGAGTATCTGAGTTTATCTGACAGGGCTGAAGGTATGTCAAGATAAAACAGCAGTCGTTTTCTGGACTTTTCTCTGACCTTTGGTGTCTTTTTGTGTCAACTGTGTGTTATTTGGGCCTCAAAAGAGAACAACTTATAAGGGGGAGTGGAAGCCATAAGCCAAAGCATCATATTGCATAAGCTTATGGGTGTTTATGTTTTAATAAGATCTTAATCTGTTATCTACAGCTGTTGGATTGCTGTAGTGACAATATTAACCATGAAATCTGACAATGTAGAGCAAACAGCCGAAATGGAAAGTATTGTGAAAATGTACTTTATGTTGACTGCAATGGGGTTTAAATAAGTCATGTTTGATAAACAAAAGGCATCAAGCGCACCCTTCACTATGACAAACAGATACACTGTAAAAAAAAATCTATGATAACAATGACATCTTCAAAAAAACTAAATAGTGTTTGCAAAAGTACAGATTTTTGATGTTGGCATGAGTTTTGTCCTTCTTAAATTAATATTATTTTGCAAGTAACACAAAAATTCTCTTTATTGGTAAATTTACTAGTGATCTGTGATTTAACAAAATGAGGGAAAATCTGTAAAATAACAGCTAATTGTTTCGCAAATTATCGCTCATTTTTTACAGTGCACTCACAGATGCCTGCAGGTCGTCGGTCTTGCCGATGAGATCGTCTAATCGGTCGCCCCTCTCCAGCACTTTGTTGATGTTGTCTTTCAGGATCACTTTCACCTCGTTCACCTGACCTTGCACCTGGTCAAGCTTCGCGTTCGAGCTGGTGGCCGGCGGCTGCGGGTCCATGTTTGCCTGCGGAAAACGGTTAAATTCAGTGGCGTCAGTCTCAATCAACAAACATTTACTACCATGAAGTCACCTGAAAGTCTGACAGCCAGTGCAGCAGTTTCTGTTGGCCTAATGACACTTCCTGCTACTGTGGTAACAGGAAAACGAGTATCAGGCTACAGAGGCCTGTCACATGAAAACCCAGGCACTGTGGTCAAACAGTCAATCAGGTTAACAGCCTAATGTGGATACTTTAAATAGTATCAAGATGATTTAAATCCACAAATCAAACAGAGCAACATGAAAACTAAACTCAGCTTCAGCACCACTTACCATGGCTGCTCTGTTCGTCAGTCCCAACCAACAAAACTCAGCTTAGTACAAGAAAAATTAAATCCTCCACAGGCTTGTGTTGTCCAGAGCAGCTAGTTTGATAAACAAACTCAAAGATCTCTACTTCTTGTCACTGTTACGAGTCATACGGCAAGAGCTGAGCAAATGTCTGCTGAAGGTTGCACCTCTTCCAGTTACTCATTAACTACCTCAATCAAAACCTCACTGGCTTTACCAGAACAGGTCACCACAAAGATCTAGATTCAGTCGGATCATGAGCCGTCATTTCCTGCTTTTCAGGAACTAAGCTGCTTCATATTCACCACCTAAAGGCACAAACACCACCCAGGCTGAGCTGCAGGGTTAGTCCTTAAAGACAAACAAGAAGATGTTTGAGTTTAACTGGTAAAAACATGTCTGTTGGTCGCAGTTCTATGTGTTACGTACCGTCAGCTGTTGGAGCAGTGGGAGCAGGCCGGCGCTGAACTGATATGTGCGGGCAAAGGGCTCGGTGTGTTCAACACAGGGATATTTGCAAGGCAATAAAGAGGTGAAGTCACTCGGTTGCTCCACTTCATTTCCTCATCCTGTGTTGTGCAGCGTGTTGTTTCAGCAGTCTAGCAACCACTGCACAGGATATATGTGCAAACACACTCCATTCATGACGGTTTGGGGCACCACTTTAGCTCAGCTTTGCCCTCAAACGCTGCAATAATTTAACAGTAACTCCACATTTTTATTTTTGCTACACTACTAACTTACATTTAACTGTCATATTTCAGACAGAGAAAGTTACCCCACCCACCAGCAGTGTGGAAACTGATGTGTCATATACAGATTGGAGAGTCCCCTAACAGCAATGGATTCATAAGAAACATCTTTTTGCTTGTTTTGGTCACTTTGCATCTTTTTGAGTCATCATGTGTCGTTTTTTAGACACCCAGTGGTTGTTGGTGGAAGATTTGTGTCATTTTTTGTGTCTTTTTTCAGTCACGTTACACTGCCTCTTGGTTATTTTTTGGTTTTTGTTTTGTCACTTTTTGTTTGCCTTGTATCTGTTTTGGGGCATTTTGTGTCTAGTTCTGCTTGTTTGTGTCTAGTTCTGGTCATTTTGTGTCTCTTTTTGGACACTTAAAGTTTCTCTTTGGCTGGTTTGTTACTGTTAACGATCTCTTTACATCTCCTTTTGATAATTTCTGTCTCTTTTTGGTCTTTTGTGTCTATTTTTTAGGTGCGTTGCACCTGTTATTGGTTATTTTGCATCTCTTTTACAATTTCTTGCCTGTTTGGCAATTTTTTTTTATCCCTTTGCAACTTTTTAAAATCATTTTTTTCCATTTTGGGTCATTTTCCATCTATTTTTTGAGTACTTTGCATTTCTTTTTTTTTTAATCTTTTCTGGGTTTTTTTCTCTCTTTTTGTAGTCATTTGGCATTGGTGTCTTCATTAACTGTCTCTTTTGAGTTGCTTTGTGTCTTTATAGTCATTTTGTGTCTCTTTAGTTGTTTGTATCTTTTTTTTATCATTTTGCATCTAAGTTTAGTTGTTTTGTATAAACATTAAAGGGATGAACATTGTTAATTCATAAACGCTGTTTGAAATTCCTGACTTAATTTACAAAAACTCTAAGGACTTTTCTATCCATGTGAGTGAATTTTCCCCCAAAAAACTGCATTAAAAAGGTTTTTTACCTTGTTTTCTTAGTTGCAACTCTGCTGTCTATCCAGGGAGCCTCCTGTGTAGTATTCCTGTTCTGACAGACGTGCAACTGCAGAAAGGAGTTAATAGATATTTTTTAATCATCTATTTGTTGGAACATTTTTATGCAGATGTGTAGATGAGTCTGTGAGGACTGCAGTGATCCATTTGAAACACAGTTAATGTTTTTTTCAAATATTGTTGGCTAATGAAGTTCTTAGGAAACTCATGGACAGAGCCACCAGCACAGCAGCAGACTCCTCGTCTTGTTATCTGCAATATGTTTGTGTCAGTAGGGTTTGCATGTGACTTCAATACAATCCTCCTCTCAGAGCTAAATCTCCAGCTTGCTTCCGCTCTTTCAGCCCGTTATGCATTGCAACACAACAATTTGTGTGTATCTGTTAGTATCAGTAGCAGCAAAGGGAAGCAAAAACCAGATAGAGGAGGAAGATTACAAAGAGGAAGAGGAATAACTGTTGACTCTATAGTAGAAATACTGAATTCAGTCATACATATATGAATCTAACTTAAATCCTAAATACATGTATCACCTCTATAGGGCTGAAACAGATCAAGAAATGCCCCTGCAGCTTTACTGAGCTCAGGATGTACTTTCCTAATAAAGAGGATCTGGGCATGAGTCATGTCAACTGACCAGAGGGTGGGTGCTGCACTTCAGTGGAACATTGCCAAATACTTAGAGCAGAGGTGGATTCATATGAAGCCAAGATCAAATGAATAAATGAGTCTGTACTGCAGCATCACCTAAAATAATAAAGACAATCCATCCTGGCTGTACCTCATAGAAGCAATTACAGTAATCATGGACTTTGTACAGTTGAGACTTTTGGCTTTTATACAAATAACGTGAAATAGCTGTGGCTCTGAAGTGCTGGGCAGTTTAATCCAGCTTTGAACCACTCCATCGCAAACCAATGATCTGGATGATTTCTGCATAATTTCATGCACGTTGTATATTCAGTCAGCACAGACATGCTATCCCAGCCGACTCAAGGCGAAGGCAGGGGGCACCCTGGACAGGTCGTCAGTCCATCACAGGGCTACACATAGAGACAAACAACCAAGCACACTATTATTCACACCTACAGACAATTCAGAGTCACCAATTAACCTCAGCATGTTTTTGGACTGTGGGAGGAGTTGACACGGAAGAATCAGGTGCACAGGAGTACCCGGTGAAAACCCACGCCACTCAGGGAGAACATGCAAACTCCACACAGAAAGATCCCAGGCGTCCTAACCGGGACGCGAACCGGGGATCTTCTATCTGTGAAGCGAAGGCCTGCAGCCCTGAGTTTAAATCACATAAATTTATTTTTAATTGCTCAATTTACATAAATAACTGAGTTTGAATTACATAATTTAAAATTTGCAGTGTAAGATTGAAGCTGAATTCAGTTCCATATCCAGTTTTCAAATTTCAAAGTCTTGTAGTTCAGGGTTGGTTCTTGTAACTCAAGTTCAAATTCAGTTTCTAGTGACAAACATTACTGCCCATGAACTTATTCTGCAGCAGCATTACACTTAAATTCAGTCAGTTTGTATTCACAGTCATGTTGGAGGAGTTACCGGTGGACACGATCGCCTGTACAGTATAAGCTACTACATTATACTAGTGCTGCAGTAAGTCTTTGCTTTGTGAGGTTTATGATAAAGACTTTTTGCTTAGCATGCTGGTGTTGACCCAACTGTGAGAACCCCTAACTGCCTCTAGCATTTGTGTACAAAACAACACACCATGACTGCGTTACACTGCAGGTGTTTTTATACATACACATAAGACACAACAAACTAGGGCCTCATAGTGTGAGGTGCGTTTGAGCTCGTTTTTTCTAAATGTACTGTTTTGGTTCACTCTTGCTGCACACACAGCATGGTTTCTGACCGTTGGAGGCAGCTGTTTACAGACAGATGGTTCTAAAAAGCCACTGGACACTATTTGCTGGTGAACACAGTGAAGCATTTTGCAGCTACAGAGGCAGGCAGGTAGGCAAATGAAACAAGGAGCCACATGCAGAGCAGCAGGAAGAAAGAGGGACGTCAGTGTCTTTATTGAAGGAAATAAGAAGGGACAGATACAGGCTCATGATCTGGCAAATGAGCAGGTAAACAGGGCAGGTTTACCCACTAGGGGAGGCAGGTGTGTGAGTGGGCGTGGCGAAGCTGGAGATGAGGGGTTACAGCAGGGCAGGTAGCTGAGAGTCGGCTGACTGGGAGAAGGAGAATGTCTGAGGACATCTGGTGGAGGGAGGGAGAAGAACAGAGTGGAGTTTACAGCAAAACAAGGATAGATAGATAGATAGATAGATAGATAGATAGATAGATAGATAGATAGATAGATAGATAGATAGATAGATAGATAGATAGATAGATTTGATTGCAATTGCTATTTTGCTAAGGGGTAATCTGGTGATTAATCATTTTCATAATTTATTGGTTGGTTTGTTTAAAAAAAAAAATAAATAAATAAAATCCTAAAATCCCGAATGACACTTGTGCTTCTTTTGTCAGTCTGGACTTCAAAATGATTAAAAACAAACACAACAAAAAACAAAACAAAGTGTTAGAGAGCAGAAAAGCAGTGATTCTTCTACTTGCTCCGGCTCCTATTTGTATTTACAGTTGGCTGAATCCATCTCCAACATAATATTATGAATTCTATGAGTTCTATATATATATTTTGCTACAGTGATCAATGCAGTGAAGTAAAAAGTGTATTTCCTCTGAGGAAATAGTCTAAAGTGCGTCGTGCAGCGACATCTTGAGGCTGTCCTGCAGCTCTCCCTTGTAAACATTCCTCCTTCAGCCATCACAGCTGTTTGCAGATCCCAGAAAGGAAATGAGTACTTCAATGTGCTGATTTATAAGCTATTTCCGTACGACTCCCGATGGAAAGTTTTATTAGTCGCTTTCATTGGTTATATCTCCGTGTCCGGGATCAAAGTTACCGCTGCGATATCGTCTGAGCTACAACCTTCAGAGTTAATCATTGTTTTATAGTGTCGGTGAACGTCTCAGGCTTCATTCACATTTATGCCGCGGCCCTGCATCGACTCGATCACCGTCCGGATCATCGGGACTCCGCTGAATTCAACTTTTCTGCCGCGACCGACGAGCTGAGGATGAACCCGAGCAACGCAGCCCGCAGCGGGAAGAGGTTCCTCTTTACATCCGAGTCGGTGGGAGAGGGACACTCCGGTACTGTACACGTCCCACTGACCGTCCATAACACACATGGATGGATCTAGTAGACAGGCTGCACATGTTTGGGCATGTCTTCACCTCTGTATCCACAGCCATTGGTCTGAACACGCTGCTAGATATCGATCGGATTGACTTTTGAGAAATATATAAATATATATAATATGAGAAATTTAAAAATATTATTATTTCACTACTTGGGAAAACACACCTTAGTTTAAAAAAAAAGGAAAAATAAAGTTTGAACAATATCAAAACTTTAAATGTGTGACTTGAAAAGTAAAATGACAATACAATCTAAATGCTCATTTTGGAAAATACGTTTTTTTTCTTGATGAGAAATAGAAGATTTGGAGCTACAGCAACCAGTTAGCTTATCTTATTTAGCAGCCAGTCAGCAAATCTTTTCTGACTGCTAGTTAGTTTATCTTAGTAAGCAGCTAGTTAACTTATCTTGGCTGGCAGTTAGTTAGCTTATCTTGAACAAGCAGCACTTTATCTTATATTAGTCCACAGGTCATTAGCTTATCTTAGCAAGCAACTAGTTAACCTATCTTTGTTAGCAGTCACTTATCTTAGTAAGCAGCCATTAGCATGTCTTAGCAAAGAACCAGTTAGCTTATCTTTGCTTGCTCTGAGTAAAATATTAGGCTAACTAGTTGCTTGCCAAGATAAGTTAACTAACTGCAAGCAAAGATAAGCTAAGTGGTTGCTTGCTAAAATAAATTAATTATTTGCTAGCACAATAAGCTAAGTGGCCACTAGCAAAGTTAAATTAACTACCTGCTATCCAATTAAAGTAAGAGGATGCTTGCAAAGATATACTTACTGACTGCTAGCAAAGATATGCTAACTTGCTGCTTGCAAAGATAATTTAACTGTTAGTAAAGATAAGCTAACTAGCTGCTGGCAAAGATACACTAACTGGCTAATTCCAGTGATAAGCTAACTAACTGCTTGCAAAGATAAGCTGGCAACTAGTTAGTTCTTATTAGCAACAGAAAGTTAGCTCTTAGTGGATACAGATAGCACATTTCTCCTTACAAAATCTGTGTGCCTCTAAAAGCTCCCCAAATAATTTGTTCAAAAACATACAAGACAGTAAACAGAATAAAACAGAAGCCATACATAAAACAGAATACAGCATAAAACAGGACCAAGCTACCTGCTTCCTCCTCCCAGTCTAAAAACATGCCTTAACAACTTGACCTCAGGGTCCTCTATAGTAGCTACAGGCCTGGCAATACTGCATTGAACAGCACTACATGTATATTTATATAGAGAGGCTTCTGTTCCTGTCCTGTTCTCTTATTGAGTTATTTGTGTTTACAGATAAGATGTGCGATCAGATCAGTGACGCTGTACTTGATGCATACCTGAGAGAAGACCCCGACTCCAAAGTGGCCTGTGGTGAGTCTTCTGTCTCATGATATTGATGTGATCATGTTTGTCTTCCCTAGACAGGTTTCTTTACAGATGTAGTGCACATATTAACTTACAATCTGCAAAAGAAAATGCTAATTAATGGGTGTCTCCATGCGCTACTGTAATGTGAACATTAAAATGGTCATCTAAATAACAATAGTAGGGGGTATGAAAAGAATACAGTTATCAAGACATGTCTGGATTCAGTGGTAAGGTAAGGTAAGGTACTTCACCTTGCATTACCTTACCTTTACTTTACAGTGTTTGCTCTTAGTTCAAAGTTCAGTACAGCACAATCGGACTGGTTATTAAATGTATTCAGCTCCTTCTTTAAATAACAATAAATCTACGCTTCCTCTTTGACTTATTATCTGTGTCGCTGCTTCAGACTTTGAAAAAGTACACAAGAATTAACATTTCTAAAAAGTTTATTTTCCTTTATTTAACCAAGTAAATGTTTAAACATTAAATACTAGGGGTCGACGGATATGTTTTTGTCAGTGCTGATGTTGACATAGATCATTAGTAACCAAGGAGACTGATAGATGATATTTGGAACTGGTGTGCACTGGCAGTAAAAATGAAAATCATATATCTGGTTAAAATGCCTTTGTTTATCTATGCATATCATCTATCTTATGTTTAGATTACATTAGATTAAATTGGATTCAATTTAGTACAATTACTAAAAGAACAAAATGCAGTTATTTAAAATTTCAGCATCTATCCGTCAGTATTGATCGGGTATTAATTGTGAATAACTGGTAATGATTGTCAAATAGTGCTGATCCCTAATGAAAACAGATGAAAGACGAAGACAAGTGTCACACACATAAGAAAATACCAGGTGGACATGTGGTCAGAGTATACAAGATCAAATAAATATGGAATCACAGGAGTGCCAAAATAAATAGGAAATAAATGTGGAAATGTAAAGAGAATCAATAAAAGAATCAATAATAAAAAATAAACAAATGTAGTAATATTCTTTTTCCATTTTGCTTTTGCTTATTCCATTTTGTCTTTGCCTTTTCTGTTTTGTCTTTGCTTTTTCCGTTTTGTCTTTGCTTTTTCCATTTGCCTTTGCTTTTGCTTTTTCCATTTTGTCTTTGCTTTTCTCACTTTGCCTTTGTCTTTTCCATTTGCGTTTTGCCTTTGCCTTTACTTGATGGCTCAAGCTGTCAATCAAATGGCTGTAGGCGGGTCTCTCTCCTTTTGCCTTTGTCTTTTCCATTTGCGTTTTGCCTTTGCCTTTACTTCATGGCTCAAGCTGTCAATCAAATGGCTGTGGGTGGGTCTTCCTGTCCAGGATGACTAGTCCATACCTGATCACACGATTCCTGCTGGACAGTGGTAGCTCTGTATACATGCTAGCTCTTAGCGCGGGCGACAGGAAGCAGTGTCACGGGCAAAACAGGGAAATATGGCAGAGGTGGACGAATTGAGAAGAGGAGTTCAACAAGAACTATTGGCAATTGCTCGGTATGTGGAGGAAAATTTTCCAACAGACTACATTTTAAGGTTGGTGGAAGATGTCATGGAAAGTCTTCTCAATTCGTCCACCTCTGCCATATTTCCCTGTTTTGCCCGTGACACTGCTTCCTGTCGCCCGCGCTAAGAGCTAGCATGTATACAGAGCTACCACTGTCCAGCAGGAATCGTGTGATCAGGTATGGACTAGTCATCCTGGACAGGAAGACCCACCCACAGCCATTTGATTGACAGCTTGAGCCATGAAGTAAAGGCAAAGGCAAAACGCAAATGGAAAAGACAAAGGCAAAAGGAGAGAGACCCGCCTACAGCCATTTGATTGACAGCTTGAGCCATCAAGTAAAGGCAAAGGCAAAACGCAAATGGAAAAGACAAAGGCAAAGTGAGAAAAGCAAAGACAAAATGGAAATAGCAAAAGCAAAGACAAATGGAAAAAGCAAAGACAAAACGGAAAAAGCAAAGACAAAACAGAAAAGGCAAAGACAAAATGGAATAAGCAAAAGCAAAATGGAAAAAGAATATTACTACATTTGTTTATTTTTTACTATTGATTCTTTTATTGATTCTCTTTACATTTCCACATTTATTTCCTATTTATTTTGGCACTCCTGTGATTCCATAAATAAAAGACTAAAGACAAAGTCCAGATAAGATGCTGATAGATTATCAACAGAGTAGGATCAGGAAGTAGGAACAATCAATTAAAAAGCAAAAACACTGACCAGCAGCACTGTTATCCAGAGTAACACTAAATAGTAACAAAATGTTGAAGAAAAACAGAAATGTTAAAACACAAGGTTTAGTGGAATTTTTGGCGACTGCTCAAAGAATACTCAGAAAAAAAATTCCAGTTTGTTAACTGAAGTTTCATTTACTCAAACATTATAGACATTTTTATCAAATGAGCAGAGATACGAGGAAAATGCATACATTTCAGGGTTTCCCCCAGAAAACTTGCTAAGCCTGGTGGTAGAGAAGCCCACCGGCCGCCCACCGTGTTTTTGTAAAAAAAAAAAAACTTAAAAGTTGACAAGAATTTTGAAATTATGACTATTATGTGTCATTGTAAGCCATTTATTAACAATACTTAAATGTAGAGTCTTATAAAAAGGCACAATCTTGAAATATGGTTTTAACAAACACAAAAAAATACAATTAAAATAAATAATATCAATTATTTTCACTTAAGTTAAATCCTAGTGAATCCCAAAACAAGCTGTTGTTGGTCACATTTAAAAGTAAAATAACATAAATAAAAAAGTGCAAACAAGGCCAAGGAGTAAAACCAGGGAACTCGGAGGCTGAAGAAGTCTGCTGTGCTGTGTGACCTGATCATGGTGCAGGTTGGATCAGTGCATCAATCCGTCTGGGCTTCCCATACTGGGTCTTATAGAGCCATCCGCTAAATTTAGGGTCAGTTAACCATTTTGGATTAAATCCACTAGTTGGATGTTGACCATCGCGGCTCGCAGAAGGCTGCTCCAACGACGTGCTAACGTCCGTGCTAACTGGCACTGGCTCTGCCTCATCCTCGAGCCGCGGCTCGGTCGGGATGAACTCCCCTTGGCCTGGAGGTGAACGAGCGGCTCATCGTCTCCTCTAGTGCTCCTCCGACTTCGGAAAAAGTTCACGTATCGACCATAAAATGTCGCCATTATGCTTTCAGCCGTATCACGAGATACGGATAAAAGCTGTTTATCGTCTTTGCTATGACTGTTTTGGTGCATAAAGAAACATATTTAAAATAAATAAACAGGTGACGCTTAGCCTGGTGGGGGGGCAAGGAAAGCCTGGCGGCCCGCCAGGCTTATAAAGCACTGGGGGAAACCCTGCATTTTTTTAAGTAATAACCAAACTGATCGTGCTGTAGTTATCCCTAGAATGCCCTGGAAAACCTTTTAACAGCCATGAAAATGCTATACGTTCAAAAACTATTTGTTCTTCTTAATGTGGCGGACTTGTCTTGTTACAGAGTGTGTAGCGAAGACGGGGATGATCTTGCTGGTGGGAGAAGTGACCTCTAAGGCCACCGTGGATCTCCAGTCAGTGGTACGAGACACTGTGAAGAAGATCGGCTATGATGACTCTTCAAAAGGTAGGGCAGGGAGGGATTCAGTGTTCTTGTTTGATGAAATTGAACGAATGAGCCAGAGACAGCTCCTCATTTTGGCCCAACTGTGATGTGCAGGTTTTGACTACAAGACCTGCAACGTGTTGGTGGCTCTGGAGCCGCAGTGTGTGGAGATAACGGACTGTGTGTTTGAAGGCAGAGACCAGGAGGACATCGGTGCTGGGGACCAGGTTCAGTATTTCACTCTTCTGTGATCATGTTTCACCACTTTAAATGGATTCTGATTGGTTTCGATCAAATAACAAAAGATGTAAGTTTTTAATCCCAGTGGGCATTGCTAGCAAAAAAAATGACAATAACTTGAGAATATATGCAGTGTCTAATAGAAAGGTAACAAGATATACATGCAGTACATTACCAAAAATTAAAATAAAGTGAGCTCAAATAACACTAGAATAGAAAAGTAAAACATATTACTGGTAATGATACTGAAGTACTAGCACATAAAATTAAAATATTGCACATGGTAATAGAATGCTGCACTTGTGGTATGTAATATAGAGTAGGGGTACAATGGGTCACAGAATTCACAGTTCGGTATGTTTTTACTATAGCAGAGAAAACAATTAATACATAGATTAACAGTTTTATCATTTATATTTAGAAATGAAAACATTGAAACATGCTTGGTTGGACACAATTTGTAATGTAACAGCTGAGGCTTTCAAAGGTTGTCTAATGTCATTATGAAAAGACTTACCTTGTATTAAATAGGGAAGATAAATATGTCAGTCTAGACAACAGTGGATCAACCAACTGCTTCTCATATAGAAAACAGCATTCAAAGTCTTACAGAGCCACCCTTTGAATATCTCTCATCTTTTTTTAGGAACAGTTGTATTCACTTCCATTTCAAGATCTAATAAAAAACCTTTACATGATTGCATATAGTCATATGATTGGGTTTTCATCCTTATCTGCTGTCTGTCTTTTCAGGGTTTGATGTTCGGCTACGCCACAGATGAGACTGAGGAGTGTATGCCTTTAACCCTCCTGCTGGCTCATAAACTCAACTACAGGATGAGGGAGCTGTCACGCAGCGGGGAGTGTCCCTGGATCCTACCGGACTCCAAATCACAGGTCAGCCTCACAGGGCAATCTGGGGCATCTTGAAAGCCTACAGTATCTGTCTCCTCTGTGCTGTTAGTTTCAGTAATATGTATTAAAGCATTCACTTTGAGCTTTCTGGCCTCTGTTCTGCAGGTCACAGTGGAGTATCAAGACAACATGGGAGCCATGGAGCCACAGCGCATCCACACTGTGGTCATCTCAGTCCAGCACAGCCCTAACATCACCCTGGAGGAGATCAGACGCAACCTGATGGAGAAGGTGGTGAAGGCTGTCATTCCTGCCAAGTACCTGGATGATAAAACCATCTACCATCTGCTGCCGAGTGGAAAATTCCTCATTGGAGGCCCACTGGTTTGTAATGATTACACCATGCCTTCACCTTCTAAACTCTAATTTTTTTTTATTCCTGTCACATTTTTGTTCACTGTGGGCTCATTTTTCACAGCAATATAAAGTCCTGCACTCAGTGGAAACAGTACAATAGTGGACTAGAAGTAGAGAGAACTCAGAAGTGTCTTCTGTGCAATTTGACACACTTACAATGCCATAAATCATAAAAAAGAAAGATAAATTTCTTTGATTACTTTTACTAAAATTTTAAAATAGAAAACCTAAAACCTGAATTCAACATGTTTCCAAACATTCAGCTATTGCCGACAGGTGTTGTCAGTATCTATGATGATATGAATTATTTTAAAAATGGATGATTCATAGCATGTTACATTTTTTTGAATATTTATTTTACAAAAATTGAAATCAAATCAATACGTACAATATTTTCCCAAGTGCGTGACAAGTGGTCTTGCTAATAAAAGGGAAAAAAGTGGCTCTACATACTGCAGATATTTTTCTACTTACACTTTTGTCTTGCTTCCTTACTTCCTTTCTGCTCCATGTAAACACAGCCTGCAGTTCAGCCTAAAAAGATTCTGACAAGTTTCCACAGTAGAGTCTGTCATGGCTAGGGATGTTTGCTGAGCCCTGGTATTAAATGAGCCCTGGGGTGATATTTTTAAATACCAGAGTCTGTCGGAGCTACAGGCTACACCTGGTGAGGGCTGCAGCCGCTCCGTCACTCACCTGCAGCCTCCGTGCAGCACAAACAGGTGTTTGATTAAACTTCACTCAGCTATAGTTGATGCAGAAAATGTTTGTTGCCACAAGAGTATCAAGTTTTTTGCATGTCAGAGCAGAAACGTGCAAATCTGTTGAAAAGTGGGAGAAAAAACTCACACTCTCTCAGTGAGGATGATGAAGTCAGCGTCTCTTTGTTCAGGCAGCGTACAGAATCTCACATAACACAAGGTTATGGGAGAGGAGCTCCCTGAACAAGAGGAGCGACAGTATTTAAACAGTTGAAATGAACCGCAAACAGTTGTATCACACATCACTAAATTCTGCTTATCTAGCATAGGAGTGTAACTCTTTCTGCCCCTTGGGAGCGTATCTTCCTCCTTGGCGGTCTCCTTCATACATTCCTTCTCTATTGGAGACGTAGACCTTTGGCCTCCTCTTAGCCTCATATGCCTCAACTGGAGGTAACACATGTCCAAGAAAGGAGGTAACATACTTGTCAACAAGAGTTTATACAAGAGTTCATCCCAAGGTTACATATAACATAATCTTCAACATTTTTCCATCAGAACATTCAGTAAAAGTTAATCACATACAGACGATGAAACGCTCAGTTTGACTACTGAGGTCGTAGTTCATCTCTAGTTAACCAGGTATGTTTCCTAGCAGGCTGCACTCAGAATGAGCATAGGCTAATGATTAAAAGTAAGCATTCTCCAGCTGTTTGTTTAACTGTGGTTGAGTTAATCAAGTCGGTCTGAAATACAGAGCATCATTCGAACTGTCATTCGGAATTTTCAAGTCTCACTTTCAGAGCACAGGGCAGTAGGATTTAGTGATATGGAGGCTACAGATAAACTGTCTGACTTAATTTTCACTGTTTCTCTGTCTGAATGTTGGTGTTAGTGGTAGGAGAAGTGTTGTCTTTGATGAAACTATTAATACCACACAGGAAAAATACTGTCAAAGTCCTGCAAACTGAGGAGTGAAACAGGTTTTATCAACACATTGGGCTGACATTTACCTGATATTTGTTCAAGGTGGGGTATTTAATTCTGGAATAATGCTGGACAACTTAATGAAACACATTGCACAATGTTTTATAATGTTTTATTTTGTGAGTCAAACCTTTAACACTGTCCACAGTACTCTGATCATTCCCATCAACACAGCATTAGTGTTTATACACATTTTAATTTAAATACAGTTTGTATGAGAAAATGAGTTTTTGAAATGAGACATGTAAAATCAAAAGATAAGTATCACAATTTTTAGCTTAGATTTGGTTAAGTTTCCTGACCAAACGGCACAGATGAGTAATTTTGGCCTTATTTTAAAAGCACATCAGCATGCTGTCCAAACTGACCTGTGGGTTTTGAGATCTAGAGCATTAAACCAAGTCTTTCTAATGGGATGTGGTGGTGTGTGTTTCGAACCAACAGGGTGATGCAGGACTCACAGGACGGAAAATCATAGTGGATACCTATGGAGGATGGGGTGGGCACGGAGGAGGAGCTTTCTCTGGAAAGGACTATTCCAAAGTGGATCGGTCTGGAGCTTACGCAGCACGCTGGGTCGCCAAGTCTTTGGTGAAAGCTGGACTGTGCAGGAGAGCCCTGGTTCAGGTGAAGATGCTTACAGCTTTAAGCTCCACTTTTTACTCACATTGTGTGGAATGCAATTCAAATAACTGTACTGCAGCTATTGTACATCATTTTACATGTTTTAAAAACAGAGCAAACCTATTTTTATATATTTTATACATCAATTATTTGGAGACCTCTGACATCAGTAGACAATAAAAGTTGATGTCTGCCAAATATAGTGAGCCAAATTTTCATTTTTTTGCTATTTGACATGCCAAAATTCTATGATTAAGCCATAAGTTGCAGGGCTTTCCCCCAGGACTTTGAGGTGCGTGTCCTGTATAGCAGTGGTTCTCAGCTGGTGGGTTGGGACCCAAAAGTGGGTCGTGAAGCCATTTTTAGAGGGTCGCAGAAGCGTGGCCCCATCCTCCCCCAAAAAAGTAGTGGTATAAAGTCTTTTACTTTAAAGGACATCTTTCTTTTGACACCGTTTGCTTTCAGTAGCAGGACATTTAGTGGTGGTGACACCAGTAGTTGCCCACTATTAACCTCTAAATTTGGCTCTGCATGCTTATTGGAGAAATTTATGCTAAAACGTCCCAAAAATGAACCAAAATGTGCTCAGAATCTGTCAAAATGGGCCAAAATATGCCCAAAACTTGGCAAAAGCGTCCATATATACTAAAATGAGCCAAAAAATAAGCCAAAATTTCATATCTATATCAAAATGCATTGAGACTACACCCAAATAAACCTTAATTTGTTAACAGGAACAGCAAACTTCAAAAATATGGGTCTCAACTGTTATTAATAGAAACATAGTGGGTCCTGAGGCTGGACCAGCTGAGAACCACTGCTGTATAGGACCACCATTTTTTCACAATAGTTTTCTATTGTAGCTTAAGTTGCATTTTCAGTGGCTGTTTGGTTAAGTTTTGGCACCAAAACTACTTGGTTAAGTTTAATGTGATATGTTGGGGGTGGGGCTGCACGGTGGCGCGGTGGTTAGCAGCGTTGCCTCACAGCTAGAAAATCCCTGGTTCGCGTCCCGGTTAGGATGCCTGGGATCTTTCTGTGTGGAGTTTGCATGTTCTCCCAGTGCATGCGTGGGTTCTCACCGGGTACTCCGGCTTCCTCCCACAGTCCAAAAACATGCTGAGGTTAATTGATTATTCTAAATTGTCCGTAGGTGTGAATGAGAGTGTGCTTGTTTGTCTCTATATGTAGCCCTGCGACAGACTGGCGACCTGTTCAGGGTGTCCCCTGCCTTCGCCCGAGTCGGCTGGGATAGGCTCCAGCCCCCCCGCGACCCTATAGAGGAATAAGCAGTGTATAGATGATGGATGGATGGATGTTGGGGGTGAGATCGGGTCATTTGTGGTTGCTGTTCTGTAACCTCAGCACTCAAGAACCATGAACTAACAAGGGCTCAAATCACAGATGTTTTAACTCATTGTCTTGTCCATGAAATCAGTTTGAGAGGTAGATCCCAACTTGTCTTTAATTCATGAGCTCTAGCTGGATGGTGTGTGTTGCTAACTAAATCCCCACAATGCTCTCTGCTTGCCAACATGAAATGCCCGCAGTCTTCAGTCTCCTGAAGTCACTACAATATTGAACAGTGAAAAGCTCCACCTGTTGTAACACAGTTTACCCAACCCTCTCTACACTGCATTTCAGACAGCATGCTATTGGAGCTTTAAAACAAAGTTCATGGCCATCCATGTAACATTAGGGAACAGCTTGGATGCAGAAATTTTATTTCATTTTTTTGTAATGCATGGCAGAGCTTTCTCACTGTCAAGCATATACATTAGATTGAGTCTAATAACTTAAATGTGCTTGAAGTACGTATTTTCTTGGAACACAGAATTAAATTGAGACTCAGTATCAGCAGTTACTACATGTTAAATGACTCAGATCAAATTTGGGACAACAAAACTTGATCAGAACTTCACTAATTCAAACCATGATGGTTGTTGAAACTGGTTCACTGTGTCCAAAAAACATTTCTGCTGTTATTATTTAGTGTCTAATGTGGGACACATCCTGATAAATTTAAAAACTGCCTGCATTCTTGTCTTTTCTGTTACACATTTCAGATCTCCTACGCCATCAGTGTGAGCCATCCGCTGTCCATCGCAGTGTTTCACTACGGCACGTCAAACAGGGATGAAGACGAGTTGCTGCAGATAATACAGAAGAACTTTGACCTGAGGCCTGGAGTCATTGTGAAGTATGTGCAGTCTTTTGTAGCTGCAGATCCTTAAATGAAACCTTGTATATAATGTGTTTGTGCGTAATACTGACTGTGTTTCTTTTACAGGGAGCTGGGTCTAAAGCGGCCCATTTACCAGGCCACTGCCTGCTACGGTCACTTCGGCAGAGCAGAGTTCCCCTGGGAGAAGCCAAAGCCTCTGGTGTTTTAAGTTTGGGATTAAACACGTTCCAGTTGTGTCCTGATAATCATTCATAAAACAATCAATAGTCCAATTTGAGTCACAGACTCCATGTATCCAGATGCAGCTGTGTAAATATGGCATCTGTTAATTTCTGACCCTAAATTGTAAAGGCAGTAGTCAGTGCTTTTGAAGAATGAAATTAAATATGTGTTTAAATAGTTTAAAAAAATCAGGTACTGCTTTTTGAGAAACTGTAGTTACTGTTTAAAATGTATTTCTTGAAATAATTGTGACTTTTATTTACAAATTTCTAAAAAAAATCCTGTATTTTTCTTACTTGATGATTAAAAATCTGCATTAAAACTTATGTTTTTTGTTTTTATATTAAAGCTACAGCCAGTTGTGGAATATAGAATGTCCTCAAGAATATATTACACAATAATTGAAGTTAGCTATGCATCGACAGACTGAAACAGTAGAAGGCTGCTTACATGTGAAGCCATCAGTAGTAATGATCAAATTATTTCATATAGCAGTTATGGTAGCAGTTTTTGCAGTCACAAAATACAAAAAATGAGATCTTCCCACCTAAATCGGATTTACACATATCAATCTTTGTCTTTGTTGCAACTCATAATTGCTTGTAAAGATAGAAGAAGAAAAAGACATCTGATCATTTAAATGATGGATGTGGAGCAGGAACTATGCTTCAGACAGTTGTTAGTGCATCCAGTGGTACATTGCAAAAGCAAATTGGTAATAGCTAATTCAGGCTGCTTATATTTCCCAAACTTGAAGAAATGGAGGCTAGAAGCTAACGTTTAAGGAACCCTCAGGGAACGTTCCCCCAACATTCTCTGAAGGTCACCGTTTGCTGGGCATAACTGCTCAAATTCAACCACATTAAGACTGCATTTAATTCAGATTATTATGAGGTTTTGCCAAGTTTGGGCGGACCAGAGACGTTAAAGCAGAAAGGCAAATAATAAAAAAATAGAAATAAATAAATAGACTTGACACAACGCAGTGACCTTTGCCCCCTGTCACGTGACCTGTAGCGTCGCATCCAAACTTGGTATTGTTGGCGTCCTTTGGTTGCTGGAGGTGAGTGTTACAAAGTTGTGGAAATAATTTATGACAGATAGTATAGCCAGCAGGATTCCATGTCGATAGAAATCTCCACACATTCTTCTGAACAACTCTCAGCGTGCACCGTTTACACCATATCGCACAGTATTGCCGCAAATGATGCTAACACACGAACCAAACTTAGCTAGCTAGCGAGCTAACATATAGGCAGCTAAAGGAGATTTGAGCGCTACAGAAATGTTAAGCGGTAATTTAATACATATTTAATATGATGTGAAGTTTGCCTGTTTTCTCAAAAGTGTTTTTTGGAAGTTACAATGAAGATGATAACTAAAATGAATGTTGAATCTCATATGAGTGGGTGGGATATACCAAGGCCCTGTGTGACATGCACCAAGCCCCTTTTAGACATGGGATACACAAGATTGCTGCTTCATCAGTCTGTTAATGTGACAGAATTCAGACAGATAACTTTTCAGTGAATTTTCCTCCTGGCCTCATTCAGACAGACCCACCACAGTGATGGAGAGGGTCATGACACACATTGACACAATCATTGTCAATAAAACAAGGTTGAAGACACCAAGTAACAGATGATGCAGTAACAAACAAAAGACTAAATCTAAACTAATGTCACTTTTTGAAACTATCCAAATAACTAATGGTCTAGTTTATTTAGTGATTGCTTTTATCCCATGCAGCAATACCAGCAACTGTCTCCCTCTAGAGATGCTCATACTGATTTATCTTTTGTTTGGTGCTGTAGGTATTTAATAAAATCAGAGGAAAACTCCTACAAACTAAACTGTGATTCTCTGTGTTTGACAGCTCACCTATGTGTTGTCAAGAAAAGTACACAGGGTGACTGTTAGATTCTGGTTAGGACTGACGGTTCTCCATGGGATAATTTACAGTTCTATGTATTTAATGAAGTTACTGGTGATGTTGTTCCATGTTCGTAAATGTGCAAAGCTGTCTTGGTGTGGAGACACATGGATCCTGTTGCTGTTTTTTGCTACAGGTATTTTATAAACTCAGGAAGAAAACTACAAGCAGCTGAAAGAAACAAACTAAACTTAAGCTGATGTTAACATGTTGGCTTGTGGGGAAAAACAAAAAAGGAGGAGTATCATTCAACTAAATTGTAAATGTCTGGTTTTATTGAAGTTAAGTTTGCCTATTATGGGCAGTTTACAGCCAGATAGATTTGAAGAATAGATTCTATGATTCAGTCTAATGTTCAGAATGATAATGATTAGAATTATTCAACTGTTAAAGTATATATAAGATACTTGTGATTTTAAATAACAGTTTCATCACACCCATGCAGCTTTGAATGAAAAATACAGTGTTCAGTGATATTCTATTAATTCTAATTCTCATATTTCATATTTAAGATTCATTTTAAGATGAGGGGCAAGTCTCCAGACCTGGGATTGAGGGAAAGAATGCTGAGTATCAGGAGACGCATCAGACAAGTAGGTACAAAGGTGAGACAGCGTCAATGAAAGAGCCATGCCAGTAACGGTGGGACAAAGAGAAAGATAGATACTGTGAACAAGAAGCATATAAAATTCCAAAGACCTGCTTTTCAAAATCTTTCAAAATCAATATGACCCTGCAGCATTGCTTATGTTACAGTGTATACAATCTAACTAAGGACTTTGGATTATGTTCAAGTTGATTGACAATAGAGGTAAGTCTTCCTCCTGTGAAAAAAAAACAAATCCATCGTGTTTCTGCTCCAGTCACCTGATAATTTGAGGTCTTTTTGAAGGAGTTTTAACTTAAATACGACCCTTAAACTTCAATCTAAATTAACTGTCACCTTCTCAACCTCTTATTCCACACTAAACCTTGATTTTGCTTTTGGAAAATCAACTAAAGAGTTGTATTTTAGCTGCTTTAGCCTGTTCAAGTTCAGCTCTGAAATCCTAGCTGTCCCTAAAGAAAAGGCTGACTGCTTTGTCTGAATGAGAGCTTAATGGCAAGTAAAAATAAAGTAACCCAATATCACAATCGAGTGGATACGATACCACGTTCTCACGGGATCTGATGCTGGAAGGAGAGAGTAAAAACAAGTTACTGCTTTGGGAGCTGACTTTTGTAAGCTAAAGGTAACAAATAAGATCAGTAATGACAAAAGCCAGTAGTGGGGAAGAATATTAATGAAATTTTTTTGAAATTCCTGTCATTTTGAGTCTGTAATTATATCATGTTTTTACCTGGTCTGTATGTGAGATGAATAGATTAAAAATTAATCCAAAATCCTTTGCAGACTTGTTTTAGGCATCATAGTTAAAAATTATGGTATAAACCGTGGATTTACTGATGTTTTTCTTACCTTTAGAAACAATGTGATTCTATATTTTTGTATTTTAATTCCATTTTCTGCTGGGTTATACTTCAACACCACCATATTTCACCATATAAGAGTAATGTTGTACTTTATTATATTGTTTGTGATCATAAACAGTGGTTACTTTGGGCTCCTTGATAGCTCACTTTATAGACAGCAGTGTTTTGTGATTTCAGACACTTATGAATGATTGTCATAGTGCTGTGTTGTGGCACCACTATTAATTATGTGCATCTAAAAAATGTAATACTTGTGGGATTAAGTAGTACTCTGAGTGCTGGACTTTCACAAAATGGAGTGTGTTAAATTGTTGTATTGATACCTTTACTTTATGATTAGTCCAAACGGTCTGAAAGTTAACACTAAACAAAATGCTGTTTGGCTCCATCATGTGGTTATGAACAGTTGTGCAGTTAATAACGTGGAGAAGCATGAGGACAACGTCACTACATGCTGACCCCCATTAAAGAGCAGCACACCTAGATGGAAAACTACGCAATCAATATTTGTGGTTGCTTTGTGACTCCAAATGTGCATCCTGCACATTATCTATTATTGTATTTTATCTTTTTGATTATTGTGTGTCTCTTCTTGTTGTCTCGTTCTATGGTTGTTTTTTGTCGCAGTTTAGCAGTTATGTGTCACAGTTTTGTCCTTTTGAATCCATTTGAAGCTATTTTGCGTCTCGTTGAGGTCATTTTGTGTCACATTTGGGACATTGTGTCTCATTTTGGTGGTTTTGCATCTCTTTATAGCCATTTTGTCTCTTGGTTGTCAATTTTTATTTCTGCCTCTTTTGCATCTCATATGGGTGGTTGTGTATTTCTGGGGTACAAGTTATAGTGTAATTCTTAGATAATTATATTATTATAATTTAACAATATAACAAAATACTTATTTATTGATTATTACTTATTTTATATCAAGAACCCTCTTATTCTTATTATTTTTATTAACTATAAAAACGAAATTAGGAGGTGTCTGGGGCGAGGGAAGTCTGGGCATCTCTGCTTAGACTGCTGCCTCCGCGACATAGCGGAAAACAATGGATGGATGGATGGGTGGATATATATAAAAACAAGATGATCAACACTGATTTAACCGCTGTTTAGGGAACAAAAAGGTGTTTGTAATTTGCCTGAAATGTCAATAAATGCTGAACATACACTCACTGGCCACTTTATTAGGTGCACCTGTTCAATTGCATGTTATCACAAATAGCTAATCAGCCAATCACCTGGCCACAACGCAATGCATTTAGGCATGTAGACGTGGTCAAGACAACTTGCTGAAGTTCAAACCGAGCATCAGAATGGGAGAGAAAGTGGATTTAAGTGACTTTGAGTGTGTTACAGTTGTATTTCAGAAACTGCTGATCTACTGAGATTTTCATGCGCAACCTTTTCTAGGGTTTACAGAGAATGGTCCGAAAAAGAAAACATCCAGTGAGCGGCAGTTGTGTGGACGAAAATGCCTTGATGATGTGAGAGGTCAGAGGAGAATGGGCAGACTGGTTTGAGATGATAGAAAGGCAGCAGTAACTCAAATAACCACTCGTTCAACGCACAACACGGCCAACCTTGAAGAAGATGAACTACAGCAGCAGAAGACCACACTGGGTGCCACTAATGTCAGCTAAGAACAGGAAACTGAGGCTACAATTCACACAGGCTCACCAGAACTGGACAACAGAAGATGGAAAAACGTTGCCTGGTCTGATGAGTCTCCATTTCAGCTGCGACATTCAGATGGTAGGGTCAGAATTTGTTGTAAACAACATGAAAGCATGGATCCATCCTGCCTTGTATCAACGGTTCAGACTGGTGGTGGTGTAATGATGTGGGGGATATTTTCTTGGGACACTTTATGCCTCTTAGTATTAATTGAGCATCGTTTAAACTCCACAGCCTACCTGAGTATTGTTGCTGACCATGCCAATCCCTTTATGACCACAGTGGACCATCTTCTGATGCTACTTCCAGCAGGATAATGCTCCATGTCACAAAGCTCAGATCATCTCAAACTGGTTTCTTGAACATGACAATGAGTTCTCTGTACTCCAACAGGCTCCACAGTCACCAGATCGCAATCCAATAGAGCCCTTTTGGGATGTGGTGGAACGGGAGATTGGCATCATGGATGTGCTGCCGACAAATCTGCAGCAGCCATATCATGTCAATATGGACCAGAACCAGTGGCGGCTGGCCAATAAAGGGCGCTAGGGCGCCGCCCCACCATTCATCACTCACCACTTTAGCTTAAATAAGATATAAAAATAATAATAAAAATGAAATAACAAAATACAAATATTTCGAAATAAATGTATATCTATTTTAAGATTAGAAAAATAAATATTCTATAGGTAATGATGGTGAGTAAAATTGTTTTGTTCATCGGCGTTGTCCGATTGGTGACGTATTTCCGCCCTGGGGCGCAAAAATCTTTGCCCATAAGACTCTCGTTAAAAGTACATGCGCAGTAACTCCTCTTCAATACAAGAGATAGGGCCAAGTTGGGGCGCAGCTTCCCTGCGCCCACAGCCGACGTAGCTGGACTATTTAGATACCGCCACCTTCCCGCCATGGGAGGGGCTGACGTCGGGACGTCGGCCCGAGTCACAGCCGTCTGTCATAAAGTGCGGCTGATTGACAGGTCGAATAGCGGGAGTTGGAGACGACAGACAGAGACGCAAAATGGAGAAAGAGACTTCAGTGATAATTCAGTGAAGTCACTTAAATCAAAACCTTTGGAGAGGAGAACAGATCAGGAGAAGCTGCAGGTGACAGAGCTCAGACCTGATCAGCCGATCATCATAATTAATCAGCAGTCCAAAGACAGAGGGGACAACACAGGACCTGGTTTAGCAGCAAGGCTAGGCTAACTGCATGTAGCGAGGCTAATGCTTTATTCTGCTTTCCCTGCCTCCTTTTTCAAACATCAGGATCAGACCCAGCATGAATCAGGACAGGTAGGACTGATTAAAGCAGTTCAGAAAAGGCAAAGAAGCAGGAACAAACTAGGATCCACAACCAGCCGTGTTAGGAAGAATAAACGGTTCATGTCAGCTTGATGAAGACAACAAGATGGGGGTCTGTAAGCACAATGAGGAGGTTGAGGTTGGTTTATGGGTTCTGTGGAAATAAATTTGGTTACTTTGAAAGCAATTCTGTGATTGCAATTTTCCTTACTTTTTCTGACTTTGTGTAGATCTTAAATTTAATTCAAAATGGTCGTAAAAAGGTCTTTAAAAAGTCTTAAATTTGTTTAAACCTGCAGAAACTCGGTTTTTGGTATATGTCTGTTTTGGAGTTGTAGCCCCCCCTGGAGAAAACTGCACCAGCCGCCACTGACCAGAACCTCTGAGGAATGTTTCCAACACCTTGTTGAAAGTATGCCACGAAGAATTAAGGCAGTTTTGGAGGCAAAAGGGGGTCCAACCTTCTACTAGCAAGGTCTACCTGATAAGGTGAGTGTATAGAAGGAGTTAAAAAGTTTATGGTTTATTCATTACCTACGCCAAGGAGGTTATGTGAAGGCTGGCATTGGTTTGATTGTTTATTGGTTTGTTTGTGTTCAAAAAACTTGAAAAGTTATGAACGGATTTGGATGAAATCTTCAGGAAATGTGTGAAATGCAACAAGCGAGCGTGCATCATTTAAAGCCATGGAAACGCGTGGAACGCCTTTAAAAGGCCCACAGACCTTCGATCTCTCCCTTTTTGCTCTAGGACTTCATCAGGACCCTTTGCAAATTGACCTCGCTGGAAAGCTATCAACGCCGGAAAGCAATTTAACAAGCGACTTCACTGAAGACCACCCTCAGCGGATCAGAAGAAGAAGACCCTGCCACAGACAGCACCAGTTGGACAGACACACCTGCAGTTTACATCAAGGTAAGAAGATTCTCTTCATGCTTTTCCTGCGTGTCTCTCATCCGCTGATCTGTGTGAACACTCTGAAGAGGTTTCAGCACAAAAATAAGAATCACTGGTTGAATTTAAAGTTTGCTAAATAACAATGTGTGTAAAACGGTCTGGGTGATGCTGATGTTTCCTTGGTGGGAAACTGTTTCTGAGTTTTACTTTATAAAAGTCCTGACATGTGCTAACAGAGCAGGAGTGGTCTGATACAAGTGTTATTTTGTTTTGGGGCACAACTTTTGTCCACATTTAGCGTTGAACGTTCCTGGGAGAGAGATGTTGACTGGAGCGTTTCATACAATCTGATTGATCTAATCTGACCTAATGTGTTCTGTGAGATTCACTGAAGGTCCTCAGAAGCTCTTTTTTCAAACTCTCTGATTTAAAGTTCGTTTTAATATGATGTGCTTCACTGGTTTGTTTGTGCCTCCATGCTTTCTCCGCTCGCTAACTCCTTCTCTCCTCCTCCTCCTCTTGCTCCTCCTTCTCACCCTCCAAGCTTGCCCACCATCCTCCTCCCCTCTTTCCTCTCTCCCTTCCATCTTTCTCTACCTCTTCCTCCTCCATGCTTTCTCCCCTCGCTACCCCCTTATCTCCTCTCTCCTCTTCCTCGTCCTCTAACTCCTCCCCGTGCGTTCCCGCCTCGCTCCCTCCTTCTTGGCTTTCTCAGTTAACTCCTCCAAGTTCTGCTCCTCAGCAGTCTCTTACAGGTTCAGGGGTTCAATGTTGGGGTTATGTACCATCCAACCAAGAGGAGACCATCACCCTTCACAAGCTGCAAGGAGCGACTCCGCCGGAGGAGCCTGAAGTTAGTTCTCACACCTGCTCTCCTCTCTCTTCCTCCTCTTGCTGGTCCTCCCCTCCTCACAAGGTTGCCCGCCTTCACCTCCCCCTCTCTCCTTTCCCCTCCTACTCCTCCTCTTGCTGCTCCTCCCCTCCCCGCAAGGATGCCCGCCGTCGCCTCCCCCTCTCTCCTCCTCCTCTTGCTGCTCCTCCCCTCCTCACAAGGTTGCCCGCCTTCACCTCCCCCTCTCTCCTCTCCCCTCTTACTCCTCCTCTTGCTGCTCCTCCCCTCCCCGCAAGGTTGCCCGCCGTCGCCTCCCCCTCTCTCCTCATCCTCCTCTTGCTGCTCCTCCCCTCCTCACAAGGTTGCCCACCGTTGCCTCCCCCTCTCTCCTCTCTCCTCCTCCTCTTGCTGGTCCTCCCCTCCTCACAAGGTTGCCCGCCTTCGCCTCCCCCCCCTCTCCTCCTCCTCCTCCTCTTGCTGGTCCTCCCTTCCCTGCAAGGTTGCCCACTGTCACCTCCCCCTCCTCCTCCTCCTCTTGTTGGTCCTCCCCTCCTCACAAGGTTGCCCGCCTTCACCTCCCCCTCTCTCCTCCTCCTCTTGCTCCTCTTGCTGCTCCTCCCCTCCTCACAAGGTTGCCTACCGTCACCTCTACCTCTCTCCTCTCTCGTCCTCCGTGTCTTTAACTAATGCTTGTCCAAGTGTTTCTCTTCCAGACACACTGGCAGAGCCCCCACAGGTTGCCAAGTCCACTCTGGCTTCTCAGACCCCAGTCAAGCCTGGTGCCATGGCAGCGGGTCTGGTTCCAAAGTGGGTGAGGAACCTGCGGGCCCTCATGGAGGAGCGCGACAGACGCCATGGCCGCCAGACAGGTAAGAGAGGTGCTGAGCCTCCAGCAGGCCAACCTCCAGGTAAGAGGTCACGCAGCTCTTTCTAATTTACTTTAACATGTTGAGTTCATGTGATTTATGTTGGATGTGACCTGATCAGATTTTATTGGAATGCGTCTGTTGTGATTATGTCTGATTGCTCTATTCCAACTTTCTTTGAATGAGGTATCTCTGATTGTATTTTGGCCCTGTGATGGACTGGCGACCTGTCCAGAGTGTCACCTGCCTTCGCCCTGAGTCAGCTGGGATATGCTCCAGCCCACCTGCGACCCTACAGAGGATTAAGCGGTGTACAGAGGATGGATGGATGGACGGATGTATTTTGTGTGATTCCACCTGAACTCTGTCCTTGTCAGTGGGACTCGGGTCAGGGTGCCTGTCAGAGGTGTGGGAGGATCTGTGGGGGATAGCGTGAAACATCCCACGTGTTCACCTCTCACAGTGAAGCTCCGCTCAGTCTAAAGGTGAGAAGGATGCAGACAGCATGTCATGGAGGAGTAACATGTGAGTATGCGTGCCACCCTGGACCCACAGTGGAGTCCACAACCACAAGGACCAGAGTTCAGGGGAGTCACACTGGGGTGAAAAGGGCAGGGGGTTTCCACGGGCCGCTGCACAGTGGCGGGCTGTGGCCTGTGACAAGGTACGTTTTAATTTTTGAGTTCATATCCATAAAACACATATTTTAAAATTTCCAACAGTAGATGAGAAATGTTTAACAAGATTCTGAAACGTTGCTTTCCTGTTGTTTTTTTAGGCCCAGGTTGTGATGACTCCAGGACTCAAAACCACAAGAAAGACAATAGGACGACCTCAAAGATCCAGCAGAAACATGAAGATGAGGAACCAAGCCCACCACCAGAGACCACCCTGGAGACAACGACCAGCCTGCAAAGAGACCAAAGAACAACTTTATAAGGAGCAGAATGCACTGGTAACTTAAATGTACCGTAGAAAGAATAACCCTACAGATACCACATGTTTACACCAGGATTTAGTATCCTGCAGGTCACCAGTCCATCTCAGAGTGATCACAAATAGACAACCACTCACACTTACTTTTAGTTTAGAATCACCAGTTAACATTCTGTGTATGTGTTTGGATTGCAGGAGAAAGTCAGCACAAAGAGAAAAGCCCACAGAGTGACAGAGGGAACATGAACAGAAAGAACCAGTGGACCAGCAGGTTGGTACCAATATAAATACAATGTGCCTAGAGACAGTGTACTGTTACATACTACTGATGAATGTGAATCTCACACACGTGTCTGTGGTTCTCTTCTTCCAACGCTGTGACTTGAAACAGTTGGAGGAGCCTCAGGATGACGGACAACAGAAGAAACATGCCAGAGAAGAGGAAGAAGATGAAGAACAGCACCAACCACAGAAGAAGCAGCAGACCCAGGAAGAAGAAGAGCAGCAAGGTAAACTCCTCAAATGAAATGTTTCTACAAGTAAAGTCATTAAGAAGACATTCTGTCATGTTGTATTGTGAAAGGTCCAGACCATGTGTATCACACAGTGAAGATTTAATTTCAGGCAAACTCTCTGATGTCCTGATATCTTTGTTAGTGCTCTACATGAAAAGGTGACATTTAACACTAAAATGCACCATTTCTGTGAGTATTTGTCCAGATTACCTTTGTAATCTCTGTGTTCTGTTGCCTTTTTTAATCTCTGTGTGTTCTGTTAGTTGTTGTCTATGGCCCACCTGCCTCTGACTTGGAGTTTCTATGTGAATTCTCAGAGTTCTTCTCTTTAGTCTCAGTACAAATAGTCATTTCAGTGGATGTCTTTTATATCGATGGAGATGCTGTGAATGGCAGCCTCAACACTACATTTAGTTCATTGTTTGACTCAGTTGGTCTTTCTCCAAATGTAAATACACCAATTCCCATGATGCCCTGAGCACCTCTCCTCTACTCTTCTGTCTCCATACAGCTAGATGCCACCATTGTATGTCACTAACTTTGTGTCTTGTCCTCTCTACAGGTATCTCTGGATCTGGAGCTACACATTTAGATCTGTTGTCACTGGCCTCACCGACCTGCAAAGAGTTCATGTTCTCTCCCTCCTCTTTACCCTCATCCCAAACGGAGGTTTTTTTCAACTTCCTGGCAACAGGAAGTTTTTTTCCTCCACACTGTCATCAAATGCTTGATCTGATCTAACTGCTATAAGAGAGAGTCTCAAATAAAACGCCAAAACAAGATAACTGTATCTGTCTGTTTAGAAGTTTGACATTATGGACCCTTCCTTTAATCTGAGGTTTTAAACAACCACATTTTATGGTTAGAAAATGATGTTAGTCTAAAAAATGTTTTTTCAAACCACTGGTTTCTCAGAAACACCTGTGACTCCATCTTCAAATTGTACAGCATGTGAATATATGACTGGTTGTTGGATAATTTGGAATAAATACACAGGATTGAATATTCACTGAATAAACAAATGCTGCTTACTTTAGTATCTTAAATGGAAAACATTCAGTCAAAGTACAACACATCCAAATAAGAGAGACTTCACCCACGACTGCATGTCACCTCCTGAATATGCTGCTTGTACTGAAGTCCAGAGGTTTAACAAGTTTAACAGGTGCAGCAGCTTCTGACGTCTGTGGTCTGAGCTGAAATCAGCTTCCGGGCAAAAAAGATCTGATTATTTCCACCGATGAACATGCTGCTAAACTCCCTTCTTTTGATTTTCTCTGGAACTACAAAAAGTTCAATAAAACCTTTTGTATATCTGCAGTTTTCAGGTCCATTTGCTCCTTGATTGTTCTGAGCAGGGTAGGAATTTTATAAAGCTGGCTGCAAACAGTCTGCAGGGTTATTCATTATTGTTTGAATAATTCCCGCAAAATTAAAATATTTCTGAGGGGTGTTTTTTCCCCCATCAGTTTTGGTGTAAAAGTCAAAGATCTTTCATGCTGCCAACGTTTAGATGATATTTTAATTGGTGGGACTGATAGAATAATTTGGCTCATTCCACCAGTTGAATACTGCGTGTAATTTAAACTCACATTTCTGCCTTAATTGATTGAAAACTAAATTCAAGTTGAAGTAACAAAATAACTCGAAAAATAATGGACGGATTATGATGAAATTTTCAGGAAATGTGAATTTGGACAAGGAACAACTGATGAAATTTTGGGAGTGATCCGGATCACCGTCAGGATCCAGGATTTTTTTTTTTTTAATTTAACAATACTCTCTTATTGGGAGATTGTGTTGGGGGTGGACTGAAGCTGCTTGGCGGAAGTCTGTGCTCTCGAGTGCTTTTCTACTTTTATTTTTATCTACCCAAAGTTGAAACACTGTGCTATTGTCAAGCGTTTTGAGTTTTTGACACCGGAACGTGATACTGGAGTTGGCAGGTCCGCATATTAGAACCACGGTGGCCTCAGCAACGCCCGGCAGCGCCCGGAGGTGGCACGGAGGTGGCACGGAGGACTATTCGAATATCAAAATTATTATTCGAATACCACCACAACCAATGAGTATTCGTATATTGGGGACCAGCCCTAATATTACGTTTGTAAAGCAGGTCAGCTACCATACTGTTGGTTAGCTAACTTAGCCACTCTAGGCTACTTTGAACTATAGAGTTGGCAGGTCCACGTACTAGAACCATGGCGGCCTCAGCAACGCTCAGCAGCACCCGGCAGTGTTGCGCAGGACTATTCGAATATCAAAATTATTAACCGAATACCACCACAGCCAACGAATATTCGGATATTCGTATATTGGGGACCAGCCGTAATATTAGGGTTGTAAAGCAGGTAGCTACCATACTGTTGGTTAGCTAACTTAGCTACTCTAGGCTACTTGGAACTACACCATACTTGGCGTTAAGGTTAGCCTTATTTGATCTTGCCGATATCTCCTGGTGCTCATTTATTGTCAGAAAGCTGTAAATTGGGATGTCTTTTTAAAACTAAGTAATTGTTTTTGACATGGAGCTGTTTGTCCTCAAACATAGCTTGCAACAGAAGTGGTATTTAGCAAAATCAAACCAAATTTTCAAGAGGAAAATTTCTTGTTTTATCCTACTTACTTTATCCATTGAGCATCTTTCAATTAATTTTTTCAAAGTAAAGAACCAACATATATTTCTGTGCCCTGTGCAGTGTTAATTCACCGGACTACACAATGATACTTTTTCATTGGGAGATTGTGTTGGGGGTGGACTGAAGCTGCTTGGCGGAGGTCTGCTCTCTATGAGGACATTTCTGGTTGCTGGCACTGGTTTGTTTGGTTTTTTGTCTGTGTTCAAAATAATTCGAAAAGTAATGAACGGATTTGGATGAAATTTTCAGGAAATGTGTGAAATGGGACAAGGAAGAAATGATGACATTTTGGGACTGATCCGGATCACCGTCTGGATCCAGGATTTTTAAAAAAAGATTCTTTAACATTGGAAGTTTTATAAAGCCTTGCAGTGCTGCCTTGTGTGGTAGGAAAATTGCACATATATGGTGGATGTTGGCTGCTCATGGTCAACTACCACAGTGCTACGGTGTGAGAGCGATTACCGGACAATTACCTTTTTTTAAGGATATTTTGTTACTGGGAGATTGTGTTGGGGGTGGACTGAAGCTGCTTGGTGGAGGTCTACTATTATTTTTATCTACCCAAAGTTGAAACACTGTGCTATTGGAAAGTGTTTTGAGTTTCTAACACCAGAGTTGGCAGGTCCGCGTACTAGAACCACGGTGGCGTACTACAGCCTCGGCAACGCTCGGCAGCGCCTGGTGGAGCCCGACAGCAGCACGCAGGACTATTCGAATATCAAAAAATTATTATCCGAATACCACCACAACCAACGAATATTCGTATATTCGGGACCAGCCCTAATATTACACTTGTAAAGCAGGTAGCTACCATACTGTTGGTTAGCTAACTTAGCCACTCTAGGCTACTTGGAACTACACCGTACTTGGCCTTAAGGTTAGCCTTAATACCTCTGCCATGGAGGTAATGTGATGGACGGCATTTGTTTGTTTGTTTGTTCATTTGTATGTGTGCAAAATAACTTGAAAATTAATAGACGGGTTTGGATGAAATTTTCAGGAAATGTGTGAAATTGGACAAGGAAGAAATGATGAAATCTTGGTACTGCTCCGGATCACCGTCTCCATCCAGGATTTTTTTTTTTTAATGTAAGTGTAACCTGGTGGACAATTACATGTGTATAAATTTTCTAAAAGCCACCAGAGTGCACTCTTGTTTTTGGGGTAACCCCCTGTGACCACATGAGATTTTGTTGATTTAATTAGATGTGTTTGTAAATGGAAATTAAAATTAAAATACACCCGTGGAAAACTTATTTTTCTATTCCCTGTTCGTTTCGGCTCCGTGATCCGTCTGACTTCTGAAGAGGAAGGATCTGGTATCTAAAGCTCCAGTGTTAGCTCACTGTTAGCAGACCTTGCTGTGTACCATGGCCTGATGAAGACCCACTGTGGGGTCCAAACGTTGCTTGGCACACATTGTTCACTATTTCACAGTGGACTTTTCACCAGCGTGGGGTTTATTTGTCCCTTTGGAGGGACCTTGTGCTGCTGTTAGCTCCGCCGCTAGCTCCGCTGCTAGCGCTACATCGCTAGCGTTCGGCTGCTTTTCAGGGCGTTTTTGTGGAGGTTTTGAGGTTTTCTGTTCCTTTAGCTTTGCTTTTTGGTTTCCTTACGTTTCCTTAGGGTGGGGGGCTTCTGCCTGGAGTTGTCATTTCATTTGCGGGGTGTTTTTGGGGGTTTTGTTGCCGTTTTCTGCCGTACATTAGTGTAGCGGAGTATTCATTTTTTGGAGGGATTTTTATTTCATTACCAGGGTTAAAAATCATTTAGTTAGCATAGACTGGGCTTAAAAACGTGGAGGACTTGATTTCCGGGGTTCAACTTAATGTTAAGGGGTTTAAAATAAGGTTTAAAGGGCTTTAATTCATATAAGGGACTGTATTGGGGACTGTAAAGTGGGGGACCGGGGTTCAATAAAATCTAGAATATTTTCATGTCTTAGGGGTTAAAAATTCATTGGGTGGGTTTAATAATTTAAAATACTTTCACAGGTATTTCATAGTTTCAGGGATTTCATATAATTTTGAATAAGTTTAAAAAAAAATTTAAAAAGTGGAGACAGCACTGTGGGGATTTTATTTCATTAAGGGGTTTGTTTGGAAGTTTTTTGGTTTCATTCACCTCTTTTCTGTTCATTCTTGGCCTTCAGTTTGTAAGCATTTGCAATCCATATCCTCATATTAAATAATACACACCACTCCTTACTGTCTATGTAAACAAAGCTCACTGTATAACACAGACGCAAGACAACAAACACACATAACACAAGACATGGAGGAGGAACAGGGTGGCGTGGATATGACTATAATTGATATGGAGATGGAGATGGAGACGGATGGAATTGGGATGGACTGGATGGATTTGACAGGAGGGACTGGTATGGAGACAGTGATGATGATAGGACATATTGGAGACGGAGACAGGGTTGGAACAGGAGGGAGGACGAGGAATGGACTGTGGACCGGGGCCTGGTAGTGTTGGGGGTGGACTGAAGCTCCTTGGCGGAGGTATGCGCTCTCTGAATGCTTTTCTAGTTTGATCTTGCTGAAATCTCCTGGTGCTTATTTATCGTCAGAAAGCTGTAAATTGGGATGTCTTGTTACATTTCTGTCTGTCACATTCTATACAAAATATGTGAATTGAGAGATTGTGTTGGGGGTGGACTGAAGCTCCTTGGCGGAGGGTATGCGCTCTCTGAGTGCTTTTCTAGTGTTGTTATTGTTTTACCACTTTTATCTTGTGTGCCTTAGTCTCAAATTGTTTTACTGTCTGCTTATTTTCAGCTTGTCAATCACCTGTAAAGCCCTTTGAACTGCACTGCCCTGCATGAAAAGATGCCAAACATACAAACATGTGATGTTCTGCAGATGCAGCGCCTGGAGATGGAGCTGTTGCATCATGTGTGGGATGGACTGAACCTTTGGCCTTGTAGCTACTGTACTTTGTGAGTAATGCCCCCAAGAGGAAATTCTGTTTCACAGTCGGTGCAAAAACATGACATACACCTACAGACTGAACAGTTACATCAGCTGTTTCCAAGAAACTGCAGCACGGAGCGAGATGAATAATATCATCATGTCGTCAGATTTCAATCCAGAGGGGGAGTGTGCTGAAAATGTGGGAAAGAGAAAAGCACTTTCACTGACCTTGGCTTTTAAGTTAATGCAAAACTCCTACCTTTTACCACACACCGACAAAAGTCTAATTTTGAACATGCTGCATGATTTTAGTGGTTGAGAAACGTAAACGCTTGTTTGCTGAAAGTCTAGTTTTGTTCTTAAGCTTGACTGATCAACATTGCTGTGTCAAAAAATAATTGCAGGCTTTATTCAGGTGTGCTGAGCTGTGAAGATGAGCGGATGTGAACTTCAGTAGGAGCCGAGCAGCCACTAAGTCCACGAAGCAGCGTTATTTATCAAGCACGTGTCGTCCAAGCTAATGGAAAGAACAGGAGGGTGCTGGGAAGCTCGTTATGTTATCAGAGAACGCAGTGTTGCGTAGTGTAACCAAACCTTCTGTTCGCGTCTGTGACAGTCACACAGAAAAGGACACTGTGGTAAGAACTAAAAAACTAGAGCATCCTAAGTTTTCCTTAAATGCTTCTATATGTAGCTTCAAAGTTAGAAAAACATGTTAAGTAAATCAGTATGTTATCAAAATTACAGAAACTACTAAATCCAAGATGTTGCTTTTGACTGTAACTTTACAACTGATTAGACATTTTTATACATCTTGTGCATCATTTCATGCAAACAAAGATGTAAACGCAAAATTATACAAGTCACTGTGCAATAGACAAACTAAGGCTGCTGTTAAACTTGCTTTTGACCAGTGGCGGCTGGTTAACCCTGTGAACTGTTTCTGGGTGCGCCTGTTTCACCAGGTGAGGTAACGTGGTGCCCGTCGATTATTTGTTTGATCAAGATTTGTTTACATGATTGCTCTGTGTAAACACAGCCTGCAGTTCAATTGAATAGTCCCTCAATTTTGTCATGTGACTGTTGGAGAGCTGAATCAGTTGTGGCTTCTGGGTTTTGCTAAGGAGCATAGAATTTTTGGCATACTGAATCTAACTCGGGCTGCTTATTTTTGGCAAATTTTGAAATAAAAGATGTGGGAAAAAAGTAATTCTGGTGAAATACCACGATTTTAGGTGTAGATTTGGCAAGCTTCCTGACAGGACATTACAGAGGAGTAGTTCAAGTAATTTCAGAAAGTCAAACATTTGTTGATTCTTTCTGTTTTTATAGCTTCTTGCCATTTCGGTGATTCATTTGAAAATAACAGGCCTTTCAAACCTGCTTATATGTTTTGTTGTTCAGAGTTAAATATGAATAATAATATATTGTAAAATAATTATGAAAGAAAAATTGTTTAGTGGTACTTTGCCCTTGGTAGTCATGTCGGCATTTATTAAGTTTAGCTTTCAAATTGTATTTAGTTCATTTCAATCTGAAGACGTGCATATATTTCCTGTGTATGGAGACCTAGCCGAGCTAAGTGTGAATGTTGGCCCTTCAACTTCTGGTTAGCAGGTGCCCCCATTGTTAGCATATCAGCATTATACATTTTATTGTGTTACAGCCATGGTCGACACTTGGTCGAGGTTCTTCCAACGTTTCCAGTCGGATATTTGACCACAGAGGTCATTCCAGTTTAAATTTCCCACTGGGAACTTGTAATTTCCGACTTCGCTGGTCAAATTGTAAGCACCATTAGTGCATGGTGATGTATTAATGTATTGCATTACTTTGTAAAGCGTGAATCATATTTTCTCTTTTTATATCATAATTTTATGTTAGCATTTTGTTGTTAGTGCTGATCCCAAAAGTACGAAAGTACAGCTTTACAGGACCACCAGCATGGAGGCAGCGTCTTTTCCTTATTAGCTAATAACCTTATATTGTCACTGCAAGTGTTTTGGCTTAGTTTCTGGGAAATTGTGTTTGCTGAGCTTGGCCTATCTTAAACACTGAATTTTTTTGGCCGTGCAAAAGCAACAGAAACAAATTACAATTCATTTAAATGTCTAAACTAATTCCAACATTCATCTTTTCAGGTTTTCTGGGGTTGCAAAAGCATGCATTCTAAAAACCCACCGGTTGAAATTTGAATAACAGTTTTTGCTAATTGTTGAAATATCGTTATGTGGATATTCAAAAATGGTTGTTCAGGCTGAAGTCAAACACAAGCAGCAGCACAGCCTCCAACGCAGCAGACCTACCTGTGCAGGTGTGTCAAAAAATATACCCAACCTGTCTATACAGTGAGACAAAGCGAGTGTTTTGTAGTTTACCTTTTAAAAACAGTGAATGTTACTGCAGAAACTCTGCTGTATTTTTGCTGCGTTTGTAGAAATTTCTGGTCAGGTGGCAAACCAGATGTTGCGTTCACCACCCCTGGCAGGCTACAGGAGTTTAAGGTTTCATCCTGAGTCATAAAGAAAGCTGTTGCTGAAAAGAAAAGAAAGGTGTATTCAGTTTCTACCGATTAGCTTTTCCAGCTGTGTTCCCCTATAATCTGTCCATCATAACACAATATTTGCCATTGCTGTTGCTGGTGTTATTTTACATATAACACATCTGTTGCTTATTTAATTATATTAGAGTTTCCAAATATAGGTGACTTAAAATAGGACATTAGACATGCCACACATATAAACATCTGAAAGTAACAACACTACTACAGTATTGCCTCTAATCAGTAAATATCATGTCTGATTATGGTATGAACCGCAAATACTTCTTTAGTTTTGATTATTAAAAGGAACAATGCTTCACTAAGACATACCATTACTACAGACAAAGGGTTATGTGTATTTACCCAATATGGCTGTTAGATACAGATAAAAGCAACTGCAGACGTATAATGTGACTGTAATCATGAGATGTCAGCAATGCTCTTTCAACTCTGTTTTTGATCTCTACTAACTTCTGATGGAACTATTTGCCTTTTCAGCTGCTTCTTAAGGCTTTTTGCTCCTCACCATTTTGTGGCTGAACCATAAAAACATGATAAAGTGTGTCAAATGTTTAGCGGAGTTGTTTGGTAATCCAGTCCGATTCATGCTTATCTTTCAGAAATATGTTTTTATATCATAGTCAAGGGAAAATTGTATTTTCTTTATTTGTTCTCATCAACCAAAAAACTGAAACTAAATCGCACACCTCATATGGTTCCTAATGCTTCTCTGTGTCAATGTAAAATAAAAGAAGACGGTTGTATGTGGCTGTTTTTATGATCTTTACGGTTTTAGTTTTGCTCGCTGTTTGTATAAACGTGCACTAATTAACTCTACATGACCTTTAAGGTGTTTTGTAAGCACAACAGATGTAAACACAACAAAGATGTTAAATTTTAATTAAGGATCTTCTAGCTAATGAAATATAGTTCATCCTGCATACGAGTAAATGAAATATCCACACGAACATCCCCCTTTTGTCTCTTCCTTTACCTTTCTGTCCTTCTTATTCAGAGAGCTTCGTTTCTCTGAGAGTCACTCTGCCAAAGAAATTATTCATAGTTTTCAATCAGCAATTCGTCTGTGTTTAACAGTAATTGAATTTTGATATGGGGGCAATTATTCATCATTTAAGGTTATTTGCATTAATTTGAAATATTAATGGGTTCTTTTGGGGTGACAGAGGAGATGAGTATTTGGCCACAGAGGAGCTACGCCACTTCAGGCACATATCCTCTGATATTACCCAGCATCCTCCTTGGCCGGCTCAGGTCGGATGGAGCGAGGCTGCAGATTGTTCCTGCTTTAAAAATATTATCCAGAAATCTAACGGGATTCTGGGAACACGCAGAGAGGAGCTTAAGAAAATCCTCCCAACGTTTCTTGAATCTGTTTCCTCAGAATTATAATTGCAAATGGGGATTTTTGTTAAATCCAGTTTAGTCTACACTGTACAAAAATTTGAACAGTTACTGTTATTTGAGTGATTTTTGTGTTGTTGAATTAAACAACTAATACATTTACTCAAAAAAGTACAAATTTACATGTTAACTATGAAAAGCATGCCAAAGCTATAAGTAATACCCACTATTAGTTTCTGTATTACAATAGATTCTTCTCCAGTTTCAACAAGGATTTAATGGGAACCTTGTTAACATTTTTGTACTGAAGGTAAATTACTGATTTTTTTCAGTTATTATTACAAATGTTAATATCTTTACTGTATTTTTCTCTTAATCTGCAGGTGATAATCTGTAAGCTTCCATTATATGTGTATAATTTGATGATGAGTATTGTATCAGTGAAGATTTGTTGGGTTTTGGGGGGCTTTTCCATTAAATTACAATGATTAAAATTAGTAAATTCATTAAAACATCTAAATATTGTATTTGAGGTACAGTTTTTCTATGTACTGTTTTTTTTAACATATTTTTTTTTCTGGCATCCTTGGTGTCAGATTTTCAAGTTCCTAAAATAGCACGAGAATGTGTGTCAGTTTTGTTGTAGTGGCCAAACCTATGGCAGACATTTAACTGTGTTGTTGCCTAACTAGCTCAATCCTGTACATCATGGTGTGGCTGCACTTTATTGTGATACTGCTAAAGGGTTATAAAGATGCTCTGGCTTGTTTGTATTTCTTTAAAGTGATCACAGTGGTTGAGGACAGAGTCTGCTAAATGAAATTGCAGAATTGTAGTTAGGCGAAGGATGCCGCTTCGGTGTTCCCTCTCTGAGTAGTGACAGGTGTTCCAGTGGAACATTTGCACGCAGGGAGGCGAGCACTGTAATTAAAATGGATAATCCACTGAAAAAAATGCGCAAGGCTGCCTTACTGCATGATCCAAATCCTCAGCAATACTTGAAATGCTCAGTTTTCAGTGTGGCAGGTTTCTGCAAAAGTGGATCTTGAAAAGGGTAACATGCAGATAGTAAAGGGAGTCTACTGGAGTTAGCGGCTGAGGCAGGCTTATACCTGCAGCCTACACTCTGGAAGTCTGACTAGCAAGACTGTATAGGAAATATACATAATTGATTTCTTCCCAGTCAAAAAGAACATTTCAGATATCCATATACATATCTTATAACTGTAACATCGTCTGACAAACTCACCATACACAGAAGCTGAAGACAACAGCTGTGCTGTGAATCCAGCTGTATTTTCATAGAATCTGAAGTTGCTTCAGCTGCTACATGCTTGTATAATATCCACTCCTAACACTGTTTTTATACACACTTAGCTTTGTCACTTTGTAAAGGGCTTTAATACATTACTTTGGGAGTTGCACTACTGACTCATATAATAAGCTGTCCTTTTTTATTTATTACCTCCGCCAAGGAGGTTATGTGATGGCCGACGTTGGTTGGTTTGTTTGTGTTCAAAATAACTTGAAAAGTTATGGTTGGATTTGGATGAAATTTTCAGGAAAATATCTGAAATGGGACAAGGAACAAATGATGAAATTTTGGGACTGATCCAGATCACCGTCTCCATCCAGGAATTGTTTTTAATGTAAGTGTAACCAGGTGGACAATTAAATGCGGTTTACTCTAAAAGCCACCAGAGGGCACTCTTGTTTTTGGGGTAACCCCTCTGACCACATGAGATTTTGGGGCACCACAGTACAAACAGCGAGAATGATGGAGTTTCCCTTCCTTGCTGAGGGACGTAGGCATGGTTGGACTAGCATTCTTATCTCTGGTTGTCTAAGAAGCTGAGAGGATGTTAGGAGCTGCTGTACTAGAGGCCACGCCTGTTTATTAGGTCGGATCGGGTGAAGGCCCCATTGTTGGTAGGAAATTTCAACTGTATGTAATTACATTTGTATCTTTAATGTTCCATACAAAATATGTGAATTGGGAGATTGTGTTGGGGTGGATAGAAGCTCCTTGGTGGAGGTATGAGCTCTCTGAGTGCTTTTCTAGTTTGTAATAATGTAATAATTTATTTGTGCTGTTTATACAATGACATATAGTTTGTCAAAATAAATGAACCTAAATATACTTAAGTGTTTTTTGGAGGATTATTAATTGTTAAGAGAAATCGACTAGTTGTTAAAATCATCGACAGATTAATCAATAAACAAATAGTCTTTAGTGGCAGCCCTATTTTAAAGTCTACGTGAGAAACCATGAATTGCCATTTGGTTTCTGCTTTAATAGATTTAAACAGCTGAACATGGGTGCTTCAGTGCACTCTGCTGGTGATATAGTTATAACACCTGTCAAATGCTCATTTTCATTCAGTTTTATGTTCCTGCATCACTGACAGTGCTATTTTCGGTTTGTTTGTCCCCTTAGACATTTTTAGCACCAGCCTCCACTGATACTGACATTCAGCTCGGAGTAATGCTTTAAGCTTCACAGTGCTGCAAGCATGGCTGTTCTCATTTTTTTACCCCCCTTTCTTTTCCCTCGGAGTAACAGATGATAAGAAGCAATCCTGTGGTGCTACATTTTCCACTCAAATTTCAAGTGTAATGAGATTTTTTGGGCTGGACGCACAGCGAGGTTGCAGTACGAGGACGGCGGCTGTGAGAGATAAGAACAGATTGGTGTGTTAATAACAGAGAGGAGACCGTTTCAGTCTGAAAGAGATGATTTTCTGATTCAGCGCTCAGAGCTCCTTGATTGTTTTGACAACCTGTTAAGAAATTCAGGAGGAGGATGGCCAGCTCATGAAATTTGCAGATCCTGATTGACTTTAGAATATTTTCCTAAAGGCCATCCATGTGTGTGTAGGCTGTTGGAGGTGGGTTTGGATGTCTTTCTCAGATGGTGTCTTCTAGGATTTGAGACAGGAGGGGCAGACTCCTCCACCCATCAGTGTGGCTGCTCTCTTACATCAAGCAGACAGACAGATATTGGATCTTTTTTTTTTTATCTTACGCTCCTCGCTGTCTGGTCACGCTTGACTTTACTCAGTCTTTGCACATTTTGACAGACCTCAGGGGCTTCTCCACAGGTGTGAATGTACTTAATTTACTGCACCGGGGTGTAGCTACGGAAGGGTTTTAAAACTACTGAGGCCATGAGTCCAAGTCTCCCAAAACACCATCACAGAGAAAACTGACCACACTCAAAAATGAAAGTCTATAAAATGTGTTTTATTACTGGGAGTTGTGAGATTCTGTAAAAAATAATTTTGAGTTTGAAGGTTCAAATTGTGTTTCATGAACTTTGCAAAGCCAGGAAGTTCTGATTGGGAAATAGTATTTCATTTTTTTGGGAGCATTAAAAAGGTCACAATTAAATATATTAAGTCTGTCATATCTGCACCTATATATTTTTTTCAGCCTGGGGCAGTACAACAAGCTGTAACCACAACGTTGATTTGCCAGATTGACTGATGTTATCATCTTATAACACTATTATGGTAACCTTTCTAGCAAACAGTAGCTCTTTCAGTCCTGCAGTTCCTGAACAAACTTATCATTGATGTAAGTCTGACATTCACTCTCTTTTAGCTCTGCTACTGGTCTTTACAAACATCCGACTCTTTAGCTGCTAATTACTAGAGTTCTAGTCACTTGCATCCCAAGGCTAGCATAGTGTTCCAATGCCCGTCACATAATCCCCAGGCTAGCGACTAGCATTCTTAGGCTAGTCACTAACATGTCTTGGCTAGAAACTAGCATTTTTAAGCTAGTCACTAGTATCCCTTAGCTAACCACTAGCATTCCTGAGTTAGCCACAAATATCCCTAGACTAGAGACAAGAATTCCTAGGCTAGTCACTAACATCCCTGAGCTAGTGACTAGCATTCCTAGACTAAATGTTACATACCTACGTGACCAACATTCCTAGGCAGGTCACCAGCATCCATAGGCTAGCAATTAGTGTTCTTAGACTAGTTAGTACCATCCCTAGTCTAGTGACTAGCATTCTTATGCTAGTCACTAGAAAGAAAGAATTTCAAGGCTTGTGCCAAGCATCCCTTAGCAAACATCTAGCTTTTCTAGCATTGCTAGGCTAGAGAACTTTTTTAATATTTGCCAGCATAAAATATCTATTTTTTACACAATTTGTTAGTCATTGCTTGACTAACAAATGCCATTCCTTCTTCTAGGCTACAGCCCCAGTGGAATTGAAATTGGAATGGAATTCCAACTGTATTAATTTCCAATCCAATTCCAACTGGAATGCCTTGGAATTTCAGTCACTAGCCCAGACCCTGCAAAATTCCTTCTTTCCTCCCGAGTTATCATGATTTTTTTTTAAACTCTGGACGCAAGATTCTAACATCCCTCAACACAGCATGGTCTTTGTTTTGTAAATGATGGTCCCATTTAGGGAAAAATAAATGATAAAGCAAGATATGCTTTCAGACAAGGCTAGCTTGTGATTGACAGGTTGGGACTGTAAGGGCATCTATGGTGTCCTCGATTTCTCAGTCAGGTCCTTGTCATGTTTTCCAAAAACACAAAACTGTGACAGCCAAAAGGGCTGACGTCACTGAGGCAACGCCTGCCTTTCATATACAGTCTCTGTTCTGAACTAAAGCTCCATTGGAGTCAGAATAGAAACCTCTGCCATGTTGCTAAAAGTCCCCAATTCCCAGCCGAACTCCTGACCTCCATGTCCTCCATGTCCTCTGCCCTGATGCTTTACTTCTTGCAAGTTTCTAACATCAAGTATTCAGTACGTGACTTTGTGAAGTCAGAGCGATTCATTTTCACGTCCTAAATCTGCCATCCACCCTCAAAATCCACCTCAAGAAATCCCACTGACTTCACGGACTGAGAGATGTCGGCTAGTATGCAGATCAGTGGCTGGAGCGGATACTTTCCTCTCCTTTAACTTCTCTGTTTAATGTATCACCTTGAAATCCACAGGGCATCCTCCCAGGAGTCCCTTTGTCTATGAATGCTAATGGGATCTCTCTATGTTAATAATAAATAGCTGCTGATAAAATAATAAATTTCTAATGTCCCTCTCAGACCTTTTTCTCTCTCCTCCTTCTCAGATTAGTTTATCAGGGCTTTGCCGCCCCCCAAACACTTTGAGCTTAATTATTTAAAATGCCTGAAAAATTCATATCCTTCTTTTTTTGGGGTGCAAAAGCCATCGTTCAGCCTGTGAAAATTTTGAAAAAGAGGCGGAGGGGGATGAAATATTCAGCAGCGCGCAGGCCCTTCAATTATTTTTCAGATGCATGAATGTTAAAAAACACATGCAGAGTGAAATGAGCATTTTAAGGCAGAATAATTCCTACAGCAATATAATACGGCACTGTCAATTATTTAAGGCTAAATCTCCCTGCCGAGACTTCACGCATTTATGTTTAATCACGTTTAGGGACTTTGGATACAATAACTTGGCTGTCATTTGTTTTTTTCACCCTGCAGCAATGCAATTAAGTGTAAAAAATAGATATTTTATGCTGGCAAATATTAAAAAAGTGTCCATTTGGGAGCGCATCCCAGAGGCTTCTGCTTTTTGTTGGATGGTCAGACACTGAAGCTGTTTCTGTCCCCTCCCATCAATGTTTAACAGACAACAAAACATGGGAAAAAAAGATGTTTCCATTCTCATCTGTAATTTAAGCATTCCTCCGTGTTGTATCCTATCCCCGGTATCGCTCCTTCCCAACACAAATGCTTTTGTTTGCTGGCTGTCATCGTGCTGTATTATTTAGAGGCAGAACAAACAGAAAGCCCTCGCCGTCTTCTTCTCCTCTTCCTAATTCATTTGAACGCTGGCTCCTCAGGCCTGTCAGCGCATCCACCACAGGGATCAATTTCACCACCGCAAACCCACCGGATCACATCAGATGGGGACGCACGCTCTCAAAAACGCCCTCACTATATACCGGCCCTCTGAGGGCGAAATCTTTTGGGGGGAGCCTTCCAAATGCTGGGAAAAACTTTGAGGAGACGAGGTTGCGGATTAATAACAGTTTAAAACTCCTTCATGTAATTGAAAAGAACATAAATGAGAGTTAAATGATGGGCTTGGAGACGTATTTGAGTCTCAAATTAATTTAAATTGCTGCGTGACATGCCCAGAGGTTCTGGGTCAGTTTTTTTTTCCACCGTCTGTCTCCTCCTCTGTCCCTGTTTTACCTACTATTTAAATAAAGAACAAGGAAATACAACTGAGATCTACAGATGAACCTTGGAGATGAAACAGGCACAAGGTTGCTCATAAAAGTCAAGAGAAGTTATTGGAAATTTCATTTTCAAGTTCAGCAGAGTTGAAGTAAGTGAAACAGCAGCAAAGTAATCAGGACCTTCATTCATTTAAGTCATTTTTGCTGCCATAAACTGATGGGTGGATTTTCATCTTTTCTCATTGTAAACTTTTTTTCTAGTATTGACCAGATAAAAACAGGACATTAATATGAAATTAAATTAGTGTCATAACTAAACAAAATCTCTCCAGAATTTAACGAAAATGAAATGAAAAGAAAAACATGAACTCAAAGGCAGAACTTTGATTAAGATTCTGGAACCGTCACTTGGAACGGGAAACAAAGTAATGTTAAAGGTCAAAGTTCTGTTGCTCCATGCCTCCACCCAGACCTCCTCTCTACAGAATACGTCATAATTGCGTTTTCATAACACTGTTTTCACTTTGCGTTCAGACAAGTTGGAACCAATAAATATTAGACCGAATGCTAAATACAAGGGATGCACGATAATATCGGCGTCCGATAATTATTGGGTAATTTTGGCAAATATGACGTCATTCCGATAATTAAAAAATCAACCAATAAAATGACCCGACAATAATAAAGACTTCGAATCTTGGTTTTTGCCGTTGGTCTGTGTGTTGTGGTTTGTGCTCATGCCTAACTCCTCAACCCCTCCCCTCCCCGACGGTACTGTCCTGTGTGTGTGATGTCATAGCCCTGCACGGGCAGAGAAAAGCCAGCAGCATGGCGTGGCGCTGACCAGTGTGGACTTTCTTTATTGTGTCTGAAGAAGTCGTTTCACTAGGGCTGGTCCTGAACATCCGAATATTTGTTCGTTGTGGTGGTATTCGGATAATAATTTTGATACTCAAAAAGTCGTGCGTGCCGCCGAACGCCACCGAGCGTTGCCGAGGCTGTAGTACGCCGCCGGGCGCAGCCAAGCGTCGCCAAGGCTCCAGTACACTGCTGAGGTTCTAGAACGCTGCGGTGGTTGTAGCAGCAGACCTGACAACTCCGGTGTCACGCTCCGGTGCGTCACTGGGCGCGGCGGAGCGTCACCAAGGCTCGAGTACGCCACTGAGGCTCCAGAACGCCGCGGTGGTTGTAGTAGCAGACTTGCCATCTCCAATGTCACGCTCCGGTGCATAATCGGTTGACATTATCGGTTATCGGCTGCAAAAAGTATAAAATTATCGATTATCGGAATCGGTTGAAATTGGAAATTCATCCCTACTAAACACAGTGAAATTACTGCACACATCCTGTAGAGTACCAGTGTTGTTTACCCTGTTGGAGCATAGTATTTACAGAATACCACTTGATAAATTAGTACTGCTTTGTTGTCCATGGCCTTGCATTTTCTCACTGTTTCTACAGTTCTGTTGCTTAAGTACTTGGTTTATATGATGATATTGTGCTATAAAAGTAAAAAAAAAAGTGTTACCCAACTGATTACACACATCTGGAACATTTTTACCAGTTTCTAAAGTTTTCAGTTTTCTAAACTATGAGAGGAAACATCAGTGAAATACACTTGATGTCTAGATGGACAGTGTGTGTATTCGCTGGGTGTTGTTTTGAATATGACTTAATTTCAATAATTAAGCAGCCATGTGAATGAAAGCAAACAGATTTTGAAAGCATACAGATCATTAAAACATTTATTAACCAGCTCCATGCAGTAAATTATTTATTTGGACAGCTCATTCAAAGAATCATGTCTGCTACACAGCTCACATTATCACCGTATTAATAATGTTATATTAGCATTATGGTATGAATTATTAACAGTTATGGTTAAACTGCAAGTCTGGACTGCTTGTTGCTGTTGTGGGACGTCACAAGTTGCACGAAATAGACAAAGAACCTGTGTTGATGGAAAATCACACAAAATCAGATTTAGGAAAGGCATCAGTTAAGTGAGACAGACTTATGGTTCATTTTTACATTTATTTAAATTTTAGGTTTTGCACTGCCCTATGTTTGTGCTTTTCCTCTGTTGCCATTAACAGGTCAAAATATTGTAAACTCTTCAGTTTATGATCCAATACCTGCACACAGCCAGACTTTGTTTATGTTACTTTTTATGCTCACACTAAACTAAACTAAACACCAGTTTATTTGTTTGCACAATTATTATGTGTCTTTAATTTGTTTGTGTGTGAAACAACAGCCAATCAAACCAAATTCCAAAATCTTTGGCAGTTAATAGGCTACAAATGTGTGAAATTATAATTTTATAAATGCCACTGTTGTTTTGTAATTCTGAGCTTATTTCAAATACACTGATCAGACATAACAATATGGTAAATGGTCTGCACTTATATAGCGCTTTTCTCTACCTTAGTGGTATCCAAAGCGCTTTACAATGTGTTTCTCATTCACCCATTCACACACACACACCAAAGGCGACAGAGCTGCCATGCAAGGCGCTAATCTACCATTGGGAGCAACTTGGGGTTCAGTGTCTTGCCCAAGGACACTTCGGCATGTGGAGGGGCCGGGGATCAAACCGCCAACCTTGCGATCAGTGAACAACCTATCCCAGCTGACTCGGGTGAAGGCAGGGGACACCCTGGACAGGTCACCAGCCTATCACAGGGCTACATATAGAGACAAACAAGCACACTCTCATTCACACCTACGGACAATTTAGAATAATCAGTTAACCTCAGCATGTTTTTGGACTGTGGGAGGAAGCTGGAGTACCTGGTGAAAACCCACGCTGCACAGGGAGAACATACAAACTCCACACAGAAAGATCCCAGGCGTCCTAACCGGGACGTGAACCAGGGATCTTCTAGCTGTGAGGCAACGCTGCTAACCATCGTGCCACCGTGCAGCCCCTCGTATCAAAATGTGCATATCAAAAAAAAAAATTTGATACACTTGGATGCAGGAAATGTAAAATTTAGGAGTTTTGTAATTCATATTTGAAGAAGATTTAAGCGCAGGTTTTATTAAAGAAAAATTTGTATTAAATGTTCTATTTTCTCATAAAGATAAATTAAATTAGCTGTAAACAGCTACTTTAATTATGAAATTAGGAAATTTTTCAACTTTCCTCTGCCCAGCCTTTACATGTGGTGTTACTGACCAGATTGCTTTCCGTCTTTCTCAGAACTTTGCGTCCACCAACAACACAGGACACAAAACACCGCTTAGGAGGAGAGAAGAAAGAAGCTCCAGGTTCATTTTCTGACTGCTCACAGTAGCATTACCAACCTAGCTACTGCTAACTGTCTGGTTGTTGTCTAAGACAAGAAACAGCTGTAAGAATCCCAGTTTGAAAAAAAACCTCAGTGTTATACTAAAGGGAGAGTAAAACACCTGGTTGTATTAATAAATAGGCATGTTTTGTTGTTTACTGAGCTAGTAGGAATAATGCCAACTGAATGTCAATTTTAATTCTGGCACAATGATGAAAAACACACACAAAAAACAGTGTGTATACATATATAAGTAAATCAGCTGCTCAGAACCTTAACCACCTCTACAAGCAGATTAAGGTCCAGAGTGGCTGGCCTGGATCAGGTGTCAGTGGATGGGGGACTGTTCCGTGGACATCCTGACATAGAGACTGTTGGTTCTCGGAGCAGACTCCTAGGAGCCTCTAGGGAAAAGTGGTAGTGGACACAGGGTCATTGGTGCTCTTAGATTGTGAAGCACGTCTCGCAAGGGCGAATGCAGGCTCCTGCTAGCCATAGCCAGGTGTTGATGGGGGTACTGAGAGGCCCAGGTGGTTGTGGACTGGCGCGCCTCAGGAGACTGTCAGGGCAGCCACGGGGGAGCGATGGAGGGTGAAAGGGCTCCAAGGTATGACACGCTGTTTATCACCCATGGAATGGAGGCTGCATGTAGCTCATCCATGTAACCAAACTTTACATTTTTATCATTTTTTTGTATGGTGGTTTGCAACTTACCATAAAACATGCTGTTCTTTATCTATTTACATGTAAAACGAATCTTAATTTACTAAATAAAAACATCATGCTGTTTTCCACTTGTCTTGAAACTAGTAATTGAGACCATGAACTTGTTAGGAAAATGTTTACTGAGGTAACAGATCAACAGAGAAGTAAGGTCATTTTCTCATCCACTTCTATACAATCTGCCTTCTTTCTGTAACCAGATGAATCGACCCCTGCTGGCTGCTAGAAATAATGTATGTTTTAAGGCACTTCAGCACTGGCTTCAGTTTTCAAACTGGGTGGCTGGGTTCCATCTCTTATTTACAGCTTTGTGGTATATTCATAATAATTTACATACTACATTTTGTGGAGATATATTAGGTATGAAATGAGGGTGATGTGCATGAACTGGGAGGACAGACATGGGGAAAGGAGGCACAGACAGAAAACACATACAAAAATATGTTTTAGACATCAAGTGTGCTGAACTGATGATGAGCTGTGGGTGCTGTTACTGAGCATGTGCTATACTCTAAGTGCACACACTCCCACATATGGTTGATAATCCCTGCAGGCCCCGGGGCCATGCTCTCAGGCCCCTCAACTGGGTGACAACAAGCCTGCCTGTCTGATTTATGGAAATGCAGATGGAGTTTTTATTACACCTTCTCATGATACAGAGACACATACAGAGATTCCTCTTGGTTCAGCTAAAAGAAGGACAAAGGAGGTCAGACACAGTAAGAAATGTGTCAACTCTGCAACAAAAATGGTGATTAGATCGTGGGCTGTGTGCGGAGTTGTGTTAGTCGTGTTGTGAGGACATTAATCTGTTTGTACAGTCTCATAAGTCAGTGTAATGTCCTCCAAAGTGATGGAAACACTACTGCTGTGTGTGTGTGTGTGTTGGACCTGTGCACAAAGACGTCTTGATATTTAATTGCTGTAATTAACATGTTTAAGGATACAATCAGTTATACAGTGTTTTCTGCAGCTAATAATTAATGCTCAGGTCAGTACGTTGTCTGCAGGTGTTATTTAAATATTTAATATTTCTGTGACATCTGTGTTTGTATTTATGGGTTTTGTATAGCTTGAGACTCCATGCTTTATATAGACTTCAGTTTGTCTGTAGAAAAACGCATCCTGTGACAGAAATATTATCGTATATCACATAATTAGATTCTTATTACAAGTGCATCAATGTGTTAGCAGCACCGACTGTTGTAGCTGCCCACTGTGGAGCTTGTTTTACAGACTTTATATATTTGATATGCCAACATGGTCCACTGGTACATACATTATCTAAAAACTCTCTGATTTTTGTTTTACATTTGATCAGTTTATCTGTGTATTTATTAGCTTCCACAATGAGTTGAAAAATGGTCTGCACCTAATTAGCACTTTTTACGTTTGTATGAAGCACATCATTTTCCTAGTTTCTATGGGATACAACAGGACTGCCCAATCCTGGTCCTCGAGAGCCCCTATCCAGCATGTTTTAGAGGTTTCCCACATCCAACATACCTGATTCAAATGATCATCATCAAGCTTTGCAGAAGCTTGATAACGATCCTGATCATTTAATCAAGTGTGTTGGAAGAGGGAAACATCTGAAACAGGCTAGATAGGGGCTCTCGAGGACCAGGATTGGGCACCCCTTGGAAACAATATCCCACCATCGTGGTTCTGACGTTGCCAGATTATAGACAACCTTCCATACACAGTATTGAAAAGTTACCACTACTGCCAGCATTTCATGATGAACATGTATAAAAATAGCAATTAATAATCAGATTTTTCCTTGATGCAAAGGCATATATAAAAAAATCTAAGTATTATCTCAAATGCTTGAAGATCTGGATGGACAGTTCTGGAAAAAAACACAAGATACAGCAAGTATGGGTAGCCCTTATAATGACAAAGATAAGAGCTTATAAGTAAAGGTAGTGACTTTATTCAAAAAAATAGCCTTCAGTTTATAGAGGGGGGGGATGGCACATTCACATTCGGATATTCGAAAATTTTGGATCAGCCCTAGTGGCTACAAGAAGTGCAGAATTTTTTGTTTTTCACAGAATGTGGTGCAAACACTTCATTTTGGGTGATTCTTTTAAAGGGGACATGCAGGATAAAGTCATTTTAAGAAAATCTCTCCATTTTAAGCTTAGATTTGATTAAGTTTTTGGGCGTAAGGGCAAGTCACAAATGAGTAGTTCAAAGGCTGTCAGAAAATTAAGATTACTCCAATGCATTCTGTTCTTACAGTTGCAAATTCCAACTAGAAAAGCACTCAGAGAGTGCATACCTCCGCCAAGGAGCTTCAGTCCACCCCCAAGAAAATCTCCCAATTTACATATTTTGTATGGAACGTTACACATACAAATGTAATTACATACAGTTCAAATGTCCTATCGGCAATGCAATCACCCCATCTGACCTAATGAACAGGCGCGGCCTGTAGTGCAGCAGCTCCTAACAGCCTCCCAGCTTCTTAGACAACCAGAGATAACAATGCTGGCCCAACCATGCGTATGTCGCTCAGGAAGGAAAGAGAACTCCGTCACTGTCGCTGTCTGTCGTGTGGTGCCCCAAAATCTCATGTGGTCACAGGGGGTTACTCCAAGAACAAGAGTGCCCTCTGGTGGGCACACTTACATTAAAAAACAATTCCTGGATCCAGACGGTGATCCAGATCAGTCCCAAAATTTCATCATTTGTTCCTTGTCCCGTTTCACACATTTCCTAAAAATTTCATCCAAATCCGTCCATGAGTTTTCAAGTTATTTTGCACACAAACTAACAAACAAACGCCAGCCATCACATAACCTCCTTGGCAGAGGTAATAAATGGTGTCATTTCTCTAAAGACAAAATGGGGTTCTCATTGTTAAAGGAGAAGAAACACTTACGGATATACAAGAAATAATTAAAAGAGAAATAACAAACTTGCTGGTACTGCTTGTACATACCATTAACTTATACATCGAAACCTTACCCCTAAGGGTAATGAGGAGGGCAGATCAGAAGTGTGAAAGAAACCTTGATGAGATCATATTTGTGTCCTTCAACTGAATATTTATAACCTCCAGATCATCTGTGAAGGGAAGGAGCAGGTTTAGCGGAGGGGGAGGAAAAGGTTTGTATTATCAGGGAACATAATCCTCTTTGTGAACGATACTCCCTGTCAGTCTTTAAAGAGTAAGAAGAACAAAGGGAAAAAAGGAGGAAACGATAGAAGGATAAAGGAGTAAAAAAAAAAAAGGAGGACTATGACGAAGAGCGAGGTTTCGCTTGTCCACACACTTCATCATTCATCTGCTGTTCCCGTGGAGACGCCTCTCTCCTCCACACTTAAATATAAGAGCTTCAATCACCTCTCCTTCTTTCTTTCATCAGTCCCCTCCTCCTCCTCTTTTTTTATCCTCTTTGCATCCATTGGCTCCATCCTTTCTTCATTTTTCACTGCTGTTTCTTTTTTCTTCTTCCCCCCTTTCCTCTCTGGAGTGCTCTTTATCCCCCAGTCCTCGGCATCCTCCCTCCCTCCTCTCCCTCTCATCTCACCCCCACATCCCCTCCCCTCAGCGTTTAGTGATTAATGCGAGTTTTAATTGTCATGCTCACTTTTATGCTCATTAAAGTGTATTATGCAGCAGTTAGGGTATTAAAGTTCAGCGAGAAATTTCATGCATACTGATGAGAATGCAAATGAGCCCAGCGTGAACCGATACTATGGTTTGTGTTGTGTGTGAGTGTGTGTGTGTGTGTGTGAGTGTGAGTGTGTGATTATCCCCAGGAGTGAGCCAGAGTGTCATTATCACCCTTACTAGCCATTTTAGCTGAGCAGAGAGAGTCCATCCATAGAAATCATGCTAATGGGAGTCTTAAAGCATTCTTTATGCCTGAATACCTGCGTAGTATTTAACATATGATGCGCTGCGTTGCAAGACATTTTTCCCGGGCGTTATTCGCTGAGGTGCCATGAATTTAGGTGGGCATGCAAGTAATATACATACAAATAAAACTGCAAAAGTTGAGATTAAAGGTTTAGCAGTGATATCTGCTTTGGGATTTGTAGTCATGTCATGTATGTGTGTGATGAAAAAAAGAATAATATAGCATATAGCAGCAGCTTGGATAGTATATAAGAGCTGCATTACACTCCATACTGTTATTTTGTGCACTGCCAAGAAAATAAGTTGCGGGTTCCTACACAATCAGTACAACTGTCTTACATAAGTAACAGTGTAAATATTTTTATTTCTTTACAGTAGTTTTGATTTGCTACACTAGTCTTTATTTAACTTGTAATACTTGCTTTTTGAAATTCTTCTTCCAGTTTTTACTCGTCAGTTCTTATTGTGACACACCAAACACAAAATCAGATGAAAACGTGGCAAAAAGAAATGGATTCTGAATCTAATATTATTTCATATAATCACCACACTCCTAAATGCATGTATCTGTAAGGACCGATGGCTTAAAAAAAATCACAACTTGCTAAACTTTAAACAGATTTTCATACTGTTTGGTCGTAAACATATTCATTTACACGAAGACAATGCTGCTGTGAAACAAAATTTTACATGTAATAAGCTGTGATTGTATTTGCAATATGCTGTTTCTTGTTTCCACAGCTCTACAAATCCAAGTATTGTTTAAACAAGTGGCATAGAAAACCCCACCTTTTTAGCACGCAAGAGTATATGGTCACAACTGCAAAAGACACTAGCTCTTTCAACAGGGGCCAAAAAGCAGGACCACATTAGAACATTACCCCAATCCTCGCGTCGTTGCACTGGGTCCCTGTTAATTTTCGTATTGATTTTAAGATTTTATTGTTTGTGTTTAAAGCTTTGATTTGACTGGCCCCACAGTACATCAAGGACCTCAACCAAATCTATATTCCAGCGCGCGAATTGCGGTCCGAGGGCCAGCTCCAGCTCGTGGTGCCTAGGGCGAGACTTAAAACCAGGGGGGACAGGGCTTTCTCTGTGGTCGGCCCCTGACTTTGGAACGCCCTCCCTCCATGTCCGAACAGCCCCCATGGTAGAGTGTTTTAAGTCTCGTCTTAAGACCCATTTTTATTCCCTGGCTTTTTAACTTTGTGTGAGTTTTGTGTTCCTCTGTGTCTTTAATTTATTTTACTATATTTATCTGTTTGATTTTATTGTTTTATTTATAGCATTGTTTTAGATTTATGCACTTATTTGATTATTTATTGCTTATTGTTATATGGGAATGTTTTATTGTTTTTATGATTCTATGTGCAGCACTTTGGAGATGTTTTTGTTGTTTAAATGTGCTATACAAATAAAGTGGATTGGATTGGATTAGCACAGGCTGTGCATAGAGGACAACTCTTAATCAAACTGTAGCTTTAGCCTGATTTAGCAGTTTACCTGTAAAGTTAAGGGATAACCAAAATTTCTACAATTCATCTTGACCTTAGATCATAGGTGTTAAACTCTGACCCGCGGGCCAAATTTGGCCCGCAGTGTAATTATATTTGGCCCGCGAGACAATACCAAACAGCGACTCGAGCTGGCCCGCCGGTATTATACAGCGCATGTACCACTAATACTACAAGTCCCAGAATGCTCTGCTGGTGTTTTAGCACGTCAATCAGGACAGGACTCATCAACACCCTCTCTGCTGTTGACAGTAGTCATAGCAACCTCATGCTACTACTGGCAGTGTGCTACCCCTCCCAAAAATGGCAAAAAGAAAGGCAGAAAACAGGAGCTCTCTGGACAGAACATCTGTTTACATGTGTAAAAGACAGACCTGTCCGGACAATGATTTTGAGATCCGAATAGTTGTGCGCGCATGTTGTGCAGCCTCCTGCACATGCTCATTAGCTTTCCCACTCTGTCCATAGACTTTACATTGTGATATGGAAACAAAAATGAAACCCATTATTCCAAGCTCTGGGCAGTTTTTTTACAGATTTAAAACCCCGTGTGTTAAGAATTTATAATACCGTATCTCCTTAAATAGCGACCGGGATGTTTATTTAAAGCAGGCTTGCATAAGAGGCGGGTCTTCATTTCTTAAAGTCTTTATTCCTTCTCTTTAATGAGTATATTGGGTCATATTTTAGCAAGAGGCTGTGTTTTTATTCACCCACATTTGCTGTGTTGAAGTTGCTGTTTTAAGGCCCTAGCCTGGTACAGTGCTACGTATAGCTACGCACCGGCTCGTCTGCCTGTTTCTGATGTCTGCTGCCCCTTGGGGTCAGTGTTGAAAATACAATCATGGAACAGTTAGAAATGTTTGTGTTCTTGTTGGCCATTTCATTTTTGGCCCTGCTGCACCAGCAGCCACAAGCAGCAGCTATCAACGCATGCATTGTTTATCGTACCCAAATGATTCTTTGTTCTTTCCAGTTGTTGCCAACCTCTGAACCAATCAGCATTCGACCTGCACATACTGTCATTGCTGAGAGGCGACATGCTGCTGGCTTGTTGGAGGACTGTATGTTTTTGTAGCATCCGCACAGTAAAATTCCCATAATCTTTCTACTCTATACATAGAGCTACGCAAACGGAAACCAACGCAGAACCATAAATCCACCTTTATGCTGTTATTACAAACTCAACACTTCTGTAATCATTTTAAATTAAAAGCCACCAGTGGACGGAAACCCTTTATTTCTTAGCAGGGCTTTCATTAGGAAACATACACAATGCTTAACTTGCATGCACATTATCTGACCAGCACTAGGAGTTTATCCAGCTTTGTTTTTTCCTCTAGCCTTTCTTTGCTCATGTTGACCACAGTCACAGTTGGAGACCTGCCTTTTAATTGACTAGTACATATCCAAAAACCTGTGCAATATCAGTAGAACCTATACAATATTACAATATTTTTTAGTATCTTCTACTCAAATGGGGACCTGAGGAATATCATTATTTTCCACATTCAGAGGAATCTGTACAAAATTTGGAATTGCTACATCTGTACAGTATTAGCAGTACTTACATGCATTTCTTGTTTATGCTTGTTTTTTTACTGATGTTCCCTGTGTTTTTGCATTGTTCCCTTTTGCTGCTCTAACACTGTGAATTTCCCCACTGTGGGATCAGGATCATCATACACTATATTACCAAAAGTATTTGCTCACCTGCCTTGACTCACATATGAACTTAAGTGCCATCCCTTTCCTAACCCATAGGGTTCAATATGATGTCGGTCTGCCCACAAGGTCAGGAGCATAGAATTGTCCAAAATGTTTTGGTATCCTGAAGCATTCAAAGTTCCTTTCACTGGAACTAAGGGGCCAAGCCCGGCTCCTGAAAAACAAGCCCACACCATAATTCCTCCTCCACCAAATTTCACACTTGGCACAATGCAGTCCCAAATGTACCGTTGTCCTGGCAACCTCCAAACCCAGACTGGTCCATCAGATTGCCAGATGGAAAAGTAAGATTCATCACTCCAGAGAACGCGTCTCCACTGCTCTATAGTCCAGTGGCGGCGTGCTTTACACCACTGCATCCGGCGCTTCGCATTGCACTTGGTGATGTATGGCTTGGATGCAGCTGCTCTGCCATGGAAACCCATTCCATGAAGCTCTCTGCGTACTGTACTTGGGCTAATCTGAAGGCCACATGAAGTTTGGAGCTCTGCAGCAATTAACTATGCTGGAAGTTGCGACCTCTTTGCACTATGCGCCTCAGCATCCGCTGACCCCTCTCCGTCAGTTTATGTGGCCGAACACTTGGTGGCCGAGTTGCTGTTGTTCCCAAACTCTTCCATTTTCTTATAATAAAGCTGACAGTTGACTGTGGAATATTTAGGAGCGAGGAAATTTCACGACTGGATTTGTTGCACAGGTGGCATCCTATGACAGTTCCACACTGGAATTCACTGAGCTCCTGAGAGCGACCCATTCTTTTACAAATGTTTGTCAAAACAGTCTGCATGCCTAGGTGCTTGATTTTATACACCTGTGGCCAGGCCAAGTGATTAGGACACCTGATTCTGATCATTTGGATGGGTGAGCAAATACTTTTGGTAATATAGTGTATGTTCAGCAATTTTACAGATGTCCCTTTCTGTGATTGTGGTCTTTGGGGATTTTTTTTTTTGCTGCTATATTGCAAGTAACTAGTGCAACAAAATGGCAGCAAGGCACTCTATTCATACATCCATGATCAGCATTGCACGAAGGAAATTTCATTGCAGTCCATCTAATACGTGTTCAGATTTCCACAGAAAATTGTGAAGCTCAAGCTGGCGCTGGAGAAAAACTAAGAGGAGCTCCAAAGTCATTGGTATGTGTCATCTGGGATCCGTAAATGTGTGTACAAAATTTGCTGCCACTCCATCGAATAGTTGCTGAGATATTTCAGTGAAAAGTGGTGAACCAAGCAGCCGACAGATCGACAGGAGCAGACAGCAGTACGGCTGAATTTTAAATGAGGCAAGCTGATGAAATGTACCTACTTGCAGCGATGAAGATGACAAAAATCTTATTACCATAATGAGCGGCTGAAATGTAAATTTAATACTGTGAAAGAGAGATGCAGCCGAATGCCTGAAAAATGAGCACTAAGTCAGTTGTTAGAAGGTTGTACTGTCTTATTCAACACACTGTGCCGTGTGTGTCTGTGCTGCTGTCTTCCTTTTCCCAGCCCACCCACTGTTCCCACCATGCTGCGTGAATAGGCTCAGTCATTACTGTGCTTCTCCTGTGCCGTCTGCAGGGTAAAATGAGACAATAGTCAAGATTTTCAACCAGGGGGCCTAAATCATTTACACAGCATGGAGCGAGTGTGCTGAAATGAGGCTGCTGATAACTCTGTCCTGCAGGAGCAGCAGGTGGTACTGTAACTGCAACAAAAAACGACAGATAAACTCATTACGGTGACAAATAGTGTGTTTATGCACAAGTAAAACTGTTTAAAATCGTGTCTAAAATGTTCCCCTGGTGCTGATCAAAAGGAGAAATCCAGCATCCTTGGATGAGGCTGCTGGGAGTTTTACCCCAAGTACAACATACTAAAGACAGAGAGCAGTAACAGAGAGACACACAGGTTTAGAAACAAGTGTGGCAGATGTTTAAATGATAAAGTCTTGCTTTTAAAGCTCTTTAAGAATGATTATTTCACATTGTCAGTGACTTTGTACAAGGATCATTTAGGTTCTACAAACACTCATTTTTATTTGACTTGATACTTTCAGTATATTTGGCCACTTAGAATTTCAAAATTTAACATACTAAGTCAAAATTGACATTAAAGTACAAACGCTCTGATAAAATGTCAAAATTGAAGTAAAAATAAGAATTAGTTTTTTTTAAAAGAATCAAATTTAGACTTGTAGACAAAATTCGGACAAGCAAAATATGATGAGTTAACAGGTAAAATGTAAGATAACAAGAAAAGATTATGAGACAAACCATAAGATAGATCACAAAGTCGAACCTAAAGGAAGTTGGTAACTGTCTGAGTTACAAAGTCAGAAATAAAAGTGTCCCAAAAGTTGGCTTACGAAATCAAAATATTAAAAAGTCACAATTTATACTTTAATTGTTAAAAAAAGCTAAAATGTCAAATTTTGAATAATAAAAACTAAACCAGAAATATATTTACAAAGTCAAGTCAAATAAAAAAAGACTTGGACAAAAAGTTAGAATCACAAACTTAGTATGCCATTAAAATGTCTAAATTATGAGATGAAAGTAACAATTTTGACAAACTAAATCAAAATTATGACATAAAAGCAAAAACTATCTAAACCAATTGTCAAATGTTAAAGTTGAAAATAAAAATTAAATTATGGATAGTAAGGAATGAATAATGAATCAAAACATTCAAAAGTATTTATTTAAAAAGGTCCAGAATTTTACATAAAAGTAGATTAAATGTCACATTTTGAGTTAAAAAGTCAAAAATAGGAATGTCACAACAGTTTCTATACTAAACCAAAAATGTTGTTAAAAGTCAATATTATTATTTTTAAAACAATAAAAGAAAGATGAAATTTAAAATGATGCTAAATGTAAAAAACAACTAATTTTGATGTCACAGTAAAAATATTAGATAAAATGTTACACTTTGAGTTAAAAGAAGAAGTTAAATTTATGGATAAAAATGTTAAAAAAAACATAAGATAGAAAATAAAACTGATGAATAAATTACATTTAAAAGAATGGAAAAAATTATGAAGTAAGATGTTGAATGTTGGAATAAACAGTCAAATAAGATAGAAAGTTACACCAGATAAAAGTTTAAAAAGTCAAAGTTATGGGTTAAAATGTTAAAAGGGTTAGTAAGTAAAATGAATATTAAATATTAATAAAATTGGTTGATAAAGTAGATTTTTTAATCCATTTGATGAAAAAAATAAACAGTCAAATCAAATCAACCTTTATTTGTAAAGCACTTATGAGATAAAATGTTTTGTCTTAAAAGCTAAAATTTAGTTTTAACTAAAAATTTAAAATTGTGCAATATAATACATTTTAGTATTAAAAATTTTGATTCAGAAAGTACATTTTTACTTTTCAATATCAAGTATATGTTAAATTCACAGTTTTCTCTTACTAAATAAGTGAAATAATGACTTAAGATGACTTCTACATTTAATCCTGACTAACTTTCATTTTTGTTTTACTGGCAGAAATGGTCTTCCATATTTCCCATAATGAGCTGTTTTTTCTTTAAACACTCCACATTCCAGCGGACCGTAAACGTCACAGGAGGCGGTGCTGCGTTCACTGCCCCTCCCCCCCAAACCACGAGGCTCCAGTGTTGACAGGCCACTAACCACCCAGAGGCACCCAGCGTTCAGTCTGCTGCTCCAGCTCATCGTCGGACCAAAGCCCCGTCTCTCCGAGTTAAAGCCACCGCCTGGAAACGCCACGTCCTCATTACAACTACCCGCCTGCCAGAGCTTCTCTCTGGGGTCTCAAATGTGGCTTACAAAGGATTAACGGCCGTCCGGGAATTCACCCTCCAGTCGGTTGTTAGCGCGGAGCTAACCGGACCGTAGTCGACAGACCCCGCCTTCCCTTAATTTGTCAACAAAGGGGTTTGACAAGCTCGGAGAAGCCCTGCCCCCATGTTCCCATAAAAGGATGATTTGGCCATACACGGCCAACAATCAAGCCGCGGGTAACCTCTTCCCTTCCCCATCCCGTTCATATGGTGCGTTGACTTCCTCCGTCGCCGTTAAAGCGGAGCTATCATGGCGGAGCGCGTACAGCAGCCCCCGGCCAAGCGGCTCTGCTGTAGACCGGGCTACGGAGCAACATGTAGGCAAGGCCAGCGGGCCGCGGGGGCGCCGTGCGGCGGCTCGGCTGCCACCCAGGGCGAATCGAGCCGAACCCAGTGCCCGGAGTCCCTCCTGGACATCGCGGCGAGGAAAGTCGCGGAGAAGTGGCCGTTTCAGCGGGTAGAGGAGCGCTTCGAGCGGATCCCGGAGCCCGTCCAGAGACGGATCGTGTACTGGTCTTTCCCGAGGAGCGAACGGGAAATCTGCATGTACTCGTCGTTCAACACCGGCGGGGAGGAGCTCGGGAGTAGCGGGGAGAGCGGCGACGAGACGCGGCTGCCTTTCCGACGGGGCATCGCTCTGCTGGAGAGCGGCTGCGTGGACAACGTACTGCAAGTCGGTGAGTGATGTGATGAGACCGGGCTTAACGGGCACAAATTCAGACATCCTGACAATTAACCAGCCAGAAAACAACAAAATGACCCACATTAGTGATGACATGTGGGAACGACTCGGATTATATGGGCAGATAAAGTGACAGGGCTTGACAACAAAGGGCGACAGACTCACAGAGAGGCAGCGATGGGTCTTTAAATCTGCTGGGTGCATGAATGGGAATGTGTGACTGGGGCATTTAAATCCTGTTTAGCTCGGGGGCCAGTTTGAATGTGAAAAAAACCTGAAAAAGCACTAATTGCGTGGAAGATCATGCTGTGGCTCAAACAAAAGAGGAATCCCCACATTTCTTCACATAAGCAGCAGCAGAATTAATTGTGAAACTTTGTCAGAATAAGGACAAATAAGCCAGCTTTGCTGCCTGCGGCTGCTTTGTGACACAAAACATCTGCTAACTCTGTATTGTATCACATTGATTGAGTTGATGTGAGTTAGGATTTTTAAAGCCTATTCTCGTATTAAATATGACACTTTTGGAAGCCTGAACTTTAAAATCTGTGATAAATGATTACATAAAACTGTTGAGTAATAAGGGAAGTGCTTACGGTTGGGTTGGGTCTCAACTGACACACATTACATTTGAATGAGTTGTTTTGCGTGGCACCTTTGATATGCTGTTGAATTATAATTAAAAATGCATTGTGGCTTTGTCAGCCTGCACAGACACACCATGCTGCCGTGAGAAGCTGTTTAACACCGACGGCACTGGAAAGTAGTCAAATATGCACTATTGTTGTTGTATATTTAGATCCAGGGGTGGGACGGGAGCGTTATTGTGCAGAAGTAAGTAAGGGCAAAAATGAGAACAAACCGTCAGCACGTCGGCTTGCTTGTAGCCCACTGAGATTGAGTAAAACAGGAACAGACACCTGTGCACTTGTGCTTGACAACTTTCCTCCACCATCATGAATCAGAGCTTGTTTTGCGTCATTTTTCCACGTACAAGTATCTAACCCTCTTTCAGGTTTTAATTATCCAGCACTCACAGGAAATGCCCTGAACTCCTATTGTGAGTTGGGCATTTTGTTTCCATTTTCATGTTCATTTGTGTGTTTGAAGCTTCCTGTCGCCTCCAAAAGGAAAGCAAACAAAAGCATCTTTTCACTCCCTTGTTAAGTAGAAGAGATTTGGAAGGAGGCAGCGCACTGGGCACAGCGATTCCTGCATGATTCACACCAGTCTGCAGCCAGTTGGTTTGTGTCTGTCTGTAGTCGAAGAGGCTGCGAAGGAAGCAGACGTGGCGTTGAATTGGAGCGATGGCTCACTTTAATGAAGACAGTCTTCAGTTTACAGCCTTTATGGTGACATGGTCGGCTGGAAGGCTTTGATTGTGTTGCAGTCTGTCACCTGTGAGTTCTCCACAGTCAGGACGCCTCCTCACAGAGCGCTGTAATCCCATTACTCTGCATGCTTAATTTGAATTGTAATGCAATCTGAACGCTTGAATTTCTTGCGTGACCCGTCTCTCTCTGCTCCCCCAAAATGCAGGAGTTCATGTAGGCTTTGTGCATTTGTGAACGCACAACATTCTCTCTTGCTAGAACGAGAGGCCTCTGTTTCTATAGGGACGAAAGTAAATCTGGACCATCTGCATCCTTACAGAGAGGAGTAACAGTAGTCAGCACACACAAATATCAAAACAATCATTCAATTCTGTGACTTAATATTTATTTATTTATTTACTTTGATTATATTTTGCTAGTAATATGAATTAAAATAGTCAAAATTCTGATTGAAAGTTGAAATTGTGGGTTAATAAGCATAAAATAGTTTTTAAAAGTAAGAATTAAGCGATAAAATGTCAATGAAGACATTCAAATGTCAAGCATTTTAGCATGAGGTAATGTTAAAATGACTAAATTTAAGTAAAAATGTAAACGGACAATTTAAAAATTAAATATCTGACTCACTAATTCACAGTTTTCTGATTTTAAAGTCGAAATAATGAGTTAATAAGTTTAAAAATGAGATGGAAAAATACAGAAAATATAAAATTAAAAAATAAAATAAATGACAACAAAGTTCACTTACTAAATCCAAATTAAAAAGTCAAAATTATAAGTTGAACATAACAATATTAGATGCAATGATGCAATAAAACACTGCTAATTTCTGCATAATTAAAAAATATATGATGTAGGATTTTGTGAAAATGAAAATTAACTTACTAATTTAAATTAAAAATAATAAAAGTGGACATTATGCAAAATAACATCAAAATTTGGAGATAAAGGTTAAAGTTTTGACTAATTATGTCATAATTAATTTATAAATAGTCATGTTAAATCATGTTTTTAATGTACCGAGTGAAAATTAGAACTTAACATGACTACTTTTTTTTATCATGCCTAACTCTCCTCCCAGAATGCAGGAGGTTCATGTGGGTTTTGAGTGTTGGTGAACTCACAACACACACTCCTGCCAAAATGAGAGGCCTATATATTCCCAGATATTAGGAAATGTTTCTGCAGGGAAGAAACTAAATCTGGGCTTGATCTGCGTCCGTACAAAGAGGAATAACAGTAGTCCACACACATACAGGGAACACAGGGAGGCTTTCTTGGCTGATTGCACCCCAGCCTGGAATTTGCAGGAAAAATAGAGCCAAGAAGTGATAAATAAAAGATGTAATCTCCCCACGTGTGGGCTGCACCGGAGGAGGGAGGCTTTCTCGCAGCAGACCTTGAGGAAATGAATTGGCACACATGTGCTGCGGACCCGCGCACTCCACAACAAACCCTCACTGTTAATCAGTGCAGAGATAAAGTTGGCCATTTTTTCCGTCTTGCAGGAGGCAACAGTGCAGCTTCTCAGGTGTAGACCAGAGGGCTGCTTTCGTCCCTGGTTGCAGCCGGTATCATAGTTTGTCATCATGTTATTGAGCTGTGAGCTAGAAGTGTACTCCTGCCCTGAATCCACGATTAGGGTACCAGTTCTGTTTAAACAAAAGTGTCATTATTTGTTGTTTTTGGCTTCACAAATGTAAAATGGATGCTTTTGTGTTGTATTAGATGACAGTAGAACATTCATTTGAAGGCATCGCCAAGGGCTCAAGGAAGTCTTGATGGAAATTTCACAGCATTTTATGACGTTTGATCGACCAAACCAGTCAGAAAATAACTTAGATCAACTGATAATGAAATAAACGTTATCAAAATCAAAATATTATCAGAACTCACACTTGAAAGACACAGGAAAGCATGCAAAAACAGGATTTGCAGCGGAATAACTGCTCATTAGTTGTTGCAGTGCTCGCCACCAGAGACTAAATTGCCTTAAACCTTTCACTGAGCTTCTGATTGAAAGTAGTCGCATTAACAAAGAGTTTTAAATGTTAACTTTTAAAATGGGCTGCAAATCTGCTGTTTTTAACATGTACGTGTTGTCAAATCTAAAAGACGAGGCCGAAAAATACAGCGGAGACGGACATCCTCCTTTATATTGTGCATTTTTGAGACTCCGAGGAAGACCAGCTCCTCTGCTGTGCAGTCATTTCTGCAGAGAGTTTCATGCGGAGAAGCAGCTGAGAACATGAAAGCCTTTTGTCTAATTCAGTTTGCACTCAGGGTCACAAAGCAGAAACACATCCTGCATGAAGAAACAACTTATGCTAAGATTTTTTTGAGACATTACAGAAAAAAATGTGAAAACAAATGAAGCAGAAAGGGAGCAGAACAGAGCACAGAGCACATTATCAGTAGGGTAGGTAGGCACACACTATGACAACCCACTGTTTTAAAGTGAATTTATTGTACAAATAGCTGAAACAAATGGCTGAAAAATAATTCATCACACAATCTTGCTGCCTTTTGGTGGTACAGAACTCATTTATCAGTTTTATTTAACGTGTTTTAGTCGTACAATAGAAGATTGTTGCTTAAAAAACATTCCGCAGTTTGTAATATTGACTCAGAAGTCAAGGATCCAGCACACTCTTTTCTGATTTACGTGAATCTTTTTCAGAAAGATACAATGAACAGCATTCTTATTAGACTTGTCACAAATGTTACATAATTGCCTGATTGCAGTTATTTGAGCTGACCACGATCATTTTTCTTCATTTGTATAAAAGCAGCTGGATGAAACGTACAGAAAAGCCTTATGTCAGTCGCTCCTTTCATGGTGCTTCTTGTTGGTTTTAAGCCAAGTAGAAAAGAAAAGCCCAATAATAGGGATTGACTGATAGGTGTTTTTGTTTTGTCTGTGTTTTATGGGCCAATTCACATCATTGATAATCAGAAAAGAGTGATGTCCAATATTTGGAACCGATATGCATTAAATATATGTTAACACCATGTGATAGCAGGGAATCTATCACTCATAACTAGGTTACTTCATTCTTAAGGATTATTATGACTGAATATAGACACTATAAATAGGAGTGATGACCTCATATGTAGGTGTAACATGCCGATGGGATGCTCTCCTATGTTTAATGTGAGATTAACTGATTGAGATTGAACAGTTTGTCTCCTGCCGTTATATCTTGTATTCTTCTCTGCTTAGTTAATCTTTCACTGTTTCACTGCTTTCATTGACCACTAAGGCCCAGATCGTAAAGCTTTATTCCCTGATTAGTGGTGACGGCCGTGTCTCTGTTAGACAGACATGTCTGTCAGTTAGAGCAGACTGCTAAAGTTAATCTGACTTTAGAAAGAAGTTACCGTACTCCAGATAGCGTTAGCCACAAGCTAAGAGGCACAGCAAATCTCTCAAGTAATAACCTTCGTCTAGCACCGGCAGTAAAATACGTTTCAGTCGCACTGACACCAACAAGTGAATTATCTGGGCACTATCGGTGTAACAGGGAAACTCGGCATGCTTGTGTAAGGTTGCGGTGTTTATCACTACTTCAACAACATCTGCTACCTTAACTTCAAACACAGGTCTGTTAATTCACTGGTGCTGCTCTGCAAATGTGCTCATCTGTCCCTGTCTGTAAACAACAGCTTTCAGTAATTGGCTGTTAATCGTGACGTACAGCCAATCAGACAGCGCTGTGGGCGGGACATTGCTGGGGGCGACAGAGTGACTACAGAGAGAAAGGCAGCTGCACCAGGGCCAGTGTACAACGATTAACTTATTTTATCAGTAATTGCTCAGTAAAAATATCAATTGATAATCAGAAAAATTACAATTAATGATCTGATAATTGGCCAGGTCAATAATCAGCAAAACCATGTGCAATAATTCAATAATAAAAAGTTCAAAGGTTCTAATACCACTAATCTAAAACCTGAGGCATAACATAAACAGAAAAAGACAATAAACCGTTTAAAATAATGTTCTATACTGAAGCAAGTTTACACCTTTATCGATACAACACTTCCAATTTATAGAATTCCTATTGCTAACTTTGCAACAGAGTACTACTGGACGTTGCTGCTGCCTTTGTTTTCAAAGCACAGACAGCGAGGACACCCGACATGCTGGTTACTTTTCATTATGCTAACTTCAGTTTCCTCGCATCCTCTCTCCTCCTGTGACCCCGAAATCTTTCCCCCTCCACCATCATGGAGGATCTTCCAAGTACTTAAATACGCCTCAAGGACATGAGGATGCTTCAGGAGAAACTTTGAGCGAAGAAAAACAGTAGGGTCCTCACATCACAGAAGGAAATACACTCGCTGAGGAGTTTTCATGACGTTTGTCTAATTCCGTTAAGTGATGCTGACGTAATATTCCCATCAGTGGTACGCATAACGCCCAGACTAAGCATCTTTTATAGCAGGCGTATTGTCAAAGGGCAGTGAGTCTACATATTTAACACTGCTGCTGCCTGCCACTGACTGTACTAATTGTGAAGGGCTACCCTGTTAACATCATGGCTGGCTATGTGCAGCTGTCTCATTCTGCTGAAGAGGAAAACCTGGTAATGATGCTTTTAGATTTTACCCAAACAACCACCAACCAGGCAGCATTCTGCGTGGACTACCGGCATCATCGGTCCGAGGTGCTGACTCTGAAAGTCCTGACTGTAAAGTATCACCACATTCACAACAGTTCATCCTGAGGGGAATACTGGTGTCTGCGCCAAAATTCAAGGCAATCTAACCAGTGGTTTTAAAAAACAATTTAACTATTTTGACCCTGGAGGAAAAATCCAGGATCATCAGTGAAGATTCATCTTCTAGGGTTCATGATTGTTGTTTTCGTGGCGACCAATAGAGCCATCTTGCTGGCATTGCGTAATTTCACTGTAAACATGCCACGGAGCAGTTCGTACAGTCAGTGTGTAGAGTATAGGTTTGAGCTGAAGTATAGGCTGCAGTGATGATGTGTACACTGAGCGTGGTTATTTCAGAGGGAAAAACATCAAAGCAGCATTACATTTGTTTCTATATGTGGTATGAAAACGTGCTGTAATGTGTTTACTCAGTTATTAGGTCACATTTAAGCTGCTTTCACTTTACAGGAGGTCAAGTTCACACCTTGGTGCACTTCTCTCTTTATCTGATCCCTCGTTGAGTTGCTTCCATCTGCTTCTGCTGCTTTAAGTCAAAGGTCAAAGAAACATCAATGCTGCTTGTAGTCAGTATTTAGAGTTGATGTGTAGAAAAGGAATCCCTGCCTCCTCTTTAGTTTTACTTACATGCTCAGCCAGAAATGAAAGGAGATGATGGAGTTAGCTACTCATGTGGTCAATCAAAATAATCCAAAATCGAGTAATATTATTTTGGACGATTAAGAAAATCAGCAAATATTCACGTTTATATATATATAGATATAGATATATATATTACAGTAGAAATTGCGTTTCAGGACAATCGCCGATTGTCCTAGAACAGATTGCGATCGGGGTCTGTCTTAGGATAATCGGTGATTCTATTAGTACAGATTGTGATCGCAGTCTGTCGTAGGACAAACTCAAATTTATTGTAATGATATGATGTTAAAATAAAGAAAACAACAATATTCTTACAAACCATGATTTTATTTAGAATTTACACGTACAGTATTTCCAGGCTATTCTGACATACTCCAACAGTATGTGGGTTAGGGTTAGTGCACATAGTGTTACATGGTTTACTTGAAATTACTTTATCCGAAAACATACTGACATGAAATTTATCCATGATAAAATATGAAGTAATTCACCTAAAATAGTAACGGTGAATGTTGGCTTACTTATGCTAAAACTGATTGATAAGTTATTTGTGAAATGATTCAGTATATTTTTACAAAAAATTTTGATCTTATCAGAAGATAGTAGAACTGGAGATTGTCCATAGTAAAATCACCATTTGTCCTAGGACGATCGCTATCTGTACTAGTAGAATCGCCGATTGTCTTCGGACAGATCATGATCGCAATCAGTCCTAGGACAATCGGTGATTGTCCTGAATCAGCAATTTCTACTGTGACATATATATATATATATATATATGTATAGGCATTTAAAAATGTACTTAAAACTACTTTAAAAATAATTTTCTTTAATAATTGGAGAAAAAACCTGTTTTATGATAACTTTTATGTGATCAAATGTTGACATCACTGGAGTTTTCTGTATTTTTCGTCCAACACATGGGGAAAAATAGGTTTCTGTTGTAAAATGTAGGACTATAAGCTGTGTTTAACTTAAAATCTGTTATTATTTTTAAGCAGTTCAGTCTGTGGGTAAAGGAGCATTTTCACAATTTAGCAGCTTGGAAAATATATGCCATATATGTCTAAAGTACCACCATTAACACATCCAGCACGCACCACTTCTTCAGCTAAAACAGCTGGAGCCAAGTGTTTGTTGGGTTAATTGCTGATTTTCTATGTCACATTAAACTTTGTATATTTAAGTTCTGGATTGCTGAAGATGTTGCCTCAGCCTCTTGGAAACTGTGATGTGTACTTTCCACTCTTTTTAAATCTGCTAAAGGATAGTAATAAATCAGGACAACAAACAGTAGGTTCATGAGTAACGTAGATGATTATCAGCTGCAGCCCAAAAGCTGAAATGTTCTTTTTGCGAATAGAAAAATCCTGAAGTCCTTCATCCTCTGGAAGTGATTTGTGTTTTGCGCAGTCGAACCAATTAAAACTCAGCTGCTCTGAAACTGTTATGAGTGAGTTTACATCAACCCCGCTGTCATTTTGTGCACTGAAGTGCAGAATTTGAGACTCAGTCCTCAAGTCTGTCACCGGCCTGTTGCTTCAGAGACGGGACGTGACAGACAGTCATTAGTGCAGCAGCACGTCCTCCAAGCTCCTGTAGTTTTCCTCACATTTCATCATGTGATATTCAAGAGCTGCTCTGCTCTGTTTTGGTGCTCAGATGTTAGTGGGCTGGGTCAGCTGGCAGCGTTGTATAAGCATCACTATGCAGAGAAATCTCATCAGCGCACTTGTGTAGCCACTGGAATGAGACTCAGCCAGAGTGGAGCAAAAACTTTGCCCATTCTGCTCCTGCGATCGTCTGCTCCTGATGTGTAGCCGTCGAAAAAGTGATCAGGTCCTTCAATAAAACCACAGACCACTGATGAAAGTCTGGACAAGAATGTCAGCATTTGTGAGGTCATTCTTGTAAAATTCTGTGAGTGCATCAAATGAAATAAAAACGCTGCAAAATTTGCAAGGAAAAGCTTTAATTTGAAAATCCTGCATAAGGAAGAGTAGAAAAACATTACCAGCAAAATGTACTTTTGATGATGCATCAGTCGATGCTAATGCTACATTAGTATGTTAGTCATAAACATTGTCACGTTGTAGCTGCTGTGGATGGACCTAGTTGAACATTTTAGCTTATTAAGTCCAGTGGTTTTCCCAGAATCACCAGAAGAACATGCGGGGTCAGGAGATGAGTAATGAGAGAGGTAAAGTGCTGCTGTGCAAATTAGTGTTTGGTTTTTGGATTTTTCTCCAATTTATTTCATTTATTCAGTTGCTGATCTTTCCAGGGCCGAATAAAATATATTAAACCAAAAAGTATTGATTGCTCATCATTAGAAAAAAGGTCAGTCAGTGTTTTTTATAATGAAGCATTAAAGGAAAGCGAAGAAAAATAATTTGTTGAAAAAGAACTTTGTTTTTATACATTTTTCAACTAATCTCTATTTTCTGGCAAATTTTGGATTGTTTTTCCATCGTTTACCTTTTTGTTAACAGTTACTTAAATGTAATCATTTGAGAAGATTATCAGGGAGTGTGCTGGTATTTCTCCACACACACACACGGATATTTACATTAAGCCTCAGGTCTTTTGTGTGCCCTGATTACTGCCTCTCATCTGCAATTTTATGAAGAATCGATGAATCGGCGCGCATCCACTGAAAGATGCAAAGCTTCGTGAGCATGCCGAGGGACGACCAGCCTTTTAGGTTGTTGATCAGCGTTAATGGTGTATGCATAGCACCTCAATATGCTTCTGCTCTGCAAGATCAATTTTTATTGGGCGCATGCTTCGAGAGCGGCTATTGGCAAAACCTGCCATTTTGAAAAATGGTTTTACACTACAGTGAGCATACGTGTATGAAATTAAGAAAAAGAGGCACGCGGTGGGTGTCGGTGTCCTGCAGCAGAGTCGGCCTTCGTTTGGCTGTTGTTCCCGGGCGAAGTCTTGGAGGGTTGCCCAGGTATTTTCCAGGTCACTTCTGCTTCCAAGTGGAAGGAAGAAGCTCAGTGGACACGCACTTTTAAATGGTTTATGCTGCTTGTATAATTCAGTATTTTCCCCTTTTATCAACAAATGGCATGAAAAGTCAAAAGTACTCTGAGACCAAAGCCCATTTGTTCCTTCTAAATCTTCTAAAATAGTAGTTTGATGTTTTTAACTCTCTGAACCCCAGCAGCTTCTGGCTGTTTCATATTTTTTTTTGACCCACTGTGGCCTCATTTTTTACTGCACCTCTTTGGAAACAGCACAAGCATGACTAGAAGTACAGAGGGCTTAGAGATGTCTTTTGTACAGTATGACACAGTTGTAATTTAATAATTCAGGAAAAACAGGAAAAAAATCAAAGTTGTATTTCTGTGATTATTTGTTTTACAAAAACTGAAAAAAACCTTGAATCAAGGCCAGGTCAGCTGAGAAGTCCCAGAATTTCTGTCTCATCAGTCAGAGCTGAGGCATTATCAGCTTCATGGCTGTGCTGAAGAGCGCAGAATTTTTATTTTATTAAACTTTTTTAGAGGACGTGGTTCGAGCAAAAGGGCTTTTGGATTTTGTTAGTATTTCTTTTTGAACTGCATGTCACACGTAATGCATTTAAGGGCTGTCAGAAAGTTGAAAAACCCGCGATTCTTTCCGTTTGTACAGTTTCTGATAAATGTTCCTGCTAAATTTTGTCATTTTGTTGAGTTTACGTGAAGCGACAGTGTGCCTTTCAAACCCATCAGCGAGTTCTGGGGAATAGAGGGTTAAACCCCATTTGTTGCTCTTGTAGATGTGATGCAGAATGTGTGCGCTGATGTGCTTTTAGCAGTCTTTGGACAACAATGGAGCTTTACAGCACAGAGGAATAAGATATCTCAGGCTTTGAACACACACGATACTTGTTAGGTTTTTTCAAGGCGATTTATCAACAATAACAAAGAACACTCGATATCAGCATCCTCAATCCTGAAAGGCGAAGGTTGTTTAGCAGTTAAAATTAGCTCATAATCTCTCGCCACAGCTGCTCCTGAATGCTCCTCTTCCCACATCCATCCACGTCTCCCTGATCTGTATTCCTCTGCCGCATTCCTTCATCATTAACCTTCAACTCGCGGGAGAGGAGAGGCGGCAGAGCAGAGCGGTGGATGGAGGAGGGGAGTAACTAGTTTACCTCCGTCTGCCCTCGATTGGCTCGATAAATCCTGTTTTGTTCTCATCGTCGCTCGTGTAGTCTGTCTAGCATGTCCACATAATGCCGCTGCTAGTGTTTTGTTTTCAATTCATCTGCTGATTATTGTTGTGATTTATCATTCGGCCCTGAGGATGTCAGGAAATTGTGAGAAATGTTGACCAGGATTTCCTTAGAGTCCAAGGTGACACGCTCAAATTCCTTGTTTTGAAAGACTAAAATTTCAAAATCCCAAATATAGTTAAAAATTCAGCTGCATTGATGGGTTAATTTACTGAAAATTTATTAGCAAAAATAAACAACATTTGCTGATTTAGGCTTCTTCAGTGTTACTTTACTTTGTCTCATCTGATGGTGAACTGGATGTATTGGGGTTTGGGTTGGATACAACAAGCAGTCTGAATACATGTCCGTCAGCTTTTCACCACTTTAATGAAGTTATGCTGTCAAAAGAATGAAGACATTAATTGATAACATAATATGCAGGTTAATCAATAATAAAATTATTTGTTGAGAATTGTTTGCACTGCTACTATTCAAGTTCAGGATCACATAACACAAAGAAAAGCAGCAAATTCAAAAATTGGTAAAATCCAAAGGCCAGAATATTCAGGTTTAGGGCGAAAAGTCAGTCAGTCAATAAATAAGTTGATTTACACAAGGTTATAGGTTTGTTTATCATGAATAAAACAAGCTGCTGTTATGTCTCCTTGAGGTTTTAGAGATAAAATAATCAGTTAAGAAAATCGCTTTGGGTTAATCAATAGTAAAAATCGTTAGTTTCCATTCTATCAACAGAAAAGGTGCAGCAAATCCCCGCAACTGACAATCCCGATTTGTCTAATAATAGGTAGTTTTGCTTGTACAATTGTTTGGAAATAGTTGATTATTTCTCTGTTGCTCAGCTAATTGGTAAATTGACTGGTTGTTGCAGCTTTACATGCCCCTTTGCCTCTCAGAGTCTGCAGTGATGTCTTTTTTTCCCTGACGGCGTCTGTGGAGTTGTACTCAGCAGCTCACTGTCACAGTAAGTCAAAGCCTGCCGCTGTCCTCACCTCATGGGAGCCTGGGGTTCCACAGGGTGGGCCCCAAAAAAGAGGGCCCTTTGGTCCTCCACAGCTCTGCAAACAGAGGGTTGATAACAGTTGAAGTGGCTTTGAGCATCTCTAACTCTGCTTTTCTGAGGTCATCCTAGCTAAACGGCAGGTTATTGATCTGTTCTGTTGTCCTGAAAAGGAGGCTGCAGGACCAGTGGTGACCCTTCCAGAACGAGTGTGGAGCCTTTGTCTTGTCTTTTGTCTTTGTAGAGCAGGCGGCTCACCTCTCCTGGCCTGAGTGCTAATCAGAAGCTGCTTATGAGCAATGCTTACCTTTTAATGGGAACTTAAAGGTGTCATCCATCAGAGGCTGTTACCTCAGCTCACAGCCAGAGCATGCTTAATGAAGACGGATGCTCCTCTCCTCTCCTCTACATACATAGTATATATTTCTCCTCTCTGGCCTTGGTGATTCTTTGCGCACTTATTCATTCAGAGACATTGAAGTTGGGTTTATTTTTAAGCAATGATAGTCTTCCTTATATTACTGTTGTGGTTGAGATGTCTTCACGGTCATTTTATTGGTCCAATACATGCGTTGGCAGGCGCTAAAATGGTGATTTTAACCAGCTGGGATCTGATGTTGTTAGCTCTTGTTAATTGCTGTCACTCCAAGTGTGATTTCAGTACACCTGATTAGGGCTATAGGTAATAATAGTTTTATTGTCAGTTAATCTGATGATCATTATTTTTATTATTTAGTTGTTTGGTCAGAAAAAAAATAGTGAAAAAAGTCACTCAAGCAGAAGAAGACACCCTTAAATGTCTTGTTTTGTCCACAACCCAAAGACAGTCAATTCACTGTCATAGAGGAGGAAAGAAACCAGGAAATAATCACATTTAAGAAGCTGGAAATAAAAGATGTAGACTTACTTTTATGTGTTGGCTAGTTTCTCTTGTATACAACTTCAGATGCAAGTTTGGTTGTATCAACAAACACTAGTCATGCTCCATTACCTACCTCATAAGTAGCCAATCATATTCCTTTTATAATGAAGTAGCCAATCATTTAACAGGTTGGTTCATGGTTACACTGTCAGCATGGGATAGAACCATTTGATCTGACCACAAGCGCTTCCCTAACTTCATTCTGAGTGTAGGTAAAAAATCTGACGTCTGGCCAACTTGCATGTTATCTGTTTATCTGTTTTCGTCATGTATTTATATTTATTTGTGTATATTTATTGATTTGTGTGATTTGGTTTTCACTGCTGTGCTATTTTAAAGGAATTGTGATATCTGCGCCTTTCAATACATTTTTTTAAAATTCCAAATAAAGTAGTCAAATTCTAACTTTTTCTTTTGGTCATTGTTTAAAATAGTTCACGAGGATATTAACAGTAATCATTGATTTTGGCTGAAAATAAGCGTTTAATTTCAGATGCATCACCCAGCCCTAACTCAAACCAGTGGGTTATAAAAATAGTTGACGGTTAATTTAGTCGACAAGTCATCAGGCAATTGCTGCAGCCCTCCAATCAAGACAACTTCCAACTTCAGGGTGAAATACGTATTTAATAGCACAGTGGTTTTGCCAGATGTTTGTTGTTGTTAATGGATAGATGTCTGAAATTGCGAACAGTAAATAACCATCACTTTGTGAAAAATGTCGGGGAAATTGAGACTTAAAGCTTAGAATCTACATTGTTTCCACAAATATATCCAAAACAGTTTCTGTATAAATTGTATACAATTCAGATTGAAGCATCTGTGTGCCTGCTTCCTCCTTGTGAACCTGCTCTGCCAGATAACGCTCCTGCCATCTGCTCTCAGTACCTATATGCCTGTGCTTGTTAGACCCAGGGAGACAAAATGTCACAGTGTTTGCTTAGCCAAATCCACAAAGTGCCCAGACTGTTTGTCACATAATATAAACCCACTGACTGCTGTCATGGGACCTATAGCCATTCACTTCCTGACTGCCGCCGCAGCTCTTTAAGTCGGGGATCTCCTGTCTGGTTTCAGTTTATTATTCTGCCTCTTTGCATGCTCCACTTCTGCACTTTAGTCGGTATCTGTAATAACAAGCAAATGATCTTGTTCTCCTGGTCCAACTGTAGCTGCAGGCCTTTGCCCAACCGTCACCGTGGCTCCCGAGTATCTCTGACTCATAGACATGAGTCCCTCTGAGCTTCAGTCATACAGTATGTTGAAATTTAGACTAGTAAAACCAGGTTTTAAGGCTCGTCCTGAAACGTTCTGGATGAGCCATTGCCTGAAGGCTGACACTGAAAGTGTTGCTGTAACATGTGAAACGTTAACAAAGGTCTTAATGATTTTCTTAGGTCTCATGTGATGGTAAACTGAATATTTTTTCGGTTTTTCCAGTGTTAGCTGTCACAGACAAGCAATTTAAACACATTTCTTTGTGCTTTTTGGGTTGTTTTTTTTGTTTCCTGACATCTTACAGACCAAACAATTAACCATCTGAAGGGACTCTGGAGTGATCCATCCATCCATCCATCCATCCATCCATCCATCCACCCATCCATCCATCCATCCATCCATTATCTATACACCACTTTATCCTCTGTAGGGTCACGGGGGGGCTGGAGTCTATCCCAGCTGAGCTTTAGGGTGAAGGTTTTAATGCACTACCAAATGAAAAGCAGAAGTATCTTGGCATTCAGTTTCAATCATGTTGGATCCTACAATTCACATGATGCAATTCAGTAGTATATTTCATGGACCACCATTGTGTATTCCAAGCGTATTCTAATTTAGTGTTCAATCTATAATGGCGCCATTTGCCTTGTTTTTATGCAATATGATCTTATAGGTTTATCTTTTAAAAGATTTTTAACTTGTTTAACCCTCTGAACCCCTAAAGAGGCATGTTACTCGTTTAAAAAAGGCATATATCAAATATATTGTTTCAGAATCAGTTTGTAAATTGATTTAAGCTGCAGGTTGTAACTGAGATGGGATGTTTTTTCAGAAATGCATTGGGGAGTTGTGGTCTACATCTTACCATGCGTTTTTAATGCATTATGATGCTTTAGTCTTTTGTACTGATGTTTCAACTAGTTTAATTTGCTGTAAAAACTACCCAAATATATATTCATTATAAATAAATCTAAAACAAATTACTTTTTCTTTGTATTAGACCGTCAAACTTTATACCAGCGGTTAATTTTGCAGGTTTTCTGTGAGAAGCCTGAAGGCCTCAGCAGGGGTTGTTTAATCCACCTCTACCCACTTTTACTGGCTCCCCGTGATGAAACTGACCTTTTATGTGGGGAGTCGGTGGCATTGCCCTCTTAACTGACGATCAAAATGAATCCCTAATAATCGCCTTTGATTCAGCCTGACTACAAATCGCTGTAGCAGCTCTACACAGCTCAACACTCAGGGGTGACACAAGCTCTCACAAGCCCTGCAGACTCATCCGGTATGTTTCCGCTCAAACGGGGTATGCCTGGCATGCGCCTACAAGTTGAGTCATTGTTTTCATCTGTTAAAGATGAGTAATGTCAGGACGTGTGATGGAAACGGGATGCACTCGAAAACCGCATCGACTGGGCTTTAATGCAGTTTAAAGCGGGGAGCGGCAGCGGGGGAAGGAAGGATGATCAGATGAATGTGTGCAGCTGCATGCTGAGTTAGAAGCAGAGGAAGTTTCAAGTGTTCAAACTCCCACTGAAGCAGAAGTAGCAAAGTATTATCAGTTAAATACACTTAAAGTATCAAAAATACTGCAGAAGAATTAGACTGTTGATACCAATGCATTTACTTTAACTACTTTATGTATAGTTTGCTGATTCACTGCAGTAGTTTCCAACTATTTGTTTGTTATTTTGGGGAGACAGTATTGAATAATGTAAAGTATTGGGTCCCAAACAGTTACTTATATATCATAATGTAAGATGTTTAGAACTAAAACAAGGCAAGAAGCTCCAACCGCAAGAGCCAGCTGTTATTCATTGTTTTAATCTGCAGTATATAAATACGTTGAATCTTATCAGCTTGTCGTATACTTTCATAAAAACTCATCTTAATGCCTTAAACCAGATTAATGTGTATTCGGCCAATGTTTGGACACTGTACGTCTTTAAAAACTGACTTTGGGCCGCCATATAGCTCGCTGAGTTGGGGCGTTGCCATGTGGGCGCAGGACGCCAGCAGCGGTCATGAGTTCGAGTCCGGCTCACGACCCTTTGCTGCATGTCTCTCCTCCCTCTCTCCTTCCTTTCACCCTGTCTCTCCCACTATCATTATAAATGGGAAAAACTGCCCCCAAAAAATACTAAAAAAAAACTGACTTAAATGATTAATGCAACAGTTTCCAGTTATTTGTGTTTAAGGTTTAATGGTTGTAGCTGTGAACCAAAGCTGTCCAATAAATGTTTTGGAGTTAAACAGGGCAATATTTTCCTGAAGATAATCTCTAGTAAAATACCTCAGAATTTCACTTAATGTCAGTGCTTGAGCAAATCTACTTTCCACCAGTGACAGAAGTCATATTTCTTGGGCACCAGAGTGATGAAGGACGATGAATTTGTGCAGATTTGAGCAGCCGGAGACTCGGTCACGGCGCAGATGGATAGAAACTGTGACGAATCACGTGGCAGCAGCTCCAGTTGGTAAATGAGATGCAGCAGGTATTCAGACAGATCAAGTAAGACACAACAGAAACCAAAATAACAGAAGATTGATTGGGAGGAGGCTGGACGAGGACTCAGTGTGATTATTGTACTGTTTGTCTCTTAGTCCAGTCACACCTGCTGTTCAGAAATCCTTTCTGCAGAAATGTTGAGCAAGCGTTATTGTCTGTTTAGACCAAACAGAAGTGAGGCTGAGGGTGTGTAGCTCTGGTTTGATGCGCTGCCGTGATAAGGTGTGACCTGCATCCTGTTTTGACAGCGAGGGGCCCCTCCTCCGCTGTGACGCTGTAGGAAAGCATTCTTTCCTCTTAGAGGCATGCCGTTATGACGTTACGCTGACAGTTAAACAGTCGATCAGAGACAAAGACAAGCTCAGGCCGTGTTGTTAGCTTAGGTGTTCAACACACACATGCACATCATGACCATACACATACACACATTTAACTCTTTATGGTATGTTCATGTTTATTAGTCGAAGCTACAGCATTACCCAATGTCACAGCTTTTGTAGTCTAAGTTGGATCGGACAGATGAACCTTCAAAATGAAAAACTTCAACAATAAAATACAGATAAAACAAAACTAAGCAAAACACAGCAGTGTATATGTGGTACGTAAAGCTGTTTATGCATGAAAAATACTAAATTCAACATTGAAATGCATAATGCGTAGCACTAAGCTCAATATATTAGAGCACATAAGTAACAGGTATTCTGTATAAACCATTACTTATAACCCAAAGCTTGTTTTATGGTGCCATCTTTTAGGATGTACTTTTTTTGCAATATCTTTTGGGTCAAAACAAGACTTTGAAGACGTAACCTTTAAAGAATTTCACAAGACCATTTTTAACAAACACTGGCCCATCAGGGCAGCCTTTACAAACTTGTGTCGTGCATCCAAACCTTGTTCAAACCCACAAAACAAAAATAAAAATAAAACCAAAGTTTTAAATTATAGTGTAGATCCAGCTTCGTTAGGCTGGATGTTGAATGATGTACAAGACATCTGGATTGTTTTCATGTGATGATCCACTGATGGATCAGTTTCCGAACACAGAAACAACTTATTTTTTTTCTTGATGGAGAAATTACCTAAATATAGATCAGTTACCCCTCTGAACCTCTGAACACATTGTTTGTTTGGTTTTTTTTTATTAGAGAAGACAGGACAGTGGATAGAGTCAGAAACAGGAGAGAGTAGGGAAGGACATGTGGTAAGTGGCCGAGGTCGGAATCAAACCCGACACAGCCGCTATGTCTCTGCATGTGGGTCACGCGACATAACCGCTGGGCTATCAAGGTGCCAGCATGTGTTTTTTAAAAATGACACCATTTGTCAGAGCCAGAAATTGTAAACAGAAATAAGTATCGGATATTCAACTTTGTAAGGGTTCTTGAACTAATCATTTTTGGCATGCAGTATTTTTATTCTACAGTTCTTTTTTTTTTTTTTAAATATCAAAAATAAAGCAACTGCTCCAACCAGATTCTGTTAAAAAAAAAACCTAAACTAAAAATTTCGCACTCATCAGCACAAACGCGAGTCCATTAGTGTCTCAGCTGTGATCAACAGTCATGATGAAAATTCAGGAACCTTTCAACTTAACTGCAAGCTGTGTTTACATGGAACAGAGAGGTCAAAGGGAAAATAAAGCATTCAAGTTGTTGGCAGACATGACAGCATGGCTTGGTCTTCTAGCATGATTTGGTCTTTTAAGAGTTGATGAGCAAAGTAGTGTGAAAACACCTAGCTTGTACAGGAAGTTGTAAAAAATCTACAGTACACAGAGTGACCTTGTTGTCCAGTGTAGCACCAATGGATACTTGAAAAAATGTTTTACATGTTGATTCCATTTTTTAACATTTTTGCAAAACAGATAAAAAAATTCAGCTTTCAGGTTTTCTATTTTAATAGCATTATAACTGTGTCATCCTGCACAAAAGACATGTTTGAGTTCCCTTGACTTCCAGCCATGCTTGAGCTGTTTCCAGGACTTTTTATTGACGTGAAAGATGAGACCACAGTAGGGAAAATTGTGACACGAGCAAAAGAAAAAAGAGTGTTGAAGAACACAGAGGCGGCTCTTCATATACAGCGTGTTTTTGAGTATTTCTCATAGTCCTACAGAGCACACTGACATTCACAGGCAATAAATGCTTTGCTGAAAAGTAGCAGGAAGACATCTGGTTTAGTTGAACTCAGGTCTAAATGATTCAGAAAGTCTGACTCATCATTGAATACAACAACATACGGGAACTGTACCCTTTTATTTCTCTCTTTATGACATCTCTGATCTCACTTGAGTGTAAATGTATGCAAACGTAGCGTGTGAAGATTGAGATATGAAAATACACTTACTGGAAAGGGTGGGCGCAGTCACATGTGTTTGGTTTAGTCACTGATACTGTGAATGTGGCTCTGCTTCAGTGATATTCTTTGCAAATGTTTCTAAAACTCAGAAAGATAGTGAAAACATATGGATGCATAAAACATCTGTGCCGTGTCCGACAAGGCTGAGATGTAATTTAAATTTTCTACTATCTGCTATCCTCCCTGCAGGCAGTTTGCACACACTCCCACACACACACACACACAGACACACACTCACAGACTTGGTGTTGTTAGGCTGTTTGTGGCCTAAAGGAAGGTGTCAGGTCAGAGGTCACGGTCACACTGGTGAACTTCATGAAGAGAAACCCTTGCTGGTTGGTGCTGCAGAGTCCAGCAGGTTTGTGCAGCTGGCTAGACTGTAAATGCATCATGCAGTTTTCTTTATGGTCTGTGTGTTTGTTTTGTGCGTGTCACACCTTCAAGTTCTACACTTCCTTTTTTATGTCTGTACAAGCCAGAAAGAATCAATAGTGTTGGCTACATATTAAACATGACTGCCATTTTTAGCATATTCTCATCATAGTGCTTAAAGACACTCCTTTAACCACCAGCAGTTTCTTTGCTTTTTCTGCTCCTGCCACATCTTTTCTTACTTTACAACAACTGAAAAGACCTTGATTCGGCTTTTACAACATTGTTCCAAGTGCCTACAGGTATAACCAGGGCTGAAAAAAAATCTAACTACTTATTAATACTTACATTTTTGATTTGTTACTATACTTGTCTTGACTTTCTGCTCTGTGTAAACACAGCCTGCAGTTCAGCTGAGAAGTCCCTAAGTTTTTGTCATGTGACTGTTGGTTGCAGTTGGCTTTGTTCCCAAATGTTACTTTTTAAAAGAGATATGTAGAATAAAGGGATTTTAATGAAAGATTATGATTTTAAGCTTAGATTTGGTTAATTCTCCCAGAAAACAGCACGTCAACTATAAGTAGGTCAATGACCATCAGAAACTAAAGAATCCAATGCTTGTCTCTGTCTTTACAGCTTCTGATGCTGATAAATTGTGTCATTTTGGTGATTTTGTCAAGATGCCTTATAAACCTGCTGGTAGGTTCTGGGGTTCTGAGAGTTCACTCAAGGTCCACTTCAATCACAATGCATTGGCTTCCTCACTGAATGGACATAAGACATAAGAGATTTTATAGTCATTGCTAGAGGTCCCTGGTTCAAATCCCGGAAGAGCCCCCATTAAAACACGACCCAGCTCACAGGAAGGACAAAAATGTGGAGATCACACATAAATTTAGTCTCAGCCAAACTTTAAAGTTATGTGACATAATAATCATATTGTCAAAAAATCGAAAAGATGTAAGTACATTTGCGTGAATACAATTTTGAGGTACTTGAGTATTTAATTTTGCTAGTCATTTTCCACTGCATTTTAAAGACCCACATTGTACTTTTAACTCCACCACATTTGACATTAGACAACTTAGTTTGCACGTTCAAAATATTAATACAAAACAAAATCAACAAATAAGTGATGATTTGTTTTTATAGATTCAAGTAAACCAAGTTAGTCCCATCTCCACCAGCTGAAATATTAAAGCAATGATTGAATACATTGCACAATATTGTGTACCTATCAGTGCAAAGAGTAGTTGTGTATGTTCAATGTGAGACTGTGGTGGAGTAGAGGAGGGAGATGTTGACAGCAAAGGGAAAGCAGAATGCAGAAACAGCTGGAGTTGCACCACCACAGTCCCATCGGAGCAGCAGGAACATTCAGGTTAGTCAGAGTCAACTTCACCCACTGAGGCTCGACGCTTCCCAACCCATTTGTTCTCACAGTGTTCAGAACTGCCGTGTATTCCTGGGTTTTTCAGTCAGTATCTTCGCTGATACGATCAAAGACGTCATAAAAATAATTTAGAGGATTTAGCAAACCTTTAACTTTTTTTCCAGTTTTATTGAACTCCTATGAATGATACAGACACTACTAAGGGCAACATAGCGCTGTGTAATATTCAGTCAAATCACTGTCTTGTCTAGGCTCAGCATCATCAGCTTAGCCAAGAAATAAACAAGCACATACCCAACCTAAAACCTCAACATGATGTTTTTACAGTTTGGTTTTTGCCCAGATTAAACAAACCCTAAAAGTGGATTTTGTTACCTTTGGTTGGGGACATGCTTGCTGTTTATTTCAGCCAGCTGTCTTATGCTAAGCTAAGCTAACCGTGTCCTGCCTGCACATATGAGAGTGGTGTGAATCTCCTCATAGCTCTGCCAGAATGTCAAATGAGTCCTTTCATGGTTCAGACAATGTTCAACGCTCGTGTCTTAGAAAACGAGATTTAATAAACTACAATCAGATCAACATGTAAGCAAACACTAAAAGCTTTTATTTGATTTTATTTGTGTCTATATGGGATTCCTGAGCTCATTAGCGGCAGCAGTGCAGCTCTGCGAGGATCTCTGTGGAGACTTGCTGTATCTCAGGAGTGGGAACAAATGCATTTGGAGAGGAGAGGCTCTGGCTGGCTCGCTGATGGTCCTCAGAGGCTAAACAAATGACTTTCACCAAGCACATCGGGAACAGACAGCACTCAAACAAATGCTCTTAAATGGGGAAAGACAGGGAGGCGAAAATCCTCTTCTGTCCCTTTAGAAGCTCAAACCTCAGATGGCTGTTATTTTTCGTCTTAGCAGAGACACGCGGATGCAGAGATGCTGGGGAAATTGCATGTTTGCCTGCACGTGATCCTCCATGGGTGAGCTGGTTTTATCGGGGAGCGAAATGTAAACTCTGGAGGTTGTTTACTGAATTATTTTAAACATCGGGGCCCAATTCACTCCATCGTTAACGGGCACTCCCACCTCTGTGGCCGTCCTGTGCAGCAGTGCTCCAGAATAAACAGTGGAAATACTGCATTGGCAAAAAGTATCTGATGTGAACTCCTATAGTGTAGTAGTTTAGTTCAGTGGTTCTCAAGCTAAGGGGTCGAGTCCGTCCAATGGGTCATGGAAAAAAACAGCTGAGGAAGCTTTTCAGGAGCTTAGTAGGACTCTATTCAAGGTTCTCTGTGCATTAACTTTTTTTTTTTTTTTAAATGCGAGACTTAAAATAACATTTTTGACACAGGGTCACTCTACAGAACAAAACTGGGGCCACAAGACCCAGGATGGACAGCTGGGCAGAGTTAATACTGTTTATCAGTGTTGCATAACATCAACCTCCAAGAAAACAAAATGTTTTCTTCCTCTTTGGCCCAAAATAGCAAGATTATTAAGATAAGATTAGGCTTTGCTAAATAAAATAAAAAGAAGCCTGATACATACTGGAATCATGTTCTATGGTCAAGATGAGTTTGTTCAGTTCAGATGAGGTCCAGCATGTTTGACATGAATCTAGTCAGGACGGCATGTTTTAGATAGAGATGTATTTAAAGCTTCCTGTTTTTGACAATACCTCACAAAAACCCATCCTAAACACCCAATATCATCCCAGAGCAACAGGAAAAAGTGGATACATTGAAACAATCAAAGCATAAAAAAATATTTATTACAATTTAAAGCACTTTTATTGTACTGAATATAGTTTTAATAGTAGTAAAAACACAAATATTGAAGTTGACTGCAGAAGATAGTTTTCATATACTTGCATAAAGCTGCAATGATGAATCGATCAACCGAGAATTTACATTTGCTGTTTATGGCTTATTAAATGTAAACATTTGCTGCTTTTCTCTTTTTGTAACTTTAAATTGACTGTCTCTGGATTTTGGACTTTTGGTCAGACGAAACATCTGATATAATCGTGGGTTTTTCTGTATTGGAACGTTTCAAAGACCAAACATTTAATTGAAGGATCAAGAAAGTGATCAGCAGATTAATGGAAAATGCTTTGTAGTCTGTGCAAAACACAACAACTTCACGTGGTACCTGTCCTCATAATCCTCAGATTACATTACATGCGAGCAGTATCGGGTGCAGCGTCTCTAAGTGCTTTGATAGTTGCGTTCGTAATCGATTCATGTGCTGCCGTCGCTATCTGAGAGGTTTCTACTAGCTGCTAAAAGGCCAGTCTCTCTCCTCTCACTGCCAGATTAAGTCAGTCTCTGAATGCAGCAGCTCTTTTCAAAAACCAGTTTCCTCCCTGTGCTCGCTACGGGCCAGACAGGCCTCATTGGAGCCTGAATGGCAGCAATTAGACACAAATTTCAGCCGAGGTCCCTTTTTATTGGTCAGTGAAATGGACGCTGTAAAACAGTGGCTTCAGCGGTGTTCGCTGGAGGAGTCGTTTTCTTGTCTGAGTTACGAGAGCGTCTGCAATTTCTCAAGCGTGGTAAAGGCGGCCTCTTGTTTTTCTGACAGAGCTGAGGAATTTCTGTCCACTTGGTCGAGAAGGACTCCTTCAGCCGTGCAGTATTTCAGCGCAGTTTGCTATTTCTAGAGTTCTGTTTCCAAAGCAGGACACTGGATTACAGGAAGAAGCAAATAACAAGCTTTGAGCTGCAGTCTTGCTTTTCCTAATTACGTTTTAAGCCACTGCAAACCAGCACGCGACGCAGTGCCAGGCATGACATATTTATTGGCTGGTGTGCGTGAGCATTGATTAGTAGGTTCACACTGTGAGGAAGGAGCTGTTGGCGATTGCTTAAGAGGGACACAGATTGACCCAGTTAACTCAAATCCTCATTGACCTCGTTTTGAGCTTGCATGGAGGTGCATCCTCCATCTCCTTACTACCCCCTTTCTTAACACATTACCTTATTAACGGTGGCTCACTGCTAATCCCTGCCCCCTCAGCTTTTGTTTACAGTGACATATTTACCACTTAAAAATGACATTCATTACATACAGCAGAAGTGAATACACCCATGAAATATCACTTAAATGCCAATTGTTGCTTTATTTGTAACATCCCTGCGGAGATTTGGTATCTTCTATGATGAGGAGGATTGAGTCTGTCATTAAGAAGATAGGTGGACATGAAGTATTGAAAACACAAGATTTCAATTTTTAATTTCATTATGATGTTGAAATGATTATGGCCATACCGCCTTGTGGATGTCCAATCCTGTCAGATCTCGAAAGCTAAGTGAGGTTGGGCCTGGTCAGTACTGGATGGGAGACCATGAGGGAACACCAGGAAGCCTGGGTGGATGTAGTGTGAGAGTGAGTGGTTGGTGGTGGTCGGAGGGGCTGATGGGGTAGACTGGCAGCCTCACTTCCATCAGTCTACCCCAGGGCAGCTGTGGCTACATACCGAGCTTACCACTATCCAGTATGGAGTGAATGAATAATGCAATGTGAAGCATCTTTGAGTGTCTAGAAAAGTGCTATATAAAACCAAAGCATCATTATTATTATTTATGGTGATGTTATAGTAAGCTTATGCTCTAGTTTTAAGTTTTAAACAACAGCAGATACCCCACTGTTCAGATCAGAAGTAATGCCATGACTGTAAAGTGACAATATTTTCAGTTAACTGATTAAATTAGCATTATTCTTGAACTGACCTGTCTTTGTACAATTCAGAATATGGTATTAACTTCTCTTGCCTGTGGTTTAAGTTTTATTTGCTTATAGCCAATTTGTGTTTTCATGTAAAATAAACAAACATCTTGTACATTTTTATTCAATACTTAGCAGAGAAATGATAAGTCACCAGGAATTCATTGTAGGTCAGTTATGCTCCCTTACCTTTCATTATTATATCAGTTACCATGGCGATGGATGCACAGTGCAGTCAATGGTCAGAAATATGCTAGCATCACAAGAATAAGTTAGCATTAACAGCTACACCATAAACTAGTTTGTCTAATCTGAAACCAGTCATTAAAGGCAGATGGTGATCAGCCCATTGTGAATATTGATTGGTTGTTTACTGCTCCTTCCTGCTGCCCCAGAGACATCTCTGCATCTCCACGGGTGAAAGATTAGGTTCCCTATTGTCACCAGGAGTGCACACACTCATACACACAAAACACACCTTGGCTGAGAAGCTCTCACTTACGCCCGACTGGTCAGCTTTGGAGGCTGAGCTGACGGGTGTGTGCGCTTGTATTTAATGAAGCGGGGAGGAGTGCTGCAAGTCCTGTGGCCACATAGCTGAGGCTGACCCCCCTCGCAGCCAGTTTCAGTGGGCGACGCTGCACACAGCCTGTGGCATGCAGGTCTCAGGCTGAACTCTGTAGGGAGCTGAGCTGCTGCTCTCACAGGCTGACAACCACAAAAACACCCCCCTGTTTCCCCCCTCCTCTCTGAATCCTACAGAGACGGCTTAAGTCAACTATCTTGGGCTTAACTGGGAGTGAAGTGTTAAACCTTCGAGTGTATCCAGGGTATCAGCAGGCCTAGTTGCAAAGTGAATTGAGCTCAGCTTCCTTAAAAAAGGCTGTAGATATAGTTGCCATGAAGGTCAATGCACTCAGACATAATAAAGCCAAGTAAACATCTTCATCAATTTGACAACACATGCAGAATTTAGAATACAGAAAACAACCGATCTCTCAGTGCACGTAGTATTCCACATTTCTGCTATTAGACATGCAGCATTTCAGTATTTGATATTTTAGTATTTCAGCTTCCCTCTACATAACGCCAGTTTCTACAAAGATGCCACAGTACAGTTTTACAGCCTTATAGGATATTAGCAGGTCTTCATTATGATCCTAATTCTGGTAAAGTCATTATCATTTTTGTTGATTCATCCAAATGACAGAAACAGTTGTTGCCTTCTAAAATATCAGCTGACTAGTCTGCCTGGTCTTTGCAGGGTTATAGACTGCAATGGAAACACATTTGAATAAGTCTGAAAGGAAACTTTAAAGATGGTATGATGATGATCTTTTGAGGAAGAATCTTGATCCACAAGCTAAATCACAGTTCTCCTGCAGTTTTAGTTCAACTTATGATCTTGTGGTTAGTTGTGCATGTGGTTCCCTGAATACAAAGTCCGTCACTTTAAATCAAGGCTAAAAGCCCAACTCACAAATCTTTGCATTCTGTTCTGACTCTGAAAGTTCTGACCAGAGGTATTCATTCGTTTCTCTGCCACTTGATGTGAGTTTCCACCCTGTTATACCAGCTGGATTATTGCTATCAGCACTATCACAGCACAATTCTTCAGATTCCTCCTGAATGTGAAGGTCATTATTTATACATTTGTACACAACAATTATGGCTATAATAGCCTCTGCTTTTTAAAAATCTTTAGCAGATAATGAAGAAGCACTTCAAAAGTTCCTGGACATTAGTCCCTGATGCTAGAAGTCGAGGGGACTTTTACTGGATACGCATCCTCAGATTTATTAACTCTCTGCTACATGGTGTGACGATCAAGTCCAGGATTTGTGATGCATTATGCAGACCTTCATATCCACAATGAAAAGTTCAACCTTAAAATTTCACCATGACACAGAAATGACAGGAAGTCAGTTAACCTGCTTGTCTAATCTTTGCTGAGATAACAAGGGCTAAAGGAGACTTCAGTTTCTGGGAAAGTTCCCGGGCATCAGGTGGAAGCGTGGTTTGTCATGGTACAAAACCCCAGACTGGTATGGGCTGCGTTGGGAGTGAAGGAGTTAAGTTTGGTTGCTATGCGGTGCACAGAGCTGTATTATGCAAGCTGTGAAGAGCAGACACACAGAGAGAGGAAGTGCATTACAGAATGCTGAGCTCAGGGCTTTGGCTCGCCGCCAAGCCTACACTCCTGCATGTGCACACTCACACTCTCAGCTGAGGGCATACCGATTTTTCCAGCAGCACAGCAGCTTCCTCCTCCTCCCTCCTCTCGAGTCACTCTCTCTTTCTGTTACGTCAGTGGTTCAGCTGCGGGCCAGGCATGACTGGGGCAGGGCGGCGTAACGGAGAGCACCGAGCAGTCGTCTCTGTGTACATAAAAGACAGGATGTGGACTGGTGGTTGTGTGATGTGAGGTTCCGTGTATCTGCTCAGGTGCAACAGCAGCAGTAAGAACTAAAACAATGTTTTCTCTGTTTTTTATACAAGTTTCACTCTCAGTTATTGTCTGGTTCCACCTCTTTTGTTTTTGCTCAGGTCTGCATCACACAGCTTCACCACATCTGCAGACAAACACCTACTTTGTTTACAGCCTTCCTCCACTCAGCGGGGTGATATGTGTCAGCTGTGTGTTGTGTGTCACATGCATGGGAACAATTCAGAATCAAAGCTGGAATCAAACCTCCCAGCTCATGTTCCAGTGTGACTAGAACACACGTATGTGTTTTTTTCATACATTGAGCTGTTTGTGAGACTTATATAACATAAAAGTATCCGGTACCCAGCTAAACACAACAGGCCTGTAATAAATCAATGAATCAACACAGTCTGAACCTGATAATCGTCATAAGTAACGTTGTTATTTGTATTTTACATGATTTTGTAGTGTCTTATCCTTAACATTTAAACTTGTTAGATAAATTCCAATGGTATTTCTCTGTTGGAAAGCACTCTGGCTCAACACCTGTTGTGCTATGTAAATGACAGTGAGTTTACTTCATGAAGGAAGGATTTGCTGCAGGACTGTTGTATTAGACTGTGCGTGTTTTTGCTAAGTGTACCTAATTATCTGGCAGCTGAGTGTAAATTCTGGTTATATTCTCTGGCTCATTAGATTTTGACACTGCTACAGCAGAGGTTTTTACTACAGCCATGTGCACTTTGTTGACAGCTGTTGTGAGCTACAGCATGAAAATATTATAAATAGAAATACTATAGATGGTGCTCATAGCTGTGATAGTAGAAGGTGTGTTTGTGCTGTCCATACAGTACTAATGTATTATTTGTTTTCATCAGCTGAGTCTTCATTTCACAGTTTTAACTCTGGTGTCACAGAATCTGATGAGTCACAAAAACTACACTGCAACAGCTGCAGTGTCGTTAGATGTAGGAGGTGTTTTTGAAAAGTTAGTTGCATTGATTTGAAAGTCCAAAGATTGGTATGACATGCATGCTGTAAGATGTGAGGACAAAAGCTGGATTCATAAGCATTAAGACACACCCTGTGTCAGTTCAGTACACACTGGTTTTGCTGCTACAGTCTGCCTAATGCTGGGCTCAGATTAAGGGATATTTAACCGTATTTAACCCTGCCGACTGAACCCGGTTTTACTCCACCCAACAGTCAGAGGAGAAATCTGGTCTAGGATCTCTGTCTGAGTTAATATTGGACTAGAAGTATTAGGTAATGTGAGGTGTTTATAGATCCAGTCTGAAACCTCCCAAACTGTTAGCAGACTCATCAGGTCCACCCTGATTAATGTCAGACATGGCTGACATTTAGTAGTTAAAATCAGAATGAACAATGATCACATTGTGTTGTCAAATCACCTGATATCATGTTTTGCTCCCTGACTGCTTCCTCTGGCGCCATAATCTTAATGATATTCTTCACTGTGTAAGGCACCATTACTATAAAATCTTGTAGTGTGTGCATGTTTAAGTTTATAGGAAATGATATCAGAAGTTTCTTGTTATGTGTGTGATGCAAACTGATTTCAAAATCTGCTCCTGTAGTCTCTCAGTAGCTAATGCTACCTGAAGGTAGAAAGTATGAGCTGTTGTTCTGTTTTCCACGTGTGCTACATTTAAAGGAATAGTTCAACATTTTGTTAAATTTGCATGGCTAGAGGCAGCAGTAGGTTAAATTAGCACGGAGAATGAGACAAGTAACGTTGTGTCTCTCATCGTAGGTCTAATGCTCTAAAACTGTTCACACCAAAATTGTCATGAGAAACACACTTTAATTACTTTTCATGTCACAAAAACAAATCAATAACCTTAATAATCAAATAATAGTAATGCAAATTTCTGACTGTTTTCTAATCAGTAGTCGACAGTGTTATCAATCAATAGTTCATTAATCATGAAAGCAAATGAAATGCCATGGGTATTATTCCATTTACTACTGAGCTGTCACGGGACATTTACCACAAAAGTGGCTTGTTTATATTAGCCATTCGGCTGTGGGAACAACTCAATTTGAGTACATGAGCTCTGGCCTGAAGTCATTAACCACCACAGAGGTCTTTGTCATGGTGGCCCAATGCTAGCTAAACCCCCACAAGTGTAGAATCACTGATGTCATGACACATGTGACACAAGTTGCCAATTTTGATTATTTGTTCACTGTTTTATCGCCTTTAGTGGCCATTGAAATACATTTTGTTTCCAAAGGGGACAAATTCTTGATTTTAACTTTCTGACATGAAGAGTTATGGGCCTTCAATGGAATCTCATTATCTGCAGAAGTTTCTAATTTGCCCTCGATGACATGTGGTGCAGTGAATTACGCAGTGGGAACAAACCTTCAACCTGGTACATTCCAAAGTTAAGACAAAATCCATCTACATCATTTCTAAAGCTCACTAACTCACAATACAGCTTCTTGGTTAAACCTGTGGAAAACTGAAATATAAAAACCCAATTTACAATTCATATCCATAGACCGTTTCTCAGTTTGGCCTTCTTTTCTGGTCACCTTTCAGCTGGTACCAAGCCATGAAATGATCTGACCCCCAACACCCTGTTAGTGTTGGAGGTGCTGTGGGGTAGATGTTTCCTCCTGTTTCCAATCTTTATGCTAAACCAATCTGACCAGTTGCTCCCTGTAGCTTTATATTTAGCATACAAACAGCTCTAACATCAACTTGTAATGGTCACAGCAGCGTTTATACACAGCCTTGCTTCAATATCTGAACAGCTCTCGTCTCATTTCTAAGGAGATACGATGTAAATCTGTTTCTGTCTGCTCTCAAATGATTATTTAAACTCCCCCACAGACAGGATTTGACAGAAGGTCGCCTCTTTGACGCATTTTCCATTTTCTTTGGCTGAGACGACCATCTAATAATGCTGTCTGTCATCTGTCAGTGTTTGGCATCGTGGCTTATCAGCCTCTCAGTTGGCCATGCTACATGTTTTTCAGTTTGCATGACAACATGATGCAAGAAGTACATCATGCTCCTTCGATTCTGGACTGAATAAGCAACTGTGTGTCTTTGTTGGACAAAAACTGAGCTTTACATGTCAAAATAAATCAGTATGTGCTCCTTGTAGTCAAACTGTAACGGTATAGACATTTATACAGCTAATTGTAGATGATAAACTCTTACTGTTTGTATCTGCTGAGCTCTGACTAAGCTTCTGAAACCATCTGTTAGCACTGTTAACCCACTAACCCGGTCAGATTGTCTGTTTCTTCCAATTACAGAAGAATTTTGCTCATGAAGTACTTGTTGTATCGGCATCTTTTGCCAAAACATGCCCATCTGCTGTGTCTCTCTAAACTCGACACAATATTTAAACCTCACTCCCACATGCGGCCACTGTGTTTTCAAATCTGTATTTGTCATGGGTGTTTTTTTGTTATGTTAAGGGAAATGACAGTCTGGCCATGTGTGGTATACCCTCCTCTTCAGATTACAAAGCATTTCCGTCAAGGTTTTTCCCCCGCCAGTAACCCAAATAACCTAAAGCTCTAAGAAGTAAGTATAAGGTCATATCCACAGTAAAATCAGTTTGTCTGTGCTTATTCCAAACGTGGCCATAAGTTTTTGCTTTTAGAGGGCCGTAAGTTCACAGTATAATAGCAGGCCTCAGTGCCGGTGGTGAAATGATCCCGTCAGAGGGAGGAGGTGTTCAGGGTAAGGTAAGCACTGGAGGTGTTGTGGAAGGGAAATGAAGAGGAAATGAGAATATTAGGTCTTTGCACTAGTCTGTCTGCCTTTTCACTCTTTTGTGTCTTTCAATTACTGTTTTTCGCCCGGGCACTTTACTGACCGAGTGAGATTAAGGTTCAGCCACAGAGCGATGGCAGATTCAGGCAGGAAAACATGCAAAAGGTAAAATTTACAGTAACAACAGTGGTTTGTAGCGTTGTATCCCGTTGAATTATCACCCAGATCTGCATCTCCCCTCAGCCTTATGGAGCCATTTAGCTTCTTCCAACCAACAGTTTTACCACTTGGTTCACTTTCACGAAAACAATCTTTCACATTCATGCATAAAAATGGGTATAGTACGTTTGTGCATAGTGTAAATAATAAAGGACCCAGTGCATATCCTTGTGGTACTCCCGTATTTATGTCAAGGGAGGTTGTTCTGAGACATGAGAAATGTTGATGCGGTTTCTGTATTGTCACCTTTCTGAACTGATCTGCTGATGGCTGATTTGCAAAAGAGCCACATATTTCCCAATAATCAGTAGAAAGAAAAACTAAACAAGAGCAAATCCTCAACACAAACTTGGCTTGAAATGATGATAATGTTGCTACGTAACTTCCTAACTTCATAAGTAACTTCTTGCTAACACGGTCAACATAATAAGTTGTGATGTTATTGATGTGTTTCAATTTAGTTTCAAGTGGCCACAAAATTATTTATTGTGGTTTTAATCCCTGGAAACATTTGCTGCAAAATGGGATTAATTTGAATTTTGCTTCTATGTAAATGGTGTATATTGTGATTATAATCAGATGGTAACGGGACTATTTTTTGTTTGTGTTTGTGTTTCTGTGCAGGTTTTCACCTCAGCGGCACAGTAAGGGAACTCGCCACATCGTCCGAGCCGGAACTGCTCTGCAACGTGAGCGTCAGCTTTGACCGCTGCAAAATCACCGCAGTAACATGCAGCTGCGGTAACAAGGACATTTTTTACTGTGCCCACGTCGTGGCACTCTCGCTGTACCGAGTACGGAAGCCCGAACAGGTCAAACTGCGCCTGCCCATCTCAGAGACTCTTTTCCAAATGAACAGAGATCAGCTGCAGAAGTTTGTTCAGTACCTGATCACGGTACATCACACTGAGGTGCTGCCGACGGCACAGAAGCTAGCGGATGAAATACTGTCGCAGAACTCCGAGATCAACCAGGTTCATGGTGAGTTGTGGCACTACAGTAACAGCTGATGTTAGTGGTTTCAGTATAGAAACAGGTTGAACTTTTAAGAGCTGATATTTTGCTCTTTGTGCTTCTCCATTTTCTTCAATGTGCCAAAAAGCTATGTTTTGTGAATGTAAAAGGTCTGCAAACTTATAAAATGAATGTCAAAGGGAGTCATTCTCTTCCACTGAAAACACTGCTCCTTACCTGTCTAACACACCTTGTTTCAAGTGCAGTCTTTTCCTCCTTTTACTTATCTACGTCACATATTTGCATAATTCCTGCCTAGAAGCAATTTTGGATCTCTGAGAATGAACTTCCTCACAGTCCGCCATTATTTCCTCACCAGAGCTGTTTCTGCTAGTCCTATATCTCTATACTCAGAGATCTGGCCTTATGAACATATTCCAGTAGACACCAAAAACACAGTTCTAAACATCTAAAAGTGCAGAGTCTGGGCTCTTTAACATGCAACACACACATACAAGGACATGCAGGTACCTGCGTTAGATTTCCTCCGTCTCGCACCACTGGATGTCCAGCTGGAGGCTGATGTCCTCGGAGAGGACTCAAGAAAAACAAGCTGTTTAAGGGGGAAACATTTTGCTTACACACACGCACGCACACACACAAACAGTTATTGTTCATCGTTCCATATGTGTGAGGCCTCTCACTGACAGAAAAGAATCCCTAACCCCTGACCGTAACCTAGACTTAAGTCCAGGTTTTAACCTTCAGTCAGCCCTTTTCACGTGAGATGAGACAGCAGTACAAACACACACACACACACACACACACACACACACACACACACACACACACACACACACACACACACACACACACACACACACACACACACACATACATTTGGTTTGGATAAGTTTGTGAGGACACTTACAGATGTTTTGTCTTTAAGGATATGATGTTCTGAGTGTTAAGACCACAAAAAACACACATGAGCTCTACAAAGTATCTATTTAGTACCACAATGTGCAGTATTTTATATCCTAAAGACTAAAAATCACTCAGTTATGTACTGTGTATATCAGCAGCTCTGTTTACATATAAATATACAGCGTATTGTTTATTTGCAAGTCATGTTTGGAACAGAGTTATTGTAGTACAAAGTGGAGAAGGGTGCTTTGTGCTGTACATCATGACAATAATAAGAATGTACTGATTTGTAAAATTCTTGCAGAAGCTGATTAGACCTGTTTTTTTTAAAACTAATTTAATTTCTATTTACATTATTTATAGCTTAAAGTCTGTAGGACAGTGAACACATCATTTTTTTAGGCAAATTACTGTTTGAAATGTAACAGTACAGATGTTATGATAATCACTGGAGGCACTCGGTTGTAAACGACAAGCAACAGTTGTACCTACAAACTTGTAATTGCACATATTTGTAGCTTATATGTTAGTACATTTTTGAAGGCTTGCACTGGTGCAATACAGACTTCAGTTTTGGTAAATGGCCATTTTGTTTTACATGTTATCAGGTTGTAGATGCCAGCGTTTAAACACCTGCAGAGAGGGGTTATTAGAATTGCAATATTTGTTTTTTCAGTTTAGTGCTTCACTCATATTATTGTACCCAGCTAGCTAGGATTTCTGTTATCAATTAAATGCTACAGATTTTTTTGGTTAAGCTTTTATCTTTAAAATGTGAGAAAATTATGCCGCTCTAGATTAGAATTGTTGGACCTGCCATCTAAAACTCCCAGAGTATTTTATGATACTAAAGGAAAGCATCAAATTCTTGTATTTGAGAACCTGAAACACTGTTGACTCATTTTCTGTATTTGACGAGTTGTTTCAGCTCTGATGTACGTGCTAGTTATTTTTGTGGTTAGTTAACTAGGACTGCAATCAACCAAGGGAAATCCTGGTTGACTGAAATGGTACCTCTTCTTCAGCCTACTCTAGATAAATTAAATGTTCCACAGTGCATTGAGTGGACTCTGTCTGCTAGCCTTGTTGGCCCAATTGAATTCTAAGTCAACATTAAAAGCTAGTATTTGCAGCATATTAAATCATTTAAACCTGGTTATTTTACACTGAAAGGACAAAAACAGACCCAGAGCAGACCAGTGTGCACCAGCCCATATTCTTATGACTTCTGAAAACAGAACAGTATTAACTGGAGATTCCAGCACTAGAACTATTGAGGAGTATAACCCAGACAAACTAATTAGCCTGATGCTTTTAGATGATCTGACATGTCGATTGCTGTGATGTGCAAACTGCTGTTTAAGCTTCACTTTTTGGCCGTCTGTTTGTTTGACAAGTTGCAGGCACGCTGCTAACTTCCTCAACTTGGTATCAGTCAGTTTGGAGCTGACTCCAAGTTAACATGTATGAAATTTTACAGTAATTCTGTGTGGTTATTTTCATTTTGTGGCACTTTCTGTTTCTATGGTGCTCTTACAGTTCACTGTGTCTTATAGTAAACTGATATTCAGGTTTGTTTACATGCATACAGCCTTCTTGACCTTAATCTCATTCTGTACAGTAATTCAGTTACTGTACACGTTATGTTATGTGTCTGTGGATTTGCTTTGCAGCCTCTTGGTGGTTGTAACACACTTTGGATTAGTCTCTCTTAGTGCTTTTGTGCACACTGTGGAAAATGAAGAACCTATTCTTCTTGAATCTTATGGGTTTAATCTTCCCTGGAGACCTATGTAAAGTGCTAAAAATGTAGGATGTTTTCTCCGCTCATGTAGGCTGGTTATTGTTGCAGACTATTGATCAGTGTTTAAGCATGGCCAGTACTGCATTAATGCATTAATGCAAAAGGCTGTACATGCTGACACAGGCATTTCGTCCTGTGCTCCTCCCTGAAAAGGCACTTATTTATATTGAAACTGATGTTATTTTAACACAATTTAAATAATCAGTGTGGAAAGTAACTGAACACATTTTTACATTTAGGCTCAATTAAGAGTATTTCTTATACTAAAAACCTCACTTCACCTTATTTCAGAGGCAAATATTGTAGTTGTTACTACAGTTATCATTACTTTGATTTTTAGAATAATATATTAATAGTATAAAATGTAATACATAAATACATTATGATCTATCATTTTTTCCTAAGATCAGTCGAGACATATTTGATTCCAGTAATTAATAATGAAGTAAATATAACCCCCTAGTTGCACCACTAAATAAATAGATATCATGTGGTTATGTAATGTAATTCATGTACTTGAACTTTAACTTTTGGTACTATAAGTATATTTTGAGGCAAATATTTAGGTGTTTTTACTTAAGCTACATGACTTTTGCTTGATTATTTATATATTTGGTATTGGAGCTGAGTACTTCTTACATCACTGAATGTAGTAAACTAGTAAATGAAGATCAGATTAGTCTGATGACTTGTAGCTGTTGTAAAGAGTTACTGACTGATTTCCACTTATCGCTGTAGGAGCTCCAGATCCGACGGCGGGGGCGAGTGTGGACGATGAGAACTGTTGGCATTTGGACGAGGAGCAAGTCCAGGAACAGGTCAAGCTCTTTCTCTCCCAGGGCGGGTACCATGGCTCGGGAAAGCAGCTCAACTTACTGTTCAGCAAGGTACTGGCCCTTAAAACTCATCACATGCAGCACATTGCTTGTCTGATACAATCCCAAACTGATTTGCACTGATGGTCTAAACAGCTTCTACTGATATAAATAATAAAGGTGTACCACAAGGCTCTGTGCTGGGTCCTTTACTATTTACACTCATACATACTTCTACAGACCCATAATATCAGTCCCCGAGGGCTCCTATCCAGCATGTTTTAGATGTTTCCTTCTTCCAACACACCTGATTCAAATGATCAGCTCATCATCAAGCTCTGCAGAAGCCTGATAACCATCCTGATCACTTAATCAGGTGTGTTGGACGAGGCAAACATCTTAAACACGCTGGATAGGAGCCCTCGGGGACCAGGATTGGACACCTATGGTCTAAACAGACTCACTTTGTTTTTTCACTGTTCAGCTGTATGCTAGCAGTACCACAAACATTGAGGCGAGCCGTTACAGTATCGCACACTATATGCATTCAAGACGTAATGCAGGAAGTGCACAAATATGTTTTTATGGTTGGTCCTAATTTGTTGCCATGTCTCTTTTATACCGCTGGTATTGCAACTAATCAAACACCCGTTAGAAATCTGATGAGTCCATGGGTATTTATTACAGAGAATTTTCAATTAACTCAATGATTTTATTTTGATTCGGCCAAAAACCACAGTGATTTCCACATATCTTTTGTTATGGGACAGGATCACCCCTCAATGGACTTCTAAAATGTTTACATGTACGAAGTTTAAGTTAGAACAGCTCTATTGTGCAGCTGTCACGTTAGAAATGAGCGGCTGCATTGAGAGTCACAGAGTGGTAAAATAAATCTATTAATTAATAACTATTAATCTCCATTAACAGTTTTCTGCAAGCATTGATTGAAATAGGCGACACGTTATTGGTCCTGTTTAGGCAGAAGAAAGGTTACGTCAAGTGTCTCCTTTTATGTGAACCTGGTCACAGCCTGATAGAAAAAACCTGGTTAACAGATGAAATTGAAAACCATCGTCGTGACACCAATTATCTCTTGTTTGGAGTTTCAGTTTTTTTGATCCAGAAAACCTTGCTATGTTGAACTTGCTTTGTAATGCACCCCTCTGAAACGAAGGCAGATGTGTGAATCTACTCAGGGATGTCAGGGATTTTCTCTGTCTGCACTAAGGCTGCAACTAGCGATTATTTTATTATCAATTCATTTGTCCATTATTTATTGGATTTTTTTGATTAGCTGTTTAATCAATAAAATGTTCATTTTACTGTCATAGAGGAGGAAATAGCCAGAAAATATAAACATTTAAGTAGCTAGAGTCAGAGAATTTAGACATTTCCTGAAACAATTGATTAGCTGTCATACTAATTGTCTACTGATTCCATAATTGACAGCTGATGGGTAAGTTGTTGCAGCTCTAGTATACACGTTTTACTTTGGTTTTCTCTTTTTTTCCTGCTGTATCCAGACCTCTCAAAACATATCCTGATCTTCCTTTAATTGTCATGTTGAATAGTTGCTATATATATTTATTTTTGTTTCATTTTTAAATTTTTTTAAACCCACAATACCCCTCCCTGTGCAGGTGAGAGAGATGCTGAAGATGAGGGACTCCAACGGCGCGCGCATGTTAACGCTGATCACAGAGCAGTTCATGGGCGACCCCAGACTGGCGCTGTGGAGGCAACAGGGGACCGCCATGACTGACAAGTACAGGCAGCTGTGGGATGAACTAGGTAAAGCGATGACTGAAAAACACACACACAGAAGTACAAATATACATCATGTATTATGGCTGCTTCAGCCTTGGCAGCTACAGTGTACTTTAGCTGGGATGCCTGATTTTACATTTAAAATAACTGAAAATGTGTCCTCTTGTTCAAATATAATTACCAAGGCTATAAAGGTGAACCATATGTTCTTAAAGAGTATTAACATACTTGTAAAGTTGTTGTGTAATATGTAACTTAAACATGCAGCAGGACCTAGTAGTTCTGTCAGGCTGAGTCTTGACATTTGTCCATTTGCTTGCAAGATAAAACAGCATGAAGACAGTTTTCATGAGAAGACAGAAGATGTCCAAAACACAGCCTTATTTCAGGGCTGAAATACAGGATTAACCCACAATCCCCCCCCTACTGCTAATTATCTAATAATTACTGTTTAGCTTTAATGCAGACCTTGTTGCTCGGCTGTGATAAATTAAGCTTTGTATTTAAAGTACTTCATAAACAGATCATTTATAGCCTCACTTGATGTGGCTCGTCGGACCAGACTTAAATATCCGCTGATGGATTGATTGAACAGACGAAGCCTGCAGACATTGGTGATCCTCTGACTGACTTCTGTGGCATTAGTGTTTCCTTGAGGATGAATCTAAAAGCTAAATGGATCGACAAAAAAAATTCACTCAAGAACTCTTAAATCTGAGTAAACTAGAAAAGCACTCAGAGAGCGCATACCTCCGCCAAGGAGCTTCAGTCCACCCCCAACACAATCTCCCAATTCATATATTTTGTATGGAACGTTACAGATACAAATGTAATTACATACAGTTCAAATGTCCTACCGACAATGCGGCCTTCAACCCATCCGACCTAATGAACAGGCGCAGCCTCTAGCGCGGCAGCTCCTAACAGCCTCCTAGCTTCTTAGACAACCGGAGATAAGAATGCCGGCTCAACCGTGCGTATGTCGCTCAGGAAGAAAGAGAACTCCACCATTGTCACTGTTTGTCACGTGGAGCCCCAAAATGTCATGTGGTCAGAGGGGGTTACCCCAAAAACCTGAGTGCCTTTTGGTGGCTTTTAGAGTAAACCACATTTAATTGTCCACCTGGTTACACTTACATTAAAAAAAATTCCTGGATGGAGATGGTGATCCGGATCATCATGTGTTCCTTGTCCCATTTCACACATATCCTGAAAATTTCATCCAAATCCATCCATTACTTTTTGAGTCATTTTGAACAAAAACATACAAACAAACCAACGTCGGCCATCACATAACCTCCTTGGCGGAGGTAATAATGATGTTCTACCAGACAGACTTCTCTTGTAGATTAATCTTGGAAAATGAGAATCATTCAAGTTCCCTTTTTGAATCAAGCAGCAAAAAAGTTGTAGAGTGATGCGTTTGGGTTAATTTGTCTTACCTCACATCGATTTGTCGATGCTGAAACGATATACTGTGAAGCCCTAACAGGGTACTTGAAGGCATCGTGTGACTAATTGGTGACCCCTGACACTGATTGTTTCTTTTGCAGGAAGTAGAAATACATTAGTTTGTTTGCTTGAGATAGAAAATGGTTCAGGCATCTCTTACAAACAAACTGAGATGCAACAACAACGGTCCACAATGCACTGATTTACATGAATGAGAAGAAACCTGTTTACAGAAACACTCACAAACATTGAAACCCCAAATAGAACTGTTGTATTAAATCTCAGATCTTCTCCTCCCCCCTGTTTTGTTTATCTTCACCCTTTTCTGCTGCTGTTCATAATTCTTTCCCTGCATTTCGTCACTCGTCTGACTGCTGTTTTTCCTCCTCGCTGTTGTCCTTGGTGCAGCTCTAACAAAGAGACGGAGGATAAAGCCTCTCTCCTCCTTTCCCCTCCCCCCATCCTCAGCCTCCCTCCTGCATTCACTTCGTCCTCCCCTCCCTTCACCTCTCCTCACGTCTTCTCTTTTTTTTTCCCTCATCTCACCTCCTTTCTTTTCTTCTCCTGTTTCATTTTGTCATCTGTCATCCTTTATTTATCCTTTAACGTTTTCATTGTTCCCCTCCTCCTTCAATCTGCCTCTTTTATGTGGTTTCCTCCTCCAGTCTGTTTTCATGCTTTCAGCCAACAGTGCTGTTAATCTCACACTTCTTTATTACAATTAGACAAATTAATTGGCATGGTCATTGATGATTTTTCTCATTTTTCTTAAAGCGAAAACCAACAACCACTCCCTGTTTTAAGCTAAATATCTTTTGGTTTTTGGTGCCATTGTCAAGCATAAAACACCACATAGCAACAATGCATACTTAATGGGAGCCAGCGCTGCTCCAATTCCATAATAATAACAGTAAAAATAGGACCCTTTTCCACTGTCATATCTAAATTTGCTTTCTACATGTATGTTTTAGCCACCTTTCTAAAGCTGTTTCACGTTACTGACACTAATATTGTGAAAGAAAACCAGCTGCTAGTGACATTAGTATCTCAAAAGTCATATTTTAGTTCAAGTTTAGCACGAGCAACAATTCGTTTAACTAATTTCGGTTACTTTTTATGCCTCCACACCAGTAACAACCAAAAACCAGAGGTATGTTTTCAAGTTGTTCACATGATATCTCAGGAGCTCCTTGGGGGAATTTCTTTAAATTAGGCACAAACGCTCACTTGGACTCTCGGATTAGCGGATTAGTTGTTGGCAGTCAAAGTTCAAAGATCACGGTGACCTCACGGAACAAGTTTCAGGCCTCAAGAATTAATGCTCTGAGCCCTTAACACCAACTGGTGCCTTTAAAAGGCATGTTATGTTTTTAAAAACTGCAAAAATTACAACACTGATCAGAGCCCGACACTGTAGAAACAGAAAGAATTACTGGATTTTCAACTTTTATTGGGCAGAATAACTAAAACTAAGCTTAAAATTGTGATATTCCATGAACATTACTAAAATAAACTTTTAGCGCTTTAAAAAAAAAAGAATTCTCTGCTCCTCAGTGCAGCTGGGAAGCCATGACCGACTCAGCTGTGACCAACAGTCACGTGACAAAAATTCAGTGATTTTTCACCTGAACTGCAGGCAGTGTTTACAGAGAGCAGAGACGAGATAACAAGAGAGACTGAGAGAACAATAAAACCTACTGTATCACTAGAATAACTGCAGCATGGCTCAAAAACACTATACGCAGGGACAAGTTGTCAGTAAGTTGTTGGAAAACACATTCAGCATGATGAAATATTGTGATTGGATTGGAGGTAATATAGAGATTGTAAAATATAAACTGTAAAATATCTATAGCATGTGGAGCAGCCATTTTTTTCCTAGTGGGCACTACGGAAATGTTGATTCCAGGTTTTTTTTTTAAATTGAAGTAAAAATATAAGCAAAGAAATTCAACTTTTGTATGATCTATGTCATTAGAACTGTGTCATACTGACATAAAACACTTCTGAGTTCTCTACTTCTAGCCTTGGTTGGTTTGTTTTCACTGAAGTGCAGGACTTTTTATATACCAGTCAAAAAAATGAGGCGGCAGTGAGTTAAAAAAATCTGAGACTGCTTTGGTGTTCAAAGGGTTCATATTCAAAAGTTCAAAGGACAAGTCTGGACAGGCGTGGAGATAAACTGCTACTTGACTGGCTGATGGAGACAAACAACCATAAGGCTGTAACTGTAGATTAATAAGCAGCCAAAATTAGTTTTTGCTCTCTGAATGCAGAGAAGACCTACGCAGCGCATATCCATCAGATCGGCAGCTAATTTGTTGCTTGATTACTCATTTAATAATTTTGAAGACAGAGACGCCAACTGTTCTCTGGCTGCAGTTTTTTTGAAAGTGAGAATTTGCTGCTTTTCTCTGTTTTCATCATTTTTATTTGGATTGCTGTGGGTTATGGACTCTTAAACAAACAAAACAGCACAAGACATCACCTTGGACTTGTCATGGGAGGAAGAACTAGTTGCAGCCATACGCTATAGGTGTAAATGTAAATGTGCTTTATTTATACAGCCCTTTACAACCACCCACAGGTGAACCAAAGTGCTTTACAATAGATAATAGATAAAAACAATAACAAGACAATAACAATAACAACATAGGTGTGCACAAGCAATGCCACCCTATCTGATTTAATAATAATAATAATACAACCATTTTTCACTGTCATATCTGTTTTAATTTGGCTTTTATTTTGGTTTACTTTTCACCGCCTTTCCAAAACGGTTTCCCAATACTGAGACTAGTGTTGGGATTGAGACTTCAAACAACATTTTAAAGCCACTTTAAGTTACCTTTTTAATATGCAACAAAAAACGGTGACTGTTTTTACTCTTTCCGACCTTTGAAATGAAGAGAAAAACTATGAAGAATGCATATACTCTATATTTGTAGTTTTATCTGCCTGCATCTTCTGAAAGAAAGAACCCTGATTGGTTGGGCAGCAGCAATTAGTCGATGAATTGAGTTGATTTTAAGCATTTTTTGATTTTGAAATGTGAGAGGTTCAATAACTCTATTAACTTTCAGTATACTGCCTTTTTGGACAGGGCACAAAACAAGCTGAAAGTGTACAGACAACAATACATTGAGAAAATAATCAGCATTTTAATTGCAGCAGCCCTGCTTTATATGTATTTTAAAGAGGTGATCATGAAGCTGAGTGGCTGTTGTTTGAGGTCTGGCAAATCATTTTTTTAACGTCCTGTTTATGGCTACTGGTCTCCGGATAAGAGATGAGAGTGTGAGTGTTATATCTGTGGACGTCTGTGTGCAGGGGCTCTGTGGATGTGCATCGTGCTGAACCCCCACTGTAAACCTGAACAGAAGGGCTTCTGGCTCCGGCAGCTTCGCAGGTGGAACAGTGTGGACGTCTGTCCCTTGGAGGACGGTAACCATGGCAGCGAGCTGACCAATCTGACCAACGCTCTGCCCCAGGGCCCTCCCGGCAACCCAGGTGAGACGACACCCGGCCGAAGCAGAAACGTGGCCTCTCTTTGTTTTATTTCTTCTCCTACATCACATCTTTTCTATCCGTTTTCTCCTGTAACGAATCCTCCTCCTCCTCCTCTGTTCTGCTTCTGTATTAACACTATTAAGTCGTCCTTCTGCACCCTCCCCCCTCTCTTTTAATCAAGTCTCCTTCCTTCAATCTCAGTGCCTGCAAGCCTTATTACCTTTTTAGTGTGGCTAATAGAATGAGCCTAATAACACCGCCGAGGTCCTGCAGCTTTTTCTAGCCTCTATTCGTCTCTCTGTTTCCACTAAATCAGAGAAAACACAGACACATGAACGTTTCTATCAGGCGGTAATAAAAATGTTTGGAATGAGAGGACAGGTGCTGTTATTACTGCTGATGCTTTGGTCTGTAGCAGCCCTGCATTTGTTGTGTTAGAGGCATTTTTCAGTTCTGATTAATCGGGTTGTCAAGTGAATATTAGTGTTTGCCACTCCTTTGTCGCTCTACTTTTAAGAACTACAGCTCCCATAATGCTTTGACTGATGTAAATAGGAAGTATAATGCTGCCATTGGATTTACAATCAGCTATCACTGGAGTAATTTGATACTAAAGAAAGTCTATAACCATGATTATTCTCAGGCAGATTCTGGATGTAATGGCAGCGTATTTTTCTAGAATTTGATGTTCTAAGTTTGGGACATGTATTCACAACTGACATGGAGTGAGAACCTTCTCAATGCAACATGATCTGACGTCTTGTGTTTGTTTCTCGCAGATTCCCTGACTCGGCCTCACCGGACAGTTTTCACGCGAGCCATCGAGGCCTGCGACCTGCACTGGCAGGACCCCCACCTGCAGCACATCATCACCGAGGACCACTACACCAACTACTGTTACCACGACAACCTCGACAGCTCCCTGTTCGACACCAGAGGGTGGCCCCTGTGGCACGGTGAGAGAGCAGGGACTCGTGCTTTAGAGGGGAGACAAATGAAAGTAATAAGAGGGCAAAACATCAGAGGGAGAAAATGAAATGTCTCTTCTTCTTTTCGTCTCCTGCAGAGCACGTCCCCACAGCGTGCGCCCGGGTGGATGCCCTGCGATCACATGGTTACCCCAAGGAAGCACTTAGACTGGCCATCGCCATCGTCAACACGCTGCGGAGGCAACAGCAGAAACAGCTGGAGCTCTTCCGTGCCCACAAAAAAGGTCCATTAATCAGTCTTTAAGCATAGATTTTTACATTTAAGGACCAAAGGTGTTGTAAATCCCCTGATATAAGCTGTTCCGGTTCTAAACCAAGTGTTACTGCCAGTTTGGAACCAGTTTTCCTGGACGAGAGTTGGTTCTTTGCTGTTGAAACGTGAAGAACTGGTTCCAGATTTGGCACCAAATACTAAATGCGTTGGTGGAAAAGGGATGTATGACTTTGGCTGAATGTTTTAGCTTGTCCTCATGCAGAGTGAAATTTTAAGTTGAAGTGTTTGCACAGCAACACTAAAACATTCATGTGAAGTACCAATTAAAAAACTTGAGTTGTTTTTGGTGGACTTCAAGTGCAAGTCTGCACATGTACAGCTGTCTCTGACTCTTTCTTTGTTACAGAGTGTAAACAGTTCATTAACACTGTGTTTGTTAATGCAGAGCTGCTCCACAGAGGAATAACATCAGTCACCAACCTGGAGGGCTGGGTGGGCCACCCTCTGGACCCCATCGGCACTCTGTTCAGCACCCTCATGGAGACGGGGAGAGGCAGCGAGGAAGGAGCTCTGCTCGACTTCTCAGGTACACACAGCAGTAGACCTTTGTGTGAGTAAAATTACCATAACATTGATCTGAGTAAAAGTACCAGTTCTGCAGAAAAGTGGCACATATGACTGATGTTCACTGTGGACAGTAGAGCTAGTTTTATCTACTTTATTCACATTTGGATAGTTTAAGTAGCAGTTTCCAACCCCAAGGCTGAGTCGGCCAAAGATCTTCAGTTTTTGAGGTTTTTCTCTAATGTTTTTGGTAAATATTTCTATGCAGATGTACCTTTTGGGACCATAATTGAGCTGTGAGAAATTTAGATTGGAAATGGCTTTTGATGCAAATACAAGAAGCGGCGACTACGCTCTGATTTGTGAGGCCTAAATGATCATCAGTCACTCAGGCAGTCTTCAACGATTATTGCATTTTATAAGCCTGTCATTGCATGTATGATGTAAAATCCTAATCTGAGAAGTAACCCAACAACTTTATCTATCAAATAAACATAGTGGTGTAAAAAGTACAGCACAGTAGAAGTATAAAGCAGCAGAAAATGGAAGTGCTCAGGTAATTAAACATGGGTTGGAGAGTTCCTGTGCTGCAGATACAGTACACACAAACACTGGTTTTCCTGAGTGTTCTTCCAACGTCAACGCTGCAGTGATTGTGTCTTTCCTGTCGGAGCTGCAGGCCCTCAGGTCGCAATCAGTAGAGATGACACAGACGTGCTGATTGGCCTCCAGTCATCCTCCAATAACAGCTCATGAATAAGAAATGCAGCAGGAAAAACACTCCAATTAAAATGCATTAATTATGCAGGGAGCCCAGCAAGACGATTTTCAACATACTGTAGCCTGAAAAGACGTCGCAGCAACAGCAGCAGCAGCAGCTCAGTTTGTCTTGAAAAGTGCAGTTTGTTCCGGACATGTTCACTTTTAAAGTTGTAGGCTTATTATCAGTGAATATAATTGGCATTTTTCCCCATCACTCAATAACCCATTATGACATTTCAGTTTTGGATTTCTTTTATAAATTTGCCGATATTTCTCACAAAAACATGTTTTCACTTTGTCAAGTGGTATTGAGTGTGTGCTATTGGAAAAAAAATACCCGTTTATCCATATAAATGAAATCTACAATGCAGTAATGATTTTAAAAAGTAAGGCGGTCTGAAGGTGAACTGATGATGAAGCTACTATGTAGGAAAAGTTGTGAGAGTTTTCAATTAAGACTCTGCTATTAATATCTAAGCGACTGTGTGAGTGTGTGTTCACTGGGGACTGTGAACCCTCCTGGGATGAGCTGTGAGGTCTGCCAAGACATCATTAAACCATTAAAACACATGATTACTGTCCTCAGGAGAACACGCTGTGAAAAAGGAGGACCAGGATGAACAAATAGATCAATAGATTTATCAATACTCGGCTCAATCCACAGCCCAAAGGGAACATTTTCCTTGCCAAGTCATCTCTCACCCCCTCCTCCCCTCTCTCTCACCCTCAGGCTCGCTGGGCTCAGGCAGGAGGACAGAGCATCCTGTTCTTCCTGTGCAGCGCTTCCTGGAGGATGGCGAGTCGTTTGTGTCGCTGGCCGTGGAGACGGCTCTCATTGGTTTAGGTCAGCAGAGGGTGATGCCAGACGGCCTCTACGCCCAGGAGAAGGTGTGTCGCAACGAAGAGCAGCTGCTGGCCAGACTTCAAGAAGTCGACTTAGACGACACGTTGGTGAAGATATTCCGGAAGCAAGCCGTTTTCCTACTAGAGGGTGAGTTCAGCTCAAACATTGTGGTATCTTTACAATAAAGCTGAACGATCGATCAGTTTCTAATGAAATCTTAGTTTGATGCAATGCAATTAACAATTCATAAAGGCTTCATTATGGAGTTATCTTCTGCAGTGTGTCTAACTTTAAACTGTCACTGGTTTTACAATGTCATTCCATCCTCCTAGTGTAACAGTCATGCTTTTGAAGTTGCCTGATGTGGGAACGCTTCATCTCATGTTTTAGATCTGTTTTAAAGTGAATATTGAACTGAACATTGACTTAAAGAAAAATTGCAAATCAAACCACAATGTCGGTTAGAAAAAAAATCAAGTGTTTTCTTGAGATTATTCAGCCCTAATTTACAAGCATATGCTGCTTTTCTTTGTCCTGTATCACAATTAATTAAATGTCATCAGGTCACATGAAATTTGGAGGATTTTTTTTCGAGGGTTGCTAATGATGGTTATTGTTATTAACGACTGATCTAATTGATTTTCGCATGTAGTTGGTTTTTTATAACACAAAACAAGTTATTTTACTGTAATTTATTCGGACTGTATTTAATCAAAAACAAAGTTGCTTTGCTGAAATCATACTTACTTTTTAACCAGATCAAAGTCTGCATGTTATCTGTAGGTGAAGTGAATGTTCCAGAGTGCACTCTACCTGCTCGCCTGATTAGCCTAATTTAAATATAAATCAACATTAAAACTAAAATAAAGTATTTTCTGTATGTTAAATGATTCTGAAATAGACCCGGAGCAGTCCAGCGTGTGACTGCCCATATCCATATCATATCTAACTGGTGATCTTAGCACAACGACGACTGAGGAATATAACACAGACAAGTTAGCTGCTGTTTATTTGATGATCTGCCATGTTGGTTGTTGAGCTGTGATACACAAACGGCTGTTTGCAAAGTTTACACTCGACTTCTTGGCGACGACTACTTTGACATGGCATCAGATAGTTTGGAGCCAACTCCAACCAAGCGTTCCATAAACGTTTAATAAGTTAGACCTAGCAGGCTCCATCAGGTTGGGCCAGTTTGAAGTTGTGAAAACGTGGGGGTGTTCACAGTTAGTCTTGTTCCTCCTGCCATCGAAAATAATGGATGAATCCTGAAGGGCTGTTAATGCAGTGCTTTTTTTCTTATGAAAGGAGCGCTGATGATTGTCCGACTAATGAGAATGTGGTTGCATCAGAGCATATCCATCAACTAGGAAATTAAACTAAATCACTTAAAAACTCTGTTTACAATAAATCTTAGGAGGGAAAATTAATCTTGAATGAGAAAAGGTTTAAAAAAAAAACCTCCTTAAAAAAAATGTAATACGGTCGGTGCTGCCTTCGATACTTTATGTGTACTCTATAGTGTTATTATGTGGATTTTGTTATTTTGGACAGAGCCAAGCCAGCAGTTTACTCATTTCCACTCTTCATGTGAAGCTAAGCCAACCTTCTGACCCAACACACGAGCTTCACATCAATCTACTCATCTAACAGGAATAGTTCCCTAAATGTTGCACTGCTCCTTTAGATGTTTCTGGAAATGACACACTATCTGCACACACGAACATTCCTGTTTCACACCCTGAACCACAAACAGCTCTCTGTGCTTTAACAGTGTGTTATGTTAGGGTTAGTGTGCGCTGTTGTGTTAACGCTGTGTACTTTAGCGTGCGCACTTTGCTGTACATTTACACGTTGTATGTTCCTGTGTTTACAGTTGTATGTGGGCACTGTTTGCATTGTCGATCTGTTTGCTGACGTTGTGTGCGCACATGTGTGTGTATTGAGGACTATAATAAGCTTGTGGCTTGTCATGGTTCAAGGCTCTTTTCTCTGTAAACCCACTAATGACAGAGCTGCTCGGCCCCTCACATGCGGCTCCGGCTAACTCTGCTTGGTTGTGATTATAAAGCAGAGGCCCAGAGGAAGTCGCTGCTCGTATATCATTATGGAAAAGGGTTGACACTTTTTTTTTTTCTGGTCTTTTCGGCTGCGTTAACATATACGTCTGGTGATACTCTCCTTTTATTATTATCAACAAATCCCCATGAAAAGACCAAAACACACAAACAAGCATTGTTGTGTGTCCAAAGCCTGATATATCGTATTCCTCTGTGCCACAGAGATCCATTGCTTCCCAAAAACTGTTAGAAACACATGAGTGAGACACACTGTTTCACTGGGTGATATGTTCCTTTATCACAATGAACACTCATTGTAGTTTGATTTAGTCCCACATCACCATTCTGGTGCCCTAAATACTCTCTAGAGGACCAAATGTGTGTTCATCCACAGCCAAAAATAGTCCCAACAAATGCAGTATTTTTTCCTGTTTGAAAATTGCTTTCAGTGCCCGACTGTAAGAAATTAATGAAGCTTTTTTTGTTTTTAAAGATTAATGTGTTTAGTAGAAATCAGTGGATTTGGAGTTCAAGTGATTTGCTGACAATCAGTAAAAAACAGGGCAAAACAAACTTAATGTTTTGACGTCTGATTCTTGATTATAGGACACATTTTTGCAATATGTAATGACTTGCAACATTTCCAGTGTAAAATAATACTTTCTTTCACAGGAATTGCTTGAAAGCACCAAATGTGTATTTGTCCGCGGCTTAAAATAGCCCCCAACAAATTCAGCATTTCCTCCTGTTGGAGTGCCCAGATGTATTAAGAAATTCCTAAGCTTTAAAAAAAACCAATGTATTTGTGGGGTGGTTTCTGAGTGATGGAAATATTTAGCTCTGTATTCTACTGATGTGATGATTCAGTGTGGTTGGAGAAGCTTTCTAATGTTGTTCACAATGAATTCCAGAATCCTTGGTGTTATTATCTGTAAGGTTGCATTAATATGTGATAAAAAAAACCCCCAGCATTAACTGGAAATATTTTTTCAACCCTTTCAGAGTGATACCAAGGACAGTAAATCACCCTGCTTTGCATTTCATGTTGTATCATTTTGTTCTTTGTCATATTTCTGGACTAAATTAGTCCCATGTGAGAGTTGAAGGCTGGATAGGGAAATCAGATTGGAGAAAAAAGCATAATAACACCAAAAATTGACATTTTCAAATCAAATAAATGTGTTTTTATCTAACAGATTTTTGTATTTTTAGAGGAAAGCAATCATGAAATAATAGAACTAATTTGATTTAGTAATTCCTTTTTGTGCCACAAAGAAAAACCAGCGCAGAGAAATTAAGAATGGATTCATCTGAAAAGCTTTTCCTTGAAGCTGTCAGCCCTTCAGCTCATCTGTTACTCTTGTAGTTTCCTTTACATACAAGTTGTTTCAGGATGTTCTCTGATGCTGTTTAGAGTCCCTGCTTGACTAACAGAGCGATCAGCCTCTAAAACACAGCTGACTCACTCTGTTCAGCTCGCTCTGCCGGTTTAATCAGCGCTATCAGACTTGTTGACACATCAGGCTGGGAAACAATCTGGTACACAAGGTTACTGTCCGGTCACATGTGAAGTATCACGCTGCACTGATCTGTGTTCAGGTTCACTGTATAAACTCATCGCTGTGTTGTCCTGTTTCTTCCAGCTGGTCCTTACAGTGGCCTGGGGGAAATCCTCTACAGAGAAAGTGTCCCCATGCACACTTTTGCCAAGTATCTCTTCACCTCCCTGCTACCTCATGACGCCGAGCTGGCGTACAGAATTGCACTGAGGGCCATGAGGTGAGCCACTCACACTTTAGCAGCTAGATGTCTCATCTGTCCACAAAGAAATCAGACAGAACATATCTAGACAGAATGTAAAGAACATCCACAAAAGAAAACCCAAAAATCTAGCCTGTCTCTATCTGCTACACTTTTTGATTCTTTGAGATTAGCAGTGTCAGATTAAAGCTAGTTCACCTTTTCAGAAATGTCAGCAGCTGTGGCATGTTTGTAGTTTATCTCATCTGTTTTGTTGCTACTTCTTCTCCTTGTAATAGGTTTAGTTCATAAATGCGTTTCTTCCAAGAATTGGTAATTTTTTTGTTAGCATTGCTGACCTGCAGAGTCTACACCACACTTAAAGGCATCTTAGCCAGGACACATGCCTCCCTTAACCCCCTGATGTATACAGACACAACATGGTTATTCTTGAAGGGAAACGTTAACACGATGTTAGATTGATGCATAGGTTGGTAAGACAGTAAGTACACTTAACCTACAGCAGAGCAACCAGCCAGTATCATTTACTGGTATCATTTTTTCCTCTGTGGCATCATCATCGATTAACCAGTAAACCTTGATCAATCTGACAGATGATGCCTCTCCCTGCAAACAAATGTTTTATCCTCGGTTTAAGAGATATGCTCCTTGTCCCGGCTTTACAAAAAGTAGCACCAACACTCATAACATTACTGAATGTAAGGAGCTTCACATACCCAAATGAACATGGCTGTAGAAGCTACAGAACCACTCCGACTATAGTGACCTGTGGGGCCTCATCAGATAGAAAACCACCAAGGTGTCTGGTAAAAGTGTCATAAACCTGAACGTTAAATAGAACAAAGCAGAGGGCGTCTGACATCAGTAAAAATCAAACACTTTTGTCTAACTAAAATAACATCAGATTTGTCAGATTAGATCATTTACAATAAATACAATTTGTGATTCGGTAACTTGAGCAATCAGAGTTCTGCAATACAGAAATACAGCAGTCATTATGACTTCACAATTTATGTCTAGGGTCTTGTGCGAAATACATAAGACATCAAGAAATTTAATGTTATTTCTGCAGAGAAGAGGACTGAATCGTTTGATACCGTATATGTTTGTGTTTAGTGACATGGTGCGTATGGGCCAGGGGTTGTTTAACACAATCATGATCAGGTATGACACACTGCAGCAGCTGATCAGTAAAAGCATCAGTTTGACCTGTTGTGCTGATGTTTATAAGAAGTTTCTTGCATTCAGTAATGTTAAACCGTTTACCACTGCAGGAACTCTGTTGTCTTTTCAGGTCGACCCAAACCTTTGTGCGTGTTCCACAGGCGAGAACCATCCCGGTAGAGCCTGTTTCAGGGCTGTTTTCAGGAGAAAAAAGTAGATGTTGACCGATTACAGGCCTAGCCAATTATCTGGGCTGATATTCCCCATTTTCCGATTATCAGTGTCGTTATTTTAAATAACCTATGACAGATAAAACAAATTAAATGTGCTGATTTGACTCTGATGCAGCCGGCTAGTTAGTCTGTTGTCTCAACCAATGTCCCACCTTCAGCTTTATTGATTCGGTTAGATGTCACAAATGACAGCCAGTCAACAAAGAAAACTATTATTTACAGACTGGGATTGACCAGAGCATTTGCAGAGCAGAGCAGCTGTGCATTAGAGAAGCTGTTTTTGGAAGGTCAGGCAGCAGAAGTTGTAATAAACGCCTACATGGCTGCTTCTGTAAGCGTTTGCGACGTCAGCCCCTGCAGTAGAAAATCAACTAGTATGTGTCTGTAGTTCAGTGACACTACCAATTCTCAATGTATGAACTAAACTCATGTATTAATTACAACGAGAATTAAACAAGGAGGTGCAACTAAAGAGCTGAGATGAACTACAAACTTGCAGGCAACAGCCCTATCAGGTGATGTGGATGTAACTTTTCTACTATACTACAGTTTTTTTGTGTTGCTAGCAGAAAGATTAACCTCCTGAGACCCTGCGTCCACATGCATGGACATCGTATTTTGGCTTCCCTGCACCACAACCCTAACTCTGGAAGTCTGAAAAACTTTGAAAACTCCACCAATTGTGCTAGCTAGTCCACGACTCTCCAGGAGCTGTGTGCTGAACCCGGCGGCGAGCACATGGCATGGCCGCGATCTGCTATTACTTATTACTATTCATGTCACTACTACTACAAATGACTATTTATTATTCTTTATTATTCAAAGACAAAGCTTATTTTTTTATATTTATTAGGTCCTACTAATCCCAAATAACTAGGGTATATCAAAACAGCAAGGCCCAGAAAGGTCGGGTCCCAAGAAGCTATGTCAGTTTCAGGATTAATGATGACACACCATCTATGTAGTCCTCATGGTGCTCACTAAGGAGGTTCATGTGCTTTCAGGAATCCAGCATGTTAAGATGCATCCCAATTTGTATAAGCTCTCTTTCTGGAGAACAAAAAAAAATGGCATTATAGTTTGCATCCAGGGCTGAAACAGAAACAGAAAGGTGCATTTACACTGTAGGTAGTCTTAGTGCTGAAAAGAGGAACAGACATAAAGACAGTGAGGCAGGAAATTCAACAAACCTTTTTCTGTAGCCCGCCTCCCTGCCTGCGGTACGTCTCCTCTGGTTAGTTAGAGATGGAGGAAACAGAGGCAGATTCAGGAGCTATCTGGGACACTGTTTAATGACAAAACCTCCTTTTGCTGGAATATTCACTGAATAATTCAACACTGCTGAGAACGACTTTTATAAAATGTGTGAATAATAAATACAGGCTGTTGGTTTTCTCTCTGACCACCGCAGGAAACTTTATTTCCTCTTGCACAAATTAAACCCCTCTGATTTTTAGATCATGTAAATCTCTATATCATTTTCCAGACCAAAATTAGAACAGAGGATTATTAAAGTACAGCAGCTATAACTGGATGTAATAGCACTGTGGCACTGCGGTTTGGCTGAAAAGGAATTATTATTTTTAAACCCATCCTTTTCTCTGTGTTCATGGCCTGAGGCAAAGATCCACCTGAGCTCAGGTGTGAAAACACAAAGGAAAAACTATTGATTGATCCTATAAAGGGAACATTACACTCTGATAACTTCTTTACCTCCATTAGGTGTTCTTCTGAGCAGACACATCTCTTCTTGTGTCTGATAAAGTTTTTGTCTGCTCTCAGGTTGCCGGTGCTGGAGTCCACGGCCCCCTCCGGTGACTTGTCTCGGCCTCACCACATTGTGTCGGTGGTGCCCAACCGCTACCCTCGCTGGTTCACTCTGAGCCACATCGAGACACAACAGTGTGAACTTGCCTCCACCATGCTCACTGCTGCTAAAGGTACACACACACACACGACTGTTTAAGCCTAACTTAAACGCCTGCCTTGAATCAACACCATAGATTCCCAGAAATTTAACTAAATCTCACAGCAAGACAGACACGCCAGTATTAATGCTCACAAGGGCTTAGGGCACTTGTGTAGGCTACAGCATAGGTTCAACACAGGACTATAAATCAAGCTTTAGAAGGCTCGAAGGATTGTTTCAACAGGCAGCTCGCATCATGTTATACAGTTAAATCTCAGATGTTTAATGCTGCACAGCATTTATTTATATAGTAACTCTTAAAGTTATTGCACCCTGGATAAGCAACAGACATGGGATGGAGGGAGTCTGAACTGATGAGGTGTATGGATGCTGAATGAGGCTACGTCCACACTACTGCAGAGTTTTAGGAGCCCTGAAACAGAGACTTTTGGTGACATTATGCAGTCACTGAAACATTCATGTTCACTTTCTGATTTAGTCCACATTAGGGACATCCTGAGCCTGATAATAAGACAGGAATCAGGTCCGATTATAGGAATCCTTGACTGACCAGTATCTGCATGAACCTATGGCTAAATGTGTGCTTACAACTGGTGTCATGTGAAAATACTGCCTTATTCTTCCCCAATTTATCTCCAACACTTGCTTGCTAGCCACTGAGGTCATTAAGTATCATAGAAGCCTTTATCATGGTGCTTCTTTACCAGCTAACTCCCACAGTGCTCTCTGTTTGCCAACACAACAGTGGCCGCCTCTTTGGTAACAGTAAGAGGTACTACAGCTAGTCTGCTATACTTAAGCATGTATTAACTAGGAAAATGTTATTGCTATCAACAAATACTAAAAATTAAATGACTCAGATTGGACTGGATCGGATTAGGAAGAAGGAAATAAAAGGAACTGATCGGGACATCCCTACTCTACACTGTCACTGCATTCATTTCCTGATTCATCACACTCTTGATCACATGTCTGTTTTCTGAAAGTCTCTTGTTTCTCTAGTATTTTTTACTTGGCCAACTTATCTCTGCCTCATGTTTACATCAGCATCTGCATGTCAAACTGTATGTGACTGGTCATCTGATATGTGTCCTTGCATACCAACATGCCTGAAAGCCCGTCTCCACTGTTTACGCACTGTTGTACATGATACCGGTGTAAACATGAAACAGACAGTTGGTTGCTTTGTCTTAGAAAATACTATGAAGAAAGAAGAGCAGTGATGAAAAGCAAGACCAGAGATTTTTTTTTGACAAGGTGGAACTGTCACTGAAATCAAGTGGCTACAGAGAGTCATTGCACTCTGAATTTTAATGGTTGTAACACTGACTACATGCAGTGGTTTATATTGAAGCTGCTGCATTCCTGAACAGCTACATAAACAAATAAACACATCAGTCTTAGAAATAGTAACAGCTGGACACATCCATAGCAGCACAGCTTCACTGTCACAGCCAGGCAAAGCAGCTGTGCTCACAACTAGCAGCTGGGTACTGTCAGAGATCAGTCTTTTAAAATGAATAATAAGCAATAAATGCATCAGATGTGGATCAGAAGGAAGGTAAAGCTTATTGCCAGGAAGCACTAATCAACAAACTCTTACTGTAACCCTTGTTGGACTCTTAAATTATATCTTCTGAAGGTTCCCTAGCATCTAGGTCGGGGTATCTAAGTGCTAAAATAAAGGCAGCCGGACTTGTTTGAGATTCTTGATGTTGTTTCAACTCCCATTCGAAAGGCCTCTTCAGTCCAGAGTGTTCATTGATCTCTTATGCATTGATTGTCTGTTCTCCATCTGCTATCCTGTTCTCTTTCCCCTTTTCCCTCACCCCAACCAGTCGAGGCAGATGGCTGCCCTCTCCGAGCCTGGTTCTGCCGGAGGTTTTTCCTTCCCAGTAAAGGGGAGTTTTTTCTTCCCAAGTGCTTGCTCAAAGGGAATCCAAAGGAAACTTGATTTTTTGTAGTTTTTTCAAGTCTTCACCTGACTATGTGAAATGCCTTGAGATGACTTACATTGTGAATTGGTGGTATATGAAACCAATTGTTGTGGGATCCCAGGTATTTAAGCTCCTGTGGGGTGGTTGACACTTTGAGAGTCGCTGAGGTTGCATGACCCACCAGCCATCGTATGGTTTATTACCCTAAGTGGAGGTTTGAATGGGTGTCTGTCTGGAGAAGGATCTCAAACCTGCATTGTAAGTGGCTGGTAAGTGGAGACTCTCAACATGCCAACAACAACCACACAAAAGCTTAAAAGCCTGGGACACTTCACCAGTCAGCCAGAACTAAACAAACCTTTTGAACTTCTTCAAGCAGGTCCAGCTGCCTTCCTTTTAGCTCTTAGATAGCATGACCAGAATGACTGAAAAAACCTGTTATGAGAAGATACAGATAAGATTTTACCGTACACTTTGCCTCCCTGTTTTGCTACCAGGTGATGCTCGTAAGCTAGAAACAGTGTTAGAGTCCATCCAGAAGAACATCCACTCCTCCTCCCACATCTTCAAACTGGCCCAGGATGCCTTCAAAATCGCCACTCTCATGGACAGCCTGCCGGACATCACGCTGCTTAAGGTCTCCTTGGAGCTGGGCCTTCAGGTACATTTCAAGAAGAAAAAACATGAACACACACCTTAGATGTTGTGCAGACTCTGCTAATCTAATGTTTGCTACAGGTGATGAGAATGACCCTGTCCACGCTGAACTGGCGGCGGAGAGAGATGGTGCGCTGGCTCGTCACCTGTGCTACTGAAGTTGGTAAGTTTGTTTTAACTGCCACAAGAAATGGACTCACTTGGTGGCAGATTTACCTGACAAAGTTTTGAGTTATTTTTCAAGTGACCAATCATCAACTGCACACAAAAGCAGCATCTTGTGTCCAGACAACAGTCATCAAATTTTCCTGAAGCTACAAGTACTGCCAAACAATTATTTTGCACTTCAATTTATAGCATTTACAATCAACTTATAAAAGGTTCTTCAATACACACTTGTTAGTGTCCTACCTTTTAGCTTGAAATAATGCAGAAATCTCCTGTTTTTTGCTTCTTAATTAGATTAAATGCATTATTACAGACTCAAAAACACATGTAAAGTACCGAGTACTCACTTGGAACGCATTTAACACTGGGATTTTCTTCACCAAAAAGTAACATTATTTATGACAATGTTTTAAATAAGGCTGTCCTAAATGTCACACAGAGCTTTACATATGAGATGTAAACAGAGAACTCTTGACTAGGAAGTACTGAATGTTCATGCTTCCAGTGCTGTGGCCAGGAGATGTAATTATAACTAATTATATGATTATTTCTGATCAGCTGAAGGAAATTTTAGACATGTAATTCTTAATTTTATCAAGGCAGAAGTTAAACAGCACATCAGTGGTACCAGACTTAATGAAAATCAACATGATGTCACTGCATGATTTGAGCAAGGAGTAGGATCCAGACCCATGAGGGGGTTAAGTTTCCATTCACACACTAAGACACCAGAATACTCACTTTGGCTCACCTTCCTCTTCCAATAACTTCTTGTTCTGAAGGTCCTGTTTCATTTTGGCCTGACACTGTTAAACACTGTTTAATCTAATCTTTACGGCTGCTGTTGTGTTTTTGATTAAAAGGTGATTAAAAGCAATGCAAAGATTGAAAATACTTGTTGTTGTACAGCCACATAACGCCGCGCCCAGTTACAGTTGAGAAAGGAAATGGCAAAGAGTCAGCTACAAATAACTTGTAAAGATGTTCGTGCCTGTGCTTGCTTAGATATGTGAGAGACTTTCAGAAACAGCAGGCCAGACTTCAGACACCCTTAAAAGTAGGTTTCAGTGGGCTCTCTGTGAGGGGGTAGGAATGACTGGCAGGGCAGTAATTATGGGAGATTGGTGGCTGTTGGCTGATTAAGTGGGCCTTATGTTTGGACCTGAATACTGAAGCCAGCGGCTGATTTCCCTGAAGTGGAAGGGAAGTTGTGTCCAGAGGGAAAGAGCTCTGCAGAGGAAAACCCTCCTCCTAGATGACTTCTTGTGAATGCTGGGGAGTGACAAGGAGTCCCTGTTTCTGTTTGAATGGGTTCATTGAGAGCATGCTGGTTGGTGATGCAGAGCAGGGCCACGTCATTTAATATCCGATTAGAATGTAAAACGCCATTGTACGACTGGTGATGTATTTTGAGTGATTATTATAGTGGAGAGAGCTGGGTCAGAAAATAATCTGATGTAGGAGCACACTGTTTAACTACTGCATCTGCTGGCCAAATAGAGATTAACATTCAAAATGGAGGGTTTTAACAGTGGTAGATGTATTTGGATGTCTTGAGGGTTGAAATTGTGCATTTTACATTTACCAGCAATAAAAGGAAAAAAATGTACAGTGATCCCTTGTCTATCGCGGGGGTTAGGTTCCAGACCCCCCCCTGCGATAGACGAAATCCACGAAGTAGCAACGTTATATTTATTTTATTATTTATATATATTTTAAGGCTTTATAAACCCTCCCCACATTGTTATTAACCTTTCCCACACTCTTATAAACACTGGTTTCGATCACCGGTAATCAATCAGCGACCGACTAGCTCAAGCGGAAGTGACTGTAGCTGCGTTTTCCATACGTACGTCTCCTCATCTGCTGTACACTATGTATTTTATATACGATTTAAAAATCCGCGATCCAGTGAGACCACAAAAAGTGAACCGCGATATGGCGAGGGACTACTGTAGTGCATTTTTCAATTTGTATATATACTGAAGGATTTAAAAGACACTTCATTTATCGTCAACCAAACCCTCCAATATCTTCTGACTTTCCTGCCCTCTGTCCATTGTGTTTTATGTTGTATAGGTTCAATTATTTTTTAAAACAGTTATCATTAAATGGTACCTAAACAGGCTGAAACTATACATTTGTTTGGGACTATTTGGATATTTAAGTGTTTCAGTGTTGGTGGGGATTATTTGAGCATTTAAGAGTTTCTAAAAACCCAATCATAAATAATAGATGTTCCTCATGACTAATTTTCCTGTCACTTAAACAGAAATTTAAATCTAGACTAGTCCAACTGCAGAAAAAGGAGGCACCTAAGAGGACCCCAGATAGAGCCTTGGGGAACACCGCATTAATGTTTCACATAGGCAGGAGAATGTACATCCAGTTAAATTTTTTGTCTCGTTTCCAATGAAAGATTTCTTCAGTCCTTTATTATCTGTGTTACCTGAGGAAGTAAAGCCCCACAGAGATTAGTCAAATTACTCAGGTGGCATATCAAACAGTAACAGGTGTTTTTACAATATGAAACAGACCCACTCATTTCGCATCTCCATCTCAAATTTCCACTGACCTCTGTCCTTTTTTAGCTCTATGTTGTGCGCAATGAAGAAAAGCAAAAACTTGTTTTGATTTTTAATAAACAGTGGTTATAAAATGCTGCACAAACATTAACATCCCTCATAATATGCAGCACTGCAAGCCCTACCTTAAAGGTTCCTGAAGCTAGCGCAACTCACTGAGGCAGAAACACTTCTTTCAGACTAGGATTCATCAGGTGGAAGTTTCTCGTAGGTTTCTTAGGTTGCGAGGCAGCTTGAGTATCACAAGATTTGTTAAGAAGTTCATCTTGCCAGGCTTCAAGCTATACGTTTGTTTTTGGTAATAGTTTAGCAAATTAGCGTCCTATAAGGAACTACTGGCAGCCTTGGGTGTATTTAACGTGTGAATTAGATGGAGATTGGACAGACTCATCCAATCACCTGCCAAGTATTTTTTGACAGTGCCAACTCTTTTCCAAACAGTTTTTAAGAACAGCTTCGGTTCTGTTTGACAAACCATCTGGTGCAGTAGATAAGAAAGTTTAAACGCAGCAAACAAGGGCTGAATGACGTGGGTGAAAGTATTTATTTGGGATTTTTCTGACAGATATTGTGATTTGATTTGTGATAGATTTTTTTTAAAAGTCTAACTTCAGTTCAGTTTTCACTGTGTTTAGGTTTAAAATGTGAATTAGCATCACTGCATGAAATACAGTACATGAGATTTGGCTTTTGTCAGTCGAACCACAGTGTGAATGCCTGAACCACATGGTATACATTGATCAATGGGCAAACAGACAAATCCTAAAAGTTAAAATCTGCTTAAATTCAGTAAAATTAAACCAGAGGATTAATCTCATGATTTAAATCGATTGACATCAATTCATTGTTCAGTCCTGCTTTACAGTAAAATCTCTTCTCCTCTCTGTGTAGGTGTGTTTGCACTGGACAGCATCATGCAGAGCTGGTTCACCCTCTTCACCCCGACCGAAGCGACCAGCGTCGTGGCGAGCACAGTGATGTCCAACAGCACCATCGTCCGCCTGCACCTGGACTGCCATCAGCAGGAGAACCTGGCCAACTCGGCCCGCACCCTGGCCCTGCAGTGTGCCATGAAGGATCCCCAGAATTGTGCCCTCTCAGCTCTGACGCTCTGTGAGAAGGACCACATTGCCTTCGAAACAGCCTATCAGATTGTACTGGATGCTGCCGCCACAGGAATGAACTACACTCAGCTGTTTACAATAGCACGCTACATGGAGCACCGCGGTTATCCTATGAGGGCCTACAAGCTGGCAACGTTAGCCATGACTCACCTGAATCTCAGCTACAACCAAGACACGCACCCGGCCATCAATGACGTGCTCTGGGCGTGCGCACTCAGCCACTCGCTGGGGAAGAACGAACTGGCCGCAGTCATCCCCCTGGTGGTCAAGAGTGTGAAGTGCGCCACCGTCTTGTCGGACATTTTGCGGCGGTGCACCCTAACAACGCCGGGCATGGTGGCGCTGCACAGTCGCAGGAACTCTGGGAAGCTGATGTCTCTGGACAAAGCTCCGCTCAGGCAGCTACTGGACGCAACGATCGGGGCCTACATCAACACAACGCACTCCCGGCTGACGCACATCAGCCCGCGCCACTACAGCGAATTCATCGAGTTCCTTAGTAAAGCCCGAGAGACGTTCCTAATGGCGCACGATGGGCACATCCAGTTCACACAGTTCATAGACAACCTGAAACAAATTTACAAGGGCAAGAAGAAGCTCATGATGCTCGTTAGAGAGAGATTTGGTTAAAAGAGGATCATGTGACCAAATCGCCATTTTTTTTACTTGAGTCTCCTTTTTTATCCTTTCTAACTTGAAGTGAAAATCCACCTAAAACAACATCCATGTGAATCTTATTCCTGTGATTTGGGACTAATGATGAGGAGAGGAGTTTCCTAAAGGCAGATAATGAAATGAAAAGACTGTGATGTGGAAGCTTACCAAGCATGAGCACAGACAGATTCTAGTGTCGGACAGCCCAAACTGAAAGTATGAAACATGTTTTAGAGTTAATTTTCTCCTAAAGTTGACAAGTTTGAAACTGAAAAAAAGACTGTATACCATAAAGGCAACACCTGGGGCCAGATGTGTGAAACCGTGTGTAGATCGAGACTAAAACGGAGTGAATACGCATTTTCTGGCAGATTTTTGAAGCTGTGTACCATGAATGGACACAAAAACAGCCTGACTCACTTGGTTCATATAGATAATCCAAGGGAAGCTCCGACTGGAGCCACAGCAGCTAATGGCTAACAGCTAAAGGGAATGCTGTGGATGTGACTGTTACGGGCTGAATAATCAAATTTTGATACATGTGTTTGCTACATTGATTGAAACACTCCCACCAGGTTTGCTGTTGAATCTTCAAATAGGTATGACGGGAAGTTCAGCAACAGCTTCACACCTGGGTGTGAAGCTACAACCACAGTCATGATGACAACAACAGCTCACAGTTGGATGTGCCAGTCATGACAATTAGCCTCCTCTAGTTATCGTAACACTGCAGTGACTGACAGTGAGTGTCAGACGAATTACTTTCAGTAGTGACCTACGTACATTTCAGGCTGCAACTAATGCTTATTTTCATTGATCCAAATCATTTGGTCAATAAAACATCAGAAAATGGTGAAAAACAGCAGAGTAACATCCCCAAATGTCTTTCTTTGTCCAACAGTCCAAAACCTCAAAATATGACACTGAAGACACAGAGAAGCAACTGATTCTCTTATTTAAGGCTTTAAACTAGCTAGTGTTCCATGTTTGTTTTCTAGTTAAATAGTTAAATCATTATTTGATCATTAAAATAGTTGCAGATGATTCAATCATTTGACTAACTGTTGCAACCCTGCTTACGTTTATGTTACTTTGGAGAATACTTTGCAGAATAATCACAACATCATGACCAAGGCCGTGTCCTCACTGACATGGATCATTTTGAGAAAATGAGAGAAAGAAGTTTGTAGATTCATCTTTGGTTAAAATTTTACTGCAAAAATAAAAATCAGTGCAATTAGCCAACAGGCTATATAAAGCAGCAACTATACTGGCAATTAAGTCAGTGTTCAGAAATTCTGTTTGTAGCTAATCAAATGCAAAAATATCAGTCAGAACAGTACAGTGAGGGGAATCTTATCTGAAACAAGGCCGTTTTTGCTGTTTTCTGATGTCTGACAGACCAAATGACTGACAATGCCAGATTGATCAACGATAACCACAGCAGTTTGTGATTGCTCTGAAAATGTGTTCTACTTTTTGACTGTGTGTTACCTTATAAGTAATCTGCTCATCATTTCAGCCACATTGTGTGCACACCTGGTCTAATTGGTATTCATATACCACGTTTTTGTGTGTACATATCATTTTATACATCTGGCCCCAAGTATTGATGTGTATAAACGGTAGAGTTTGCAGAAGGAGAGGACCGTCAGTTCGTGGATGTTTGTGTGTTTTTCCCTTTACATGTATGGCAGCCAGAGAGTTGTACACTGACTGTATCCTGTATTGTCCAGTGGCAAAATGTCTACCTTGCACTCCTCTTACTTCCCTCAGCTCACAGCCTCAAAGAGAAGTCAAATGGCTTTAAACCAAATGGAGCAACTCCATCTGAAGTGACGAGTACCTCTTTTAAAGGATCCAGCTTTACTCTTCCCCCCGCAGGCCTCCTCGCCCATCTGCTCGAGAGAAACTCCAGATCCACCGTCAGAATTCATTTTGCTCGTTTATTTTCTGCCATCTTCAGGCTGATTGTTTTGGCTTTGCAGTGTTGTCTCAAACGTTCAGTATGCTCATTTTACGACGACAAACTGTCACAGCGCTCGCTCTTGTGGAAACTTGGCAACTGTCAACATACATTCTCAGGGATTTCTCTAAAAAAAAAAAAGCAGACGAAAAAGAAGAAAAAAAGAACAAAAGCATTTTATTGTCCTGTATATATGAAAGTATATGTCTGAATATTGAAAAATGTATATGTTAACTAATTTATGACAGAATATTCTATGTAAGGCACAATACTTGAAGCTGCAGTACTTTTGGTTTTTGAAACAAACATGAAAAAAAAACATATCAGTAGGACTTCAAAATGTTCGCCTTGCATTGCATCAGGGGCCGGTCTGAACGCTAACACACTGTGCAGACATGTGATGAACTGCAGAGACGGCCGGCTGTAAGACAGAAACGGACACACAAACGCGGAAGTGTGCTGAGAGACGAGTGCGGAGGCAAAGCGGCAGCGACGTACAGCTGCTGCAGAAACCTGCCTTCACCGCAGCGTCTGCAGCGACTCGCTCACAAACTGAAGGTGGTTCACGTCCATGCCTCTTCTTCTCACATCTCGACTTTGTGCAGGACAGAAAGTTGCTCTAAACTGTAGGTCTCGACTGTTTTTTAACGCTCTTCGTGTTTTTAATTTCTCTTCCTCTTCAGCTGATTTCATGTCTCTCTAGAATTCCTCACACGAGAACAGCCTTCTTTCTTGCCTTGTCTTAATGCTTTAAAATAACCAAATGGGAGTTCTAACTACCAAACTCTTTTCATACGCCAACTGACTTTGGTTACAGCCTTTTAGTGTCTTTAATTTGTAGCTGGATGGCTTTGTATTCTGTGCTTTAAAAGCTCATCTCATCTGTTCTTCAGTGTCGTCTCTTCGCGGTCTGTTAGTAGCTCCTTTGTTTAGAAACGAATGATGCTCCCTTTTATTTATTACGTTAGGTGAATGATTGTACAACCATGTCGACATGCTCATGAAGTTGAAACTAAGATTTGATACACTGATCGATTTATTTATGTAACTAAATCACTGTTTTATAAACTTGTTAATGAATCAACACTTTGTTTTGAGTAAATTAGTTTTTTGAGAGGAAGATGTCTGCGTGTTCGTTGTTATTTGAAGTTGTTGCTGCGTTACCTCCTGATCTATCCTTTACCCAACCATGCTACTACATAAGGACCGGACAAATAACAGTATTAACAAATGTACGTAGAAAAGTGTTTACAATAAGAAAATCCCACTTGTCAGCAGACTGATTTTTAATAAAGTTCCTAACCCTAATACGTTTAAAACGAGGGAGTCTAAACCCTCTCTTTAAGGGCAGACATTGGAACCCACTCAGCATTTTCTGATGAAAAGAAAATCCAGTGAACCAAAGATTCTCAGTACAACTACAGACGGAAACCATCTCAAAAAATATTCAAAACAATTCCAAGAGATGCAAAATGCCTGCAAACAGATGTGAACCAATTACGGAGGTAGAACATGATTGCGAAGAGGTGTGCATCAGCTGCAAAGAGACAAAGGCCTTCAAGAAGTTCACAAAGACACAAGATGCCCAAGATGCAAATGACTGAAATGATGCCAGACAACAACAAGGAAGCGAAACGATGCAAAGTGACAGAAAATTAGAACAGAGAGATGTGTAGCAACTACAGAGACAAAATGACTGCAAAGAGATTTACGATGACTGCAGTGTCCATGAAGACATGCAAAGCAGTGTAACATGACCACAAAGCTGAGCGGAATAACCACAAAATCATGCAAAACAGTTGTGAAAAGATAAGTCGAAGGTAGCTATGTAAAGTGATGTAATGTCTACAGGGAGATGCAAAAACACACATGGACATGTGAACGTCTAAAAAGAGATGTGAACAAGTGCAAGTAGTTGTAAAATGAAAGTAAAAACACATGTAATGACTGCACAGACGTGTAAATGACCTCTAAGAAATGGAAAATAACCACAGAGACAAAGAATCTCAGGGTCCACAGAGAGACAGGAAGCAATACAGAAAGAACACGAAGTCATGCAAAAGTGATGGCAGACGACTAAAGATACGCAAAACAACCACAGAGAGGAGCAAACTGAGTCGAAAGAGACAGAAAATGACAACAAAGAAATGTAAAATAACCGCAAACAGATGCAAACACAACACAAATGCAGAAAGACAACTTTAGAGTACAGCTGCAAAGAGATCTACAACAGCAAGGAGAGAGAGTCTCACAATGTCCACAGTCAGGCCAAACAATTGGTGGAAGATGTCACACAAGTACTCACAGAATTACCACAGAGGGACGCAAAATGACTCCAAAGATGTGACACAACTGCAAGAAGATAACATGACATAATATGAGCCCAAAGTCCTGCAAGACAACTGTGAAAAGATGCCAGACAGCGACAAAAAGACAAAACAACTGCAGAGATCAGTGCTGAAAGTCATCAGGTCACAGTACCAGCACATTCACTGTTTAGTGTTCCACAACTTTTCATGCGCTCCAGCTCATCCCACAACCTGCTGGTACTGTTTTCTGTCGTCTCCATATCAGGTTATTTGGGAGATTTTTAATGGCCCTGAATAAACTACATTACCCAGCAGGCACTACTTTCCTTGCATGGCTGCTTTTTGTATGTTAAATTTAAATTGAGGTTGTATGAGGGGCCTGTGAATTAACAATAAAGACAGTACAAATGCTACCTATGTACTTCTGTAATATGCCATATGTGCGCTTTTTGCTGATTTATGTGGATTGATGCAGCTGGCATGTTGGACTAATGTCAATTCAGTGAAGCTGCCGATGTTAGATGTTACTGCTGAGCTTCTTTCCAAGCATGATATCTGTTTCGAGCTGAGCCAACTGTAGCAGGTCAGACCACAATAAATGCAGCGTTATTACAAAAAGATTCCACACAGCTATGAAGAGACCCAAAATGACCACAAAGACATGTGAAACCGCTGAACAACGTGGCTGCTCTACATGACAAACCTGTAAAAACAGCACACAAAAAAATAATTACCACAAACAAGCGTGCAATAGGTGTATTTGTTATTCATTTCAGTTCAGTTGGATTTATTTAGGGCAAATTTACAACACGTCATCTTACAGCGCTTGACATGGTAAGGTGAATTGAAATTCACCTTACCATGTCAAGCGAATTGATTGTTGGGTTTTTTCATGAATTGAAAAAACCCAACAATCCAAAGTTGCTTTTCGATTCCCGATGAGCAACAGTGCGAAGGAACCAAAAAAATAACCCTAGGGATGGGGACGGGGAGAAGAAAACCTCCGACATAACCAGGCTCAGGGAAGGCAGTCATCCACCTCAACCAGTCAGGCTGGGAGTGGGAATGGTAAATGGTAAATGGTCTGCACTTATATAGCGCTTTTCTCTACCTTAGTTTCTCATTGGACACACAAACACGTTTCTCATTCACCCATTCACACACTAATGGCGACAGAGCTGCCATGCAAGGCGCTAATCTACCATTGGGAGCAACTTGGGGTTCAGTGTCTTGCCCAAGGACACTTCGGCATGCAGAGGTACCGGAGATCGAACCACCAACCTTGAGATCAGTGGACAACCCGCTCTACCACCTGAGCCACAGACGCCCACAACGGAATGAGATGGTGAAGCCAAATATTGGCGTTGTATTAAAAATAGACTCTGATCAGTATTGGCCACAACAAACAGATAATTATCGGTTATTATCAGCCTCCAAATTCCATATCTGTGCATCTTTATTAAACACAGTACAAGTCCTACAGAGGACATACTGTGCTGAGTTCAGTGAGACAAGTCTAAAAGAAGACCTGTTAATAACCACAGTAATAATGTGAATGTGAACCCTTCAGTCACAGAGAAACCTTCACAGCTATTGATCCCAATCGATCAGGATTTTAAAAACAAGTACCGACAAGCTCAATTCAGCAAGAGCAGAAGAGTGCAGCGTGCCGTGTGCGAGGAGATGGCTGCAGGAGATTTTATTTATTTATGTGCGAAGACAAACAGAGGATGATGGATTATTTGGATCTCAGTTTGTACTTATCGCTGAGCTGAAGCTCCCTGTGAAGCAACGCTCTCCTAATCTGCTCATTTTATCAGCTGATTGAATAATGAAAGTTTCTCAGCAAACTTCACATTGTTCTGGTTTTCTGTGGTTTCTGACTGGCATTCAAGCTCGTTCCTTTCTGGCTTATGTACTGAATTACTCCCAACACTTTCACTGTTGTTGTATGAATTCTCATGTAAAGCTCTATTGGGGTCTGCTGACAGATGACAACTACCAAGTTTTATTTATGAACATTTGCACAAAGACATAAACGTGTTTCCAGACTCACGGATTATTGCCTTTTAAAGGGAAGTCATTATTTCTCTTCGGACTCATTTCACTTCCTACAAAGATCATTTTGGGCATTTTAAGCCTTCCTTGTTCTACTTCCTGTCTCTTGTCAGCAGCAAGCAGGCGCCTGAATGGACGGGAAGCTCTTTAAAAAAGGAAGAAACAAAGGGCCATTAAATGATCTATAAACTGTGTAAGTAGAGGCTTTTTGATTAGTTACATGCTGATATGCAAGAAAGCAAGTTTATTTCCAGAGCACCCCGTCACACACAGATTAATCAAAGTGCTTCACATAAAACATAACAAGCACTACGACAAAGTGTAAAGGCAACATAAAGTGATAGAAAAAACATGTTTCAACACAGTTAAATGCGTAATATGGAATAAAATAAGATAAAAACATAAATTAAATGTTAGAGAGCAGTTTAAGACATTCAAAAGCCTTAGATTTTGTTCTATTGTTGACAGAGGAAAACAGAGTCTTGAACCTCCATCTAAAGGAAGTGAGGGTTGCCTCAGACCTGCAGTTTTCTGGGAGTTTGGTCCAGAAAGGAAGAGAATGAAGACTAAAAGCTGCCTTTTAGTGTTTCACTTTAAATTCGTGAACAGGAAGTAGACCTGCACCAGGCCACCTGAACAGCAGTATTTTAAAATGAATTCTCTGGAAGGAGAAGCCAGGGTAAAGACCTCAGAACTTCAGTGATCTGATCCACTCTTCTGGTCTGAGTGAGAACACCAGCAGCAGTGATCTGAATCAGCTGCTTCTGTCTGATTTTTTAGAGATACCGGTGAGGACACTGTTACAGTCGAGTTGTCTGAAGACAAATGCCTGAACGAGTTTTCCATTCCTGCTAAGACATAAGTCCTTAAACTCTTGATATATTCTTCGGTTAGTCATAGGCTGCTGAAAGTCATATCTGAGTCCATGACCAGACCAACTTTCAGACTCTGTAGTTTTTAATATTACTAACTGAAGCTGATTACTGACTTTTAATTGTTCTTCCTTGACTCCAAAAACATTTACTTCAGTTTTGTCTACGATTAATTGAAGATAATCTGGCTCACCAATTATTGATTTCTTCATCACAACTACTGATCTTGTGTATTGGATATTAGTCCCCTGGTGACACGGTTATGTAAAGTTGTGTGTCGTCTGCATAGATATGGAGCATATTTTGTGTTGATTTCCATAATTTGAGCTGGTGGGGGCATGTAGATGAGGAATAGAAGAGGCCCCAGAGTGGAGCCCTGGGGAAGTTCACATTTTATTTTTTTCCTCTATAGTTACTTAGAGAAAAAATAAAGTAGTCCCTGTCCTTTAAGTGGAATTCAAACCAGTTCAGTGCTCTGTCAGAAACAGTTAGGGTTAGGGTTGGGCTGGTTCCTGTAGCATCACAACTAAACACCATTTCACCGTGTCTGTTCTGAACTATGGGATCCACTAACTGATCAGTTCCTGCAGATCTCAGAGACCTACCAGGCTTCAGCAAACATACCTTCATTATATTTCAGTCCCAGATCATTCAGAGACTACAGACAATAAGCAGGGCCTTAAAATCAATTCTCTATTTAATAGGGAGTCAGTTCAGGGATCTAAGAATCTTCTTGCTTTTCTTGCAGCAGCATTTTGCATGAGTTGCAAATATTGAGGAGTGCATTACAACCGTCCACTTCCCAGGTAGTAGGATGAATGAGTGTTATTAAATCTTGCTTGGACACTGTCTCTTTGTTTGTTTTTAAGTTGCCAGAAAGGAGGATTTAGTTATACTGTTAATATGACAGCTGAAATTCAGATCATCATCAGTCATTACATCAACATTCTTGACCTGGCTGTCAGTTTTTAGTCTGTTTAACTGGACTTGAGGTGAGCACTGAGCACCAGGTTTACTTATTCTGCCAAATAGGAATATTTCTGTCAGAATAAATGCCATCATGATGAACAGCTGCTCTAAACAATGAAGTCCTGCAGAGCACAATGTAGAACAAGATAACAGTGAGTCCAAGAATCTGTTAACCCTGTTGGTGCAATCACTTGATCAGCTGAGCACAATAAGTTCATCCCTGATAACATACCAGTCAAGAAACTGCTCTAACAGAACTAAACTAGCTGTACTAGAAACCATAGGAGTATTCAGGCTGATATCAGCAGCTTGGGGATGTCACAGGAGCCAGTACTTCTGTATGAAGTTGATGCCAGAGTAGTGAAAATACATTTCTATGACACTGAAGGTAACGTAGATGCAGGAGCTACGACAACAACATGTGAAGCTGCAACACGTCTGCTAGAAAGAACACTTTTATTCCAGCCCATGCTTCCTCTCCCTGCACACTCTGACTCTGTTAGTGTGCTCATGTCGAGGATCTGCCTCATTCGGTCCAAACCAGCTGCCGCTAAGTATGACTGGGTTCCAGAGCCTCCAACATCCAACATCCAGGCTGCTGTGAAGAAGACTTACTGACTGAGCTGCTCTAAAGTGCAGCTGTTCTATGTTTGGAGCTGAGGAAAGTCTACACATCTACTAACATGTGCATCAGGTGGTTATTTTAGAAAGAATAAATCAAATGACTTCAGTGAAGATGCCAACAAAAAACAAAACACACATGCTAACCCAGTGGAAAAATCCATAAAATCCACAGAGACTCTGTAGCATCTTTGAATGGCAGCAATGTGTTTTAGATATTAACGTTACATAATAAATATCAACAAAAAGCCAATCTGTATGAGACATGTGAGCATTGGATGCTGCACTATAAGAACATACATCAGAGAGTGAATCAGCCACAGATGACGATGTTTGCGTGTCCTAGCTCTGATGTTTTTATGAATGTAATAAGGCTGAAGTTCTGCTTTGCAACACAGTCTGCTGATGATCGTAGTGGAGAACATGGCTGAACTTTGACATACACAACACATATGGGGATTTTTCTATGACCTGTATGATCTTATTTATTCATTATTAAATAATGTAAATGGAGGAAACTCCATATAATTTAATAAACTTACACTTATAAAAAATTAAACAATATTAGCAGGAGTATGAAGGCAAAATCAATGGAGAAATGTCTCATTGCATCAGTGCCAATAACTTTATATAATAACGAATACAGATACAGACGTTACAGATGTAAGTTTTTCTCACCTGAATTGCATATAAAGCCAGATGTAACAAATATAACACAAACAAAAAACATATATGCAAATAATTGTTGTTTATTTTGATTTTTTAAAACTTTTTGTTAAAGGGCCAAATAAACACTTCAGATTCCAAAGATCAGAATTTCCTGTCAATTATTTCCTGGGTCGGGCATTACAGGGTTAAGAGTCACTAAATGTTATTCTTTCATGTGTTTATCCACGTCTTCACCATGACATTTATCAACAAATGCCACAATAATGGGTAATGTGTTGTTTCACTAGAACCAAAAAGTCTTTTCTATGTAAATAACCAAGGTTATGCTGAGGGAGAACATGTTTTTATTCCTGTGTCTTATTGGTTTGAAATGAAGTTATTCAAAAGATAACCTTCGAACATAACTAGAAAACAACAAAACAAGTACATTTACTAAAAATAACTCAACCTTTAGTCATCGTCTGTTGTAAAAACTCAATGTAAATAAAGGACATTTATTAGTTGGTTCTTTCATTAAGCCCATGAGTGTCTGTGGACAATGCAGCACTTCTGGTGGAGTTTTCAGTGTTTGCTGCTGTCACTGATACTTTCTAAAGCAGCTCAACTAATGACGATGTCCAGTCTGTCTGTGTGATTAATGCCATTCACATGCTGTCAGAATAAAGCACCTGTTAGCTCTTAAATTAACCTGTGTTTGTTGAAATACTTTTGATTTGGTGGATTTTCTTCTTTTGTGGTGTCAGATTCGACACTGAGCATTGTAGAATTTAACTGACTAAGATGATTCTGTGTCCTGCGACATTCTGCAGCTGATCAGCCTGTGAATTAAACCACAGCTGAAGAACAGACCATTGTTTTCAGGGCTGTAGGTTTAGCAGCCTGCAACTTTATGATTCACATCTTAAACTGCCTCCTACAACTGGAACATCTCCAAAATCTCCCCAGCGTCTGTCTGTCAGTCACACACACACCTCCACACAGACACATTTATATATATCTATATCACGCTGTATCTCTGCTGTGCGTTCACCTCTTCGTGCCGTTATTGCTACTTCAGGCTATTTTTTGGGGGCCCAACGCAGTGAAATGGTTTCAATCAGAACATATCCTGTAAGCAGCCAGCAGCAGCTTATTTCTGTAACCCCATCTGTGTAACTGGCACCGCAGATAAATCTTATCACCCTTAATCACACATATCCTGTGTGGACGGGCCTGTTATTCCACTCCTGCTGCCACATTAGTACAGCCATCGACTGTGTGCTATCTGTCTGTGATGGGAACTGCAGAAATGGTTTGTCTCATGGTATCAGATCTCAGAATCAGCAAAGGCTGAAGTATGGGTGGGATAAGATACGCTTGTTGTGGGTGACATTTTCTAATTTAACAGTTTTAAAAGACCCTTTCTCTCCACTATCAAGACGAACAGCTCAGGCCAGAATAAGTGATGCCCCTTTCACTTACTTTCTTGGCTATAAATGCTTCTTTACCTATTTTCTCTTATATATCCCAAGCAAGTTTGCACTTTTTTATTTATATTTTTATGTTTTGAAAATGTGCAGTGTCCACAATAAATGATAAGTCGAGTGAGGCCAGTTTAAATAGGCCCTAGTGTGTGTGAATGCTTGTGTAATGTGGGTTTTCAGGTGTGTTACTGTGCACAGAGTTTATTTTTGAAGGAGTAGAAAAATGCTTTATGTTTTTATTAATGTGACATGCAATTTAAGTTGTACAGACTGTCAGACTGATTTATCAGAATGTGCGGCTGCAGCACTGAAACTCTCTGTCCTGATGCATGAGGAGGCGCTGCAAGTGTGTTGGCGCAGCGCTGCAATGAACAGCAGCAGCTGATGGTGTATCTGTATGTATCCATGAAGAGCTTCAGTCAGACCTCAAACCATGCGGAAAACATGATTGACATTTATATTTGTTTCATGTCACTTCATCGCTCCAAGGCAGAGCTGATGCTTGTGTCTCCTGCTACTTTCTTCCTTTTGTCCGTGGACGTTTGAATGACCAGATTCATGAAGAGCTGCATCGATTCGTTGGCATTTCGTTTGCTTTTTTGTAAAAACTTACTGCGGTTACTTTGACCTCTCTTTTTTATAGGTACAAATTCAAAATCTGCATATAAACAAGTGGATGGAAACTCATATTTACTCCAGGCACAACCAACAGCTACTGCTTCCTCAAAACAACAAACCTGCAGCCCAGACTGTAAAAAACAGGTTTAACTGAACACATCTGAGACGGTGTTAACTGGAGAGTGTGACCCTGGAACAGCAGAGGAGTATGTAGATCACTGCTGCTCGGATTCCAGGCAGAAATACGAGGCTGGACAAAGCACCTTGGTGAAGATTACTAGACTGCACCAATCATCCATCACGCTCAGGCCCGTCCTTGGAATACATAATGTAATGATAATCTGATCCAGTATGCAAATGCAGGCACAGTGGGGTGACTGCAGGGAGAACAGTCCACCTGCCCCGCAACACAAGTAGCCCCCAACTGCTGATCTGATGTCAGCTTACAGGCCTCAGTGGCTTTAGTGCAAAGATTGGTGCAAGCTGGAACAAAGGCAGTTACTGACGCCGTTTGTGTTGTCAGATGGGTTGAGCAGCAGCACTGCAACGTGATTTAGCTTTTATATGAGATTAACAGCAGTTTAACCAGCACCACACTCAGTTTTCTGTCTTGAGATGTTGTTTTCTGCAGCTCTCTTTTTAATCCATGTGGTGCATGCACAATCCTATTGACTTAATGCACCACGACTGTCACACCAACTTAAGGACTTAGAGTCTGACACTGAGAAAAACATCTCAGCACACACAGACACAGGCAGAGATGTTGCTGACACTCATGTTTCAACCTTCGTTGGATTTCTGTCTCAGTAAAGCGATGTCTAACTTGCTTTTTGAACAGTGTTGGCTGTTGTGACTTGTTGCAAACTAGGAAATCCAGTTTGAGCAAACATTTGCCGGCAGGTGAAGGCATCACCTTAAACAAAGCATGTTTTTTTTCAGTCAAGGTTGGTTGTGTTGCCGGTGCTGATGAGACGACGATGCCACAGATGCCGCAGCGTTTGTGCAGATTCTCTGTCATTCTAAGTGCTTCAGTAGAAGAAAATGGACTTCTTTGTTTGTTCTTGAAGATGTTTCACCTCTCATCTTAAGAGGACGCCACGAAGAAAAAATGATGCCAGTAAATGACACCTGCAGGCTGCTCTGCTGTATATTTAGAACAACTGTAGAAGAACTGTATATTTTATAGTGTTCAACAACTAAACAGACTAACTGCACTGTACTGTACTTGTACAGGCTGAGGTAACCACATATATCACTTATGTCATTTGAAAGTAGCAGAGCATCTAGTGTATGTGCTGGCTGGGAAGCCTTTTAAAAGGTGTGCTGACTCCCAAATCTGCGTACTCTGGCATTGTGATGATACAGACCCTCCATCTGTATTCACCCCATCTGATTGGCTACACCACGTCACGTTTCACAGTGTTGAAAATTCTCTTTTACTTAAACATGTAAAACATAAAAAAAGGCATTTAAAAAAGTTAATGTTTGTTTAATTCATAATTTTGACAAGCTTTCAGACAAAAGTGAGCAGCCTCTGAGTGTTTGTAAATGAACTGTAGGACGGATGAGTTGGTGCAGGAGAGCCGGTTCACCTTTCCTCTGCACAGCACTGATGTACAAACAGGGTCTGCAAGAAAGACTCAGCACAGGAGTCAGCAGTTGAAGTAGGAATGTCAGTGATGGACAGTTCATCAAATATATGTTGTTGATAATTTAACAAAAAATTTTTAAAAATTGCAACTGATAAGGCAGAAGACACGCCTGGGATCTTTCTGTGTGGAGTTTGCATGTTCTACCTGTTCATGTGTGGGTTTTCACCAGGTTCTCCAGCTTCCTCCCACAGTCCAAAAACATGCTGAGGTTAATTGGCGATTCTGAACTGTCCATAGGTGTGAATGAGAGTGTGCTTTGTTGTCTGTCTATATGTGTAGCCCTGTGATAGACTGGTGACCTGTCCAGGGTGTCTCCTGCCTTCGCCCTGAGTCGACTGGGATAGACTCCAGTCCCCCCACGACCCTACAGAGGATTAAGCTGTGTACAGATAATGGATGGATGGAAGGCAGAAGACAAAGGGCATGCATGTCAGAACATGTATTGTAGATAAACTGTGCCTGGTTGTTCCTCCAGGTGGAGCCTCTTATTGTTAATACTGTAGCCACCAGGAAGGGTCACTCGAACTACAGATAGTTCCTTGTTTTCAGCAGAGAGCATTGTGGGAGATTCGCTAGCAATGGGCACCATGACAAAGACTTGTTGGTTAATGGACTCCAGCCAGAGCTAATGTATGCATATAGAATGGAAGACTACCAGGACAGTGACTCTCTGGCTGAATAAATACTTCAACTGAGCGGCTTTTCTATGATCAAAATGGCTTCATCAGTCTGTGGAAAGATGTCAGCTGTTCACCAATTGCTGTAACATTTTGAACAACTATCCAGTGATGAGGCTGCTGGTTGTCACTGGATGGTTCACATTGCTTGTGATTTTTAAGTATTAGGATTTCCTACTGCATATTGCATTGAAAACACGCGTAAAAGCAGGTGGATGGACACACTAACTGCATCTTTTTACACAACATGGTCGACAGCAGAAATATTATCTGGACTTTGCGGTTTTGCTGATTTTGAAAGTGTAATTTCTTTGTCACTGATTTCTTTTGTCGGTTCTGTTGTTTCCAGGAATGTGTGAATGTACTGGGGCCCAGATGAAGGCATTGCTTTTCCTCTGATTAATTATCCCTGAACTGGTGAACAGGAGTTCGTGCAGCAGTGTCTGACACGCTGTTCACTACCTGCTTCAGGATCTACCCTTTTAATTACAGTTCAGAAAAACCTACATATTGTGGCTTTAATTTGTTGTTAAGACATCAATCTGTGTGGTGGTGTATCTTCCGCCACACAAAGCAACACTTGTACTGTGTTTGGAGGCTTTTCATCCTCTGCTATGGAGCACTGTTTGATTATGTTGCTGGAGTGTAACCATCCTGGTTTGCAGTGCCAATAAATTCTGTTCAAAGAGGAGCCAGATCCCTGGAACTGATGTCTTTTCACACATCCAAATCAAACAAAATCCAAACACTATCACACTTCTCTGGAGCTGCTACATTCTGCTTCAGTTGGAACATCCATTTATTACTTCATCATTTCAATTACCTGCTCAGTCCCACAACCTGTGAATGGATTTCAGTTTCAAACCAAACAAGACCTTTAGTCTGTATCAAGATGCACCATATTTATGACCTTTTCTTACAGGATGAAATCACCGTCTCTATTCTCTCGCCGCTCTTTCATCTGCGTCAGTGACACTGGGAGCTGCTGTCATTTTCATTTTGAGTCTCGTGGCCCGTAAAGTAGAAAACCACCATATTTGCTGTGTTAAAGGGAATCCAAAATGTCACAAGCTGGAGCGATTGCTGTCCATAAAGTTTTCATAAATGTCACGGCAAACGAAACAGCCAATGGCAATTAGGTGTTTCCTGAAAGGCCACCTCTGCTCCTTAACAACGCACAGCAAGAGAGAAACTTGTCGAGTTCATTCATCCAGTTATTTAGGCCTCGCTGTTTAGGTGTTTTGGTCAGTTTACAGCATTTGATTGATTCAAAAATGATTATTCTCAAGAAGAAACTTGATGGTCAGTTATTCAAGGGGCCAGTAATAACTGACCAATCTGGGTCTCGCTGGACCGATTGAAGATATCCTCTCCAGTCTCCTAGCAACAGAGCGGGCCTCTCCTCCTGTTGATTGGCATTAAGTGCTGCTGATAGTGAGGCTCTTTAGCTCCAGTATTAATATCATCTCTTCACTGGGAGCCTTTTCATATGTGAGTGAACAGTGATGTGCTGGAAGAAATGTCTCGTTAGCACCTGAGTGTGGTCAAGTTATTGTAATCAGCTCTATCTTTTTTGCATAGAGGACACTTGGTAACACTCATTTTAGCCCTCCATTGTACCATTTACAAGCAGTACATTGTAAATTTGCCATTTTAATGTAGTTGTAAACAGATACAAGGGCGTTTGGAGTTCACTATTAGTAGCGTTCAGCAATTATGAAAATATCATTATGGTTTTCCTGCAGGCTTGTGAACTTTAAAAAACCAAAAGGATGGAATGAATAATTTATATTTGATTATAATGTTCAATATATTTGAATGTTGAATATATTTGATGTTTGATAATTTCAATGTTTGTTCTGTAAAATATTGAAAATTATTGAAGAAATATGTCGATATGTCCATGTTGATGTTCCCATACATCAGGTTATAAGGGTATAAAGCTTTCATTCACACTGTGAACCACGTATGTATGTATGTATGTATGTATGTATGTATGTATGTATGTATGTATGTATGTATGTATGTATGTATGTATGTATGTGGGTGTGTATGTCTGCACCATAACTCAAGAACAAATAGAGATAGGATCATCAAACTCAGCACAAATTTTGATCTTGACCTACCCTGGTCAACCATTAATTTTGGGGTCAAAAGGTCAAAGGTCAAGGTCGCAAGGCTACTTAGTGCAAAATCCCCTTATAATCTCCTATATTAGCTTGCAATGATGAACTTTGGTATATGTAAGGGTAGGACTACCACATTACACCTCTTGGCCTTGAACTTGACCTTTCACTTTGAACTTACTGCTGTCTGTCTTTCTGTCTTTCTGTCTTTCTGTATGTATTTTTGTAGGTATGTATGTGGGTTTGTGGGTGTGTATGTCTGCACCATAACTCGAGAACAAAGACGGATAGAACAATCAAACTCAGTACATATGTTGATCCAGCGTGGGTCTGCATCTCGCTTGAGTGCATTCGAGTTTAATTTGGGACAACTTGTGAATGTGATGTGAAGAATAAAGTGATTTTGACTGAATATTACCATTTTAAGAGATGATTTAAAGTGATGATTGGATGTTAAAGATGGATAAATGTAATCCACTTCACTTTTATTTATATAGGGCAAATTCACAACATATGTCATCTCACAGCGCTTAACATAATGAGGTACAGACCTTATGAATTATACACAGAGAACAGAAAACTCAACAATCCAAAGTTGCTTCTGGATTCCCTATGAGCAAGCAGTCAGCGACGGTGGGAAGGAACCAAAGGAAACCCCTAGGATAGGGAGGGGGGAAAAAAACCTCAACAGAACCAGGTTCAGGAAAGGTGGCCTTCTGCCTCGACTGATTGGGGTGGGAGTGGGGATGAACAATAAACAATAGAGAAAAAAAAGCTGATGAATGACTGATAGATAACAGAAAAATAGCTAGATGTGTTGGATAAATGTCTGTTATGGTTGAAATAGGTAGTAGACATAATGCATAAATGATTGAAACATGCAGCTTCCTTCACTCAAGTGGTACAACTGCAAACTTGACTGGAACTGACCTGACCATTATTTCAGCTGTAAGAGAACCTTATTGTTTTTAATAATTGATAGTGTTAAATCATCCAGTTTTACAGGACGGCGACAAGAGAGACTCCACTTCTGCACTGAAGCATTAAAAACCAGCTCTTTATCTTCTACAGTGCACAAACGGAAACTCTGACCATCTTGTTGTGATGCAGAATGTGTGGTCACGTTGATGTAATGAACATTTCCAGGTACGTCCTCAGCTGAAATACCACGAAGGCTCCCTCAGAGGTTAACGTGTCTGATCCCAAGAGAAAATATGTGAAAGGTTTTATTGATATTTATGACCAGGGTTTATAATTAAATACTAATTAATACCTCCAGAGCTTACGCCTGAGCGCTGTCTTCCACATCATCCCTGTCACAAGATTAATAGTTGCCATTTATTCAGCACCTTAACAAGCCCGCAAACCCAGCTTTCAATGGAATTAAGAGATATTTCACTCAAACCCATTACCACCTGAAAAGAAGCAGCATGAATTTAATATCAGAACCGCCCCCCTTGATAACATTCAACCTCCCTGCAATAACTCTTTACCAGCCGATGTACGGCTGTAATGTAATCCCCCTGTGAGATTTACGATAAAGAACAAATCAGAAGGAATTAATATATTAGAGTTAATTTATATGCCTTTGTTAAAGCAGAGGAATCTCACCTGAGGGCATCCATTACCTTTAAATTGCATTAGAGTGTGAGGGGCAGTTAATTAACGTGCATTACTGGACTATATCTGCTATCTCAAACTTAGCAGGCTGTTCAAAGATTGCTGCTAGTGTTTGACCATGTAATTAACTGTTAAGGTGATTTTCCTCTTCAGTGCGCAGCAGGATCTGCTGTAACCAGGTATCCAGTTTGTCTGCCTGACAGAGTTCACCTTTCTGCATCTTTTTATCAGTCCGGTCCATTTACAGTCAGCGGTACAGTCTGACCTTTCCTTCTGCTCTTTGAATCACTAACTGGTCTAACTGTCTGGACATGAAATAAATCAAGAAGCTTCACTGGCATTTTCAAAGAGACACCAGAGCCCACGTGGAGCTACTGCAAAACAGCCCATTTTCAAACCTAAATTAAAGGCAAGGTAATTTGTTTATTTGTATTTGCGGTTCAGCAGGCTTTATGTGGGGCAAAGAAGGTCAATGGAAATTTACCACACAATCAGAGTGTTAAAGAGGAAAACACATTTTGTTTAACTGGCTAAGGCTTTGGTATCAGTCTGTCAGATGAGGAGGATCAGCTGAAGGTGATCGGAGGAAGAAAAAGCCTGAGACCTCCTAAAAGTCACTGGATGTGTTTGGTAAAGTTTTCTAGGACCATTTCTGCAGGCTCAGTTGTCATTCATTTTTGTATCTGTTTGACCTTTAAAAATGTCTTTTCTACAGCAAAGGTGGATGCTGCCACATGACAAAATACAGCGCTTCTCTTTTTCTTGTATTTTTCATGTTATTAAGACATATTTTGATGCTATTAACCTTTTTTTTTGTTGCAGCACATCATTTTATCCGGTTGTCATTTTACAAGATCAGCGTATTCTATTCAAATAATGTTTCTCATTATAACTTGACAAACTTGTATGTTGTTGTAACTAGAAACTTTCATACTGTGGCCCATCATTGACAGTGTAGCCCAGAGCAAACATGAGAAAGCCTTTAGCATTGTGAGGGTCATTTTTGTCACACTGGCAGAATACACCGCCGTGTCCTATACGTGCATGGTGTCTGTTTTTCAGCAAAAGCTCAGCTACACGTAACACTTAATATTTGTCAAATTAAAATTTAAGTTTGTTCCATTTTTTTGTTTGCCAGGGCCTTTCTTTAAAGTTGGACTTCATCTTTTGTCTTTCTCATCATTATTTCTATAGTGGAAATATTCAGATCAGCCACAACATTAAAACAGTCTAACATCATGAATGTTGGCTGATATAAACACTGGGAATACAAGACTGACAAGAACAAAAGACAACAACGTCTACCACTCCTACGTCAGCAACAATCACCAGTCCAAATATAAGTCAAGAAATCATCTAAAAGACACACAAAACACACCACAAAGCAAGAAAAGGATCAGATCAATAGCCCCAAAAACATGTAGCACCAAATAAATTTTTAAAAATGAGAAGGAAAAGAAATATCAGTTGCCTCAAAAGCAAATCCTTGGTTTCTTATATTATTAAAAATGCAGCACACATAAAACAAACAAGGTATTTATAATTCTGTGTGTAACATGATTTCTCCCTAATTATCACTTTTCCTGCAATAATATTGGAGACAAGTGTAGAAAACACAAAGCAGGAGAGATTTTTTTTTCCAAATTAAAGTATAAAAGTAACAGTTGAGTACTGTCTTTTGTCTAATTTAAAAGTTTAAATGACACAGACAACATCTGCTTTAGTTAGTGACTTAGAGAAGAGACACTGCAACAGCTCATGATTGCAGAAGTACTGTCTTCTTATATCATTGTGATACTAGAACTGCAGACAGCCTCTCTAAAGGAGGAATCCTGAAGATGTTGTTGTACCGCATAATATCTGCATAAACCTTTTACGGGCGGCTGTGGCTCAGGTGGTAGAGCAGGTTGTCCCCTGATCGCAAGGTTGGCGGTTCGATCCCCGGCCCCTCCGCATGTTGAAGCGTTCTTGGGCAAGACACTGAGCCCGAAGTTGCTCCTTATGGCAGGTGGACGCCTTACATGGAAGCTCTGTTGGCATTGGTGTGTGAATGGGTGAATGTGAAACACGTTGTAAAGTGCTTTGAGGTAGAAAGACACATTTACAAGTGCAGATCATTTACCATTAACCTCTAACTATCAAGAGCCAGGAACCCAAAATACAAAGAAAAGTGAAAGAGATTTACAAATAGTTGCTGCAAATTAATCACAATATAAATATGCAACAGCTCAGCTCAAAAAATATTGTCTCACACATTATACAAACATATAAAAGAAGTAAAACTATAAAGTAATCTTCTTATATGTGTAAAATATTATAATAATTGCCTTTGTGTGCTTGTATGTCTGTGTAACCACCGTAAAATTTAAAAATAAAAGTATATAACCTACAGACACAAATGAGATACAGTCTAAAAAATCTCACACAAAGTTTTCTTTTGTTTGTTTACCTCTGGATGCCTTCAGGGTAGAAATCCAATACACAATAGATGGTTATCAGCTGTGGCTTAAAGGACTAAATCCTGCCAAAAGCCCAAAACCAACAAAGGGTTAATCCGTCTCTAAATACTCGTTGGCTCTCCGTCTCTGAAACCTTGAAAACAACTTTCAAATATATTCTTAAAAAAACACACCTGAAAGAGTTCACTAATTTCCTAAAACCGCTGGACACTGTATCAAATGTGCCAAATAGTAAATAGTGCTTTTGTTGTGATTTTCAGTGGTGGTGAGTCTGTGGGGCATCAGGACAGTTTTTCTGGGATTAAGTCAAAAAGGAATAGGCTCTTTTACTCACAGAATGCGTGTTTGCCTAATAAATTCATCATAGGTTTTGTTTTCATGGACTTGTTGGCAATAAAAACATCTGACCAGACTTCTTCTGTAATGATGGCCTCATAGTTGTAGTAGACATCTTGCTACAGTTGTGTATATTCATGTGCACCTCCTGGGGTTGACCTCGCACACAGACACTCACTCAGTCTTTTTCAAAGATACATTCGATGTTATTAGTCTAAATTAGCTCTGACCCGACACCTTATCTCTGCTCCACAGACAAACCTCCAGCGAACAGGCTGAGACTCGCTGAGGTCCAGCCCACCTGAATGTCTCAGAGAATAAACAAAGAGCAGAGGGCCGAACGGGGCACCGGGGGAAAAGATGAAGGAGTGAGTGGATGAAAGGTTGAGGAGAGGCTGTGATGGACACCCAGGATGGGAGTCTGAAAAAGGCTCTATTGAAAACTGTAGATAGAAAAGCAGGAGATGAGGAAGATCTGGTGGTGCTGTAGCATGGTAGGAGTCTGGTAAACTAGAAGATAAAGGAAGACAAGAACAGGGGGCACAAAAGGCCATGTAGTGATAATAAATGAGAATGAATTTACACTAAATAAATCAGCTCAGTTCTCATCTACACTATCAACCTATCAGGTTACAGCAACAAGGTACACCAGCACTGACATGTGTTGGGCCAAAACAAGGAAAGAAAACACACAAAGGGTTCAGGAGCAAACTGTGTCATCTTGAAGACATCATATAACACTGGTGATTTGGAAATGCCCAAAGATATCCACGGTCAGATATGTAGGTGACTTGTGCTGAGGTAAATGTTAAATATGCCTCTTCCACCATTTCAAAAGGTAATGTTGTCATCCTTCTGAGCCTATACACAAAGTTTGCGAAGTCAAAATCCTCACTGCCAAATGGCTAGAATTAGCAGCTAAGCATGCTAACACAGCCCCTAGAGGTAATTAGTGTGTACTGCAAGTTGACCCCCATCCAGGGCTGCTGTGATTAGTCTGCGAAATCACTGGCATTGATGCTGAAAATGTGTCAACATCAATATTTTAATTTTTCTATAATGCTTCAATTCATCTCCCCCTGGAACTGCTACCTTATTGTGGTGGGGGACTTTGAGTGCCCGAATGATCCTGGGAACTATGTTGTCGGGGGCTTTATGCCCCTGGTAGGGTCACCCAAGGCAAACAGGTCTTGGTGATGTGTCAGACTAAAAGCAGTTCAAGAAGCCCTTATGATGAAAATAAAACCAAGGACCGTGACGTCGCCCAGCAAAGCGCAGCAGGGGCCCTACCCTGGAGCCAGGCCTGGGGTCGGGGCTCGTATGGGAGCGCCTGGTGGCTGAGGCTTTGCCCACGGGTCTTGGCCGGGCCCAGCCCGAAAGGACGACGTAGGCCCGCCCTCCTGCGGACCCACCACCCGCAGAGGGAATCGTAGGGGCCGGGTGCTATGTGGATCGGGCGGCAGTCAACGGCGGGGGCCTCGGCGACCCGATCCCCGGACACAGCTTCTAAGATCGGGTGAGGAGCTTGGTCACCAGGGAGGAGCTCGGAGTAGAGCCGCTACTTCTCCACATTGAGAGGGGTCAGTTGAGGGGGCTTGGACATCTGTTCCGGATGCCTTTGGGACGCCTCCCTGGTGAGGTGTTCTGGGCATGTCCCACGGGGAGGAGGCCTCGGGGTAGACCTAGGACACGCTGGAGGGACTATGTCTCTCGGCTGGCCTGGGAACGCCTCGGGGTCCCACCGGAAGAGCTGGAGGAGGTGTCTGGGACGATGGAAGTCTGGGCCTCTCTGCTTAGACTGCTGCCCCTGCGACCCGGACCCAGATAGGCGGAAGATAATGGATAGATGGCTTCAATTCATTCTAACAAACGTTTTTCTAACATCATTACATAATTGTTGCACCAGTCATTTTGATCTCTAGTCACTGGTGGACTGCACTCAGTGCTACAGTTGTAGAAAGTGGTAGCAGAGTCTGCTTCTTTTCAGTGTAAAAGTTTTCACAGACCCAAGGCTTCAAGAGTCTGGAAATACTTCAAATGATCCCAGAACAGAATGAAAATTTGTACACTGTGAGATTGGATGGCAGACCTCAACAGCACAGCAACTCACTTGGAGGAAAAATACAGGAGGCACTTAACATCTGTTTGCTTCTCTCCTGCTCTCTGTGCTCACATGTACTATGTTTCAATACAATAGATAAGTCCCAGTAAAGCTGGTCTCATTTAAATATTTTTCTGTTTCTGTCATATAATACATAGATAATACACTATATTAAATAAAAATAAGCCATCTGTATTTAGATTTTTTATGTTTTATCATGTTGGAGCTTTTACTTTAATATACCAATGGTACTAATATACCAGTTTGTCAAAATAAAATAAGATTAGAATGAATAGGTAATTTCTTTTTTGGTGGGGAATTTATCAAATAATCTTAATATTAAACATATTAAAATTGCCTTAAAAATTGTATTAGAAAAATAGTCACTAGTAGCAGCCACACCTCCACCATGTCAAACTATTAGGGATTTTTTTTCATTTATTTTCTAAGATGTTTTTTAAACTGCAATTAACTGGGTCAGCTCTCCAGCGACATCTGTGGATTAAAACATAAAACAGATCAGTGTTCTTTACATCCAGTATGCGTAGTGTGATGCCGAACATGGTGTTTCCAACTATTACAAGCTAACAGTATACAGCAACCTTAGCTAACTAACCAACCAGTCAGTAACACAACAGCTTTGTGATATTTACAGATAACATTGAGAATGTAACAAAAACGCAAAAGACATTTTTTTAGATGGTCCGATACTCGCATCTAAAAAAATGGTGGTGAGATGAGAAGAGTCAATTTGAGTTCGTCGAAGCTCAGCTGGATCGACATCTCTGTAAGTTATTACAGAAACTATAGGACCCACCTTAGTGCTGCCATCGGTGTGCTGCTGTCTGGGCAGAACACCTCTTCTATCAAAAACCTGGTAATGTTAGTTCAAACCTCAGCTGCAGTTGCTCTGTTGAGTTTGCGACAGGAATCAGCCCTGAAATCACTTTGTAAGTCAAATTTTTCTAATGTCTATACATATATTTTAGGGTTATTATGTGGCACATAAAAGTAAATACAGCTGTGAGTGGCTGGATGCAAGAGAGTGATGTTTATCTAAAAGCACCGTTGCCTCTGCAGAGAGAATATTCATGTGTGCTTTGGTGTCTGAGTGTATTATCTATGTAAAGTTCTGTATATATGTCGCTATAAGTGTGTATCTGTGTGTGTATTTGCTCGTGCCTGGGTCAGATGTAGGCTATACATAACCAAACTAAACGACTGTAATTATTTTTCAAGCTGCAAGCAACTCATGCATGTTTTATTCCCCATCTGGACCCAGAGCGCTCACAACGGTGATCATTTTCTCTTATCTTCTAGCCTTTGTCTGTCTCTTTTGCTCTGTCCCAGAGGTTTTCAAACTGTGAGGCTCCGAGGCAAACATACCATGTGAGGTAAAAGATGCAGGAGCATGCTGGTGATCGAAAACAACTAGTTACTGCAGTTTGGCCGCTGAAATGGTTTCACTGGTGTGGGAAGTCGATGGAACTGGAGCAGGGACTCCTTTAAACCCATGTTGCTGCAATTTGCATGAAAAGATACTCTGAGGCTACATCCACAGTTACATACATATAAATACCAAAACAATGTCCAGATAGGTTTTTTAGCACTGGGAAATTTCTCTCCCAGTGCAAACACCCCCACTTCCTCCAGTCTCCCAGCCCCCCATCCCAGTCCTGCTCTGCGTCTTGCTGTGCCAGATTTGGGGCTGTGGCCCTTCGTGTCTTTTAGAGGAGCTAGTGATCTGTAAACTGACAAATGAACTGTGAAGCTGCCTGCCTGCCTCAGAGGGGGCACATTTCTTTGTGAAGTCGAGCTCTGCATCACCGCCGTCTCTGCTGTGTTTACATCCAGCTGTTTATGTAGCAGGTGAGTTTCCTTGTTTAGGTTCAGGGTGACGATAATGAGCATGTGGCGTCATGTGAATCACGACCAAATGAAAGCCATTAGCCAGATGCCAGCTGTGCCTATGAAGACCTTTAAAAGCTGTAAAGTAGCTGCAGGGTTGTACAGTATATGGATGGATTTGTGCTGGTAGTTGCATATCATAAAAAAACATACAAACAGAAAATTACTTCTGGTTTGTTTTGCCGCATAGGCTTCCAGAAAGTAGTTGCTGCCTGCCTATTCATGCTCTATGGTATGGTTGTTATTGTTCACTGAGCGGCTTGTTTTTCTGGTTTCATATTTGCAAGTCAGAACCACAGAGGCCCAGTTCTTTTGGGTGAAGTCAGTTGGTGAGTTGAAAGTGTTTCATTAAATTTTGAGTGTTGTCACAAACTCTACCATCATGCAATGCACTCAGTAAAACAGCAGCCAGAACTGTGCAGGTTTGCTGCGTTGTGTCAGTCTGTGCAATTAGACCTGGATGGATTCAGTCTATAGTGTTTGCTAATTGTGCTAATACCATTACATGGGAATTCTAAAACGGTTGGGGAATCCAAACTCGAACACCAGCAGCAACACAGGTCATAAACCAAACTACTGAAAACTTTGAAAATTTTGTAGATGTATAGATGTATAGATAGACGTATGTATAAATGTATAGATGTATAGATGTATAGATAGATGTATAGATGTATAGATGTATAGATAGATGTATAGATAGATAGATAGATAGATAGATAGATAGATAGATAGATAGATAGATAGATAGATAGATAGATAGATAGATAGATAAAGTGAAATTTGCTCAATAATATCTTGTTCAGGGAAAAGTAGGAACTTTACGCAAGGCTTTTTTGGTTCGAGATCTAGTGGCCATTATTGGTATTGTTTCTCAACTCGTCTTCCGCCACACATCCCCATTGGTTTCTCAGTATAACTCATAAATGTTGTTCTAATGGCTTGTTCCTGTGAAGAGTTTGCAATATTTTAACTTTAACTAACTACTAGAGGGTGAAATTTAAACAGCCAGTGCAAATTAGGCCACGTCTTCCTCTTTTGCCGTTTTCTCGTTTTATATATATGTAAAACTACACATCCCAGAGTCCATAGTGCCACAGCAGTCGTTCTGCATTCAAAGAGATAGTTGAGACTTGCTTGTAGGTATTTGTCAGTGTCAAGGCAAAAGAAAGAGGAAAAGTAGGTTCTTCTATACAAAGTCTATAATGACAGATAGGAAACTGTGTAAGGTTTGTATTTCACATGACAGAAATCTCACAGGGTCCTTCCCTGGACGAGCTGAAACAAAAAGGTGAGTTGACATGGCTATGAATCGTATAATTGTAGCCTAAGGCGTCAGTTAGATAAAAACTATGAGTTATATTAGCCAAATGTAATCTCACTTAGCTGTCATCTTTGCACTGCTGCTATAAGACAAATGGGCTGGATACCATGAAGGTGAAATAAAACTGATATTACTGATAATGATCCTTCAGACTGTTGTCATCCATTAGCATTGCAACCATGGTGATCCTGCTGCACAGCTTAAGCTTATTTATCTGTTATGATCACGGAGGAGCTGTGTGTAGCAACGTTTCCATCGTGTTCAAACTTGCAGCAGCTAAACATGAAAAGTCAGTCCTCTTCTCCTGCTCATTCCTTGACTGCTCGTCACCAGGCGTTGTCCAGGTCACTGCACTCTAAGGTCCCTGTCCATTACAGACATTGTTCAGCTTCTATTATAGATATATTAGTGGGAATAGAACTAAAACTTTGTGTCGCCATCTTTTTAAACAACCCATATGTAGAAAACACACATGTGTTGTTGGTCTTAAAGTACTTGAACTGTTAATAACACAATGCCTGGAATGTTGTCGCTTGAGAATCTTCCTTTAGCTTTGACCTTATTGTAATAATATAAATCACTACCAAATGTGTTGTTTCCGTCTATAATCAGTATGCATATCCTTATTTAAGCACATTTAGTCAGCATGCAGATAACATAGACACATTAAAACACAAAGGAAATTAACTTTTCTTCTACCTGTTTGTCTACAGTCTGGACTGATTCCTGTAATTTAAATCAGTAAAATGTACATCTGTTTACCTCTTTAGATCTTTCTAAGTTTTATCTCTGAATCCATATCACCACCTTTCAAGGTGTCTTTGGACAATAATTCAGTTCAATCCATCCATCCATTATCTATACACCGCTTATTCCTCTGTAGGGTCGCGGGGGGGCTGGAGTCTTTCCCAGCTGACTCAGGTGAAGGCAGGGGACACCCTGGACAGGTCACCAGTCTATCACAGGGCTACACATAGAGACAGACAAGCACACTCTCATTCACACCTACGGACAATTTAGAATAATCAATTAACCTCAGCATGTTTTTGGACTGTGGGAGGAAGCTGGAATACCCGGTGAAAACCCACGCATGCACAGGGAGAACATGCAAACTCCACACAGAAAGATCCCAGGCGTCCTAACCGGGACGCGAATCAGGGATCTTCTAGCTGTGAGGCAACGCTGCTAACCACCGAGCCACTGTGCAGCCCACTTAATTCAATTCAGTTCAATTCAGTTTTATTTATATAGTGCATATTTACAACATGTGTCATCACATAGCGCTAAAAATTGTAAGAAAGAACAGAAAACAGGAAACAGACAACCCAACAAATCCAAAGTTGCTTTTGGATTCCCTATGAGCAGCAGTCAGCGACAGAAGGAACCAAAAACCCCCATGATAGGGAGGGGGAAAAAACTTCTGACAGAACCAGGCTCAGGGAGGGCGGCCATCTGCCTCGACCGGTTGGGTTGGGAGAAAGGGGGAAGGGGGGAAGGGAGGGATAGCACATCAACAGAATGGATCACCGCCATTTGTCAGTTTAATGCTGGGTAATGTCAGTAAAACTGCACAAGGAGACACTCAACACTCGCAGACTGCCAAGCACACACTGCTGTGTGTCTTTTCATTTCTCGCTTTTTATCTTTTGACTTGGGTCAGATATTCCGATATTTACCAACTGCACAAAGATTTTTTTTTAATTTTAAAGAAAAAAAAATCTACCACCCAAAATATCTTAAGCAAAACTTTGTAAGAAAAATCTGCTGCAGATTACTCTGTTGATGTGTTTCAGTCTTTAATCCTTTAGTCCTTAATATTAAAGTCAGTTCTAATGATATTTTACCAAGCAATGTTTCTGCTCCAAGAAGCTTTAAACTTATTTTATTTCAATTGATGACACTGATTAGCACTGATTGTACTTTAATAAACATGGAGGAAGAGAGGAGGGTGGAAAGGATGAAGGGTGAGAAGGAAACAGAAGAAAAGAAAGACGATAAAAGAAGAAAGAAGTGAGGAGAATTAAACATATGAGCAGTAAAAATGAACTTTTCAATTCCTGTTTATGTTGATATGTTCCTCACACACACACACACACACACACACACACACACTGAAATTTCTGAAAATGATTACAGAAGATTGGTCTTGTGTAAGAATTTGAACGGAGGAGACAAAATGCAATTAGAGGCGGTTCGTTTACCATGCTGCACTGATTTTAAACACTTCTGTTATTTTATGTGTGGTGGTTTTGTTTCTGTGTGTGTGTTTTCCTGATCAGGTTGTGATATGTAGGGAATATAGGTAGAAAAGCACCTTCAAAAGAGTCAATCTCCATAGATGCTGTAATAAATGTGTGTGTGTGTGCATCATTGCATGCGTATGATAATAGCTGTACACATCTGTGAATTTTCTGCATGCTGTGCATGTAGCCACAGTGTGTATGTGTGTGTAAATGCACAGGAACAATAGGGACCACGTGGCTGCAGCAGTGCTGGTAATTGATGAATGGGATGAAGAAGAGAGGACCCTGAGGGAATACTCCACACCACTGTAATCAAAGCCTTCATAGTGTCCCTGCCTTTGACTAATGGTCCCAAAAAGAAGCCTCTTACAGCCTGCCTATTCAATTCCTTTAGCTCGGTGTGATGCAGACCTCCAGAGAGAGGCCAGCCGGGTGGGACGGTGTCAGATCTTTGACATGAAGTCAGCTTTGCTGCCTTTTAAAACAGGTGAGGTACCTGAGTAAGCACTGTTCGTTTCATCAATAAAATACTGATTGATTAGCTATGTTCTATTTAGTGTTCTATGTACTCTTGTTGTTTGTACATCTGGGCGTTCCCTGTACTTTGACCTGCCTAGTTAATTCATCTGCATTTTACTCATTTACATAAGTGAAATTGCTTCTATTGTTGTGCAGTTGCACTTTCATTTGTTTATACATGAGCTCAGTGCTGTTGGTATTTATGCTGCCATGATCCTACACTTCACATATTTTATATGTGGGGGTGTACACAGGGCTTGGATTTTTAAGCTTTATTCTGTATAAACAATAACCAGGAGAGTATTTTGTGTTCAAGCTGAAAAGAGCTAAAATTAGGGACGACCTGATGGCATTGATCCAGGCAATTTTGAACTGTTCATATCAGTGTCAGCGCGAATCTAAACTCTGCCATTTTAGGTCTACTATCACACGGGTACAAATTTAAAACCTTTTTTCAGAAAATACAGCAAGATCAATACAGCATGACAGACATATTGCTGTTGTTAGCCACACATAATACAGAATACAAAGCAGTTGTTACATATACCACTAGGACATGGAAGTGCTAGCCAAGTTATTCCCATCTTGGTTTAACACAAGCGCACTGGGTGGATGTCATTAAGCACCACAGGAGTCTTTGTCATGGTGACCCTTTACTAGCTGAATTCCCAAAATGTTCTCTGCTGGCCAACACAGAACTGCCTGTTAAGGACCGGCCTCTTCTGGTTGCTGGTGTAATAAACAGTAGCAGGCTCCACCTGGTGGAATAACCAGGTCCTACTGCTGCTACTACTACTACTACCCGAAGTGTGTTATCCAGAAACATGCGGGTATCAGCAGATACTTAATATTAAATGACATCGTGGGCAAAAGAACCTGATTGGGACAATTACTAATAATTGTCATTATTTCTTAATGATGAAAACAAATCTAGAGCCAAGTAAAACTAGGACGTCAGAATGAGAACTGTGATGAAATGTATTTCAAGTTTAATGAAATAAAATTGGGGGCGGCTGTGGCTCAGGTGGTAGAGCTGGTTGTCCACTGATCGCAAGGTTGGTGGTTCGATCCCCAGCCCCTCCACATGCTGAAGTGTCCTTGGGCAAGACACTGAACCCCAAGTTGCTCCCAATGGTAGATTAACGCCTTGCATGGCAGCTCTGTCGCCACTGGAGTGTGAATGTGTGAATGAGAAACACATTGTAAAGTGCTTTGGATACCACTAAGGTAGAGAATTTACCATTTACCAATCATCATCAAAACATTTTACATCCAAGATTGAAAAGTTAAAAACAAGTATAAAACTGATTGAGTTTTGTGGTTAAAACTTGTTTATTTGTGCTTAATAAAGCTTGTAGTTTGACATGGCATACACATTTGACAGATTTTAGCTATTCATAAACTGTAAGTGTGAATGTGTGTGTGAATGGATGAATGCGAAACACATTGTAAAGCACTTTGGATACCACTAAGATAGAGAAAAGCGCTATATAAGTGCAGACCATTTACCATTTTTACCATTTAAAATCTGAAAAATCAGGCAAATGGACAAGTTCTGAAAAAATCATTTATGAGTTGTTCAAAATATCTTGTTCAGCTGTTTGACCTGCTGCTTATTATGCAGCACCTCTATGGGCTTTCTGGACCCGTGTGCATCACATGAAAAACGCAGAAGATGTAATAACTTGTTTTGGCCACTAAGCTAAAGACACATTATAGCATTTTTTTAGGGAACTTGAATGAAACACTTTTAAGATAGTAAAAAAAACTTAAGAATCACAACAACTAAACTAGTGTTGAATAAAAACTAGAATGAAATGTCTTTAGTTTTTGTTGAAAATAATGTAATTATTTAAGATTGAGTAAAAATAATACATATTTTTGTCAAAAAAACTATACCAGAAATCAGGTGCCAAAATTAACACAGAATTAAAATGATCAGGGAAATCATTTCCAACTGCAGCCTTGTGTTTTTTGCTTCAGCTTTTTGTCCTTCACCTTCAGCTACGGTATGACTCTGTAAACCTTTCTCATTCAGAGGGGCTTACCTGTTCTGTGGCTGCTGATTTATGAAGTTCGTATGAAGGCGTTCTTCACAGGCAGGTGAGGGATGGAGGGCAGGAAAGAGCTAAACAAAGAAAGCAAAAACATGCACATTATTTGATGACACTGCACAACATCCCTACATTATTACAGTGACATTCCTGCCGACCTCAAGTGGAGTTTGTATGAAATTTTTAGGAATAAACTATGAAAAACTGCGGCTCTGATTTTCTGCCTCAGCAGTGTGTCCTTGCTTATAGAGAGCAGCACTAATGTTTGTGTGTGTGGCTTCTTATTCAGTATGAGCTCAGCAAATCAATAAGTGGAGTCAATTCAAGCCAAGTCAATTTTATAAATCAGAGTCTGACTGATACTTGATGTCTGAGGTTGCTAGAACGTTTTAAGACAGGGGAGTAAGAAGAACACTCATTTTTTACAAGGATTTCTTAAACATGGTCACGGACAAGTAAAAAATGAAATATGCCCAAATGCAACAAAGATTAAATGAACAAGTCAAACTAATTTTACATCCCAGTTTTACAATTTGTATCACGTACTATGTCCTCTATCATCAGACGGCCCAAGAAATCCACCAACAATCCTTTAACAGGAAGCCTTAGAGAAGGGATGCCTTCTCCTGGACAGACAGACAATAAGTACCATGCAGTGAGTGTCTCCTGTCCAGACTAAAATAATGACTTCATCTTGATGCATTGTTGTTAAAACTTACTTGAACAATAAAATAAATGTAGCATGGCTCAAAAATCGTGAACAGAGGAAGCTTGGGGAAATATATGTGCAGAGTAAGGTGAAGAATACCTCGTTTGCACAGGTTGTAAAAATGTAAGTTAAAATATCTATATCTGTTTTTTCCAGTATTAGTAACACACGGGGATACATGAAAAATTTTGCATATGTTAATTCTAAGGGCTGCACAGTGGCACGGTGGTTAGCACCGTCGCCTCACAGCTAGAAGATCCCAGGTTTGTGTTCCGGCCTGGGCCTGGGATCTTTCTGTGTAGAGTCTGCATGTTCTCCCCGTGCAGCTTGGACTTTCACAGGGTGCTCCAGCTTCTTCCCACAATCCACAAGCATGCTGAGGTTAACTGATGATTCTAAATAATAGGTGTGAATATGTTGGGTTGTCTGTCTCTGTGTGTGGCCCTGTGATAGACTGAGTCAGCTGGGATAGGCTCCAACACCCCCAGCAACCTTACAGAGGATTAAGTGGTGTATCAGTGATAATGAATGGATGATTAATTTTGTTTGTAAAAAAACATAAAAACAATCAATAAAAAAATCAGTTTTCATTTTTTTCATTTTCTTTCGTGAGTGATGGCATTGTAACTGTGTCATCCAGCACAGAAGACATTTCTCAGTTCTCTCCACTTCTAACTATTGTTGTACTGTTCCCATTGAGGTGCAGGACTTCACATTACAGTGAAATGACTGAGTGAATGAGTCCATGGTGAGTGAAAATGTAACAAGAGGGAAAAAACACCCAGAAACTGCTCTGGGTTCAGAACCTCAAAACATTTAAACGGCTTGTAAAATTAATTTTAAGGTTTGGACTGTTAGTTGGAACAGATAAACACTGTTCAGGAGCCACTTTGGTTCTGTGCAGTGGCGGGCCGTGCATTTCACACCTAGGCCTTCAGTAGTGCTCCATCTGAATCAATCCAACCCTCAATAACTATTTTATGGCTATAAAACTTCTACTGCAGGTACAGCAGCGACACACATAAAAAAAGCATCAAAAATAACCTGATAAAATTGCAATATTATTTAGGAATATAGCAACATTTTACTCACCAAAAATCCTGATTATTTGTACACAAAATCCATCCTCCTTTCTTTCCTCAAGAAGATTTCAATTACTCTGTTGTGCAGATTATCTGTGCGTTTCAGTTCCATCAAGAAGTCCTTTTCTATCGCCATCAAAGCTAATGCTGAAAGTCGAGCCTGCCCTGTCGTATTTCTGGCATAAGTTTTAATTCGCTTTAGGGCTGAGAATGTCCGTTCAACAGAAGCAGTGGACACGGGGATGGTCACCACCAAACACACAAATGTGTACAGCTGCCCCATGCTCTCATTCAGATTTTTCTGCTAAAGGAAGTCAAGGAGATCAGTGGGAGATTTTCCTGCAAAATCATCCATGGCATACATTACAGTCAGTTCTGTTCTTAGCCGAGGCAGATCGAAAAGTGTTCCGTGGCTCTGTGCTAAGCTGGAAAAGGCTGCATGCGGAAAAATTTTCTGTTATTCCCGAAACTTCTGGGGGTCGAGGAGGGTGACAAAGATCAGTTTTTCGTGGTCTTGAAATCTGGTCTGTGTCTGGCAAATAATATCGTCCAGAATCCTGCCGTGGAGTTGGCGGTAGTGCGCGCGATGATCTTGCGCTGGACCTCTTCGTGCACTCGGAGCGCCCGCGGTGCGTGCAGTGGCCTCGTAGATTTCCTCGTATCGGCTCCTCTCTCACTCAACGGTGTCACAAAACTCCTTTACCCTTGCCAGACAAAACTGTACATCCAGTTTTTTGTCCTGTAGTATTGAAAAGAGCACATCTGAGTACTCAAAAATGCCAGGCGGACAAATCCCTTTCCCGGTTGTGACAGGCTTGCTAGCTTCGGAGTTACCCGACCTTGCTTAACAATGTCCAGCTTTTCTTGAAAAGTCCGTCTTGAAAATGGCTTTGACATAAAATCTGCAACCAAATCCATTTCTTCTCCTCCTTCAGCCATTGTGGGTTGACAAAACAGCTATTAAACCAACACAACAATATCTTTGCATGTGCAGCTCGCTACAGATGCAGTTTGCTAGCTCTGGCTAGTACACTCTCTGACTATCCAATCAAAGCGTGTGAATACGCTGACGTTTCCGTACGCCTGCTAGAGGGCCTTGGTGTCGCCAACTCAAAATCTGATTGGTTGAAGCAACAGTTTGATCGACATTTATTTTATGCTACAGGGCCCGCAGAACTGATTGTGAAGGCTTCCAGGCAGATTTCTTTGACCCTGGCAACAAATAGTGGCTGAAATGTGATTGGTTAAATGCTTAAATATGAAAATACACGTCTGGAAGCAGCGCAACCAGGGGGCTAGCAATGAAAGGAAGCGGACAGACCATTTGGAATTATTTAATACGTATTCATGGACAAAATATAATTAACAATAGTCTGTGATTCAGATATTTTTAGGCCAGCAGAGAAGGCCTTGCAGGCCCTGACGGCCCACCACTGGTTCTGTGCAATTGTGATAAGAATGTTCCACTATTTTCAAAAGAACCAAACATTTTTCTGCAATGAGTAGTTTAACTTTTAATTCTTGAAATATGTTTACTTTTACTGAAGCAACACTTTTAATGCAGGACTTGCCCTCATACTGAGTGCTGTTACATTATCTTATATCATCTTATCTTCCTGCACACCAGGAGCAGTTTATTCTGTTGTTTCAAGCCCAGAGCCACAATATAAACAAAAGTCTGAACACATATTAGCTTGGTTACCTTTTTCTCTTAAATGTCACAGCAGTGCGGTCCAGAAAATAAAATCCAACACACACATGCTCACACCATTACAAATGTATGGCATTACTCCTGCACATAGTGTGCTTGTGTGGCCTTTTGCAGGCGTCCTCAGAGACGTGGCATTGACAAACCTACAAACAGTAATTGGGCCATTATGACTCCCTGCGATGGTATTGATTCCACTGTTTTAGGTGCAGGCGGGTAATGGGCGTCTAGACAGAAGGGTTCATATTGCAGGCAGTAGGGCCTGCGCAGCGTTAGATACAGTAATCTTTATGTTGTTCATGAGTTAGGTGTGTTGTTTTCGGTATTTCAGCCTATTGGAAATGATGTAATTCAGTAGCGCATTTGAGCACAGATTGCACAGTATTTCTGTGTGCTGGGGGCAGGCTTCTGTTTGTTGTGAGCTGGTATTTCAGCATGGACAGGTGCTTGGGGTAAACTTATGCAGTTCCATGTAAAAGCCTGTTCACCCCTGGGCAAATGCTGCTGAATAACTAAACAGTAATTGTGGCATCTCACAAAGTCTGGACATCGTTCTACTTGTGAAACACTTGTTAGGCCTCAATTTCCTAATTAAGACTTGTGAGAAAGATCAAGAATTGCCATTAGGAGATGTCAGCTGATGACAGTTCAGAGTTGGATCAATTCTCCGACTCTTCAAGCCATATGGTAACACTCAGCAACCAGAGGGTCCTTAGCAACCAACCAAAGACGTGAAATTGAGCTAACTGATGCCTACAAAGCGAGGGAAGGCTATAAAAAGACACCAAAGTGCTTCCAGCTTGCAATTTCCACTGTCTGAAAAGTCATTTAGAAATGGCAGTTAAAGGAAACTGTAGAACTTGAGACTCTGGAGGTCCAGAACTAGCTTTTAGGCAAACCTGAACACCCCCTGAATGGTTGTAAATGAGCTGCAGGACACAGGAGTGGTGGTGCACCTTTCGTCTGTACAGCACTGATGTACACACAGAGTCTGCATAAAAAGCTCAGCATTGAGGGTAGAGATGTCATTAATTGAGCTAGTTAGTTAATTTTTTGCCATTCATAATTTAACAGATTAAAACTATATTACAATATCGATTAGGCAGAAGATAAAGGACACACATGTCAGGATATGAATTGTAGATTAGATGTAGTACCTGGTTGTTCCACCAGGTGAAGCCTCTTGCTGTTTAATCAGGAGGTCACCTGGACTGTGGGAAGTTCATGTTGGCGTGACTGGAGAGAGCATTGCTGAGGGCTATCTAGCAACAGGCCACCATGACAAAGACTTTTGTGATGGTTAATGACGACTGGTTGGAGCTCATGTTTATAGGTGAGCAAAAGTCTGCTTGGACAGTGTTTTAGTTGTACATAAAATCAATTCCTTTTAGCATATATGTCAATTATACATAACTCCGGTTCTGACAGAATTACACTGGCTCCCCATTCGTTATAGAATTCAGTTCAAAACTCTGTTGCTAACATTTAAATCTGTACACGGCTTTTAATACTTTATTTCAATGCCGGAGATCTGAAACCCAGCAACTGCTAACCACCACCTCTTCACCATCCAGGCTCAGAACTAGGGGGGTCCTGCTTTTACTGTTTTAGCCCCGACACTATGGAACAAGCTCCCCCAGTCTGTCACAACAGCAGAGTCAGTTCCTCAGTTTAAAAAGATTTTAAAAACACACCTGAACAGACAAGCATTTCTATACATTTTTATGCTTGATTATTGGTATTTTTAATGTTACAATCTTTTTACTGATGTTTTATGTCTTTTACTGTTTTATCTAATGCTTTGTAAATCACTTGGTAACCCTATGCTTTGAATGGTACTATAGAAGTATATTATTATTATTATTATCATTATTATTATTAATATTATATGCATGTTGCCATAATCATGGCAGTGCGTAGCATGTTGTCCCCTGTGCTCAACTCATGTTATCGAGTATTGATTGATTTCTCCTCTGCTGCTGGCTAAAGCCTCTTTGGTGTCCAAAAATTCCTCTAAGCCAGAAAAAAGCTTGAATGATCCTAAACTTAAACAAAATCTACCAAGAGCTTCTCCATGAATCTCAACCTTTTGGAACGGCCCATTACTGAAGATCATGGATAAATCTGAAATTTTAAACATACTGTTGCCGCAAAACAACCTCATAATATCTTAAGCGTTGGTACAATGATAAAAGTTTTCAGAGCTATGGTCAGTGACATAAATCCTGACGAGGTTTTGTTGTGTTGAGAGCCAGCCTCAGCCTTTTACATTCAGCAAAAAAGTGTCACTACCAGTGGTTGCCTTGTATTTACTTTTTTTTTGTCACATTGAAGTATAAAGAAGCTTGAGCAGCTAAGAGCGCACAAACAGAGGACTTCATACTACAGGCAGAGGTCGGGGACAGTTGAAGGTGCAAAATTATGAATTAGAGGTCGCAATTGTTCACATAATGTATGAATGGTAAATGGTCTGCACTTATATAGCGCTTTTCTCTACCTTAGTGGTATCCAAAGCGCTTTACAATGTGCTTCACATTCACCTATTCAAACACCAATGGTGACAGAGCTGCCATGCAAGGAGCTAATCTACCATTGGGAGCAACTTGGGGTTCAGTGTCTTGCCCAAGGACACTTTGGCATGCGGAGGATCGAACCGCCAACCTTGCAATCATCGGACAACCCGCTCTACCACCTGAGCCACAGCCGCCCATGCAAACAGTATGAAACTGCACATACTTTGTGAGGGCAGCTGTAGTACATATATAAATAAAAGAGAAAAAGTATGTGATTTGGAATGCAGCCTTATTTTTGGTTGATGAACAACTTCTTTCACATGTAAACAAATTGTGGTCCGCACACCAGAGTGTTGCTGCAGAAACTAGACAGGCTAAGAAAACCTGTGACCTGCCCAAACTTTTTATTTCAGAATCACTGTTTCATTTCTTTCAATTTGTTAAGCTCATGAAATAAGAAGCAGGAGAGAATAAACATATGAAGAAGAGGTCATTTTTAACACCTGTTTCCTCAGAGGTTATAGTTAATTCTTTTCCCTTAAAAAATCAGCTAGTAATCCGTGCAGGGGCGCCCACACTAATGCATACAACTATAGACTGAGAGAGACTCCGTATGGAAAGGGAAGGAGAAAACATGAAGATGGAGTCCTCTTTTCCCCAGTCCAATTATCACCAGAGTTAAAACTAATCCCACTGGCTACAAGAGCTGAATGACTACAATCTGTTCCAGGTTGCCTCCCAACTTTGAAAATCCTGTCACCTGGAGAGCAGAAAGCCGGCGAGTGGGATCTCATCAGAGCCTCGCTGCTGATCAAAATCAAATATTACTGAGGCTGGGTTTCCATGGCAATAATGCGCTGCCCCCTCCATGACATCTGGGGGTTTAGCTGTGAAGGAGGCACCCGCCCTTCCTTTCTTGTCTGTCTGCCTTCTTGGTCCAAACGTGAGCGGAATAGATGAGTAAGCAGCATCTTGACCACTTTCTCACCTTGTGTGAATCTACAGAGTTGTGTGCACAGCATCCCATGGGCTGCACAGGGACAGGATCCTGCCTTGTGTGGCAAACACGCTCCCTGCACTGCAGAATAGTGTTGGTCCACAGAGAAATGCTGAGGCCATCGATTTTGCTCCACTGGGGCACAATGTGCAACCCGTGAGCCCATGAAATGTCAATGGATATGAATTGTGTAAAGAACTCTTGATCCCCTAATTCAATATTGTAAGGCTTCACAAAAGGTCGCACTGTACAATGAAATAACAACAATATCCTACATAGGCATTTTGTTTTGCAATTATCTTTTCAGGATTTCCAGGGTTGTTTCACATGTATTCCTAATTTGCTACAAATACAGAAACACACTACGAATTAGGGTTCAGAGATGTGTTAGCATTTTTAAACCGGCCATTATCAGGCCAACGACTGGTTGCTGTTATCAACACTACTTGAAAGAGAGGTCAGTGGTGTCAGATCAGTGATTTATTTGTATCAATGCTGACCACCATATATTGATTTTCTATGTTTTTACTATTTAAAATAGGCAATTATCTTATTTCACTGCAGAACTGCAGGCAGCTCTCACTTTCTCTCACAAACACACCAACAACAAACCGTCTGAACAGCTCCTCCACTCTGTGCATCTCTGAATCAAAGCATGCACAGGAGGAACAACAGTCTGGAACAGTTAGTATCATGAACACTTCTCCACAGGTTTGTCCAACACTGACACATTAGGACTGAGCATATGACCGGTTTCAAGTCTGATGACTGTTTTCAGTAATCAAGGAGACATTTAGAGCTGAAACACATTTGCAGGAAAAAAAGAAAACCCTGGAGTCGAAATTGAGAATAACACAAACTGTAACCCAAACACAAACTTTTCAACATCCATCCATCAATGTTGATAGGCTGTTAGTCGTGACGTCTAACCAATCAGATCACACTGTGGGCAGGACATAGAGAAAGGGGCTGCATTAGAGCCAAAGAAACATGTTTTTAAATGAATTTAATTTACCAGGAATAAGTAAGCTAAAATGTAACGATACAAATATTTTGAAAAAAGCTAAATATCAGATCTGAACAATCAGTCTATAGGATGCATTCAAGTTCACTCTGATCTGTTCTTGACACACTGACCATCTGGGAGACCCAACTCTTCAGGTAGTTACTGCATAGGTTTGCACTGGTGTCTTCATTCTAGTCTGGCTCTTAGCTGTTCACTAGAGTTCACTGTCCGAACCAAATGTGCAGTGATGAGGAGGGGCAGAGAGGCACTGTTTTAACGTTGCATTAACCTTTATTTTCCTTCCTTTGTGGGGCAGCAACCACAGTACACAGCGTTTGGATGACTGGTTCACAGAAATTTTGGCTTAACTGAAAACTTTACAGCTAATGACAGTACCTTTGTGACTGCTGTCTCCATGCACCATACAATAACTGTGGCTACATGCTGCTAGCTGTCAAACATGCACCACCAGCAATGGAGTCATGGAGCCAGTCATCAGTAACCGATGAATTCGGCCAATCGCTCAATCTTTCATACACAAAGCCAATACAACCAAACACAAAATACACTGCAAATGCCAAAAAGACAAAAAAAATGTTGACAAAAAAATCACAGATTCAGATTACATTTAGATTACTGGAGACATTTGCTACAGACATATAGAAATGCACTGTTAATGATTTGGCTTGCTCAGTCATAAACCACTGCAAAAACCCACGTTTCTGTTCATGCAATCTGAAAGCCTGACTAGTTGTGTAACACACTTCTGCTTTGTTCTGTGCAAATTGCCATGCATGTTGTGTTTTATGTTTGTTTTGTTCTGTTGCAGTGCATCGAGGTCTCCAGGCCACCGTACAGACACCCTTTGAACTAACGCCTTCCCCCTCCGTGCCCCGACCACTCTTTCCAACACCAGATCCTCCTGCCTTCCCACCTTCTGCCTGCAATATTCATCTGGGAGAGTGCTGCCATGATGAAACACACATTTTAATGCTTACAAGAACACTGCCCCGGGCTCTTTTCGCAGCATCAGTCACCTACCATCAAGTCAAAACTGCTTCTGAGGGGTGAAAGTATGAGCGAGCTTCATACACACCACACCGAGAGAGATAAAACAACAGGACTGGAGTAGGTTTAGCTCCGGCTGCTCAGCTGTGTGCAGGTATGGGCTCAGTGTGCTGATGATTCAGTTTTGACACTCGGCTCTCTGGTCCTTTGTTCATTCTGTCGCAGATGTTTGAGTGTGTGTATGTGTGTGTGGGGGAGGGAGAGCGTGTGATGATTTTCACCGTGGTCTACTGATCTCCTCGCTACATTAGGCCAGGTCATTCCAGTGATTGCTGCCAAGGCTGCCAGCAGACCAAATGAATGTGTGAGGAGGAGACGGGGAGCCACATGCATACTTTTATGCATCAGCAACACAAAACTGGAACATGACTGCAGCTGTAGAGGCTTTTTATAACATTACTGAAGGTGCATTAAATTTCACTTTTTACAGCTTTTTATTGTGTCCAGATGAGCGTTCACTTAATGCAGCCTTCATGTCATGTTTGAGTTACCATAATTACCAGCTTCTCACTTGTAAATAGCCTCATGTCAACATTTAAAGTAAATTTTTATCTGAAAGCTCTTATATATCCAGCTTGGCAGTAAAAAGAAGGCAAAAGCAAGAAAACATGAATTTCTCATGTCAGTCATCAGCTGTATGTTACAAAACACTGAACAGAATAGATACAGATCAAACAAGTACACAGGTTTTAATGCTCATGTGTCCAAATCCAGTAGCAGCAACACAACATTTGTTCACATTACACATTTCCCTGCTAGGAGGTAAGATGCTCTTTGAAGAAGCTAATGTCTTTCTGTTTTGTTTTCTTGGGATTTTTTTATTTCAGATTGCCGGAGTCATATGATGACATGAACACTTGCTGTTAGTTGTATCTATGGTAATCCTTTCCATCAGTACCTTTCTTCTCCTGCGACAAACCTGCACCCCAACAGCAGTAACTTACAGCGTTGTAGAGCTGCAACTACAGATTATTTTCATTGTTGATTCATTACTCTCTTGATTAACTAATTGGCTCTAAAAATGTCAGAAAATTGTTTCCCAAATTCCAGCATGATGTCTTCAAGTGTCTTGTTGTGTCCACATCACAAAGATATTCAGTTTACCGTCACAGAGGAAAGAAACCAGACAATATTCACATTCAAGAAGATGGAATTAAAAAATGTGGATTTTATATAATATAGCGATTAATTGACGATGAACATAGTTGGTGACTGATTTAATAGTCGACAACCAACCCATTAATAGTGGAGGCTCTGCAGCTTAGCAACCAGACATTTTGAAGAAGCAGGCATTCAGGTTGATGCAACAGGACAAATGTATCGGCATTTGTCGATTAAGTCCATCGCTTGTTGTTTTATGGTGGAATTTTTGTCATAGTATTTTGCTAAATTAATGGTCTGCTACCTTGAGAGTTCAACTTGGTAAATAATTAACCTGTAAAGTGCAATTCAGAGCCAATAAGAGCTGGCATTTGGAGTTGGAGCGCTCTGACAGAAGTTGTTAAGTTACTGTCATCAAGTGTTCAGACAGACTCAAAGCTCAGCATAACTATTATATACCAGTGTCGAGCAGTTCTTTATCAACCAGATAAATACTATACATGTATAAATCTATATAAGCATTGACACTGACTTTATGTCACTCTATGTGAGGGATTGCTAATTCTGTTATATCAAAATAAACACTGTAAGAACGGCAAACTTAAGATAACTTGCTCAAACCCTGTTTTACTGGCCAAAACCTGCTGCAGTATGACCGCAGTGGAAACACATATCACAAGTTGGTATGTATTTTCTTTGTGTACATATCCATGGAAATAAGCAACTTGATTTTGTTTAGCACTGTCTAAAATTAAGGACTCGCGATTTTAAATATTGCAAAGAATCTTGTGGTAATCTGCTCCCAGTATCACAGTAAAATGAATAATGTGCCCCGCTGGTGTAGTAACAGTGATTAGTGAGGGATCTTTAAATCCCTGTTAAGTTTCACTTTATTGCTGAGCCATTTTATGTACTTTATTTCATTCACATTAATGTTTTTGTTTGTTTTGTTGGGGTATTTTTTTCTTTTGAACCAACATGCTTGGTAGGAGATGAACTGACAGGAGATATAGGACTCTAATTTGAGAAAGAAGTGGCAGGCAGTTAAACAGATGAAGTGAATGACAAGGCGTGTGTGTGTGCTGCAGGGCAGTATAAATGAATACACAGAGGGCCTCATTCTGTCTGGTCCATTGTCTTAATTGTCATACTATTCTGTTTTGCAGACACTGTCCTGTGATCACTGAAGGAGAAGCTGCATAAACACACACAAAGACTTGGTGAGTGTTCAGCGGCTCACAGCTCCACTCACAGGTCCAACTCTGCAATGCAGCCAAATGGACGTCAGCTGGAGGGTCTCAGAAGTTCACCTGGCATGTCAAAGTCTGAGCAGAAAGAAAACAGGATCAGTGTTTGATCAGTTAGCAGCAGCATCGGACTCATTCCTGTTCTTTAAGGGGGTTTTCATCAGTGTCCATAGAACATGACAGCAGCTGATTCAGTTCCCAGATGTCCACAAGCAGATGCAAAACTACCAGTAAGAGATGCAAAACCACCACAAGCAGACAAAAAAGAAAATCCACAAAGGCAGACTTTCAAAATAACCAAAATGTTATGTGTAACAACAACATATAGACACAAAATAACCTCACACTGATGCAAAAGGAACAAAGAGATACCACAAGTAGACATAAAATAAACACAAAGATGTACAAAATGATGACAGACACACAAAATGTCCTTAAGATGACACAATGCTCACAGCTTTCATTCAGAATGACCTTTCTAGTCTTTGTGTTTGTCTTATGGGTTGCTATTGTTTTTTTGTTCAACTTCTGTTGCTTTAAATGTGCTTTATAAATACATTTGACTTAACTTGACTAATGCAAAACTATGACAAAGAGATAAACAGTGACCAGGAGGAGATGCAAAATGGCCACAAATGGAAAAGACAAGGTCACAAAGAGATGCAAAATGACCAAAAACTGAAGTGGAACAACCAGAAAGAGAAAATAACCTCACACTGTTGCAAAAGGATTACAGAAATCCAATCCTAGAGAAAGAGACACAAAATATGTAAAGGTGGCTGTCTGTCTGTCAGTGTCCTCAGAAACAAATGTGACTGGCTGCTTCATCTCCCAGAGGTTTGTTGTTATTAATTATAGAGGATGAGGCCTCACTAATGCAGGTGTATGTGATTAATAGTAGTCTGAGAGGTGGAGGACGAGGCCTTCAGCAGATCTCTAATAAATCCACTCTTCTGAAGGAACGACAGACAAACGCAGCACTCGCTCACATCTGTCTAAACTTGTATCCATCAATCATTCCGTAAAGTGGGTTTTTACTTTATGAAGCTCTTTTGCAAACTTTTAATCTCCCAGCTACGTGTCATAATTACTGATTTATTAGTGTATTTTCAGGATCAGACTTGTACACAGAGGGAGATTTATTGTAGCTTGTGATTGCGCTTTGTGTATCCTCGTGCTGAGCTCGAGGACGTGGGAGACCAAGGCAAGAATCCTCCACTCTCCCCTTTTTTTTTCAATGTCATGCAAGTTTTGGGAAGCCGAATGCATCTCAATGAAGATGAATTATTCCTCGCTGAGAATCCGCGCTTTGATTTCTCCCTAATCGAACTGAAGTTTGGCTGCGCACAAGTTCTCAGGCACAACAACACATGCATTTTTCATAAAAGACGGATCATGGAAAGCAGTTCGCAGTAGGACAGCAGTGACATATTTTGTGCTGAATACACCATGCATATTTCATAGTGAAAAATGTTTCCTCCCCAGCAGCTTTGTCGATGCGCCGGCTCAGAGGATCTGAGAGGGATCGAGATCTGTTCCCCCACTTGGCAACGTGAGAAAGCGGAGGCCTTACTGTTAGCCGTTTGTTTTTGTACATAAATCTTTCACTTAAATCATTTTAAATCACATGATCAGAAAGAACAGCCCACTTTCACTAATAGTATTTTAGTACACAAAGGCAGAACACAGGAACTACAGAGGAAGTAAAGGGGAGAAAAGACTTTACAGCTGGAAACACTGGCAAAGTTTTACAGTAATTATTTTAGCCCAAAACAACCACAGAGCAAACATAAAAACACGTATCCTAATTTGTTCTTCTACAATCTTTGAGGAGTATAAGTAATTCATGTCAATTTTAACTAGCTAGTTTAATAAAAATATTTCCTTCTTTCCTTTGATTTGGATTATTTGCAGTCCACTGTATTGTTTATGGGGTGCTGACTGGCTGTTGGGGTGAGAATGATGTTAATTTATTCTTCTGTGTAGTTTTGCTTAAATATAATAAAATAGATCATAGCCATGTGTACATGATGTTGTTCTCTTACTGTTGTTGGATTTATATATTTACACCAACTTCATTGAATGGTGACTTAATGTCCACAATAAGATGAAAACAACCAACCACTTAGATAATAAAACCCTACCACAAACAGAGAAAAATGACTACAAGAAGACGCAAATCAACCAAAAGGAGATGTAAAATGACCATCATCAGGTGCAAAACTACCACCAATAAAAACCAAAGACACAAACTGACTACAAAGAGACACAAAGCTACAGCTAAGAGATACAAGATGACTGTCAGGGGATGCAGAATGACCAAACATATGAAAAACGGCTACAAAGACTAATTCTAAACACAACAACACTAACCTACCGCAAACAGATGGAAAGACAGAAGATGCATGTAAAATGATCAAAAACAGACTCAGAATAACCACAAGCTGACACAAAACTACTACCAAATCTGCCATAAACAGACAGAGAACAACCAAAAAAAATCAAAAACACACAAAATGATCGCAAAGAGATGAACGCCACCACGAAACTGCAACGGACACAAAATGACCATAAACATATACTAATGCAAAGAAACCACAAGGACATGCAAAACCAACACAATGATATACAAAATGATCACAGAGATACAAAATGGCCACAATGAGACGAAAAATAAAAACGATGAAATGCAAAACTAGAATGCACTCAAGCGAGATGCAGACCCACGCCTTCCTAAACATGATATGTAGCCCTATGGCCTTGACCTTTGACCTTTTGACCCACACCCACACACCCACATACATACAGACAGACAGATGGCAGTAAGTTCAAGGACAAAGGTCAAGTTCAAGGCCAAGAGGTGCAATGTTGTAGTCCTACCCTTAGATATACCAAAGTTCATTATTGCAAGCTTATATAGTAGATTATAAGGGGATTTTGCACTAAGTAGCCCTGTGACCTTGACCTTTGACCTTTTCACTCCAAAATTAATGGGTGACCAGGGTAGGTCAAGATCAACATCTGTGCTGAGTTTGATTTTCCTATATGTATTTGTTATGAAGTTATGGTGCGGACATACACACCCACGCACCCACATACATGCATACAGACAGACAGACAGACAGACAGAAGGCAGTGACCGCCCTACCCACGGCCGACTGGGTAATGATCAGAAATAGATGTTAAACTACTATAAAGAGACACGAAATGAACACAGAGACGCAAACCCATACCACCAAGACATACAAAACAACCAAAGGGGGATGTAAAACGATCAAAAAGACAATGTGACCACAAACTGATGCCAAATGACCACAAGGACACTCAAAACAACAAAAACACAAAATTATGACCACAGTCGGTTTGCTGAAGTCAAGCTGTCTGTGCAAAACAAGAAACTGGAAATGAACTGACCGAAAAGAGACAAAATATGTCCTGCTTTCAGTTGGTACCCATGCAGGAGAGTTGGTAGCCCCTGGTCATGTCTGCACAGGGCCCCCTGACTCATCATTCATCCACTCATCACAGTTATGTTTCTGTTTTTTCTGAACAATATATACATTTTTTCACCTGCTTGCTGAACAGATTCATATTCATGTTCACCTGTCTTTGTTGTTGTTTTGCTGTAAGTCCATGTTTTCTTAATGAGTGTTGTATTCTTTCTTATTGTTAATGGCATTTTAAGAACATTGTGACCCTCTAGAAACTCAAGTCCAGAATCTGGTCTTATTTCTGCCCAGATATGGTCACTGTGGTGTCTGAGAGCTATAACCAAACACAGCATTGACATGCATGTGAAATGTGGTGCAGCACTTATATAATGGTAAATTCCCATCTGCCAACAGTGCAGCACAATCGCTCCCTGTCATCTTTCAGCTGTCATCTGCTGCAGTTTGTCACAATCCATAGCATCCCACTGACTCACAGCTGACAGCTCGGAGGCCCCACTGAGGGGAATCAAATGGATTGTGAGCACAGCTATGTGTGCCAAATTGAACGGCGCACACTCGTTTGTGAAATATACATTTTCATATAAAGGCTGACAAAGAAATTTAATCTCAATACAGGGAGCGGCTGAGGCATTGTCACTGGAGAAAATTAATTGTTACCCTCTCTGTGGCGGCCTGTGACAGTTTTTGAATAGGCTAGATAATGGCTTTATCATGTGGCCATGAAAAACAGCCATATTGAAATAAGTGACAAGCAGTGCAACAGGAAGGGCAGGAGAGCTGCAGATACCGGACGGCTCGGCAGAGAGGAATCGATGGAATCACGTTAAAAACAGCGCGAACATCATCTGACGAGACATCAATTCCCAGCGTGTTCACATGTCTCACAAGTAAAAATGATAAGGTTTCATAGCTGCCAGAGACAAAAGACTCGACCAGACTGAGCCCAGTTTCTGGTCTTGTTGGTGGAGGACTGGTGGAGAGAGGATTGCTGGGAGTATTGGATTTCTGTGCCACGCGACTCTAATGCATCTCATTAGAGAGCTGAACCAAATAGGTTTGGTTTAGAGAGAGTATCAGGTCAGAAAGAAAAACACATTAGATGGAGTCAATCAGCTGCTGCAGAGTCTCATTTCAAAATAAAGTTCCCCATTTACAACAGCTGGCAAGCACTTTAGCTCAATTTCACCAATTCTGAATGGCTTAAACTGTTCAATACATTTATTAACTCGATGTAATATAGTAAATAATCAAGGTGTATTATATTATTTTTATTGTGCTATATTTTAGGATTTTGCTTTAGACTGAGATCTGGAATGTTTTCAGGTCAAAATAAATGATATTTTAAAAGGATTTGCATTACAAGGATTACATTATTTTTGCCTCAAATTTGTAATTAATTTATGGGTATATTAAGGTATTATTATGTTAATGCTTTGTTTACATGTGTTGTGGGTTTTCATAATTAAAGAGCTTTTAAAGAAACAGTTTTTTTCTTTCTTACAGATTTACAAAAATTACAAAATAACTTCACATGTATCCTTCAGAGGACCTAAACTGTTAATAAACATGCAAATGTATGGAAACCCACTAAACATGGGGATAATAAATGGATAAAGAATGGGTTTTGATTTAATAAGGTATTTTTAAAGCACATTTAGGGTGAAAGTGAATGATATCTACAGGGATTAGTATTTGTAATGTTTATGCCTTGTTTTATGTGATTTTTGTGTAAAAAAAAAAAAGTGTTTTAAGTATAAATTTAAAATAATCTTTTATGGTTAAATTAATAATATTTTAAAGTAAAAAAAAGGATTAGGATTTAAAGCAATTATTTTATGCGGTCTAACAATAGTGTGTCTCACATGTATGTATATATATATATATATATATATGTATATATGTGTGTGTGTGTGTGTGTGTGTGTGTGTGTGTGTGTGTGTGTATGTTTAAGAGGTGTGTACCAAATATGATGATAATAAAAGAATACATTAGTGATATGTAATTTATTTAAGAGTTTCAATTTTTTAAATTAAAAATTAACAATATCTCAACTTCCTGAGGCTCAGCATCGTCTATATTTTACTAACAAATACAAATTTGAATAAAAAATAATTCCAGCAATCAGCGGCTGTGGCTCAGGTGGTAGAGCGGGTTGTCCACTGATCACAAGGTTGGTGGTTCGATCCCCGGCCCCTCCACATGCCGAAGTGTCCTTGGGCAAGACACTGAACCCCAAGTTGCTCCCAATGGTAGATTAGCGCCTTGCATGGCAGCTCTGTCACCACTGGAGTGTGAATGTGTGAATGAGAAACACATTGTAAAGTGCTTTGGATACCACTAAGGTAGAGAATTTACCATTTACCAATCATCATCAAAACATTTTACATCCAAGATTGAAAAGTTAAAAACAAGTATAAAACTGATTGAGTTTTGTGGTTAAAACTTGTTTATTTGTGCTTTATAAAGCTTGTAGTTTGACATGGCATACACATTTGACAGATTTTAGCTATTCATGAACTGTAAGTCATATGAGGACACAGATTTTCCTAAAACTACGTCCTGTTCAAAGACATGTGCTTAGTTTTTATACTTATCAGATCCTGCTAATCCCAAATAGCGAGGAGGAATTAAAAATGCATACAGAATCAAAGCTTAGGTCTTAGGAGGTTAAGGGATTTGTATTCCACAATGGTATTCATTTATGTCTCAAATGTGGGATTAATTAATACGTGTATTAAGACATTATTATGCACAGTTTATAGCTTCTTAGGGGATAAACATATTTCAGACACACCATGTTTTTATTTTGACCTTAGTTAAAAATGTGTTTTATGACTTGTTTTTGTGCCTCATGTTTGATCAGAGTTCTTGTTTCTCTTGTATGCACAGCTGAAGGCTTTTTAAGGGGTGAAACTCCCTTTAAACTGACACAAAAACACATGAAACACATCATTAATAGTACCCTAGTTTAATCATTGATGGGTACATTAATGGAATGGATCTGGATTCAAGGTGATTATTGCATTTTATGTTGCAATCATGTATCTTATGACATTTTGGTGTCTCGTTATGCTTTTATTTGATGTTTCTAGTTTTAAAAAGTGCTTTTGATGGAAATGAAAGTGAACAAAAACAGTGATTTAGAGACAAAAAACAAGACCGTAACAAGACCATCAAACGTCTGCTGTGCATCAATTAAAAAGATGATTGTACTGATTTCTTCATTGTCATTTGTGTGACATAATGTGAACAAAAGGCAGGACTGGAGGAGAGGCTGCAGCGCTCTGTCAACATTTAATGTGGGCAAATGAGCATGAAGGAATATAATGCGATGTTAATGGTTCAAGGTCATTATTCTGTCTATAAGAATAGACTGAAGTGAGGCAGCGTGGTTCATACAAGGCAACTCAGTGTGACCTGTCAATCAAAGGATCACTGTAACATATTCCTAACATGTCAAAGGAGCATTTTTGATGTCAGCTGCATCAATCTGTGCCGACAGCCGACCTGAAAATACACGAGTCTCTGCCTCATTCCTATTCCCCTGGAGTTTGTCTCTCCTGGGCCCAAAGATTCGACTCGGGCGTCTAGAATCAGCCCATGAAAACATAATGAGCAAACATGGCAGTAAAGAAAAGCCTGCTAGACGGAGGACTGGGGGATTTTGTGCTGCACACAGTCCTACCACACACTTCAAAGTAAAGCATCCTATCCCTGGAGAAGTCTCTCTCTGCTCTCACCCCTAAATACTGCAGCAGCTCCCCCCCCTGCCCTCTTCCTCCTCCTCCTCTTCCTCCTCTCAGTTTCTAACCCTCCAATTAAAGGTCTCTGGCCTGCTCCCTGACAATCACTGTAATGTAGTGCAGCTTTTCAGTTTATTTGTGGCCTGAATAAAGGCACAGCTCTCATATATGAATTCTAAATCATCTAATTTCACATTCATCTGACCTACGCAGTTACACAAGGACATTGTTTAGCTGAGTGGACGTACAACAGCCTAGATTTTTTATGCATAAAGATCAGTGCGTGAGGTTAACGACAAGCATAACTTTTTTTTTCATTAAATGACATCAAGAGAAGAGAAGCAATAGCTCTAACTGCCAATGAAGCCCTGGGGGGATGTTGCAGCTCCAGTGAACAGGACTAAGGGCCCCATCGTTGCCAGAAACCATTACCCACCGAAGCTGCCCTGCTGCCGCGGCCTCCACCGTGGAAATGAAATCAGTAAAATGGACGGTAATTCGATTGCCCCCTCTGTCCTCACTGAAAACCGCTCAGACCTTTCAGGCCTGGTTCTTCAGTACAGGCCTTCAGATTTGACAGTGAATTTTAATTAGCAGTGGAATCTGTGCCGTTACAGTGCAAGCAGTAGATGACATGTGCTTTCATGGGTCATCTTGGACTCAACAATGTGACTACCGATATGACAGGCCTCCACATCTCACAAGCAGCCACTGATAGCAAGAAGTGACTAAAACCTTTAAAACACCACTACAACAATTTAAAAACACTCCATTTGAAGTCCTGCATCCAAAACTGTGAGTATTGTTAGTGGGGCTGTAGCCAACCAAAGAAAACGGGGAAAAATCTGCATGTTATGGCTAGATGAACTGAATGCAACCACACCAGCTACTTCTTTGACATCAGTTAGCTTTGAACTGACTCCGAGTAAACATTCAGTAAATGTTGAATAAGTTGCATCTAGCAGTGTCCATTAGGTTGGGCCAGTTCAAAGCTGTGAAAAATGGATTAGTCCCAGAAAACTACTAGATGTAGCACTTTTCTGCTTATCGAAGTAACACCGGTGATCGTCTGATCAATGAGAATTTGGTTCGATGGAAGCATATCGACCAACCAATCAACCCACTGAGCTGAAGGTGATTACAAATTTTATTATAAGCGGACAAAAGAACTTGTTATACATGTCTCTTGTGATTGTTATTATATATTATATTGTTGGATCATAAAATGCAGTTGCATTAGGCTTGAAACATGGATGACATTAGGAGGCTGGATGTAAAATTCAGCTCTGAAAATTGAAGCCAGTTCAGAAGAATCATAAACCTGCATTCCTTCTAAAAGCCACCAGGGGGCGACTGCAAAAAGAGGTCTCATTGTTTCAAACACATTAGAAAATTACTGTACTTCTCAATTCATTTGTTACCTCAATAAACATATTCAGAATTGGTTTGCGGTGTTAATCACTAGTTTAAAATTTCCTTCAGTACAGCATGGTGTTCATTTTGAAAAACATGGTCCCATTTGTAGGAAAAGAAGATAAAGCAGGGTATACTTTAGGGTTCGGCTACATTGTGTTTGACTGGTCGCTATTGTATCGCTACATGCAGTGTTTTCCAGTTCTCAGTGAGAGTTGTCACAGTGGTTATGTTCATGTTTTATTTACAGTCTGTGGGTTTATATCTGTTCTTTAGCGCCCTGTGATGTTTGGGTGCCAGCATCTACAATGTGTTACAACTAAAACAAATCCAACAAACAAATGTAGTTCTTAAAATTATTAGTAGTTTATTAACTCAAATTTGTGGACTTTAACATATCAATCTGAAACTTGGATGGAAAGAAGTGTAGTAAGTAGATGTTAAATAGGTATTAATTTAGTAGGTTCACTGTAATACAAAAATAAAAACTAGAAAAGCACTCGGAGAGCTCATACCACCGCCAAGGAGCTTAGGTCCACCCCCAACACATTCTCCCAGTTCACATATTTTGTATGGAACGTTACCGATACAAATGTAATCACATACAGTTCAAATGTCCTACCGACAATGCGGCCTTCACCCCATCTGACCTAATGAACAGGCGCAGCCTCTAGTACAGCAGCTCCTAACAGCCTCCCAGCTTCTTAGACAACCGGAGATAAGAATGCCAGCCCAACCGTACGTATGTCGCTCAGGAAGGAAAGAGAATTCTACCATTGCGCTGTCTGTCAAGTGGAGCCCCAAAATCTCATGTGGTTACAGGGGGTTACCCCAAAAACAAGAGTGCCCTCTGGTGGCTTTTAGAGTAAACCGCATTGAATTGTCCACCCAGTTACACTTACATTAAAAAAAAATTCCTGGATCGAGACAATGATCCAGAGCAGTCCCAAAATTTCATCATTTGTTCCTTGTCCCATTTCACACATTTCCTGAAAATTTCATCCAAATCCGTCCATTACTTTTTGAGTTACTTTGCACACAAACAAATAAATAAACAAACCAACCAACCAACGCCGACCATCACATAACCTCCTTGGCGGAGGTATTGAGGAACCGGCTGCAGGCTTCCAGAATTTGGCCAATAAGAAGAAAGTGGGCTTTAAGTGAGAGGGGCCTTCAAGGGACAGGAGCGAAAACAGCTTATTTTAGACAGAGGATGAACCAGAGACGTTATAATGGAGATACTTTACACTTAAAGAATCCTAAATAAAAATCTATGGTAGAATTCAGTAATGCCAAAGACGGTAGTTGTATGACACATGCCCTGCCTGTTCTTACAATATACCAAATGTCTGCTTTATAACAGCCAAACCAGGCACCTACCAGCCAATCATGTTGTAGCACTGGCTCAAGTGTGGCATTGTGAAACTGTGCACATGAGTACTAGAAGTATAACCCAGGGGGAAAAACACTAGACCTTATTTTGGTGAAAATCAAATCAAATTTTTCAGCATTTTTTTTAATCAGATTTCTCTGGTGATTCTTAAGTGCAGTTTTTATGTTCCTGTGACGGTTAGAGTAACAGTGATGTGTCTCTCCCCATTCATTTAGATAGAAGTCTGGTCTTGTTAGCCTGAAATAACAGCCTGAGGGCGTTACCACGATTACTGCCGAGAGACAAGACTTCCCTATAAGGACTTCGGATGAACTGAGGGAATGTATAAAGAGGCAGCATGTGAATCATGCAAACTTTCTCTAGTGGATTCCCAAGCTAAAAATATAGAGTTGGAAATCAGCATAATAGGTCCTCCTTAGAATAAAAAGATGCAAACCGCTGCACACGTCACCCATCACCCCTCTGATTTTGCCTGCTAGAGCTGTGGTAAAGCTGTTAATGTCATTACATGTCTGAATGAAACTACAGCAGGATGGATTTTAACACACAAGGCTGATATCATCTCCTGCACCACAGGTGAGTCATATGGGCTGCATTACCTCACTGTGTGAATTTACAGGCAGTGAAACACAAGAAGGGCCTTAACAAAGTGAAGGCAAGTGGAAGAAAGGGGAATTTCCCAGTCCCAAACCGCCTTCAAAGGATTTTCATATGCAGTGTCTGTGCAGATCATGAATTATCCATGATTGCAAAATAGATCTCTTGCTTGCAGTAGCTGCACTACATGGGATATTGGTATGTAAAATAATGCGAATTATCCCTAGAAATATGTACGCAAGCATAGTTGTCTGGGTTCAACAGCTCAGGAGCACATTTCCTACGACACTCAAATGTCAGAGCAGTTTGGTTAAATTAGAGGAGTTTGCATCCTTTTATAGAAACATAATTACTCTCAAAAATGCTACTTGTGTATTTTGTTTCCACTGTATGACATCCTCTGTCCCTCGTATTCATCCACACACCTAGACACGACGTCGGCACTATAATGTGTGTCCATTAATCCTGGTGAAACCAAAGCAAACAGAAGAAAGCACTCTCTCAAGTCTGACAGGGGAGGCTGCGGTTGCTGGGGAAACGGGAGACAGTGATGACCGACGCCCCGGGGACCGGATGGACTGATGGGTAGCGAGGGGATGTGTCTGTGTTTGTGTGTCTGTCCGTCTGCGTGGAGCAAGAGGGAACGGGTGTTGCTAATGACAGAGTGAAATAGGGGGAAGTGTGAATACGTCTCAGTGGATGGATGGTTGCTGTGCAGGGGGAGTGACAGCTAACAGCTTAGGGCAGGCTGTAGGAGGGGGAGGCTGGGGGGGAGGCTGGGGGACACTGTGCCAGGCTGACAGATGTTTGACTGAGCTGCAATGGGTATGTCTCACTACTCGCAACTTCTACTTCTTGGTTCACTTTTTAAAACACAAACCTAAGAGTTTGTTTTAATTAATATTTCAGGCCGTCAGTGACCCGAAACTACAGTGTATGACATCCTGTCTGATCCATTCATTACTTCAATTAGGCACTCAGCTGTTATGATATGCACCCTGAATGGCACAAAGGTCACAATATGTCCGGTTAGTGGTCCCAAGTGGTGTCAAGTCTACTAAAAGAGGCTCATATAGTTCCTCAGCTGCCTCAACCCTGCGGCCATAAACACACAAGTAGTTTTCCAGGACAGATTTCCAACTTTGAAAACCAGAAAATCTCACAAACACTCCTGGAAAACGTTTCACCTGCTTTGACAACAGCTGCAGAAAGGAAAGAGGCGCTACAGTTTATAAAAAAGGAGCTGCAATGAATATTTTCATTGTCAGCGTTTCTCTTGATTATTTTCTCAATTAATCAATTAGTTATTTGGTCTATAGACTGTCAGAAAAATGTTTCCCAAAGCCCACGATGACGTCTTCAAATGTGTTGTTGTGGCCACAGTCCAAAGATATTTATTTTACTGTGAAAGAGGAGGAAAAAAACAGAAAATACACACATTTAAGAAGCGGAATTCAGAGAACGTTGACCTATTTTTTCTTAAATAATACTCAAAACAATTAATCAACAAAATAGTTAGCGATCAATTCAATAGTTGACGACTAATTGATGAGATAGAGTCGTTGCACCTCCATTGAAAAGCCTGATGTTTGCTCTAAAAGTCTTTAGTTCGTCCACAAAAACACTTCAGGCCTGTTAGAATCTGGAGGTGTGCTCTTTGTGCAATAATCATCATTAATATCTGCCTTATCTAAGCTGGAGTTCAGGTCAGAGGCAGCCTGAGAATGCAACATTGTCAGAAAACAACCCAGACATTTACAGGTTATGAATTAGTTTTTAGAGCTGCAACCATTAGTCTGCCCAACGGACAGAAAATCAATCAACAACTATTCTTATAATTGTCATTTTTCAAGCAAAACTGTCAGATATTCTGTGGCTTCAGCTTCTCAGATGTGAAGATCTGCTGCTTTTCTGTCATGGTTGACAGTAAATTGAAAACTGGGGCTTTAGACCCTGTTGACCTGATCACCTTGACCTCTGAGCAGCTGTAATCGGCATTTTTTTCTCAGTTATTTCTTTAATACAATCATTTAACGTTTTCTTTTCTTTCAGGCACTATATGGTCTCGAACATAAGAAATGTTAGTAATTTCTGAAACAGGGTGGTCCCTCACATCTCAAGCAAAGTGGAAACCTCTGGTAATGCTGCTTTCAAAAAAGGAGCTGTAAATACTGATATTTTTAAAAGTAGATTAGAAGTCCTGTTTGTTTAGACAGGTTTTTATGTAGTGTCTTATAAAGTTATATTTCCTAGTGCTTGTATTACTCAATAGTTCTTTTTGGTTGATATCTTAAGTTTGTATTGAAATCTATTTTGTGTCGTATTTTATTATCTGTATTTTTTGGTTTATCGTTGTCTTCTTAAGTAGGTTTTAGTCAGTCTTGTTAAACATCTGGAAATGCGTTTGATTTGTATCATTTGATTTTTGATCGCAAATCAAAGCCAATATCTGTCACTAAAATGGAAACTGTTTGTATCTTCTCTTTGTTCAGCCCTACGGTAAAATGTTAGAAAATGGACAAAGGTGTCAGTCAGTGTTTCCCAAAGCCCAAAATGATTAATGTCTTGTTTTGTCCACAAACCAAAGATATTCAGTTTACTGTCATAGAGGAAGAAAACAATACTACTCCTTTAATCTATTAGTTTAATAGTTGACAACTAATCTATTATTTTAGAGCTCTAATGCAGAGCAGCTGAAGTTACAGTAGTAGCCTTGTGATATGGAAAATCAGTTTCAATATTAACTAAACGAACTACAAACTAGGGCTGAACAATTCATTCAACGCTGAACTGTTTGGGTCATTTATTGTGATTTGCAGTATAATATTAAAGTAGCGCTGCAGCTAGCAATTACTTTCACTGTTGATTACCCTGTTGAGTATTTTCTTGATCAACTGTTTGGTCTGTATTTTCTTTGGAGTGCTTTTGTGCTGCCCTTTGTTTTTAAAAGTGCCACATAAATAAAGTTGGTTTTTTTTTTTACTAATATTAAGTGGAAGAAATGACAAAAATATATAATTAAGCAAACAACCATCTAAAGAAAGCAAATAGTGTTAAATTAATTTTCAGCTGCATAAATTCATAAAAATATGAAGGAACTAGTGTTATTGTTATTTTTTCCTGTGGATACTGTATATTACCTGGCAGTCTAATCTACTCTAGTCTAATTTCCCAATTAAAAAAAGAACAAGAACACTGGCAGACAGAAATTAAATACCAATAAATGGCATTAAAAGAGAGAAATAAAACAACACGGAGCGCCCTCTGTGTAGTTCAGTGTATCACTTGTCGTGTTACAGACTTCTGCTGCCACCCTGTGTTCACTGCCTGCAGTTACAACCATGATCTTACACTTCTCTGTTCTGTTGTATCTAACTAAATACTCCTAGATAAAGTATGTGCTATATCATATTCTATTTACAGCATTTGATCTCAGCAACAGTAGACAAGCAGAAAACTGTAACCTAACTGTAACTAACTGTAAACTTTGTAAAAAATAAATAAATAAATGAAGTATATACACTAAAAAAAATAACAAAACAAGTCACCAGCAACAATATAAAAGCTCATAGCACCATGAGTAAATTTAACAATAGTTAAACAGTTCCTACAGTTACCCCACAGAGAAGGAAGAAACAAATGAAGTAATAAAAAAATATAAACATTTAATAATTCTAACTTTAATAAATATAAAACATAATGCAGACAATAACACTTTAGTAAGGAGGTGGAGACTTGACAGAGCTGCACATCATGGAGGAAGAAGCAGTGTAGAGTCACATCCAAGACAGTTTGAAACAGAAATGGAAAACTTTTAACAGGGAAAAAAACTCTATGTATGTAACTTTGATGCACAGTGATGACTTTTAGGTGTTAAATCAATGACTGAAGAAGGAAATGTTTATTAATTTGATTTAAATCCCACATTTCCACCTTTTGATTCTGTGCATGGTCTGAAATCATCAGGCAGAGGTCTTTCATGTTTCTCCAGAGGCCTCACTGAAAACTACAGCAGACAGAGTGTTTCCAGTCAGAGGCCTGAGGCTCTGGATCCACCTGAAATCAGGCTGTTCGTCTTTGATTCTGAATGTCTACTGATTTTTGTTGGCTTTATCTGTCTGAAAATCAAATAATTTTCATATTTTCTGCCCTATTTCATTTTAGAAAAAGACTTTTAATGTCATTATAAAGTGACATAAAATATAAAGTAGCGCAAAATTTAGTAAACGTATCCAGTTACTTCCACCAGCTGGATTTCAGTGATCGATATTAATTAACTGGTTAAATGTGACAGAAGATGCTTTATAAGTTAAAACTGTAGTGGAAGGCATCACTGCAACAGCTGCCATAAAGCATCAAAAGCTTCATGCATTTTTTAATGATCAAATTTAAATAGCAAAAACGCACCTGTAACTTGGTTATCTATCTATCTATCTATCTATCTATCTATCTATCTATCTATCTATCTATCTATCTATCTATCTATCTATCTATCTATCTATCTATCTATCTATCTATCTATCTATCTATCTATCTATCTATCTATCTATCTATCTATCTATCTATCTATCTAAGTCAAAGAGACTATCTTCTAAAAACATTCTTTTAACTCTTTTATCTCTTTTAATAATTTCTGACTGATATGATTTTTGGGGGCCATTATTGATTATTAGTAATCAAGGAGACAGATCACAGATACTTAAACAACTGCAGTAATAATGAAAGTCTTGGTGTCAAGTTTGGAGAAAACACAACTCCAACATGAAACTTAATTAACCTGGCTTTGTTTATTAATGTTTGACTTGTGTTTAATTAAAGGAGAACTTTCCAACATTAATCCTTCAGTGCTGACTGGCTGTTACTCTTGATTTGTAACTGATTTACAGTTTTTCCTCAGTCTCTTTGGTGCATTTCTCTAATCAGAATTAAATTCTCATCACTGTTAGTTCAACCTCCACAACATTTAGTCATTTGTGCACATCGTAGTAGCAGCTTCCCATTCCTTACAACAAACTGCAAATGCTTTTGGACATGTATCAGTTGCTTTCATACAATTTTCTGCTGTTTTATAACATTATTGTTTGCTTATGTCATGTCAGTCTAAATGAACTCTACTTATCAATGCTGAATAGTCGTTCCCTATAGAACTAATATTCCTCATTACATTGTTTGAGTCATTACATACAAAAATGTTGAACTCATTGTAAAAATCTGTCCAGCTCCTCCTCGCTGCATTGCAAGGGATGATATTCGCTGTGATGTAGATGAAAATATGAGGCCAGACAGACAGGAACATCTGGATGAATGATTTACAGTACTGTGTATGTTCAGTTCCAATATGTACTGAAATATTGTTTACAGTTGTGTACAGCTATACCCAAAGGGTGTTTCTATTGTTTGTTGTAAATAAGTGTGTATTTTTCTTTTGCACAATGCTGAGAACAAATCAGAATTGCAAAGAGTTCTCTATATGCAGTAAAATGTGAAGCATGCATATTCAGTGTCTTGTACTCAGTGACACTAAATACAGTAATGTGTAACTTTACTGTAGTTTTCAAATGGCTGTGCAAATAGTGCACAGAGCTGTCTGGAGCATTTTCAGGTAATGTCACCAAGATCTGACTTTTCTTGCATTTGAAAACACTTCCAGAGTAAACTGTCAAAATGAAAACATGATAAAGCCATTTGACTATCTTGTTCATGAACAATGGAGTCAAGACTTTTCATCTTGATGATACTTTCACTGACATGAATATTTGTGTTTGAGGAATGAACTGTCCATTTTGAGCAAGTGACACGCTTTTGAAGGTTATCAACTAGGTTTTGCAGTTTGTACTAATTGTTCTGAGAAATGCACTACCTGCTGTGCAAATGTTAACAGTGATGTGAGAAATGCAGCAAAGCAACAGAGAAAAACTGTAACAGTGCTGTGGGCAGGACGTTGATCGACATCAGAGCTGTGACAGAGACGGCTGCATCACAGCCAAAGCAATGCATTTTAAAATGTATTCATTTCATGGAGAATCTGTTCCTGCTATTTCAGATAATCTAAAAAATGATGAATATCTGATCCAGTAATCAACTGACCCCTTTTTGTAACATGGGAACTGAAAAATCACATTATTATTTCAAAGTAACATAAAATTTAAAAAAATAACTGGGTAAAGTAGCTCAAAATTAAGTCTAGTTGAGTAAAAGTATGAAGCTCCTTCTCACCACTGGATTGTGATGAGTGTTTCAGTGATACATTTCAACTAACAAGCCAAATTTAGGACAGCACTAAAGTTTTTATTTCCCTGGGCCATTTCTAACATCATTCCCTCTGGTATTTCTAATAAACTTCTTCATCAGCTCCAAATCATCCTAAACTGCTGCTTGGATCATCATTAACACGAAGCTGAGCAACACTAGCAATACCACTTTTTACAATGCTTAAAATAACAAGCTTTCTTTAAACCTTTTTGTCTACAATTCTACACACCGTGTGTTGTATCTTACAGTTTAGGTACAATTATCCATCATGCCATGTCTGTACATGTGTAAGTAGTACATAGTTAGTAGTTGTTATCTTTTTTATTTTTATTCTACTTTTGTATCTCTTGTCTTGTTCACTTTTATCTAGCTGCTGTAAACATGTCAGTTTCCCCACTGAGGGATCAATAAAGCTGATCTTATCTTAAGTCCACCGATCACATTACATCCCTCCTCATACAGCTCCACTGGCTCCCTGCTCAACAATAAATACACTACAAGGTTCTTCTGTTCACCTTTAAAGCCTCCATCACCTGACTCCCTGATGCTTTCAACACCTTCTCCTCTGCTGTCTGTCAAAGGTTTTAGACTCACCCTCATGAGAGTCAGAGCCCTCAGCTGCTCTGCACCACGACACTGGAACTCACTACAGCTACACCTGTCAGCTGGACTGTGTTTCACAACTCAAATCACAGCTCAAACACACTGGTTCAGAAGAACATTTTCATTATGACTTTAATGTAACTCTCTCATGTCACATCCCTCTATTGTGTTTTTCATGCTTAATTTCAGTCTTATGCCAGATGTTTTAGAAGACATTCTTATGTGTTTTGCAAGGTATCAGCAAATAAAATTAAACTCAAGTAAAGTAGCTCTAAATTGAGTAAATAGTACTCCAATGACTAAACTTAAGTAAAAGCTAAAAGTTGACTTTATTATTTCTCCCCTATGCAAATCTCCTTATCAGTTAGGGTTTTGAAAAATCCTGTTGATATTTTTATAGTGACATAAGACAGAAATACTCCAGTAAAGTAGCTCAAAATTAAGTAAATGTCAGTAAATGTACTTAGTTTCTTCCCACCACTGAATGAAGTTAAGTATTTTAGTCCAAACTATGAACTGACAGAGACAATTTTGAATAATTTTAAAAAATAATTTAAAAAAATCCTGTTAATATAATTTATAGTGACATGAGACAGAAATACTCAAGTATCTCAAAATCAAGTAAAACGCGTAAATGTACTGAGTTTCCTCCCATCACTGGATTACGGTGTTTCAGTGATTAAACAGGTAAAAACTGACTTCAATTTTCTGCCCTTAGAAGCACTATATGAATGAGGTTTTATAAATCCTACTATTTTATAGTGACATATAATGGAGATACTCAAGTAAAGTATCTTAATAAATGAGGTGAAATCGAGTTTCTTCCCATCACTGGTGTACAGTGAGAGTTTCAGTGGTACATTTGAACTAACAGGTAAAAGCTGACTTTAATATTCTGCCCTTATGAATGAGGTTTTATAAATCCTATTATTTTAAAGTGCGGAAATACAAATACTCAAGAAACGTAGCTCAAAATTCGGTAAAACTCAGTGACTGTACTTATGTTTCTTCCCACCAATAGAGAACAGTGAGTATTTCAGTAGTAAATCCTCATGAAAACATTAAGTGTGACAGAAGATGCTGGTTAAACCGTACCGTAGTGGGAGACAGCAGCTGCGCATGCGCACTGCCTCCTCTCCTCCTGCCTCTCCTATGACTGACCGTTAGTGACCTCAGTCTCCGCAGCAGCACAACTTGGACCGGACCGGACGACAAACGGAACACGGGGAGCGATGGCCGGGATTTTCGGGAAGATCTTCGTGGGCATTTACGTGGAGATCAAACGGAGCGACGGTACGTAGCTAGCTCCGCTCACACACACCGCTCTCCATCAGGCTGGTCCGGAGGAGAGCAGCTAACTCACCGCAGCGGGGTTCCTGCTAGCTAGCAGCGGCTACATCACCTTCTCCGCAGCGTTTTCACCGGGATGTGTCGGTAAAAAAAACCCGGCAGAATGAAGCGTTAGAACACTAAAACCGACAGCAGTGTTGCTCTGTGACACGCTGCTGTCCTCTGTCAGTCATGCAGACACACGCCGGTGGGCCGGCCGGACTGCCGGGCAGCAGGACGGGCGGCTCCGTCCACCTGTGCTGCGGTCCGGCCGTGAATAGTGACACCTGCCCCGGTCGCTCCGCTGCTCCCATCATGGCTGAAGCCCCGGTAGAGGACGGGATGCCTGCAGCAGCTGCACTGCATCATCCAGCAGTGGCCTGTGAATGTGAGGGAGGGCTGCACGGGGCCTCTCCCCTCTCACTGACACTGAAACAGCCCGTGTATTACATCTGCTCCTTTTTATGGCTGTAAAAATTTGTATTTTCATTATTGATTGATGACAAAGAATCCAATCACCAGCCAGTAAACGCGGCTCTTTAAGCTGTGCAGCACACTTGGTGAATGACAGGGGAAGTGTAATGATCATGTCTGATCAGCCACACCCATCAGCAGGGCTAATGATGGCTTTCACTGTCGATTCTTCTCTCGTTAACCGATTAGTTGTTTGCTCTATAAAATGTCAGAAAATGGTGAAAAATATTGATCAGGGAGGCCCACGATGACAGATGTCTGCTTTTGTCCACCACAATAGAGCTGCAACGATTAATCCATTAGTTGTCACCCATTAAAATAATTGCCAACTATTGTGATCATTGATGAATCAGTTTGAGTGAATTCTTAAGATAAAAACCTCTAAATTCTCTGATTGCAGCTTCTTAGATGTGAATATTTTCTGGCTTCTTTCCTCCTCTGTGACAGTAGACTCAGTATCTTTGGATTTTGGTTAGAAAGACATTTGAGGGAATCATCTTAGGCTTTAGGAAACATAGATATGATAGATATTTACTGAAATTTTTTTGACTAAACAGCTGCTTGATACTTGAGAAAATGGACGGATTAATAGACAATGAAAATGGTCATTAGTTGGAACCCTTGTCCACAGTCCAAAGATATTCAGTGTACTGTCCTAGAGGAGGATAGACACCAGGAAATACTCACATTTAAGAATCTAGAAACCAAGAAAAATTACGTTTCTTTAAATAAAATACTCAACTGCTTAATTGATTATCGAAATAGTGGGTGATTAATTTGCTAGTTGACAAGCAACGGATTAACGGATTATTCTAATGCAGAGTTGAAGAGAAGTTAGACAAGTAGAATTGTAATGTGTAAAATCAGAATGGCAATATGAAGTAAATAAAGCACAAACTAGGGCTGAACAGTTAATTAAAGTCTTATTAAAATCACAATAAGGTCAAGTGCAGTGTTGAATAGTATGGGGAAATTACAGTTTTGCTGACTGATATTGGTATGTAATATAAAGTGGAACTAGATCAGCTCTTGGGGCTATAAAATGTAAGAAAATGTCGATCAGTGGTTCCCAAAGCCCAAGATGACAAATGACTTGTTTAGGTTACAACCCAAAGATATTGGGTTTACTGTGATAGAAGAGGAAAGAAATCTGAAAATATTTATATTTAAGAGGCTGGAATCAGAGAATTCCGAGTTTTTTTCCTAAAAATATTAAAATCCATAAGTGATTATCAAATTAGTTGAGTGATTATTTAATAGCTGTCGATTAACTGATGAATCGTTGCAGTTCCATCCATGAGCATCTCAGTTTCCTTATCATAGTGTTTAAATTGAGTCTGTAGAGACTAGAAATGAAAATCAGCAGACACTGACACTAGCTTATCTCCTGTGGTGAAAAATCTGCACAGTCAGAGATACTGGGTGTTAGTTTCACGGCTCATTGCTTGTGTTAACGTTTGCCTCTGATTTAAAGCTCGAGTAGCACATACATGCTGTAGGCTTTGCCTTTACAGCCCCATGCAGCACCGAGCAGCCTAACCTCTCTCTGCTTCCTCTGCAGGACGAATACACCAGGCGATGGTCACATCACTGCATGAGGACAACGAGAGTGTGACAGTGGAGTGGATCGAGAACGGGGACACCAAAGGGAAAGAGGTGAAGCTGCTGCTGCTGCACTCAGCTGCACTTTATGACACTAGCTTCTGTTAATATATCCTGGAATGCAGTGATTTGTATGTGGTTTGTGTTCATCGTGCAAGTGTGACAAATGATCTCATGAACGTCTGTCAGAGTTTCTGGAAAGCAATTTGTGTGCCAGCAAAGCACAATTCATTGCTTTTCTTTTCTTGTCTTTAGTTTTCTTTCTGCCGCTGCAATTAATTAAAGCATTCAAAAGTAGGCCAGCAACAAGAGGGCAGACTATCATTTAGACATGTCTGTAAATGTTTAACTCCTCTGTTTATGACATCCCCTATCAAATTTAAAACTGAAGTTCAGACCAAACCTGAAAAAAAAGAACTTTCACCAGTTCGCACCATGTAGACAAAAAGAGTATCAACAAACATTGAATCTAGATCATCCTGAACATTTTTAGATGATGCTGGTTGTATGTTTTTGACTTGCTGTGTTTTGTTGTGTGTTTTTTCTTTGTTCTGTAGAAAGAGGTAATGTCCTGTCCCTTTTGGATATTATGTCAGAAAAAAATATGTACAGTAGCTGATAACAAAACACTATGCCACCAGCTATGTTTGCCAGTTTAAAGGGTAATTTTGCAAGTCAAGGAAGTTGCAGTTTGTCATAAATACAGTAAAATACTACAGATGTTTTTTGTTGAACTGCTCAACTTGTACTTACACACTATTTATGTCACCAACAAAGCCGTCACTAGTGCTGACTGGGAAGAGTTTAATTAGCAAATCGCAAAGGTTGCAGTTTAGGATATACATTATGCAGTGGGTCTCACTTCCAAAGTTTAAACTGTCAAGTCAATAGTTTTACAAATCCATGCTCCAGATCTTTCGATCCAAGTCATGACCTTGGCATATGAATGAAGATAAAATGAGGATGAGATCATCTATCTATCTATCTATCTATCTATCTATCTATCTATCTATCTATCTATCTATCTATCTATCTATCTATCTATCTATCTATCTATCTATCTATCTATCTATCTTGATTTTCAGTGGCTCCAATATGATTTTTTATATGTACTGTATATAGTGTCATCACGTAGTTTGTCCTGCAGAGCAGCTCTGACTCTGATGTTTACAGTGTTCTCAGCATGGTCTGCCGGACATGTAGCAGAGTACATGTCACAGCTGAGCAGACAGCGGTGAAGAGAGGCTAATTAGTTTTTGAAATACACTGTTGCAAAGTTAATGAACAATCACATCAGTTTTACTTCTCGATGTGAGTCTAACATATGTTTGTATATGCATAAAATAAAATCAATGGTATATCAATACTGACATTTTTCCACCCTAACATAACACCTTTCAGCCTTAGCTAGGTTGTACAAAGCCTTTACAATGTATTTTCCATCCACATAAACTCACAAATTAATGGCAGCAGAACTCTAATACAAGGCTCTCAGCTGCCCTCAGGAGCAACTTGGGGTTCAGTATCTTGCCTGAGGACACTGCAGCACATGGAAGGGCCAGCGGTGGAACCACCAACCTTAAGATTAGTGGACAGTATTGAAAAAACAATAGATAGCAGACATTAAACAATCTACATACCAGAGAAAAACACCCCTCTAAAGCTGCATGTTTGGTTACTAGCAAAGTTAATCTCAGAGAGATTGTGAATAGTCTTATTCTTAATTGAGGATCAGATCTTTGGTACTCTGATTTCTCTTCAGCTCTCTACACTCAGGCTCCCTTGATCGCAGTTAGCTGAGATGACCTGATTAAATACAGATCATTATATTAATAAATAATAACATTATCTGCATCTCGTTTCTTCTTCAGATCGACCTGGAGAGTGTGTTTGCTCTGAATCCAGATGTTGCTCCTGATGAAGAGATCCCACAGAGTCCTGAAGCTCCTCTTCCTCCCTCCAGTGTTGCCAAAACCAGTAAAGTCCCCAAGGTCTGCTCCCACCAGCAGCTACCAGTCATCAGCCACTGTTACTCATACATGGCCTGTCTATAGGTTATTAAATATGATAGGAGGAAACTGCACTGCATTTGTTTTTCAAAAATGTTGAGACATTTTTGTTTTTATTTTCAAAGGGAAAAGTCTTTAAATACGGTCAAACACAGGTACTTCAACTTGGAACTGCAAACAACCAATCAGAACCAAGAATTATTGGCAGCCAGTTCCTGAAAGGACAGCTAATCACTGTTGTCATTAGTAAATAATCTGGGCATTATTTTCTTGATTTAACAATTTTGCCCATAAAATTGTGGAAATTAGTAAAAAACTGGCATACACAGGCTTTGTTTTGTCTGAACAACACTCCAAAAGACAAAACTGCTAAATTTATAGTTTTAAAAAATCAGAAAAACAGCAAATCCTAACATTGCAGGAGCTGGAAGCCAGTAATTGTTGGCATTTTTTTTTTGTCTAAAATGACTTAAATGATTAATCAGTTAACTAATTGATTAATCTGCTAAAGGTTTGAACTGTAGTTCCTGGATTAACAGCTTTTATTGGATTGCTAACAAAAACAATCTGTTCAATTTAAAACATCTGTCAGATTTGTAACAGCTATAAAATGACAATTTAATGAACTAGGGTTTTAAATATTTACAGATGCAGATTAATTGGACTTTTATGGTATAAGTTGCAATCTTCTGAGCTCTGTACAGTTGTCTGTATACCTTTAGAGAACCCAAATACAAATGGAAATCACTGTTAGCAACAGAAAGCTTCTTCATTCTGTGTGGAAGCAGGTGTTTCACATCTTAAACACTTACTTATTGTTGGTTTTCCCAAACACTCTTTGATACATAAAAATAAAAATCTCAGTCTTATGTCGAGATCAGTCAAGGAAATTAGTGCAAACTGCCTTAAAATCCTGGAGAATTTGTAAACAGCATCTGTTCATCTCTGTTATCGTCTTTCAGACCAGACGGATTACAGCGATACCCAAGGCTGAAAACGCTCCACGGGAGAACAGAGGTATGTTTGATTTCAACCTACTGACCCACTAACTGAATCTGAGGGAACTTACTCCATGTGTTGCTTAAATCGCTGCGACTTCCCGCTGACATACAGCTTTCAAAAGTGTTTTTATTTACTACTTGAGCACAGTGGGTGTCTCCCTCATATCTGTTTTGGGTATAAAAATGTATATTTATGTGGAGCAGAGCAAGTGAAGGCATCAGAGGCACAGACTTATTCTTTAAATGATTGTAGATCTTATTTGTCACTGCTCATTGAGCCTTATGTAAGAACCACTAGTATGGAAGGTTTGTTAGGTGGCAGGGTGTACGTCAACATCATGGACCAGGGTCTTTTCCAGCTTTTTTGGGTTGTTATGCCAGGTCTTATTTTGGCATCTCTAATTCCGAATCTCCCTCTATGGCCAATGATTAAAATTAAAAAAATCTCATCTGTGTATTAAAGTTACATATTTAGATGTTTTTTCCATGAAAATCATCTTCCTTTCTGCCTTAAAATGAAGCCCCTACCTCTCTCTATACCCTCCACTCCCCGCTCACTGCAGCTTGAGCACAGCAGCTCACCTTCAACTCTCTACTCGACATGTTTGAACCAGAAGACGATTGTGAAGAAGAGGAATGACATGGAAAGTTCTAGGCCAGTTGACAGGATTAGTTAGTCAAGTTTGTTGTGTAGGAAACTTTGGAAGTCTGAATGTTATCAGACACTGTGGTTTTCATGGTACAAATACTCAGTCATGGTGTTGACCTCCTATTTTGCTCATGATATGTCTTTAACAATGTAAAACACACCATTTGGACATGTTACCGAGATACAAAGCTTGCTAGGGGAGATGTTAATGTCAACTCTCAGGGTGAACTTCGGCAAGAAACCTCCAATCACTGAGCTTTAATTCTAAATTACACTAATGGAGGCTGACATTCCTCTGTGTGTTGTGATCTGCAGCTTGTATCTGTTCACTTCTGAATACCTGGTCAGTTTTGTTTGTATTCAGCAGTCGACTGGCTTCTTTATATCAGTGTCAGTGAGGGCCATGAGTGTTGTTGTATTTGGACCCATCTCCCTTGACAAATACAGTCAAACACAGGTACTTTAGCTTAGAACTGCAAACAGTCAATCAGAATCAAGAATTATTGGCAGCCAGTTCCTTACTCACCTGACCTGGCACCATCTGACCTCTATCAGGCTTCTGTCTGGTTCCCACTTGCATGGTCGCCATTTTCAGTGATGATGAGTGGTGATTCATGTTGTTAAGGAGAATCCGAAGCGAAGAAACTAGCCAAGTTTGAACGACAGTGGACCAAGTGCATTGAAGTTAAAGGAGACAATGTTGAAAAATAATGCCAGAAAAATCTTTCTCCTGTGACTTTTGGAAGTGCCCCTCGTGTAAAGAGGCTAAAACAAGAGTGCTGTGATCATGTTTCTTCGTTCTGATTGAAAGCCTGGCAGCTTAGTTCTGTACAGTCTGAAGTCGATCAAAAGATGTTTTTATTCAGGCAGATAAAGATTTTAATTTTTACTGGAAGTGCATAACAGTTTCAAATGTGGGTTATTGGTCTCTTTGATAACTGTTAATGTGTATCAGCCCTGAAAAAACAATACCAATAGACCCCTGGTTTTAAAATGTGCTATATAAATAAACCTGATTTGATTCTAATTTGAAAGAAAAAAAAGGCAGCTCCTTTTACTTCACAACCCTGTCAATTTGGATAAAATGAGCACTTTTTTGTGCAGTTATGAGAGTTTGGTAAACACAACATGGAACACTCAGACAAGTAGAGCTTGTGATTAAGGATGTATATGCAAAATGTTCTTGCATGAGGCTCAATGTCACTGTGAGCAGTTTGGACAGAAACTGGTCATTATAATGGTTTATTTTGTTTTTTTTATTATTTGGGTTGAACTACAAATGAGTGATTATAAAGGCCTGTGTGCTCCTCAGCTGCAGCAGTGGGAACCACCCGGGCCCGTCCCAGCCAGCACAGCCAAGCTGCAGAGCCGCCTCCACCCGCCATCGCTCCCCAGCCTGCACTGAACCAGGCGCTGATGCAGCAGCAGAACGGTAACACACTCTGTCTGGATACTCCATGTCAGAGGTGATTCATGTCCACTTGGCTCTGTTTTGTCTTCGCAGAGACACTTGGATTTAGTTTCCAGCATCTCTGCTGTTGTTTTGTGGTGGAGGGTACGCTCTATCGCTCTATCTGCAGCAGCCAGATAGAGTGATGTCATGCTTCCACACAGCTGTGTGTTTGAGGGCGTCAAAGGCTCTTTCACTGGCTGTGGCTTCATACTACAGCACTTGTTTTAGTTTTCCTCTGTGGCTGCACGAATTACCATAAATCTGGAAATGAAATCAACTCTTCAGATGTAACACTTGACACTTCAGAATAACTTCAAAGCAAAAATCTGTTGTTTTTGTATGCTTTACTATCAATTAATCAAATTAGCAGACAAAGACAAACAATGAATTGATTCTAATTATCTGTCTACAGCGCCCCCCGCTGTTTGGACACCAGCATGGCCTGTTTATTTACATGTGAAACAAGCTGCTCATTAACCAAAAAAGGAAGAATGAATTAAAAAGAATGATTAAAAACCTTTAAGTTACAAATATGTAAAATTACAGGTTTATAGGTACTACTGTACACTACTGCATCTTCCAGCTACTGTTATATTTATATTACAACCTAATGCACAATGTGTACATAATGAACTTTGGTACTTTTGCATATCAACCTGAAATTTAAATAAAGTTAAACAGAGTAATTTTATGCAAAAAAAAAAAGATTTTTGATGTAAACATTATCCATAGTTTTGTCTGTTCTTTTAACAGTTAACGTGTAAATTAATACATTTTCTTATAATGATATCTGTAATTTTGTAAAAGAGGGAACATCTGTAAAATAACAGTAAAATAGTTCAAAAAATGACATTTAAAAAGAAACGTGTCTTCAGTAGTGAGTCAGAAGTGGATTCTGGTCTTACCTTTAAATAATTTGGGCTTTTGCTGTTGATTATTCAGATGTTTATTGTTCTTCTTTTTCAGCACGGAGGAAATCCAACTGTGTGAAGGAGGTGGAGAAACTGCAGGAGAAACGAGAGAAGAGGCGTCTTCAGCAGCAAGAGCTCAGAGAGAAAAGGGCACAGGTGAAGACAAAACATATAAATATAACATGTATATTTCATTATTCTGACTTTATATAATAATAAAATGCCATTCTTAGAAGAGTTTATCCTGACAAAATTTTAGTCCTTAACATTTGAAAATCATCATCCCTTTTGTGTTCTGTTCCACTGCAGGAGGTGGACGTCAATCTACCGAACTATGAGATTATGTGTATGATCAGAGACTTCAGAGCCAGTCTGGACTATAGACCTTTAACCACCAATGATCTGGTGAGTTTAGAGCCACAGATACAACCAGTTAAAGGAGAGGAGGAGGTGGAGGAAAAGCAAAGGGAGAAAGGAAGGGATGAACTATTGAAAAAAAATGAAGGAAAAGAAGATAAAGAAGGAAAAGAGATAGAGAGTGAGAAGAGGAAAGGATGTGTTAGAGGAGAGGAGGAAGAACAGAAGTAGAAAAGGAGACACCGAAGGAGAAGATGAAGAAGGAAAGAGGGAGACAAGGAGATGAGGAGGTAGAGAAGAAGGAGACGGGAAAAGAGATAAAGAACATTAAGTGAAGGAGAGGAGGAATGGAGGAAATATAGAAAGAGAAGAGAATGCAAAGGATGGAGGAGGAGGAGAGGAGGAAATGATGAATGAAAGCAAAGCAAAGGAGGAGATAAGGAAATAAAAGGTAGCAAATGAGAGGAGGAGAGAAAGTGGTAGAGAGGAAGAGGAGGAAGAAGGAGAGGTAGAAAAGGGGAGAAAGAAAGGAGGAGATAAAGAAGGAAAAGAAGAGGTAGTGGAGAAGGAAAGGAGAGAAATGGAAGATAAAGGATCAATAGAGGAAGAAAGAGAGGAGGAGGTAAGAAGGAGACAAGGAAAGGAGAAAATAAAGGAGAGGAGCAAAGGAGATAGAGAAGGAGAGGAAGAAGTGTAAATAAAGAGGAGGAGGACACAAACCAGGTATTTTTTGTCATCACATTCTGTCTCCATCACTTCTGAAAATGTGGTCAGAGAACTAAAACACATGCAGTAAATACAAAGGTGTAAACACCACACACAGTTACCTGTCGATGTATTGATCTGTTGATGTATTGATCTGTCTTTCCTCTGATGTTTCAGATCGAGGAGCACAGGATATGTGTGTGTGTTCGTGCACGCCCCCTCAATAAAAAAGGTGAGATCAGCTGAATACAGCAGGTGTGTTCAGACAGACAGGTGACAGACAGAGAGCCAAAGTCTCTCAAAAAGGGCCTTTCCATTGAATACATATTCAGTCATGTCTCCACTAGAATTTTCATTGTTATTTGCCTTCAAGCTGCAGTGATTAGTCGAATAGTCAGTTAGTTGATCAACAGAAAAATTAATGAGCAACTGTTTTAACAATTGCAGAATCAAGTTTTTGGCTGTTTTTGCGGCTGTTGATTAACTGTCTGAACAACAATGAGCTTTGCTCCTGCTCTCTTTGGAACAACACAACTAGTAGAAGTAGAGAGAACTCAGAATTATCTTCTGTGCAGTCATGGCACAGAATTTAAATGAGACATGTAGAATATAGTAATTGTGATTAAGTATCACTGCTTAAAGCTCACAAGAAGAACATCTGTCTGTCTCTTCAGAGTTATCAGTGAAGGACCTGGATGTGATCACCATCCCCAGTAAGGACGTAGTGATGGTCCACGAGCCCAAGCAGAAGGTCGACCTGACGCGCTACCTGGAGAACCAGACTTTCCGATTTGATTACGCCTTCGATGAGAACTCCACCAATGAAATGGTTTACAGGTACACGGGTGTTGTTTTTCTGTGCTGCAGCTCTTCAGATTGAGTTCCTGCTGCTAATAAAGCCTCCTCTGTGGCAGGTTCACCGCTCAGCCGCTGGTCGAGACCATCTTTGAGCGAGGAATGGCGACCTGCTTTGCATACGGACAAACTGGAAGTGGAAAAACACATGTGAGTGCTTTGACTCTAGCTTGAGGAGAGATTGTTTTTAGTGTCACTTGTCATGCTGTAAAATTTATCTGCTTTTAGACGATGGGAGGAGACTTTTCAGGAAAGAACCAGGACTGCTCTAAAGGGATCTATGCACTGTCTGGTTAGTTTCTCCTTTACCACCGTCTTCACTGCTGGTTGCCACGTTTGACTGAACTCAGCTGAGCATCTGTTTTTCTCTCCCTGCAGCCAGAGACGTTTTTCTCATGTTAAAGAAGCCAAATTACAAGAAGCTGGATCTGCAAGTTTTTGCCACATTTTTTGAGATTTACAGCGGGAAGGCAAGTGTCTTAGCATGACTGAGAATTAAGTCAAATAAGGAATGCAGCAATATTTATTATTCATATCCAGTAGATAAACATTGCAAATGAAACACAATCAACAAATGTTTTGATAATCGATTTCAACATTTAAGTAATTTTCAAAGCAAAAACACCAACATTTCTTTACTTAAAACTTCAAAATAATTCATATTTGATGCTCGACATCCTGCTTTGTAATACAGACTTCAGGAGTGTTGGTTGGAGAAGAAAAACAAGTAACCCTATGAAATTATCTTGGGCTTAAGGGAATTAATAGAGACCCCTGACATTTTACAGACCAACTAATTTGATTTGAGAAAACATCCAGCAGCACATAATCAACAATACAAATAGCCATTAGTTTCCTTGGTTTTAGTATTTGAAACAGTGATGAACAAAACTGAAGTCACCACAACTATAAAATAACACATGGGGTATATTTGTATAAAACAAACAGCCATGAGAAGCTGTAGGTGTGTCAGAACATTTGACTGCTACAACACGAACAGTTCAAAGATCAAGACATTGTATATGTTGATATTTTTTGATTTTTAATTTATTTCCGATAAAAGTTAAATGTTCTCTTGGATAATGAATGTTTCCCTGAAGCTGGATGTGTGTTTTTCTTGCAGTGACTCAGTAAATGACGCCAGCTGTGTTGATTTGCATTTGAAGGTGTTTGACCTGTTAAACCGTAAAGCCAAGCTACGGGTCCTGGAGGACGGGAAGCAGCAGGTGCAGGTGGTGGGTCTGCAGGAGAGGGAGGTGAAGTGTACGGAGGACGTCCTCAAACTCATCGAAGTGGGAAACAGCTGCAGGTAAACACGGGAGGAGATCATCTTTAAACACAAAGGACGAGCAGTTTGAGAGCAGCTGGAGATGAACATGTTGTCTCCTTCAGGACGTCCGGCCAGACGTCAGCGAACGCTCACTCTTCTCGGAGTCACGCCGTGTTCCAGATCATCCTGCGTCGGCGAGGGAAGATGCACGGGAAATTCTCCCTCATCGACCTGGCGGGAAATGAAAGAGGGGCGGACACATCGAGTGCTGACCGACAGACTCGCCTTGAAGGAGCTGAGATCAACAAGAGCCTGCTGGCACTCAAGGTCTGTCCTCAGTACTTCAGTGTCTTTACTTTACTGCTGTGGCGCTGGTGGACAGTCACTATGGAGGAGGCACACTGGGTTGTTTTCTACACCTGCTGCTATTTTTGTCTCACTGTGTCATTGCTTCAATTACAATGGGCAAAGACAGACACATTAATGAAACAACAAGTCAGATGGTCCTGCTTTGCCTCCCCTAATCCGAATTTACTGTATTTAAAGAATTAGTTTTATTGCCAAGTAAGTTTTCATATATGAAGAATTTGATGTGGTTAATAACAGTACACACTGACAAATAGAGATTTGTAAAGAAGGATGAAAAAATTTGAAAAGCAAGTGTGCAAGTGAGTCAGTAGTGTTGCAAGACAAACAAGAATCAGGTGTAGCAAATCCAAGGTTTTATAAAAATAATAAAAGTAATATAAATATTTACATTGTGCAGGAATGTTCGCCAGACAAAATGACATAGTATTTAATGTAAATGAGTTGAGATGTGCAAAGGATAATAATAATCCCATTTAAAAAGCTGTGCCTTAACACATTGAGTCAGTGTGCATGGTGGTGCCAGAAGGAAGCAGCTCAAACTGAGGTGGGCTAATTTTGATATTACCCACAGCTAAAACGGTCATGTTCCTCAGGAGCCACGTTCTTGTATTTTTAAATAGTTTTTCATTTTTCCTGATGGAAACTGGAGATGTGAATACCAGTCCAAAACTCAGTATACCATCCATCCATCCATCCATCCATCCATCTATTATCTTCCACTTATCCAGGGCTGGGTCGCGGGCGCAGCAGTCTAAGCAGAGAGGTCCAGACTTCCCTCGCCCCAGACTCAGTATACCCAGATATCTAATTTAGTGACATGAAACAACACATCCTGTGCTATGACAACCTAGAATTGATAAATGTTTTCTATTTTTCATTGTTACATGATTTAATAATAAACGGCATTAGCTAACGTGTTATCAGAGTCGTTGTCTGATCGTTCCTTCCTGTGTGTGCTGTGATTATGTATTTGTGCAGGAGTGTATTCGAGCCCTGGGCAGAAACAAACCACACACTCCGTTTAGAGCCAGCAAGTTAACCCAGGTGCTGAGGGATTCGTTCATCGGAGAAAACTCCAGAACGTGCATGGTAGGAAACACCACCGCTGCATGTATCACTGTGATCTTATTGAACAGTCCTGGTGAATAACTGGCTGATGATTCCTCCCACAGATTGCGACCATCTCTCCTGGGATGGCGTCTTGTGAAAACACCCTGAACACGCTGAGATATGCCAACAGGTAAAACACATTCTTCTGACAAGGAAAAAGCTTTCCAGCACCAGGAATCACTCCTAACCTTTTTTCTCCAGTATGCTAATGTAAAAATCCTACGAAGAGTTGAAATTTAAATTTCAAATTTCATTGTCTTTTGAATCAAAACAAGTTATTTTAGTCAGTCGGCATCAGTGGCTCTACAGGACAACATAAAAATAACTGCTCTCGGCCTCAGACTCTGTCCAGCATATATGACTCTTCACTTTCTAAATGATCTGTTAAACTGACAAACATCATATATGTAATTCAATCAAGAGATAAGGTCCTATTGGACGGACAGGAAGAGGACAGGAAGAGGCAAGAAACATCTCATTGTCCGTTCAAAATAACACAACAGTAACAATTTCAGTCTTAAATAAACTGGTTCATGTTTGGGAGTCCAAACATTAGTTACCAGTATGCCTATATTTGTCGGAATCAATCTATATTAATGTATAAATAACGGCTTAACATTCCCATGATCCTCTGCTGCCTGCTCCTCTTGGTCATGTGTGTTTCTCTGTGTTTCTCTCTCCTGCCATGTTTCTCCAGAGTGAAGGAGTTTGGGATAAGTCCCTCAGACATTCCCTTCTCCCAGAGCGGGGGTGGAGGAGGTCGCTCTGAGCTCTCTCCTACTTACGAGTATGATCACTTCACCACGTCCCTCAGAAATACTCTGCCACCATGTTATCTGTATCTGTCATCCTCCACATGAAGCCGGGCAGACACTGGGCATTTTTATAGTCTTGTACTTCATGCAGCGAACGCGACACGTTTTAATCGACCATGTTTACTGTGTTCCATCTCAGTTAACTGGTCACAATGATTCTCCAAACGTCTGTCCACACAAACTAGTCTTTGCTCTACACCATGATTGATATGGTTTGCTTCTTTACTCACAAACGTACTGAGGAAACTTCATGCTGAATTCATGGACATTGGATGGTGGAATTGCTCAAACTACACATTGACAAAGCCAAATTAAATTTCTGACATGCCAGATGTCAAAATGATAAACTGAGATCCAGATCACTGATTTGTTCTGGACTTAATCAGGTGTAGTGACCTGCCAAACTACACATGAAGCCACATCCAGTGTGGCATCAGTTCGACCTGAGTCTGAAATCAGTCTGTAACTATGTAATGGTAGAAGCTGTGCAGCGTCTGCCTTGTTTTACCCATTAAGAACCACTTTCTGTTGCTTAACGTCCACTCATGTTAACCCACATCATTTTATTTACACTTCAGATCAACTCCTAGAATTCTTTTTTTGTTAATCCCATGAAAAGATCAAAACCATCAATGAATGTATCTTAATAAGGAATATTACTTGAGTTTGTTACTTAATTTATCACTTAATTCCAGTGTAAGTAGAACGTCTGCATTATTTGTCCTGTTATATATTCATTTTGCTTTGTTGTCTATCATTTGTTTGATCTGCTTTTATTTTTCCCAGTCTTGATTTCCCAAAACCTGCATCAAGTTCACCATCTTCTTCATGTTTCTCTGTTATAACTCACACAGTGTTGATCATAGGTTCCTCCCCTGGCCTGATGAGCAACATGTCATCAGCAGCACGCCTGCATATTGACATTACATACATGTTGTTGTTGCTCCCCTCAGCAGCAGTGACCGTCATCAGATTGTTTTGTGATGTGTTGTCAGGGTGAAGGAGCTCACAGTGGATCCTACAGCAGCCCTGGACAGCCGTCAGGGAGGACACATCACCCAGCTGGAGGTGCTGGAGGCTCAGTGGGGAGTCGGCAGCTCTCCACAGAGAGACGACCTGAAGCTGCTCTGTGAACAGAATGTAAGAGACTAAAGCAACTCTGGCTGTTGGCCCTTTATTTTTATTTCTTGGAAATTATGTAAGAGAATTTTCTATAATTAAAAGTTACATGGTTTTTTTGTGAAGTGTCAACCACAGTTTTCAGTTCATACCCAGATCTGTTGTTCTTTTGTTTTAGGAGGAGGAGGTTTCCCCGCAGCTCTTTACTTTCCATGAAGCCGTCTCTCAGTTGGTGGAGATGGAGGAGCAGGTCCTGGAGGACCACAGGGCTGTTTTCCAGGTACAGACGCCCACAAAAACAAAGCCTGGAGTAGGGCTGGACATTTGATTGATTTGCAGTTGAAATTGCAATTTGAAACAATGCAATTAGAAATTCAAGCTATACATTTTGCAGCACGTCTGACCCAGAGTTTAAAATGTCGTGTCAGTGGTTTTACCAAATGATGGTGTCCTTCTGGTGTGACAGTCACTATTCTAACTGTATCTCATGTCTTAATGCCCCATCACAAGTTGTAAATCTATTACACAGTGAATACTGAACTCAAGTAGGGTTTATCATCAAAATTATATTGCAAATAAAATCACAATGTCCGTCAGAAAAATTATAATTAGATATTTTCCCCAATGTTTTCAGCTCTGATGTGGAGTAATAAACCAAAATATCACTTGGTCAGAACTGAAATCTTACATTTACAAACAAAAACCTGGAGGAAATCAAACAGTTCTAGTCAGCACAGCTCTAACTTTAGCTGTAATAACTAAAGTTGTAATGTTTTTATTTTATCAGGAGTTGACCTGTTTTTTTCCTATTGATCATGAACTGATTTAGCTGCTGTTTTCATTTAAACATGTGGGAGAAAACTGAGTAACCCAAATGAGACTCAATCAATATGGACATTTTTAATATAACAATAAACTACAGAACAACCATGGAGGAACCAATAACTAAACTTAGTTTCAGTAAATGCTAGCAGCTAGCTTTCACTTGATAGTGTTCTGACTTCAGCTTGTAGTTTACTGCCTTTCTATGGCGTCAGATTGTGATAGAAAGTCAGTTAGAGGTTATATCTTAGCCAAATATGTAGTTACTGAGTTTAGCCTTTGTGGGGCAGTAAGACGTTTCTCTGTCACACCTGATTCCAAACTGAACATATTTGGTTTTAGACAGTACAAAAATGTCAGGTTGAGCTCAGGGATTTTGGAGTTTTTTGACTACTGGTTATAAGGTTCATCGGGTTACTGTGAACTCCAAGCAGTTCCTCTGTGTTTTTTTTTCTCCTGTCACATTTTTATTCATCAATTATGGGCTTTTTCTCTGCAACATAAAGTCCTGCTTCTCTAAGGAAACAACACAACCATGACTAGAAGGAGAGCGAACTCAGACCAGTCTTCTATGCAGTTGAACAGTTTAGAATAACACAAATCATAACAATAAAAACACAAAGGTTATTATTTGTTTTACAGAATAAAAAAAAACTGGAATCAGCATGTGTAACATTTTTCCAAATGTCCATAGTTTTACCAACACTGGGAAAATGGTAACTCTACATACTCTAGATATTTAACTACAACTATTTTATAACTTCTACAAACTCAAAGTTCACACTGCTCTGGACATGAAAGATGCATGAGAGCATGGTGTTGATGCTTTACCATGCTGAATGAATGAAACTCTTTTTGAACCATGCTGCATTTATTTTATTGATCAAATATGTCATATTTTCCTCTCAGTATCTCTAATTTGTTTCCATACTCGTCTCCTCTCTGCTCCCTGTCTCTGAATTTTCTGTCTATAACAGAATATGATGGCTTTCTTTTTGGCGGGTCATGTTGATTATAGTGATTTTGATTAAATATTATGATTTTAAGCTTCAATTTGTTAATTTTCCTAAAAGAACAGCACATCACACATGATTCGTTCAGTTTCTGACTGATAAATGGGGTATTTGTGGTGATTTTTTTACAGACAGCATTATTCAATCCTGCTGGCAGGTTTTGAGGTATAGAGCGTTAAACTTCAGCTCGTTCTTTACAGGAGTCGATCCGCTGGCTGGAAGACGAGAAGGTGCTTCTGGAAATGACGGAGGAGGTCGACTACGATGTTGAATCTTATGCAACTCAACTAGAACAGATCCTGGATCAGAAGATAGACATCCTCACTGAGCTGAGAGGTAAAATCTCTCATCCAGTCAGCAAGTGTTGAGCTCCTTTCAAACGTGTTTATTAAACACAAAAACAGCACAAGTCTTAGCTTAATGTCAGCAGATTAGCATGAAAACCACAGCAGCACAAAATATAAATATGATTTGCTGCCTTCTGCTTTCATAAATTTAGCATTTCAGTCTTTATCTCTTTTGGACAGAAAAGATAAAACCAAACCACGTCAGATCAGTCCGTAAAAGCTGTTTTTATAGAGCAGAGCTTAAAAGCAGCCGTAATAATCTGATCAAAAGCTTCTTCCGCTAATATGAAGCTTCATTCGAAGCAGCTGTGTGGATGAAGAAATGAGTTTCAGACTTAAACTGAACCTATGAGCTTCTGTAACTCTACAATCAAATGAAAGACGGCATGTAAAACCTGATATTAAATAATCTCTAACTGAGGATCCTAGCATTGTTGTGTTTCATGTCTGAAAGTGCTTCAGAGATGGTAAAGAGCCTAATAAAACATGTGATGTTCTCTCTTGTTTCAGATAAAGTCAAGTCTTTCCGTTGTGCTCTCCAGGAGGAGGAACAAGCAAGCAAACAAATAACCCCCAAGAGGCCTCGGGCTCTATAGACGAAAGATATTTCACTGTAACTCTGATCGTCCTCAGAAAGGTGAATCCTGCCGCTGAGGAGGTCACTGCAGATGAAAGAGCTGATTGAACTCAGCTGTGATTTTCTGACTCCGCCGTCAGTCTCCCCTCGACACTCTGTACAGGCTGCTTCCTGCCATCCGTCCGTCCATCTGTAGAACCAGAGAGCCGACCGTCGTCGCTCTTCATCCTCCTGTGACGTGTATCTGCAAGGTTTCTGTACGTGTCCAAAGTCACAAGTGCTTCATTGAAAAACAAAAAAGAGGTGAATAAATATTTGTTGTAAATGAATTTTTATAGAGTCAATCATAGCTTCTCCTCACTTTGGCCAATTTTATAAACAGCTGTTGCCATTTTGTGCAATATTTGGAGGATTTTCTTCCCGTCCTCGCCCTCGTTTCAGCTCGAATGGGGCATGTTTGTGTGTAAAATGAGCCACTGTGTGTTTGTGTTGATACTGTATGTAATAAAGGTTTGATTGAGGCAAAGCCCGAAACACTAAATTAACAATACATGACATTAATTGAGCTAAACGGTGCACTAGGATCAGAGTGTTCCAGACAACATTTACTGAAACTGATTTTTCATTTGCCATAATAAAGAAAGGCTACTTCTTGTTGCTGTACGTGTTTTTATTTAACATGTCACAGAACAACCAGTCTGAGGGAGAAACTAGCTGGTATGTAGCTAAAAGGCTGAGTGACACCTCTGCAACATTTATCATGGTTAAACTGTGAAAAGGTTTTTTTTGTTTAAAATAAAACTAAACCTTCAACAAGACTCTCATTCACTCTGTATTGATATTCTTAAAACAGACAAACAGGCCTAGTTTGTAGTGTCAGAATGTTACATCAGCATGACTCAAAAACAAGTCTTTTGGTTTCAATACTAGGTCTGACATAAAAAATAGCTTTAGCTAGTGGTCAGGAAGGGAACTATGGCAGGGGCATCCTACCCAGGTTTACCTTAAATATGTAAGTATTAGAAAAGGATTTTGACACAACATTAATCTTGTTTTGACCAACCACCCTTCTATACTTGGCGATACGACCCTTTTAAAGTTTATAAGGGCAGCTGTGGCTCGGGTAGAGCGACTTGTCCCTTGATCGCAAGGTTGGCAGTTCGATCCCCGTCAGCTCCGCATGCCGAGGTGTTTGGATAGCGCTTTGGATACCACTAAGGTCGGTGCAATGTAAGTGCAGACCATTTACCCAGAATGCAAATTTTCTCCAGTGAATTATCAGGAAATAGTAAACACATCCAGGACACCAATGATTGTTTCTATGACTGTATGACAGACATTACACCGCTGCAGTTGAACTATGATACATATATGTATTTATATATATATATATATATATATATATATATATATATATATATATATGATACTTACATTCAACTTTGGTTATAGAAAAAAATATGCTGAACAAAAACAACATTTCAGATTGTGGTACCAGGAGCGGACAGTGGTAAAACTGATGTGGTTGCAGTTTTTCACAGAGCTCAGATGTGTTTTTTCATCCCTAAAAAAATGTCACAAATATCTTCTGTACTTCTAAGGACTCAAAAATGCTGGAACAAATAACACGAATTGAAAAACTGACTTCAGGCAGCGTTAGACCTTCCAACAAGACAATGATGTATTCAACCTCAAAGACCAGGAGATGATTGCTTTTGTCACTTGTTGACATAATTTTGAGCAAAAAGAGACCTATTGGTCAAATAAAACTCCCATTTGGCATGGATAGGAATAATGACGGACCTGTAAATCCCTTGGCTCTCTGAATCAATAGCAGAGCTCTTTCTAAATCCTCAAAATGAGACATTATTTCAAGTTTTGCATGAAAATGTCAAATTCTATGTTCTTTGATTCTTCAGACACACTTCTTGCCAAATGGGTTTAAGCTTATTTCTATAGTTTGTCTGCATTATGGTGTCAGAATTTCATGATAAGCCATAGAAAGTTGAGATATTTTAGATAATAAAAACCACACAAATACATGAGTTACTGTCCAATTGTATTTATTCCACAGTACAGACAATGGTGGAGAGCTTCGGGGCCCGGAGTCAGAGATCTGTAAGAACTAGGAGACATCAGTAGCTACTGAACATGTGAGACGAGTAACTGTGATCCTGCTGCGGTGCTTTGATCAGTGGCTGTCAGTGTCGACGATCAAAGGATCAACTGAACCTTGTAGAAAGGAGTTGGAGCAGCAAATGATGCAGAAATACTGTTTTAATCCCCCTCTGATCACATTTATAAGCAGTGTATAAACATTTCATGATTCTATAATGTAGCTGTAGACACAAAAAGGACATTTATCGAGTGTTTATTCATATATTTATAAGTCACTATAAAGCATACATTTTAAATCAAAGCTCAAAGCAAATGATGGTTGATAATCCAGTAATGGATGTGGGGGCAGTGAAAGTTGTACCAAATAAACCCATTTAAAGGTGCGTATAATTGTGTACAACTACATTTACATGTGCTATAAACCATTTATTAATATGAAATATTTATACACTGCTTATATTAATAAGACAGGGTTAAAATAAAGCCTTACACTTATGAATTTGAACATGTGAATCTAATCTCAAATACTGTATTTACCCAAAGCATATAATAATTATTGCCACCGTGCATTCTAACACCCTAATCTGTCACAGACCTACAGTCCTACAGTATCTGTGGCATTATACTCTAAAGGTTTATATACAAAACAGTACAAGTGTTGGTGTTAAATGATGCAAATTCATATAATAAAATGTCAGTACCACTTTCTAATAAGGCATCCTTCAAAAAGGATTTACTCATTTACAGTTCAGGCATGAATAAAGACTCATTTTCATTTGGCAGCTTGTTGGAAATAAATTCTTACTTGGTAATATATTTTAAATGCTAGTAATCATTTCATAAATGTCCTTAGGTTTCTTCTGCTGTTATAAATGTTAATAAGTGAAGAATTAAAAATCTAATCATCAACTTTGCAGGTGATAGATAGATAGATAGATAGATAGATAGATAGATAGATAGATAGATAGATAGATAGATAGATAGATAGATAGATAGATAGATAGATAGATAGATGTTAATTATTTTTGGTCAAGCCGTTTGACAGAAATTCTGACACTTAGCAGTTAAACCCAAAATGTGTCCCTGAACACATCAACAACACATCAGTAAACCATTTATTAAAGGAGCAGTATGACAGCTGGGGATGTCTGAGATTAAGTTTTGTCACCTTAGAGCAGATCAATCTGTTTTGAGTCTTTATGCTAAGCTAAGTTAAGCAAATTGTTGTTTTAAATCTGTTTGAATGCACAACATGTTATGGGCCAATATTTGAGCTGTAGAGTTGTTAGTAGCTGCTGCTCACCAGTGTTTCCAGTCTCTGTTCCAACCTATGCAGGGCTGTTCCTGATGATTGTTTTTATTAAAAGGCCGATTTTATTACCTTTGGATGAAGCCAGTCTAGCTGACAGCCATCAACCTGCTCATCAAATGCTCTGCAAGAATGGATTGAGCATTCCCCAAAATACCAAACTACCCCTTTAACTGTCAATAAAGATGGTTTATAACCTCTTTTAAAGGCTGCATTATTAGAAAGTGGAATCACAAACTAGCACTGGACTGCGTCGTTTAAACTGAGCTCAAGATCTATAAGTGTGTTGCTTCGTATCCAAACGTGGCAATAATCCCTAACAGAATGTGTGGATTTCTCCATAAATATATACAGATGCCATTAAACAGTGAGGACATAGTGGACAACATAACTGGTTTATTATTGGTAAGCATGAAGGTTACGTAGTTCCAATTTGATTAGACGACATGCAACAGCTTGTTAAATAGTTTTTTTTCTCTGTTATGGGGTTTCACTTTTTCCATGCACCCGCTGCCGACTGACAAAAACAGTCTCGAGTTATATTTCAAAGGTTCTGTAAAATACTCCAGTTTGAAAAATAGGTACAGCAAGTCCTATAAAACGCTCAGCAGTAGACTGACTGTTGTAAAGACAGCAGAGGTCGACAGTAGCTGGAATACAAATAGTCTCCACGAGGTGTGACACACACACAGCTGCAGGTGGTGTGTGGTTGTGTGTTGTTGTTGTGTTGTGGTGGGTTGTGCCCCTGATGTGACTGAATATTGCACTGGTAAACACAAAAAACCTTCCCGCGTTGGTCCATAGGCTTAATGACAAATAAAATGCTACATATTTCAATATATTTCACCTGAAATTTCCAGAGTAACATCGTGATCCTTACGTAAATAAATAACTCTCAACCATAGAAGTCCTACATATACATCTTTACAGTATGTACACTGACGCAGCCACGGCTCCTGAACAGTCTCAGAATCCAGAGGGGCGGACATTCAACTCAGCAGGAGGGAACACTTTCCAAAAACCTGCCACCCGCAGCGCAACAGAAATTCATTGCAAAGGTCCAGCACTTCCTTTTAAATAGCTTATTGTCCACAATTTCAGCTCCGCCTCTGCCCTCCGATCATTTCTGTTAAAGACACTTTTCTTTCTCAGACATGGACGACATTAAAAACATGGATCCACAGAACGCAGTCTGAGCAGTAAGACATGCTCTCAGCACACACCGTGCTTCCCTTCTTATGATCATAAAAGGTTGATACGGTCTAAATCAGGGGTTTTCAAACTGTGAGGACCTCCCTGTTCTGTAAGATAAAAGGAACTGGTGCATGCAATTGTTGCAACAGCCGCAATTAACACCAGAGATCGGCCTCACTTCTCAGAGGCAGAACTTGTCAGAAACAACTGCACTGATGTCTACACATACTTTAGAATCAGCAGGACTTAATATTTCTAGAATACCATTGTATCTAAAGTCCATCGCTAGTAAACATTCATAATCCGCTCAGAAGTCAGAGGGAAAAGGAGGCTCCTATGACTGCAGAGCTTGCCTGAGAATCATCATGGGTGTAGGTTTACTTCAGTGTCGCACTCGTCCAGTGACGGCTGTCTCTACATTCACTGGTACGCTGGACAGGAGCTGAGAATAACTAATGTAGCATACTTTGAAGGATGCCAAGATGTAAACAAATTTAGGCTTTTAAAAAACTTCTTGCACAGTCACATTTTGTACCCCTCATGTGTTAGAATTTGAGAATTCATCGTAAACTTTCTTTACAAATACTTAAAATAGTTAAGTAAGACTCCTTCAATCATTTCATATTAAAATATTCTGTCTACTGAAACAGAAAAGCAACGTTAAACTCGTTTCCTAAGATGCAACTTCACTGTTGAATCCAAACGGCTGCTGACTAACTGGATGCTCGAAAAAGGGTTTTAAAATCAGTATTTTTCATTCAGCTGACAACATTTGTTTTATCCAGATGTTTGGAGAGTCTTTAAGGATTCGGTCATAATAGTGGAATTTTTAATTCAATGACTCATAAATGAACACCTTAATGTTTAAACTTGTTAGGTAAATTCACTACATATTTCTCCTCTGAAAAGCACTTTGGCCCAACAGCTGTTGATTTAAACGTGCTATATAAATAACGCTGACTTAACTTGACTTCCAAAGCATTATGGGAACTGCAGTTCCAAGACACAGAACAACCATCCACCAAATAGACAGATAATAACAATATTAGAAGAAAAGAATGATGGAAGGTGCAGAAGAGGGTCCAGACTTTGAAAACCCCTGGTCTAAATACTTTTCTAGACTTCTCCATCTACTGTTTGGCACAAATACTTACATTATTTTTAACTCCTGACAAAATGTACAGACGTGTGCATCCCTGCACATACAGTATACCCGGACACAAACGATAAAACGTGTCATGCACTACAGAGGTGTTCAAACGTAGCGACATGAGATGGTAACTACAGGATATGTCCACCGTAAACTAGTGCAAAAATTAACAATGAGGTTACACAGTTGATTCACTACAGTGTTAGAGAAAGATTTTGGCTTCTGTTAAGGGCTGAGCGCGTCGCTGATCACAGAGTGGAAACATCGTGGAAGCAAGACATAAAACAACAGCAGAGGAAAATGAAGCAGACAAGCGGCAGAGCTGCTCCCCACATCTGTACTCCAAAAGCTTTCACAGCAAGAAAGGAGAAGTTGACAATTTTTCAGGGTTATAACACAGTCAGGTGCTCATTTTAACACTGAAGCCACTTTGGCGTGTTGGGATCCGTCCTCCTAATTATGCTTCCAGTGTCCTCTTGGGGAGGTTCGCTACAACAGTGAGCATGATCAGTCTGTGTGCAGTAACAGTAGTAAGTCTGTGCTACCATGTTGAACAGATATCTGTGCATTTTCCCTGGAATTTATTAACATTTGATAAACAAAAATGTCTATTATGCTTGAGTAAAAGAAACTCCAAATAACAAAATAAAAGTGATTTTTTTTCCACCTTCACCTCGTTGCCACACGGCTCTGTGGACGACTCAGTCCATTCATTCGTATGAAAACCTCCATGACCTTATACGTTTCCGAAGCACCTCCTTCTGTTTTTCCCTGGTCTGGATTTTGCATTGCCAGACTGTGTGTGACAGTATGTTGACAGTCTGATTGTGTGAATGTAAAATTAAAAACAATGCACATGCTACCTCTGTAACGTACAGAGTGAATGCATAGTGGCTCATATGTCTTGTAACACAATATTTCACAAAACTGGCTTCATATCTGGCAGCCAACCTCCTCACTTAATTCCCACCATGAATCATATTTTTTTTTTTAAAAACTGGTAAAACGAGCCTCATTCCCATGGCTGCAGTGACGATTCAATCAATACATAAACAAATGCATGTCTTTGCATTGAACACAAGAGGGCATAGTTCATATATCATACAGAATTACACACAGAGTAAAGCTGAGTGGACATGAGACATTCAAGTGGAAGCACATTAGTAGATTTCTCAGTGGCCAGTAGAACAGGAGGAATAGTTACAACAAACAAATTGGTTTCAGTTTTCCTACAGGCACCTGACTGCTGTTTTTAAGCCCTGAAAAATTGCGTATGTGTCCTTTAATCAGTGATCTCAGCACTAGAAAAACTGACTACTTTGTGCACGTCGTTTTTGGGTCGCAGACATGAGGTGGCTTCTTCTTCTTCTTCTTCTTCTACGTCCCCTGTTTATGAAAATATACAGTTCAGTCAACAGAAGCAGCAAAATGATGTTTGCTCTGGGAAGTTAAAGAGAGGAAATTCTCCCCTGACCTCCACGATCACCACCGAAAGGTTCAATCCAACATTCAAGCTCTTCCTTCCGTCCATTTGGTACGAACACTGAAAATGGTCTCTGTGACTAAAAGTGGAAATCCTGCCTCCCAGTTGAGTCTGAAATGAAACAGGCTCCTCAGCAGGAACACCAGCTCCGTCCTGTACGAGCAAAAAGAGCAAAAAAGTGTCGCCCAGCAGCAGCAGCAAGTGTGGGACACAGAACGCCACCAGCAGGCGGATCAGAGGTATTGCAAGCAGATGAATATATAAAGGGATTGTTGCTGTGGACTGTACAGAGTTTCATTTGTAGCTTTAATGCTGCATGCCCTGTTTTCCAGCCTCCTGTTTCCTCTGTGGAATAAGTGTCTCGGGGGATATTAAGGCCTTGCACGGCCTAGAGGCCACACTAAAAGGGAAAATACTAGAGACTCACACGGGGGGTGGGGGGTGGAAACTGGAGCGGCAAAATGCGAGCTGTATGCATTTATAAACATCGATGATAAACAAGATCGTTCTGCTTTCCTCCGTGATTCAGTTTGTTTCACAAATCTAACTCACACCTGTAAAAAGGATCAGTTCATCCCAAGTACAGATTTACTTACTCGTTTCATTTGGTATGTAGAAACTCAGAAGGTTTTATGTTTAACAATTTATCCACCTCAGAACTATGAAAGTCAATGAGAACATGTTTGTTGTGATCACAGCATGAAAAGTCTACATCAAGACAAGACTCGGCTAAATGCTAAAGTTAGCATGCTAACAGAATTGATGTTTACCTTGTGTGCTATTTCTAGCTTAGCGTGTTAGCATGCTAACTTTTGTGAATCCTGGCTGCCAGGAGTGGTGATAATTTTGTGGGTTTTTGGTCATAAGCCAAAAGAATTAAAATCTTGATCTTCACCAGATTTTGTAGCAATTCATCCAATAGTTGAATGTGAATAGTTGCAGTCAACTTGATGATGAGGAAAAGTCACTGGACCACCAAAGTCAGTAGATTCATCCTTTGAGTAAAGTTGTTGTAGGAAGTAGATCGGATTTCGACTATTGATAGATCAAATCTTGAAAATAGGTTGTTCAAAAGATAAAAAGGTAATATGTGTATCATTCCTTCAGAATGTATTGTTGTAAAGTCTTCAGTGGGAGGAAAGAAACTGATTGTCCTTGACCAGATTAAGGCTGTGATATGTGGTCCCATTTAGAGTACTGATAACCTGGATTAGGTGAAACTGAATTGTTTGTATCTGGATCAGGGTGATTTAATTGAATACTGCCAGCACAAAAGTAAAACGGACTATTTAAGACTGGAATAATCTTTTTGAACAACTAGGCCTGGGCCATCGTTTTCCTTCAGTCTATCAAATAGATGTGGAGATGTTTCATTGGATAAGTGGAAACTCCGACTGCTGAAGGCACTAAATGAAAAAAGGAATGAGGATTCATCCTCTGGAAAACATAAAGACCTGGACTGTATCAAGTCACATGGCAATCTTTCCAAATCATGTGACTCATAATCAAACATGTTAATCTTATAAAATGAAAAGTCGGGGCTTGTGGTCAAATAGTCAAAAAAAAGTCCATCTTGTATCAGAACTTTCAGACTTTTGGTTTCTGTTGTGGCGTAGAGTCAAACAGCTTCGGTCGTAACTTTAACTCCAAGTGCACCAAAACGATGAGAAACAGTAGTTCATGGATGCACCTCCTGTTCTATGAGCACAAGGGAAACAGAACAATGGAGGCTTGTTTTGGTAGCCAATAGGATGAACTTTACGTTGTGGTGTTGTTTGATAGGAGAAGACTGCTGCTCAACACGAACATCGAGTCGGCAGAAAAATGGTGGTGAAACAACCCTGAAAGAAGTTCTTGTGGTCAGAACCCTCACAAAGGCTGCCCTGAAACAGCTAACTATGAGTAGTTCCAGTGAAATGTCCATTGATCTTCATATTTAAATATCTCTGGTACATGCAACCAAACGAGAGAAAACACGTTTTTTTTTTAGGAAAATGTGGATGAACTGACCCTTTACAGTAAGATTTCCATTTACTCCAGCCGTGTTTCCAGAACATATTTTTATGCACTTTTTTTATCGCATTATAAAAACCTAATAAATGGCAAAAATAATGATAAAAAAACTACTTTGTAAACCACGATTTAATGTTTGCTAGAGGTGGTTTTCAGAAATTGAGATAGAAACACCTTTTCAGAGTAAATTAGCTAATATTTTACTCACATCACTAATCTGCTGTTTCTTTTGTTGTCTTTATCTCCAAACAGCGTGAAACATGTCCAATGCCAGCTGACATGAAGGAACAATTACTACATGGCCAGTTCCTGAAGACTTTCCTCCTTTGCTCTCATAGATGCCAAAGTTTTGCATGTTTAATTTTCTTCTTCAAGGTTTTTTAGTGGCTGGCAAATAATTTGTCTTGTTACTGGCCTCTGACGATACTATGAAGCCTAGTTTATTTGCGCTAAAGCAGGAGTGGAACCAAGTCTAATTATCATCATTTTAATTTTTCCGTAACATTTTCAAAGTTCACTTCAATTTTGCTTGACAGCTCAATGGAAACATGGCTTCTGAGTTACATTTGCTTCCCGTTTTGGAGTGTGCGTCTGTTTTACTCTTATTACCAGTCATTGCTAGGTAGAGTGTTGGAAACAGTGGGACAAAAACAGAAGGAAAATCATTGGCTTTCTGCCGCGGCTGGCGAACAAACGTGGCCTCAGCGCCATGTTTTGGAGATAGATCTGGCTCTGCAGTTTGTCCTGAGCTCATGAACGTGAATGCTTGGACAGTGTGTTGTTTGGAAAAGCGAAGGGAGGGGGTCCCGTTACACGAGATTAGTTTAAGGCTTACAATATTTCATTTAATCCTTTCTTGTCGTTTTTAAATCATTAGCGATGTATCCTATAAAAGTATTATAGTAAAAGAGTCATGCTACACAACTATTTTGTTCTCTGGATGCCACTTGGCCTGATTAGTCCACTCCTCCTGGACAGACCCTTCTATTCTAAACTCTGATGATCAGTTTAGTGTGTTATTCATGCTACATCCCTTTAATTTGTAACCCACAAACCCTCCATCCACAGCCTCCTGCCTTCTCTCCACCCTTTTGTCTTCTGTCCAGAGATCATGGTGGCTCAGGCCGGGTCCTTTAACACCGTAGCTCCTTTTCCAGACCTTACTTGGGGCCAAGTAACCCTCCGCTGCCCTCCCTGGTGCTCCCGCTGCGGCCCCAGCAGCCTGCAGCGATGCTCATACTCCGCTGGGTTGCTGCTGTGATGCCTCGCTCCCGCTCCACTTCACACTGGCTCAGCGTGCGCTCAGTCCGACCCGGCAAGTTGGGGGAGCCGGACCCAGAGCCTCCAGGCTGCTGAGATGCAGAGATGGTGCGAAAGATGTGGTTGCGTTTGCGGAGAAAGTCTCCTCCGGCTGCACCCAGGCCAAAGCTGCCCTTACGGAGGACCATGCGGGTGCTGGCGGACTTGGCAGGGCGAGACCTCTGGTTATACTCCAGCTGGGAGAGGTGGGAGGCGTAGCCATCCGGGATGAACTGGAACAGAAATCACATTTGATTAATGGACAAACAGAAAACCTCCTCACAGACAGAACAGCAGCTGTTAACTGTGCTTACAATTTGCTATGATTGCAAACTACAATCACAGCTCTCAAACTAAAACACATTTTAAATTATTTTTTAAAAAATGTACCCGTCATTTGACCATAACGATATTTTTGCAATTTTACGATTAAAAGTTCTTGTTGTGTTATTGCATCATTTTTGGCAAGGTGTGTATTTTGAAATCACAATACAGCAATAATATTGTGTAAACAAAACAGTTACACTTAGGACTTTAAGGACAAAAACGTTCCCACTAAAACTCACCACAACTGCTAGTTTTGATCCCCTAGCCTTTACAGCATTAAATCATGCATTTTACGTTATTAGGTTTCTAATCTGAATACTTGCCTTCAAACTGTCATTTTGAATAGTCAAAAATAATTTTCTATTAACCACTTATTATATGGAAATTAATTATTTCATGTGTATGTTTCTTAAAAAAAACAAGTGTGGCAGTTGTTTTGACCAGGACATTTTTGTTTTGATGTACTTTGGTCCATAAAATGACATAAAATGGTGAAAAATATCGATCAAGATGACGAATATTTAGTTTTGTCCGCAACCCTGGAATAGTGTTTACTGTCAACGAGGAAGAAAGAAAGCAGAAAATATTCCTATTTAAGAAGATGGAATCCAAATATTTTGACAAGTATTTCTTTTTTTTAGGGCAGATTTTTTAAAGCTTTTTATTGATAGACAGAGTGAAAGGGGGCAGAGAGGACAGCAAAGGGTCGTGAGCCGGACTTGAACTCACGACCACTGCTGGCGACCTGCGCCCATGTGGTAACGCCTTAACTCAGTGAGCTATATGGCAGCCAGGCAATTACTTCCTTTAAACTTATTCAAACCAACTAGTGGATTGTCAAAATAGCTTGCAGTTAATTTAATAGTTGACAAATAACTGATTAATCATCAGAACACAGACCACACAAAACACTAATGCGCTGTGACTGTCTGATGGGTTGTACTGCAGTATGAGGAGCCACTAACATAATGATTTATTTCATACTTGACACTGGTGTTGCATCTTCTTTGTGGGCCTTCCCACTATGTAGATATGAGAGGGAGGCAGGCCGATGGATGTGTACACAGAGATGTCCTTGGTAGAGCCGTAAGCTGCAAAGCTCCTCATGTGAGCCTGGTCAAAGAGAGACAGGTCAGTCTTTACCACCGGACAAGAATCACAGTTGCAGACTCACACCAGCCTCTCTTACCTCGCTGATGAGGGATTTGAGAAAGTTAGCCTTATGTCGAAGCGGGTCATGAACCAGCCCGTCGCAGAAGGAGACAACGCCATGAGGAAAGTTGTGCTGAGAGAGCCAGGCCACCACACGCTGCTTCTGCATGTCAGGACGACCCGTTACATACACTATGAGGTAACCCAAGTCCTGCCAGTACCTGCAGACCATAATGAATGAAATGAGCAAAGTGTTCAGGCAGAGCAGAGTCACAGCTGGACAAGCTGACTGGCATCAGGTGGTTTATTTAAGCTCTGAAATAAAGACATAAAATGACCACAAAGAAACACAAAAACCAATGAGCAGACCCAGAAACACATGGAATGGACATCAGACCACAGGAAACCTGGATTTTGGTCTGAATATGTGACATTTTTCAGCAATCGCCTCTTCGAGACGCAAGGAAAGTGACGGATAGTTTTTGCATGTGTGGCTCCCGCTGTGAAGCCTAGAGAGGGAGGTGTGATGAGCAACACTTAATCAGTATTACTACAACAACATCCTGCAGAGACACACACTGAGAGGAACCATAAGTAGTTGTTCAGCAGGACAATGAGCCAAAACACCTCCAGGCTTTATGCAGGCTAGTTGACCAAGATGCAGAGTGGTGCAGTGCTGCGACACATGACCCGGCCTCCACAACCACCCACCTAAACCTAACTGAGATGATTTGAGAAAAGCTGTATAAAATAAGGGCTGCATGGTGGCTCAGTGGTTAGCAGCGTTGCCTCACAGCTAGAAGATCCCCAGTTCGCGTCCCGGTTAGGACGCCTGGGATCTTTCTGTGTGGAGTTTGCATGTTCTCCCTGTGCAGCGTGGGTTCTCACCGGGTACTCCGGCTTCCTCCCACAATCCTAAAACATGCTGAGGTTAATTGATTATTCTAAATTGTCCATAGGAGCCAAAAAGCCGGATAATTAACCATGATTCAATGTTGAAAAGCAATGACAGAAAAACTTCCAAGGATGGTGAATACTTTTAATATGCCCACTGTGTATTATTGCAGAGAAGGCATAAAGAATGTGGTGGTAGCATCCTTACCTCACCACATCTACAGCTCCAGCTCGGACCTTTGGATCGCTCCCCATTATAGACACACTGGCAGCAAACGACCCGTCAATACTGAACACGACAAACTCGGTTCCTCTTGGTATAATGGTAAGATAGCTGTCTGCAAATGTATGGTCACCCCTGTGAGGAGAGTTGGAAATGGAAAAGACAGGTTTTCATTATAGGAGTTTTAAATATGTACTTTTTCAGCTGTAAAGAAAGTCTGCATACCTGACCACCATTTTGACAGGATACACCCCGATACCCAGCCTTCTGCTCTCAGGGATTACATAAGAGATGCGTCCGCTGTTGTTAGTGAGCTCTGTGTCAAAGTACACCCACTCTCCAGAGGGAGGCTGGGTCATGATGTGGATGTCGATCTGAAGGGAAAAGGGGAAGAAAACAACAACAAAGATTTTTACAGTATGGTCGAAATAAGGTACTGCACATATCTTCCAGCAAAATGCAGCTAAAACAGGGGTTTCACAGCTTGAGGACAGCATATTGTCACAGCAAAAAAAGAGGGGCTGGAGTAAATAGCTTATTTCACAGCTTTTTATTGTGCAGAGTAATTGGTTGAAGGGGTTTTTGGATAGTAGATCCAAAGGTGGGAGCTGCCATGGCCTTTGTCCAAGTGCCTCGCCCTCAACACCAAGTCAGAAACAAAGGAAAGCAGACCTCTCTACAGAGAGGAAGCTGCAAAAATTATAATAAAAGAAAAATATCAGAGCAAACTGCTGTCAAAGCTGACAAACCAGAGGGAACATGACAAATCAGTCAATTCTTTCATTTTAGAAGGGGAACATCTTGTAACCGAGGGAAAAAAACTTCTCTTAATAGCACCATAAAGGGTACACAAGTACTGCTGTATGTGTTTGTCCAGTGAGACAGTTTAGAGAAAACACACCAAACAGCTGTTCCTTACCTTCTCTCCAGTGAGCGTCACCATGTCCAGCGGGCCGTACATGAAGCGCCCCGTCACTGTCTGCACTCCATCCTCCGTGAACACAGCATCATTCACACGGTGGTTAGCTGTCACATTCTGAGAAGAAGAAGACAAACAAAAAGCTTCAAATTGTATATTCTGCTGTGACACGTCATAAAAGAATCTGTGTCACACTTGGAAGGGCAAAAACAAACAATGTTGGGCTCTTCGAATCAGAGATACTTTGAAGAACTTAGAAACACAATAAATCTCTTTGCCTCCATCACTTTTTAAATTCTCCCTTATTAGTAATAGACAGTAAATAGTAGCCCAATAGCAGTCGTCATGTTTCTATGTTATTGTCAAGCTAATTTGAAGAGAATTTTTGAAAGGTCACGAAAAATTTTAAATGCGCATTAGCCTTGTTCCATTAATTGCTTTGGAGCAGGTAAATGAGCCGTGTCGTGTCGTCAGCAGGGGGCAGTATAAGCTTCACAACCATAATCAACACAGTAGAAGAAGTCAGAAACAAAACCAGTTGTTGTCCAACTGCTTGACAACCTTGAAAAGAGGAAGAAATTAACAAAACATTGTACATCTACGAGGGTAAACTGAAGAGAAGTCTCTCTTAGGTAACTCTGGAGCTGCACTGTCCTTCTGTTGGAGTTCTTGTGGGCAGGAAGTACTGGGATCCTCACCCAATACAGCAATGTAAAATACTCAACTTAGATGTATTGTAGGTAAAATTATTATTATCTAAAGTATCAAAAGCAAAGGTGTTACTGCAGAAATCACAATGTGTTGTCAGATGAATAACTTAATATAAATGCTGGGAAGTGTTCATATATTTTTGCTACCTCTACAATATTTGAAACTGAAACTACGTCCTTGGATCAGTTCAGCAGTTGACAAGTGCGCTGAAAAGACAACAGTGTAAATGCTGAAGTCAGAAAGACTACATTACATCTAAATTAGAAAGTTCTGTATCTCCTTTAATTCAGAATGCATTCTGGTGGAAATGGATGCAAAACAAAAAGACATTTTACCCGAATTTTAACATGAGTCCTCTTGCGCAGCCACTTCTCCCGAGGCTTGGACGGAGTAAATTCAGATACTTCTTTACCGTCCAGCTCCAAAATACTGGAGTTCTCATGCCTCATTACCTGCAACAGAAAATGATACTAAAATAAATGACAGAGAAATACAGTATATCTCTGTTTTAGCATCTCCGGGCCTTTCAGCATTGTCAGCTAATACGATGCTAGAGGACAGATGTCTGCCGTCAAGTTTTAAATTGTATTTGCACAGCTTAACAACTTTATATATCATATGTGTGATTACAGTGGCGCAAGTTAAAACATCAAAGGAATCAACAGCAAGATGACCTGTCTGAGCAGGAATGACACGACGTCTGTGGACTCCCAGTAGGAGGCGTGGAAGAGATGAGGCAGAGCCACCGTTGGAAATGCTGTCAAGGCATCAGGGCAATACAAAGCATAGTCCATCCTCTTACTGCCCCACCACCGAGAGGCAACTACAGCAGCGAGGGGAAAAACAGAGACAATCACCGCATCCAGTAGGCTGATTTATATTTGTGGTGTTCATTCTGCTCATAAAGAGAAGAGGAGGTCAGCATCATAAGTCTAAAGTACAGTAAGGGTTTGACTAGGAGGCTCTTGACACCTAACTATGAATATAAACAGACAGTGATGAACTGTGCAAAGGTTTGAAACGCACACTCACAAAAAAACACCTCCTCAGACTCTAAGTGAGGCTTGTCAAACGCTTTCTTTTCTGGCAGTCTTGTAACATAGTGTTCCCAAACCTTTCTTGACTGATGTGTTCCACAATCCCTATCTGATAAACTCAAGAATGCCTTCAACAACACCACTGTTTGTTCAAAACATGTTCTTATGAATAGTATTATAATTACATGACTTGATTAGAGCAGTTTAGAGTTGCCGAATTGGCCTAATCGATGACATCAAAATCAATCAGATATGCATCAACATCAACATTTTTAACTGCGGCATTTTTAAAAAATCTAGTTCATAACAATACGTTTCTCTACTATGTCATGATGCCAGTTGTTCATGGCTCCAGTCACTGGTCGGTCGCAGGAAACGCAACAGTTTTAGACAAGTTAATTTTAGGTGCTATTCAATGTGGAGAGATTTTGCATCTGTTTACTTCTCTCCTTTTCTCTGTGCTCACATATACTGTAGCTTAATATAGCTGAATTACCAGTACAGCTGTTCCTATTTATATATTCCTGTTTCTGTTGCCTGACAACAGAACGAGTGAGAAATAGTGATTCGAACGCAGCTCTTTAAGGCTACATGGTAACCAGCAGGCACTTTACAGCTGCTGCTTTGCGCTGCTGAAACCCAGAATTGATGTATTATACAATGAGATACTGTTCGTCAAAATAAAGTAAACTTAAATAAAATGGTAATTTTGCTTATTTGGAGGAAAAATAATTATTTATAATAACTGATTCATCTGCAAAAAATAGTCAATAGCATAATAAACAGAGGATTAGCTGTTAGTGTTAGCCCTAGGGCAATTTATTGGTTATTTTAAATGCAACTTTTAATCTTATTTGGCTGCTTTATTTTCCTTAACACAAATAAGTAGATATATTTTTGCTTGTTGAATTAATTACTCTTCATGTTTCCTACATACTACAACAGGAAAAGTACCGTCTTAGGAACAAGTAACTCTGGTTGGGAATCACTTGAGTAAAATAAAGGACAGCAGTGGTAAGTTTAGGAAGAGTCGCACACCAAGCGTTTTGGATCTCATATATAGTTTTGGATCTAGGACATCTGAGGAGAACTACGTGAGAAAGGAGGAGGCCAAAGGAGGAAGGATAGAGCACAGGTAATGAGGAAGGATTCGAGCATCCTTTCCTCATGTCATCTCACTACAGCGACAAGGGTACCTTGCTCTATATTCTTCAGCACCCCGGGTGACGGGGGCGCTGAGCTGATGTCTGTGATGTCAGACGTGACATCTGTGAGGTCAGAGGTCATATCAGAGGTCATGTCAGAGCTAACATCCGAGCTCTGCTCAGACTCTACGCCATTGGGTCTTGGGAACACTCGACGAATTTTCTGGCGGGCCCGAAAGGACGGGCTCCGAGAGGCAAACCTATTGTAGGGCAGAGCCAGCTGGGACAGCAGACTGGGCCTTTTAGCGTGGCTCACTTCACATTTGTTTGCTGAGAGCATGTTTGAAGGGAGGAAATAAGAATGTCAATATATAAACTGTCAGCTTCTAGGCCAAAACGTGTGTCAGAGACAGGAGGTTAGAGGGCAGCTTACTTGTGGCGATGTTGGAGGCGGTGTAAGAGTCGGCTAAACCCGACACCTGGCTGGCTATGCTGGCCTCACTTGCCCTGCGGTTGCAACGGAGGTGAGGGACCCCTGGGGAGGTGGACGAGGGGTACTGGCCGTCAACAAAAATATGTGAGTGAAGAGCATCCGCTGTGGAGACAGAAGGCAGGAATTAGAGCCATATTCTTCACTGCAATATTAACAATGATGACTTTAATCATCTGAACCGTCAGCAGGTCTAAGAGGCACATTATCTTTAACATAATTGTCAAAATGACACCATTTATCAGAGCCAAGAACCGTGAAAACAGAAAGAATCATGAGGTTTTCAACCTTCTGATGGTCCACAAACTAATCATGTAATTCAGTCATTCCTAATGTAATTCAGTAATTCAAACCAGTCTGATGGGTGTGCAGATATACACAGAGCTGCAGGTTATTGTGAAGGCCAAGGAGGTGGCCTTTGATTGGTGGGCTGGATTTCTCCTTGTTCCTGTTTGCAGGAAGCTGGGCGGTTCCCAGAAGAAGGTCTTATCATTTAGGCAACCAGGTCCACCTGCGGCTCTTTAAAAGGGCCTGATTGCTGCCTCCTCACTCTCTGCTCCACTCCTGCCCTGGCCACCATGCTGACTCCTCTTTAGTTTGGTTTGCTTACTCTACACATGCACTCACCACCTGCACTCCCAACACAATTGCACACACAATGACTTACACTTACATGTTATCTTTATTTAATTAATATTGTTAAACCGTTGCTTTTGGTGTGGTCTCCCTCCTTGTTGCTACTTTTTGAGCCAGAGTAGTAACATTATAACTATGATTAGATTTTGATGTAAAGTGCTTTCATCGGGTTCTAAGGGTTGAAGTCAGTCTACAGAAAGAGAGCAACAGGACCAACACATACTCTCAGTGTGGAGCTGCGAGGTCTGCCAGTTGAGGACGGGCACGGGGATGGATGTCTCACTGATGCTTTCTGGGCAGCGGTGGAGCACTGCACCACTAGATTCCATCAGAAGCTGAGGGTTAGTCTGAACCGTCTCCACTAAAAAGCCAGAAACAGAGATACAAACGCTCAGCCACATGTAGAACAGAAACCCTGCAGTCAAGTGTCTGCGACTCACCCAAGAGAGCTGAGTGTCCGTCCCCCAGAGGAAAGCGCTGATAGCGGGGAACGCTAAAGGGAGGCAGCAGGTGGAACCTCTTGTCCAGGAGAGGCTCAAGGCGGGAAGCTGAGGGGTCAGCTGGATGAAATAGGTTGTAAACCTGCTGACAGGCTGGACGCAGAGCCGACACTGGACAGAGGACAGAAACACAATGAGAGTTAAAAAAAAAAAGTTTTCAAAAGGAGAGATGACTGGGATGTTGCATGAAACTGACCCAGAGAAACAAGTGATGCACTGTTCATTCAAAAATATACTGTTTGCTCAAACCTGATTCTATAATAAACAAAAAAACCCTGCACTCCCTGGTGCAACCGAGTAGCCACGAGTGATTCAGCTGCAACCAAGTGGAATACATCAAAAATTCAGAAGTTTTTCAGCTGAACTGCAGGTTGTGTTTACACAGCAGAGAGGAGACAAGGATGGAATCCAATTAGAGACTGAGAAGAAAACAAAACATACTTGTGCAGTAAAATGCAGCAGAGGAGCTAGTTATTGAGAGATGCATTCAGCATGTTGGAAATATCTTTCTAGAGCAGTGTGAAAAACACACAGTTTGTAAAAATGTTTCTCCTAAAATACCTATAGTATGTAAAGTTACACATTTTACTAGTACCGGTATCAAACCCGTGAACACTTAGAAAAAATATGTACATGTTGATTCCTTCTTCCTTTTTAAACTTTGGCAAATTAACAAAATCTAATAAATGTAATGTCTGATTTGGTCTTTTTCCATGATGCATTCTAACTGTGATACTGCACAAAGGACATTTTTGAGTTCTCTCTACTTCTATCCATGGTTGTGTTGTTTCCAAAGAGGCACAGGACTTTATATTGCAGTGAAAAATGAGCATACAGTGGAGGAAATATGAAAGAAGCAAAACACACCCAGAAACTGCTTCGAGGTCTGAGGGTTATAGAATAACTTTAGTAGGTTATGGCTGAGGCAGGGCTCCAGACTGCGGCCAAAATTTCTGAATGTGTGTGAGTTAAATTTCCAGTGGTCACATTCATGTAAGTCAGGGGTCTCAAACTCCGGTCCTCGAGGGCCGCAATCCTGCATGTTTTAGATGTTTTCCTCTTCCAGCACACCTGATTCAAATGATCAGGATCATTATCAGGTTTCTGCAGAGCTTCTGGATGAGCTGATCATTGGAATCTGGTGTGTGGGAAGAGGGAAACATCTAAAACATGCTGGATTGCGGCCCTCGAGGACCGGAGTTTGAGACCCCTGATGTAAGTGAATGATGAGGCAGGAAGATACTGAACTGCTGAGCTAGCCAATTACACTGGCTAGCTCAGCAGAAGGGCTGCAAAATTAAAGTTAATAATTACAGTCATGATTTAAGCTTCTAACTACTACATGAAAATGATCGACTGTGGTCTTTCTGCTTAAAAATTTGTTCTGCTCATAAGAGAACATGTTGAACAACAACAACATGTGGATAAAATCACTTGGTTTCATCCTGGACAAATCTGAGAGTAGAACACTGTATCTCACTCTTTTTAAACTAAGTTTTGCTCACACCTGTCTGAGCAAACCCCATCCACCTAGCAGCATCTACCACAGCCTGCAGTGTGAGGCGTTTAGGGAACATCGGTAAATGTATTGTCTGTTGATGAGCAAATGTTGAGCTGGTGAGATGTTTCGCCTGTGACCAAGTGGGAGGTCCAACCAACTGACAATGTCGGTCGCATCAGTGCAGCTTGTGAAAAAGTTAGTCTGGAGTCTGAGGAAACTAAAAAAAACATTACAAGAGAAACAAAAAGATTCTGTGAACAGCTACAACATACAATATCTAATCGGAAATCAGTCCGGATGTTAACCCAACAGCTGCAGGTCAGCAGCCTCTTTCCTTCAAACCTCAAAGGACACAGTGCAGACAGATTCATGCATGTGTGAGCTCGTCTATCACGTCAGTCTCTGACATCAAAAGCGTGACCTCTAATCCCTGACGCCTGCTTCCCAGCAGCTGGAGCCATGCATCGCTCTCTCTCTCTCACACACGCACACACACACACACACACTACAAATAAACATTTCCGGCTTCAAATTATGAGGAACAAAATTACTTTAAGGTGCACGAAAAGAAAGAAAAATGATCCTCACCATCTAAAGAGGGCACCACAGTCTTCCTCAGTGCAAGCACCAGCCCCAGAGGAGAGCCAAACAGGAAGAAGTCGGTCACCTCAAAGTCGAACTTTCCCAATGAGCCTCCCTCCAACATGGTGCTGTTGCTGGAGCGCCGTGATCCGGGCTCCCCGAGGAGAACGCTGGAGTGAAGACTGCTCGGAAACAGAAATTAAACTCACACATGAGCTGAAATCTTTCAAGAGTCGGAGGTTTTTGCATCCATTTTTGCGTCTTACCTGGACAAAAAGGCCTGGTGGTGTTTGATGGTGTCCAGCTCGTACGTGGAAGAGTCGCTGCGTTTCCGTGGAAGCTGTTTCTTGGGGTCGTCGGGCCCCGAGCAGCGAGGGATGTCGATATTGCTACGGCTGAGATGGCGACTTCCTTCGAGGGACGGCGAGGAGGGAGAGACGCTGTTTATGATGATGCCCGGAGAAAGAAGGTCTGTGTCCTGGGTGAAAAGAGAACACTGTCAGGGTTTCTCTGAGTTTACTAGTTACTATCTGTAAGTTTACAAAACAGGGAAAATCTGTAAAATAAAAGCAAACTGTTTTAAAAATTACAGTTAAAACTGTCATATTTTATTGATATTGCTTTAAAAGGATGGCTCAGAAGCGAGGATGTCTTTTTTTTTTTAGATTCCTGTCGCCTCAGCTCCTCTGGCCTCATGTCTTTTCCTTGCCTCCTTCTCGCTCACATGTCTGGAAGGGACGAAGACATGAGAGGAAGAGCTGAGGTCAGGATCTGAGGTTCTACAAACGGGGAAATACACTGGGAATCTACAGATGTGGCCTCACTGCTGCTGTGTAGACTCTTGCTACTTACTTCATTTGTTTTTAAATTTGATTTGTATGCTTGTGCATCAGCTGTTCGCTTGCAGCACTGCTCAGTGGATAGCAACGTCCACCTGAGGATTGGTCGGCCAATGAATGAAATATTGCCAATAAACTTTGTACAGACATTTGTGCTCCTCAGATACAGAAGTGTATTACACAAAAGAAAAAAAACCTGGAAACCTAATCTTGTAATCTTGGTTATCAGTCGTCTCTGTACTTGAGAGGACAGGGGCGATGGTGCAGCCTCATGTAACTAAACAAACATGAACTTGAATTTTAAGAATAAAATATTTTGCTGAAAGGGAGCAGATGCCAACTTTTACATCTTGTCATGGACACAGAGAGTCACACTGCAACATGAGCCTCATTTTCAGCTTATATTTGTTAACATTTGGAAAAAGTAAGTCCACAGAGTTAGTAATAAACTGCTTGTCTTTGCGATATACCACTGGTTGTAGGGATGGGTACCACAGTCCTTCCAGAAGCTTCTCTAGTCACGCTGGTTGCCTGACTTCACTTAGTTTTCTCTTTTTGCTGTTGTAGATCAACTTATTCTTGTTTTCTAATCTAGCTTCACTTCAGCCATCCTGTTTTTAGGGCTGCCTTAACATATCAAATCCCTGTCATGCTAGTGCAAGTTACTAACGGTGCATCATCTCTTCTTCACAGATTGTGCTCTGTCCTCTCTGTCTTTGTACGTCTCTCAGGTATTTCTAATTTGTGCATCGTGCGTTTTTGCTTTTTCAAATCCAATCCAAACTACTTTCTGGATGAGGAGTCACTAGATCAGATGACTGTGCTATGGGTGCACTGATAAATTCAATCGGAACTGCTGTTCAGAAATTCATTTTCAGTTTCAGAGTGCTAAGAGCAGTGGGAATTTAGTGATTTAGCAGTCTGCAGGCCAACTCTTGATTTATTTTCTCCCTTTCTTTAAATGAATGTTGGTGTTGGCAGTGGTCGAAGAAGTGCTCTAACTGTTTCCTTAAGTAAAACTGTCAATACTGCAGAGTAAAAATACTGTCAAAGACCACACTCTTACATTAAATTTTGTAGTTTAAAGTGAAGAGTGAAAAAGAAGAATTCTAAAAAAAAGACCAAATTAAGTGTTTTTTGTGTTCTAAATATGTTTCATGTTTTTCTAAAAACATAACAAACAGATAACAGTCCTGTTTAAGTACCATATGACTATCAACACTATCAGTAAGAGTAGTAGTGCCATTAACATCTTAACAACACATTCATACTGAAAACTATCAGTGAACATTGATACTGAAGAAATCTTAATCTGAGGATTATCAGGAAAGTTCTAAACTTCACTTCAAAAGACTAATACTTGTGACAACTATCAGATGAAATACAGATAATATATCTCCCTAAGGGCAGATATATTATTCCGCTACACTCACTGACACACATACAGACCATGCACATATAGATACACAAGTCGGACTCACACTACTACACTCCAGTGATGCAAGCACAAACAGAACCAGTGTCTGCGATCATGTTTGGACCGGTTAGCTAAGGGATATTTGAGCATTTTAGGTCACTATGGCTTGGGGTAAGTTCAGTGTTATACAGATATTACACTACCTGTGGTCAGGTCACAGTGAACTGGGCTGCACTGTTACCTGACCATAAAAGGGTTCTGGGTTTGAGATTGCTTCTTGGCTGTGGCCTTTCTGTGAGGAGTTTGCATGTTCTCTCAAGTGCTCTGGCTTTTTCCCCACAGACATGCATGTTGGGGAACTTCTGGTTCTAAATTGCAGGTGTGGGTGTGCATGGTTGTCTTTCTGTTTGTTTTAGCCCTGCATTACATTTCACTACATGTTACTAATGTATATGAAAAAATAAGCCTTTAGCCCCTTGACGGCTGAATTTATTTACAGTTATAAAAAAACAATAATTATTTGTGTTTTTGCTTCACGCTGATGTTAAATTAAGTGGAGATTGTTAACTTGTGTATAGCACATATGTAGATATAAAGGTGTAATGCAACAGGCATCAATGGTAAAACATTTTTTATTGATGCCACAAATGCCTCTCCAACCGGTCCTAAGAGAAACCAGTGCTTGCAAAAGGTTCCTAGGTACATACTGAATGTGCACAAACTGGCATTGGCGGCATGGTTGATGAATAGTCGATAGCTGATGAGTTGAGGATGATACCTGGACACTGATGGTGCTGCCCCGTCTGCTGCTGTTTTGGCTTTCTGACACCGTCACGGCGCTGCTGCACAGAGCATCAAAGCCCAGGATACCGCCAACACAGTCCCCAATAACACACACCTGCAACACAAAACATGGATTTACACACACAGGAATCAGTTTTATCTGTACATGCGACACCAGGCACAAACACCTCCTTCACCCCTCCTTCAGGATCTGCACTGACCTGGCCACTAAAAGATGCTCCTTCTAAAGACCTGATGAAGTCACTGTACACTTGATTGGCTCGTAGGATGACGGTCGCTACGGCGTCTTGGTACTGTGGAGCAGAGGTGGCCAAAAGAGGCAGGGCGGCCAGCGGGATGTGGTCCTGACTGCTGGACAGACAGCTCTCATCGTAGCTGTAGGGACTGAGGCTAGAGAGCAGAGAGAGGGAGTGTGTTTTACATCTGAGCAGCAGGTTGTGCATGTATTACGGCAGGCTATTAAAATTCAGTTCACTCACTTGGACACCAGTGAGAATGCGTCGACACACACAGCAGGACAGGGCACCATCCGGATGGCGATGCGGCCAAGCGCTGCAGGATAATGGACCCTCATCACAGTCTCAAAAGCCCCGCTCAGCGTGTTTACATCTCCCTGCTTGCTGTTCTGTTCACCTGCAGACAAATAAGAACAGGGTAACATATCTTTTATACACACATATTTATATTAGACTATACTTCCATCAGTGGGTTTTGCTGTTCAGAGGATTAATGCTACTCCTCTAAGCAAGGCCAGTTAGCATTTAGCAGTGCTACTTCATCTGCTATTACTATTTCCTACATTATGATTTTGCAAAATCATTTATTAAGGGGTTGGAAAGTCAAAGTATTAAATTTCAGGAAACATGTGGCTAAATTAGCTTCTGCTAAGGCTCATAGGTAACCCAAATTAGCCAGTATTCTTTGGTTTTCACCTCTGTTTTTCAGTTTTTGTGAAAATTTTGTGCCGTCTCTAAAATGTCAGGATCTGTCTGTTCTCACTGTTATGTCATATTAAACGAAACTGTTTGGGGTTTTGAGCTGTTTGCACTTTGAGCTAATTTATAATAAAAATAAAAGTTGCATAGTCAGGGATGTGTGGAGTGTGACTTTCATGACAATGCCACAGGATCAGGTTGCTGCTGTACCAGAGCCAGTGTCCAGGATGTTGCCTCCATGCAGGACCAGAATGAGGACATGGATTTTGGATGGCTGGAGACACTGTTGTGATGAACAGTCCTGGAGGGAAGAGAAAAGGAGACACAAGAGGTAAATAGGAGTAAAAGTAAATACGTCCTGGAAAACAGTGCTGCATCTTTATGGAAGTGTTAAATTACTGGAATGCCTCTTTAATGTGTTCTTGTCTTTGTTTTGTATCATCTCCTGTCAAAATGCTGAACAAAAGGGAGCAATAATAAAATAATAAAGTAGAGTGTCCAGCAGATTTTAGACTAAACTGCCCTACGAAGCCAAAATGCAAAGACTGCATATGTGGTAAAAACCTCAATCTGACTTGTTCTTACTCAATAAAAAATATCAGGCTGTGGAAATGTTGCTCTGAAAACAAGTTTTCAAATTTGCAGTACAACAAAACAAAAACTTCGCCGTCAAATCAGTGAGTTATACCAAGTGAAATCTACACGCAGAGCTGGTTTTTCCACGAGTTGTTACGTGGAATAAAAATAACCACTTTGATGAGGTGGCTTTTTGGTTATTCAGTTTGTTATTCCACCTAATTGAAGATAACAGCAGATGGTATGAAGAGAAAAAAAGATAAAGTTCTGCTGATAATGGCTCGCTTGTCTGATTTCAGCAGCTCAAATCTCATTTTAGAACAATAACAATTCTCATATCTAAGAAGTGAAAACCAGCATTTAGCACCTTGGCTTGAAAAAAACTGAATCAAATCAACTAATCAGGGTAGCCGTACTAATTTATGCTGTTCGGTGGTCTTATTCATAACAATCATGGTATTATCTGAACTCACAATAAGTCTTAAATGTAAACTTTTCATCTGTAAAATAAGGAGAAAGTACAATGTTTGCTTTTGTAATCAACATGAATTGGAAATAATCAAGTAAAGTAAAAGTGCTTCCACCCCTGCTCTTATGTTAGAATAACTAAGGACTACAACGTTGCCTTTCATGCTCTGCCGGCTACACTTACATTTATTCTTCTAGAAACCCTGAACTAAAGTTCTTTCCTTTCCGGGGACACAGCATTAAACATGAAGAGAAAGAAGCTTAATCTTCTGCCTCAGGAGAAATAAAGCTCAGCTGACGGCTGCAGCGCAGACGGGATCCTAATTTCACTTCACTGGCAGGGTGACTGAAAGCTAATTTAGGAGGAGTATTATCTACAAGCTATTTAATTAAGGGTGTTAGTGTAAGAGAGACAGGGATGAAATTAGAAAATATTGAACCAGCGGTACCTCCATCTGCGTCTCCTCATTGCTCATGACGGAATACTCTCCACCCGACTCTTGATACAAAGTTTCTGTGGAAACATAATTGATACACTCAGACATTTAAAGGAAAGAAAGGATGATTTAAATTGTAAATCTAAGTCCTGTGGTTATATGTTTCTTTTATTGCCATACAAGATGGGGTGTTCTATTTAACCACTTTCTACAGCAGCTATTTCTACCTGATGTTACATTCCTGTATTTAATGCTTAACAACTTGCTGCATAAACATGACAGAACTATGGCTAATGGCTCAAATTGAAGAATACACTTCAAATATTAAATTTAGAAGCTTAAGTTATTTCAGTTTATTTATCTCCATGTAAATATATGGATTTGTTTACACATTTTTCTTGAAGAACATATATTTGAACTTTTTTAGAGTTTATATTAAAGTGAACCTGCTGAAATCTGAACTATTAAACTGTTTTTTTCCTAGTTCCCACACTTTTTTCCACACATGTACTGAAAAGTGCTGCGATTTTTTATGCACACATGATGGACTTGATTAACATAAGAATAACAGCAACAGCAGCACTACAACGTTTTTATTTGTACCTTACAGGTTGTTAAAATTGATACTGACATACACACCAAGGAAGGAGTTAAACCTTAATGCATCATAACTTTATGACTCTGAAATATAATATATCATAACACATCGGTCCCAAGAGCCATTTTTCTGCATAACAAGGACTTCACTTTTGATACTTTAAGTATGTTTAATGCCCTTTTGCTGAAGATGAAGATGATGAATATCTTTACATTAATTACAAAAAATCAGCAGAACCTATGAGCTGCTAATTTAATTTATTTGTAGTCGTAAGTAGAGGTGCAACAAATAATTGATTATCAACTGTCAAACTAATTGTCGACTATTTTGACAATTGATCTGAGCAATTTTTCAGATTCTCAGATTCAAGCTTCTTCCTTCTTCTGTAACATTAAACTGAATATCTCTGGGTTGTGAACAAAACAAGACACTTAAGGAAGTCGTCTTGGGCTTTGGGAGACACTTACTGACGCTTTTCATTGGTTTCTGACATTTTATGGATCACACAACCAGTTGATTAATCAAGACAATAGCCGAAAGGTTAATCGACAATAAAAGTAATCGTCAGTTGCAGACCTACTTATAAAACTTACCAATACTTCTGAGAAGATGCATTTTTTGATACAGACTTTATTTTTGGTTAATAAGCAACATGGAAACAAATTGTAGACGGAGTTTAAACGCTAATGCTAAAAGACATCTTTTTTTTCATACATGCACATATACACTGATCAGACCGAGCATTCTGACCACCTGTCTAATATTGTGTTGGTCCCCTTATGTGCTCAAAAATGCTCTGAACCATTGGACATGGACAAGAGGACCTCTCAGGGTGTCCTATGGGGTCTGGAACCAGGACGTTGGCACTGGATCCTTTGGGTGCTCTGGCTTGTGCAGTGGGGCCTCTGCCAATCAAACTTGTTCCACTGCATCCTGTTGATGCTTGATCAGAATGGGGTGTAGGAAGTTTGGAGGTCAAATCAACATGTTGGGCCGTTATCATGTTCCTCAACATCAAGATGTTCCTGATTGTTTGATGTTTTTTCCATGTGGTGGGGTGCATTTTCCTGCAGGTGTTTCCATCAGAACAGCACATAGTACCAATATGATCAATGTTATTCACTTCACCTGTCAGTGGTCAGGATGTTGGGGCTGATCGGTTTATATACAAGTTCTTTAACCCTGAAATGGTCACCTACCTTGTGCTTCATCCACCTCTATTGTTTCTATCTTGTCCATCAGGTCGTTCGAGCTCCACTTGGTGATCTCCTTGGAAAACATTTCCTCATTATCAGAGAAGTCCTCTGCAAGACACACAGAAGGGGTTTGATAGGATCAGATGCATTTCAATCAGCCTTCGGACACAGATCTGAAGAAAAGACCTCCTTTTTATGGACTATTTTTGGCTCCTTTTAAAACCTCAAACCTCCTTCAGGTCTGTGAACACGTGCTCCACATCCATTATATATTCCACAGTGTTGCTTGCTATTAGTTCAGACTAATATAACAGAGCTGTGCTAAAGTATCACACTGAGCTGCACTAGTGGAGGAGTCCTGCTTCAGGTACTGACATTTTTTACTGGTGTTATATGTATCAAACTGCAACTGTAACATTTTGGACTCAAATGAAAAATAATAGTAAAAATCGTATCTTTTCTTCTCAAATTGAGAATAATAAAATTAGCAATAGTCACAAGGACCTTTTCAGTTTTGCACCCACTTACATTACTTCATTGCTGTCTTTTAATGCTCCTTATCAAACATGACTGGATTACTCTGCAGGTGTTGGCCGTTTGTACTGAACTTAGGAAACGCAGCTTTACTTATTGTGCACCTACAACCTGGAATTACATGCAGAACAATCTGAAGCTCTAGTACTGTACTAAGTTGCCTTTTTAATGTTTGTATTGCCATTTCTTATTTAAGTGTTAGGTGAATGCTACCAGCTGAGAAAACCATAGCTAACCTTAGCTAAAACTAAACCTATCTTTTGCTCAGCTAGATTGCAAAGTGAGGCCTCCAACTCAACATAGCTCTGAGTTTAAATAAAGGTTTAAAGAAGGGTTAAATGAATAGGGGGTTACACCAGCTTTCCTTTTTGGTGTTTATCAGTGTACAGACAAGATTAACTCTGACTTTTATTTAGTTTGTGGTCACTGTCTGAGCAAAAATCTCCTTATAATTTAATTTCTTCTACCAGCAGCAGAATGTCTTGCAACATAGTCTTCTCTCCATTTTAGCCAGTTTTCTATTTTAGCATCCCTATTTATATATTTATTTCTTTCAAATGCAGTTGTGTTGTTTACTTCACCTGTTCATAACTTCTGGACCTTTAGGATTTCACACAGACAAAATCCTGGCAGAGTTTCTACCACTGAATAAGGAGTTTTCCATGTACAACACTGCAGCTGTAGAGTCCATCGAAAACCTGCTGTTCTTTCTCTGAACGTACCTGCATTCAGTCAGGCGACCACATTTTGCTGTCAGTCGCTTGTTATTCCCACTGTGTAGCTGGTACTTTAGAGTTTTCTCTTGTCAATCTCCTAAGTTTGACAAATACGAGCTCTGAAAGAAAATCTAGGAAGTCCAGCAACAGATTTGCATTTTAAAGACTTCTCAGACGTCGAAACGCTGCGCTCTGACAGACAGGACTTTATAACAAGCGTTTTTGATTGGCAGCATTTTGCCAGATGATGTTGTGTTGCAGTCCTGTAAAAATCGAAGCAGCTATTTTGAAGACAACAACATTTTGAAATCTAAAATAACAACCCACAATACTCCCATAGAAAGGCGGACACCAGCAACTAAAGAAAATCTTTGGGCTTACATAAGCTGTAAAACAATAATTTAATGACCTGTAAAGATGAAGATTCCCCAGAAAGAAATATTTAGACTAAAATTGAACACTTGGGGCAAATTAAGCTTGAACAATCCAAAATATATCCAAGCAAGGATAGTTCACTTTCAGAAGGAGTCCCACTTTTTCTCTACTGTGGTTAGAAATAACTACAGCCTTGTTTAAGTAGTATAAAAAATAGTTAGCTGTCTCTGCACTCAGACTGTCCTTAACTGGCTTCTCCTACAAGTTATTACGCACATTTTTCTTATAAATTACACATTTCTGATAAACAAATACTAAAGATAATATAGTAAAACAAATTTGAACTCACTTTTAATCCAACTTTGACTGTGTTTGGTTTTGTAGGCCAGAGCTACTCCTAAAACTTTGATGGTCTGAAAACATTCTCTATTTAATATATCAATGTTTAAATAAACAAAGAAATATAGTTTAACAATGGATATAAATTAAAAGAACAAAACACAGTTAAAGCGGCATCCTTGAGGTGCTCCTCAGCTGGTACTGATCATCAAAATTACAATTACAAAATATACAGTATGATAAATTAAGTATTCAAGATGCTTGCATGCTGTAAACAAAGCAGGGGACACTGCTGAAACATCATGTAAAGCTCTCTAATATAACACAAACGGTGCATATTTAAAACACAGAATACACTGGCTTCAGTTATAATGTGCTGTAAAATGATGGTTTTACCATGAGCGTCGAAGAACTCATCGTCTGTGCTGTCCTCAGAGTCCCGGGCGATGCTCTGCATCCTCCACTCTGAAATACTCTGGTGGGATGGACTACCTACAACAACACAAAACACAGGAGGCAAGCAGGTGTCTCCTGTTATAACTGTATATGTAAAGAAAAAAATGAGTATCTGATAAAGTTGGCTGACTAAATGAACATATTGGTCAGTTATCTTTTGGGGGCATAATTTTTGTCGTTTTGCTGATTTAAAATGTCTGCAAAGATGGCAAATTGTTCAGTTTAAGTCCTTCATCTTGCCAGTTTTGTCCAGTTTAAAGCAAAAATAATGTAAATAGGTGGTTTTGTATTCATTTTTTGCAACATGCTATTTAGTAATTACATTTAAGAATACACCGATCAGACATAACACTATGACCGCCTGCCTAATATTGAGTTGATCCCCCTGATGTGATCAAAAATGCTCTGAACCATTGGGCATGGACCAGAGGACCTCTCAGGGTGTCCTATGGGGTCTGGAACCAGGACGTTGGCACTGGATCCTTTGGGTGCTCTGGCTTGTGCAGTGGGGCCTCTGTCAATCAAACTTGTTCCACTGCATCCTGTTGATGCTTGATCAGAATGTGGTGTAGGAAGTTTGGAGGTCAAATCAACATGTTGGGCCGTTATCATGTTCCTCAACATCAAGATGTTCCTGATTGTTTGATGTTTTTTCCATGTGGTGGGGTGCATTTTCCTGCAGGTGTTTCCATCAGAACAGCACATAGTACCAATATGATCAATGTTATTCACTTCACCTGTCAGTGGTCATGATGTTGGGGCTGATCATTGTATACTGGCAATTGACAGTGGTTGGACTGACAATGGCTTTTAGTAAAATTTTACCATATTGCCCAGCCTTAGTATGTGACCTGCACCTATTGAGTATGGTATGAATAATATATAAAAACATGATTCCTGAGCTGCTCATGTCAATCCTTGCAGTTTGCTTCAATAACTACAGATAGCACAGAAGAAAACATAAAGATTAATCTCAGTATCAGGCAAAAGAACCTTGCTCACCTCCTCTCTTTGACGACCTGTTGGAGGATCTGGAGGATGTCGACCACTGCTTGGTGAGCTCACCTCGTGTCTCCAGTGAATCTCCGAGCTTCCCTCCGGCTCCCTCTGTCTCTGCAGCCGACCCCTCTGCCTCTGCTCCCTGCTCCTGGTCCTGGCTGACCGAGGAGCCATTGGTCTCCATAGCCCCCTCCTCATTGAGGCTGTACTGGGCCATCTTCTTGGCTAAAGCCAGCTGAGTCTCCAGCTCCAGCTGCCTGATGTCCTCGATGGTGAGGCCATACCACTCGTCCTGCCAGCACCACGCCTGCCGGTGGGCTCGAACCATCACTTTACGCAGGCCTGCAGGGACACAACCAAGGTTTTACTGGCATGTGAGTTCATTTTAGTAGTAACAAATTATATTTCTTTGACACAGATCAACAGAAGTGGAAAAACTTCAAAGATACATGATACTAGATTTACAGTTTAGATCATGAATACCTTCTGAGGTGAACGGTATGGGTTTGGTTGCTTCAATAACACATTAAAATGAAAACTAAATTTGAAATTTGGACTAAATTTTTAAATTTTTACTGCAATATTGTTGGTTTTGTTGACAGAATACTGAGACTATGTAATGTTGCAGCATATTGAAATCTCTACCCTCATACAGCAAGAGTAAAAAGTAAAATTATACAGACAAAAATTCAAAACTTTTAAAAATGGAACTTAGCTTTAGCCATTAATATTATTTCTTGGCCTCAGGAATACTGACCTTGGTTCAAGTACCATCAGCTCATTAGAATTAGGTAATTGTTTTTATTTTCCAAATACATAGTGAGTATGGTGTTAAATAGATTGTTTTAATGACTGCGCTTTATTAACTTTATCAGGGTTATAGCTGCATTTTCCACTGTATTGCTGACTTTTGTTGGAAATTATTGGCTTCTGAGTTTGTTTCTATTATTCGTATTCTAGTCTTGCTTTGCACACAGATGTTTTTTGGTGACTGTCTTATAACACAGACAGCACTTTGGTCAACTTCGGTTGTTCTAAAACGTGCTATATCAATAAAATTGCTTGTTGTTGTCTTTAAGCTGGCTCAGGTAACTAGTCCTGACTTTTTAAGATTATTTCTAATTTTTCCAGGGTTATCAGTTCCTTTTCAGGAGCATTCTCAGGAACACTGTCTTGTGTTCAAGTTGCATCTTTATTTTCAGAACAATACAAGGCCTTTTTCAGGTTTATCCCTCCAATTTGTTTGAACTGTTCAATTTTTATTCCTCTCTTTTCAACATTATTTACTCCCATTTTTTCAAAACTATTCCCAATTCTTTATGGACAACATCTGACTTTAGAGGTTTATTTCCAACTTTTCTGGATTACTCTTTATTTTTATAACTATTACCACTCCTGAAAGAAATATCTGGCTCTTCAGCTGCTTATTGATTCACCATTTTTATCGGTCCTTCTCTGTGCCTAATTGCTGTCCGCTGCTAAGCAGGTAGTGTACAGGCAGTTGTTACCGGACTGAAAACAAACAACAATAGTGAAGCTGTTGGTCGGGCAGCTATAAAGCAATTCACTGCCACTTATATAATTATATCTGTTTTAAAAGAAAGTTATATGAATACTGCATCTCTGAAAATCTTTAAAATAGAAACTAAAAATGACTGAATGATCTGCCAAAGGAGATTCAGTTTTAATCAGTGCCCTCCTCTTGGTGACCTGAGCAAGTACTAGCTGGTTATAAAACCCTAGAAGCATGATTAATGATTGATTATCGTGATTCAAACATACTAGCAGGCAATAAAATCTCACATGAGCAAACACAGAAAGCTATTATATTATATATTATATAAACAGTGAAAATAACCACTTCTGAAATATGAATGAAACAACACAAAGACCCAATGAGCATCATTTAGAATACAAACAGTGTGCTAGAGCTGCTGTGTGATAATATTCATGAATCACAGTTGATGCAGATGAAGATCCAGTGAATATTTTAGAGTAAATAGACGACATTAGCATAAACACAGTTCAGTGAGAGGCTGAGGTGGCAGTGAATGCAACAGGAGGTCAGGGAGGAAAACCACATTTTGTGGTTGGAGATGTGTTGATTAGATGACAGAGTGAGAATGCCATGAAGTCAGAGCAGCAGCTGCTTCATTAGCCTGGAAGTAAATGCTGTGAGGGAGCGAGCTGAGGGCTGTGGGAGTGTATAAACAGTGTTAGATCGCAGCAATGAAACAGAAACAGCCCAACACTGGCAGGAAATTAATCCAGTCTGCTGTGTTATCTCAGGGAGCCAGACGCCTCCTCCTGCTCTGAACACTCAGACACTTTCTCAGGTAGCTTTTCCATTTTATCTGTTTACCTCTACTTAGTTTTCCTCGGATTCATCTGAAACCTTGTTCATTTCGTTTTCAGCATCTGCCCCTGAGAAAGGTTTCATTTAATCAGTGGTTAATAGTGCACAGATGTTTTCTTATAGAAATGCTACAAGTATAATTATGAAAGTCTGAAATATTCCTGACTTTTCTGGATTAATTTCAAAGCTTTAAGGGTCTTCATCTAATGTTCAGGGTTGTGTACAAAGTTTCAAAGTTATCAATCGTATTTCTGGCTTTCAGTTTTTGTGCCTGTATTTTAATGTGTGTGATCACTGCACATTTTTTAGGATTATTACCAAATATCATTCTTGTTTTTAGGTTCAATTTTTCAAACTTATCCCCAAATTTTCAAGATTAATCGTATTAATAATAATGTAATAAATGTACCTATATAGCACATTTAAAAGAGCTTAGAAGGAGCATTGTCAGACAAGCCCCAAAAAAGATGATACTCTGTATGACAACATTACAACAGCCAGCCAGTCAGTCAGGACAAACAGAAAAGAAGACCAGAGATGATAAAAACTGAGATATAGAGTTAAAAACATTAAAAGACACAAAATGCAAAATATCTGTATTTCATTATAAATAATGAACCAAAATGCCACGGCACATTAAAGGACAGAGAAAACACAGACACAGAATAAACATAATTTACAAGATTATTACTATTTTTCGGGTTATTCTCAGTTTATTCTTAATTTCCTCAGATTATTTCTTTATATTCAGGATTACTGTTGACTTTTCAGGATGTCCAATCTTTCAGGGTTGTTGTCACATTTTCAGAAATACTGCAGATTTTCCAGGATGATTTTAAGAATCCTTGCATTATTTCAGGGTTATTCCTAAAGTTGCAGATTTTTATCCAGGTTTTTAGGAATATTCCAGATTTTTCAGGTTGACTCAACATTTCTCAAGACTATTCCCTATTATTCAGAATTACCGCTGACTTTTCTGGATTATTTCCATTTTCACAGGGTTGTTGTCACATTTTCAGAAATTAAAAATTTTAGAACTTTTCAGGACAATTTTTCAGGACATTCCAAATGACTCTTCAAGTTACCTTCACCTTCATTCGTCCATGATTATTCATAACCTATCATTATACTTCTTGAGTGTTCACTGTTATGCTTCGACTTCTTGTGGTTAACCTACTTTTTTATGATGAACTTCCTTGTAGTTTTCAGACTTCCATAAAAGAAAAAAGACACACTCCACCTCCCATACCTACCCACATCGTGTATGAAGCGTTCAATCTTGGACTGCATGCCCCAGTATCTGAACTCCACTTTGCAGAGCTTGTATGCACACATGACTGCGCTCTGACTGGGACTCTGGTTGATCTCCTCGATCCAGTCCTCCGACAGCGGGCCTCGTTTGGTCTTGACTGACTGGTACAGCTTGGGGTCTTCTTCCACCAGGTATTCATGAGGAGGGATGTAGTCCTTCACGATGTCTATGGGGTCTACAAAGGGAACAAAAACACACTGAGGCAGGTTGGAGTAGGACACATGTCACGACGTCCTCACTGAACACCTGCCTTCAGAAAAGAGTGTGGTTTAATGTGTGTGTGTCTTTTATGTAATCAGTCCCTGCAGGGAATGAGTCTGGAGCAGACTGCACATTTTTTCTGCACCCCAGTGAATTTTAGTATGCAGAGGCTCAACACAAGCTCCGACACTCCACAGCCTGTATCCCTCTGCCTCGCACTGTCTGCCTTTTCACTGCAAATAACACTCCGTAAATTCAGTTCCACATCCTGCTTATGAGGAGATGACGACCGGCCAGTGGGTCCCAGTGGCCCAATTTAGGAGTAATGGTGTAAAAAGTGTGTTTTTTTGATGATAAACGTACCTACAGTCCTCTGTCTTTTCTCAGCTGAGGAGAGATTGAAGACATCCACTTGGTTTCCAGTATCTGGTTTATAATACGTCTCAATGTCAATGGAGAATTTCTCTACAAAGGGACACGTATACCTGAGAAACAAAAAGGGAACAGAAAGCCGCTGAAAATGGGAAAGAAATATAATAAAATATATCTGTGACAAAGAAATTAGAAAAGCAATACACCCTATTTTACCTCATAACTGATGCAAATCATCTGTGAGTCACTTGCAGATCATTTACCAATAACCTTTTTGACGAAAAGACTAATATAAAGAATTATCATTACAAAATGAAAACTTGACATTTCTAAAGTTCAGCTGCATTATATTTTAACACCTCCAATAAGGATATGAAACTGTTTGATAATGAGTAAGAGGTGAAAATCGATGATAATTCTCCTCTATTTTGATAACTGACGAAGCAGAAATATCACACAGTTGCAGACTCCAGCCTCTTAAATGTGATCGTTTCTTTGCTTTATGTGACAGATAACTAAACATTTAAGTGTTGAAACACTAGTGGGACAAAACAACAGTAAAAACTTACGTATCATTATGTACTGATGAACAAGACCTCTTGCTGAAAACATGACCAGAGCATTTTTAGAACAAAACATTCATAGCTACGAGGTGCCTCTCTGCAGTACTGAAGGAGCTCATCTATGAGAATCCAAACCTTGCTGGTCTGAGACAGCAGCCGGACTGGTTGGTTTGGAGATAATAAGTCATCAGGAGGGTATTACAATTTGGCAGCAACAGAATAATATGTGATCACTGGGCTGAAACTGTTCCAAATATTTTTTTAAAAAGTCTCTGTCAGCAACATCAAGTGAGCGTTACTTCATTCTTCATTTATGAATCCTTACACTAAAAACCATTAACAGGGTTTTATTACTAGAGGTGCCTTTAGATAATTTCGCCTGTCTAAAATCACTTGATGTAATGTATGCTTAAGTGTTAACACCGGGTAACAGATTTACAAGGGCCACAGGGGGAGTTTAGCGTCTACTTTAATCATTTTTAATGTCTGTGTTGGTGTTGTGCAGTGGGAGTCGGCCTCACCGGGTTCGTGTATAGGGGTAAGCGTTCCAGGACTCCTCCTCCACTCGCAGGGCAGCTTGAGGCAGGATGGCACAGAACCAGGACGGGATGTGTTTGCCGATGTGGTAGACCTTGTGGGTGTACTGGCCCGTGCCTCCAGGGCCGTCCTCGTAGGGCTTGTTCTCCAGGATCTCCACCCCGCTGCCCTCGCCACAACTCTCCTCCCTGCTCTTTTTCTGCAAGACAGAGAAAGAGGGGAGGGGAGAGACGTTCAGATTCATCAAAAAGTAAGAAAAGGCAACTGAGAATGCGCTATGTAGCATTTTCACACAGGTGGAAGAAGCATGGAAGTGCATTTCATTTTGTCCTATTATTACTGGTGTATCCACATGGAAGCAGTTCATTAATTTCACATGTAAATAGAGTCCACAAAGCTTTGTCATATTTTATTGTAAAACTGGAAATAATCTTTAGAGGATTTAGACTCAAAAACACATCTAAGAAACTCTCTCGGCTGCCATTTTGTCCATTTTCAGTGTGTTTGTTCTGCCATGTGACGGCACTTGCGTCTGCAGTTTGGTTACTCACAGGTGCCGTACCTATGGCAACTTGTTTTACCGTTTAATAGCTGAGTTTGTCTGTCCAGAGCTAAAATCACAGATACCAACACTGTCATTCTGACTTGTTCTGGTTACACTGTCACTAAATCTGATTTTTTATTCCAGATGTCTATAACATCATTCTGCCAGTCAATACGACAATTAGAGATAACTGTAATTCAGTTCTGAAAGAATAGTTGATGTTCATACGAGGCTTCCCATTGGATATTGGTCCTGCAAAGCATTTGAACACTGTTAGCAGGAGTAACCTCGGCTGTTGCGGTGGACAAGATCGATAGAAAATGCCGAGAAATAGAAGAAAGAAAACCTCATCAGCTTTGTTCATTAGACTTGTGGTCAAAAGTTATGAGACAGGGTGGTGAAATTGCTGGTACACATGGTTGGGTGCAGTATAATAATATGTTTGAAAAGCAAGACACCTCCCACGTATTGTAGTTTCTGATGTAACCACAGACATGTTCAAAGCTTCTTCATGTATCTAAAAAGAACAATGTAGATATGCTGAACTGAGGGGAATTAAAGATATCTTGAAAAAGAATAATGACTAGTCAGAATTAAACTGTAAATATCTGGAATTACAACTGGTCTTCAGAAGAATTCAGCTGCAGATATTCTCAGTGAGAAGATCAGCTGGCTAAAGTAAAGTCAGTTCTCCCAAGGCACCAGTTTGATGATTGATCCAGGCCTTTGTTACGACACGGCTGGACTATTGCAGCGCATTGTATGTTGGGTTAGTGTGTCCTCCATCAGCCGTCTGCAGAACACTGCTGCACGTCTTTTAACCGGCACACGTAAACACAAACACATTTCCCCCATTTTAGCCCCACTCCACTGGCTGCCCATACATTCTAGGATCCATTTTAAAATATTTTATTTGCTTTTAAGTCCTTGAATGGTCTTGCCCCGCCCTACCTCTCTGAGCTCCTACACTTTTATTGTCCCACTCGCTCTCTCAGGTCAGCTGAATCCAGTACCTAAAACTAACCGGAAGCTCAGAGGGCACCAGGCCTTTGCAGTTGCAGCTCCGAAATTATGGAGTGCTCTGCCTCTGCACATCACACAGGCCTCTTCTCTGTTTTTAAATCCTTGCTTAAAACCCACCTCTTTTCCCTGGCCTTCAACACTTTATGAGACGTTGAGTTTTATTTATTTTATGTTTTTACTGTATGACTGTTGTGTTTTATGCCTGTTCATTTCTTATAATTTTATTGTTATTTTATTTGTGTTTTTATAAGTAATTTTAATGACTCATTTTGAGCCTTGGGCTGCACGGTTGCTCGGTGGTTAGCAGCGTCGCCTCACAGCTAGAAGATCCCCGGTTCGCGTCCCGGTTAGGACGCCTGGGATCTTTCTGTGTGGAGTTTGCATGTTCTCCCTGTGCAGTGTGGGTTTTCATCAGGTACTCCAGCTTCCTCCCATAATCCAAAAACATGCTGAGGTTAACTGACTATTCTAAATTGTCCGTAGGTGTGAATGAGAGTGTGCTTGGTTGTCTCTATATGTAACCCTGTGATAGGCTGGCGACCTGTCCAGGGTGTCCCTGCCTTCGCCCTGAGTTGACTGGGATAGACTCCAGTCCCCCCACGACCCTACAGAGGATTAAGCGGTGTATAGATAATGGATGGATGGATTTTGAGCCTTTATTTATTCTGTCTTTTATCTATTGTGTACAGCACTTTGGTCTACCGTAGTTGTTTTTAAAGTGCTTAACAAATAAAGCTGGATTGGATTGTGAGTTGTCGATATCAAATTAGATGAACTCAAACACATGATGCAACTTTTCTGACATGCAGGCTCCACATGTGCACAGCAAAAATAGGTAGGGAAGAGGAAAGAAACACTGAAAAGAAGGATTTGGTAGCGAAAAGACACACAGTGCCAGTTGTATAGAATTATTTCAGCTACAGAAGGGTGATGTCAACCAGAACAGGTGCTCTATCAGCATCTCCCGCACTTCTTGTCCACAAGTTGCACCAAATTTTAGGTTGAAATATAAAAATACTGACGTTTATGGTGCATAAAAAGGAGGTTGGAAAATTCTTTAGCCAAAAAAACACCTATAAACGTCTGATTTCACATATTTGCAGTTAGTAACTTGTTAACAATTCTGAGATGCAATTGTATGAAACAGATTTTACTTTGATTAATGCGCAAACTGTTTCACAAGTAAAGAAACTGTAGACGTCAGTGTCCACACAGCAGGAGATTAGAGAAAGGAGTTGAAAAACAGCCAACGAGCTCACTCAGCTTTACACATCCTTCCATCCTCCTTTCTTTCCTTAAACTTCCAATTAAACCCCTGCTACTCTTACACAGCACTCCTGTCTCTCTGACTGCTGCTGTCTGACCTTCACAGAGCTGGATGGACGATGCAGCAGAGGCAAAGTGATGAGGTGGAAAGAAAAAAGCTGTCACATGGACGCAGAAACTGCTTTTCTCAACCTCTTATTTATCCTCTACACGTGTTTTCCTCTTTTTCAGACACTCCTAATTCCTTCACATCTCACTCTCCATTTAAGGGGCTTCAATAAAGTCCCGTGTTGCTTGCTCAGTACGTTTGGGATGACTGCGGGGTTGTAGGACGAAGCACCATCCGACGAGTTTGGAGGCATGTTCATGAATTCAAACAGACGAGATCTTTCTAAACACTTCAGATTCCACTCTGCCCATGTCATCAGCAATTACACCGTGTTGGAAATAAATCGTTGCAGCCATATTTCCCCCACCACTAGAGCTGCAGTGAATAATCAATTAATCACATAGCTGTCAAATACTACATTAATCACCAACTGGTGATTGGTTGGTTTTGATAACCGAATAATCTGTTCGACTAAATATCAAAAAAGGTCTGAATTCTCTGATTCCAGCTTCTTATTAGTATATTTTCTGTATTTATTTCTCCTCTAAAATTAAAAGTTTCTAAACAGTTTCAACTGAAATTTCTGGAGCAATTTACTGTTACTGTAAAGATTTTCTGTGTTTTGTTAAATTACAGATAATAACTAGTAAAATCATGAAGAAATATTAATTTACACATCAAAAATCATTATTAACGTTTGACTTTTGTAAAAAATTTACTTTAATTTATTTAAATCAGCAAGAACATCATTATTTTATGGATATTTATTATCACTGGAAAGAAAGAAAAATTGTGTACAGTAATTTCAACAGTTGTTTTACAGATTTTTACTTTTGTTAAAATACAGAAAATAAATTGTAAAATCACAAAAAAAAAGGGATTTATATATTTTAGTATTTTTACAAATAGTAATTTGCTATTCTACAATGTGGGACCATAAAATTACACTGTTTTACGGTATTTAAATCCATTAAAATATATTATTTTACAGACGCAGCTATGTTCAGTTTTATGGTCTGAATATTGCAGCATTCTATCTTTTGTTTACCATAATTTGCTGCATGCCGATACAAAATAATTCAAAATGACCAACCATAACAGTAAAATCCTGATTTTATATTACTGCACAATAAGTAATATGTTCATAATTAGTAAGAGTAAGATACAATCAAACACTTAAGATGCAGGACTATTACTTGTAACAGAGTATTCCTAAAATGTTGTATTAGCACTTTACTTACATAACGGATGTTAGAGCTTACTGTTATTTTCCTTCCCTGGCCTGAAATAATCCAAACTCTGTTAGGTATTTAACTTTTCTTAATGGGTTGAATTGCTGCAGACATAGAGGAGGCAAAAATCTGTGGTTTAGACCCAGCATTAGACTTCCAGTAATACACGGCAGCAGATGGTTCGATCCCACACATCCTGTGAGACCGAGTGGTGTATCAAGCCTGCAGCTCCTCAGAGGGAGTCTGGGATTACAGCATCAGTTTATAAACACACTACATCTCCTTAAGAGGCTCTCCATTTACACTGTAACCGTGTAGGTTGTAGCACTCAGCAGCCGAAATACAAGCAGTGTTTATACTGAACCACTCCAGGATGTGATATAGGAGCCCTGTTATCTCCTTTAAAGTTTACAGAAAGGCCATCAGCCAGAGCTGAAAGGATCCGTCAAGGAACCAATTAGTCTATCAACACGCAGTTTGATAAGTGATTCATTTATTAAGAGAAAATGATAAATGCTTTCTGATGGCAGCTTCTAAAATGTGAGAAATGCTGCTTTTCTTACATTTGAAAATCAGTGTAAATGAATAACTGTGGTGGGAGTTGGATTGTTGTTCATCGATAGAAAAAGTACTTAAACAATTAGTTAAGTCAAAGTAAAATAACTCCAGACAAATTCCTACTTAGGCAGAAATAGAAAAATTGACCTAAAGTAGCAAAAGTAAAAGTTCAGCAGTAAAATGTCTCCTGTGATATACATTATTCTATGTGACATTATTAGATTGTTAATACTAATGCATCAGTGTATAAGCAATTTGTTGCCAATTTCAACTACTTTACTGTCTATATAGGAAAATTGTGAATCCCCAAGTCTGAGGATTCACAATTTTCCATTTCTTTTTGTCAACACTGGATAATTTGACCTCTCTAGGCCCCCATCACTTTTAAAAATTAAACCACGGAATACATTTAGGGAGTGGTTTCGGGGGCTACTGCTAGCAACTCATACGCAAAAAAATGTCCCAGCTAGATGCAGATTTTTTGCAAAAGCAAACAAAAGTCAGTAGAATGTCAGAATGTTTAACCATGGACTGATTACTTTTCAAGCCTACCAAAGATGGGACTAAGGGCCCAATGACTCGGGGAGCCCCTGAAGTTGTACCAAAATTGTTAAATATATCCTAAAAAGAGACGTAAAACAATGAAAACAAGATGCACAATCTTTGACAAAAAGACTTGATCTAGAAAGTCGACAAGTAGCTGAATCTTTCAAATGGATGTGTGGTAAAAATACAATATTCCCCCTGGAATATAATGGAGTAAAAGTATAAAATACAACAAACTGGAAATACAAGCAAAGTACGAGTACCTCCAAACTGTATGTAAGCACAGTCCATGAGCACTTTATTACCTTCCAGCACTCCTGTTAATAGACATAACATGAAGGCATCACCTCGGATTGGAAGGACATTTCTGCCAGTTTGGGGCCTTAAAGATTTGCCAGTTGAATAACACAAAGATGAAAGTAAGTATTTGTCCTGTGCATCTGTTAACGTCTAATACATCAGTTGTAATGAACAGGTTCAACTGCTTGCTTTCTGTTGATCAGCATAAAGTTTAAACAATGAGTCTGGTTTATTTCAACCTGGTGTATTTCCCATTAATGTGTCCACCGTGTCTCTATGAGTCATGCTAAGTTTGTACTGTCCACCTTCACTGTACAGATTCAGTCACACAAAACAGTACACAAACAATGTACATCAGAGCTTGCCAAAGTATGCCATTTTTACATGACACATTTTAACTCCAAGCACTTTCTCAGCATTTTTTCTGCTCCTATTCTATTTTTACTCACTGTAGGATCAATTTCACATTTACTATACTATAACGTTCTGCACCTCTATGGAAACATCACAACTCTGGCTAGAAGGAGAGAGAACATAAAAACGTCTTCAGTGCAGCATGACACAGTTACAGTGTCATAACCATAAAAAACAAAGTTGAGTTTCTTTGATTGTTTGTTTAAACATTTTCACAAAGGTAGTACCAATAAAAAGTGTGGTTCCACATGCTATAAAACTACTTGACATTTTGCAACTTCCAAAAACGGCCTGTTTCACTCTGCTCCGCACATCAGCTCCAGAGGTATTTCACTATGCTGAATGTATCTTCGAAACAACTTGCTGACAACTCCTCTAGAACCATTTTTGAACCTCTTATTGATCCTGTCTCTTTTATTTTCCTTTCAGTCTCTCTTGTTGTCTCCTCTCTGCTCTGTGGAAACACAGCCTCCAGTTCTGCTGACAACTGAATTTTTGTTAACAGTTGGTCACAGGTGAGTCACTCATGGTTACTCAGTTGCCCTGAGGAGCACAGAATTTATGTTTTGGCAAATTTTTGAATGACACAGAGTGATTTTGGGTTATTTTTCCTGACAGAACCATACGTCACACATGATATGTTCAAAGACTAGTTCAAAGTCTGACATTTCTTTTTGCTTTTACAGTTTATTTCTCTGACAAATTGTGTCATCTAGGAAATGTTTCAAAGGAAAACATGCTTTTTAAAATCCGTCGGCAGGTTCAGAGGATTAAACATTTACAGTCAGTCTGAAGGTAAATGCAGAAATTAGCTGCCTGGAACAGACATTTTGCTAAGTGCATTAGGGATCTCCATCTGGGGATAATTGCTGGCTGACCTAATCACCTTGCGTATTCATCCACGCATGCTGGTTTGTTTACATGTGTGAGGCTGTGAGCATCTGTCTGTTTAGCATGTATTCATGCTGAAGAGGTCAGAGCAAACAAGATGTCCAGGAGATATGTGGCATTGCACTTAGCGTTTGAGTTTCCAGATGTCAGCCTCACACATACAGTATAAACAAACCACTGTATGCAGATGAATATGCAGGGCGATAAGGGGAAGATAAGATAATGAAACATCAGCACACAACTGGGGCCAGAGTAGCCAGATATAGTCAAGCCCAAAATTATTCATACCCCTGGCAAATTTCAACTTAATGTTACTTTTATTCAACCAGCAAGTTTTTTCCTGATTGGAAATTGCACAGGCGTCTCCCAGAAGATAATAAGATGATGTACAAGAGGCATCATTGTGGAAAAAAATATTTCTCAGCCTTTATTTACATTTGAACAAAAAGTGGCATGTCAAAATTTGCCAGGGTATGAATAATTTCGGGCTTGACTGTATATGTAAAATGATGTATTAAAAACATACATGTACATTCACCTATTTGCATATAGCAAAAAGGTTTGCACTTAAAAGAACACCTTACTGTAGCTTATGTAAAAAAGATGAACAATGATGGTAGATCTAGACAGGGATCCAGACGTCAACTACGTAGATCAAAAACATGGACAGATGGACAGTTTGTTGAGCATTGTCATGGAAGTGGAAAAAAAGATTAAAGCTAAAAGTTTAAAATGGTTGCGCTTGAATTTGCAGGCTGAAGGGAGTAGTTTGCATTCTGAAAATAAAATGCGCGAGGAGTCATTGAGGATGCTGTGTACATTTTTTCATAGACTGAGTCAAGGCAGGGTTGTTTTGACCTCTCAGTCACTTTAGATGCTGTTTAAACCAAGCTAAAAAACTTTGACTTTGGAAACAGTAGTGTGTGTAATAGTGGCTGAAATTATGCATTTTATATCAATATGGTCCTTTCTGGTCAGTACCCAACCAGACCAAAGTCAGCATCAGCCCTGATAAAGTATGGATACTTGTTTGAAAACAGAATAAACCTGGGATCTTTGGGACTTCTGAGGGTCTGGATGTCACTTAAAGCACACTGATGGTGCAGCAGGTGTAAAAGGGTTACCTTTCAGGTGTCCCAGGCTGACATCTACACTGCAAAACGCTATAAAAATCTGGCAGCAGGGGTGCTAGAAAAAATATATTAAAGGAATACCAGAACAAATTACTATCAGTAAAAATACAGGTTTTGATGTGGACAGTAGGACTTAATTTCTGTGATTTTACTAGATATTATCTGTTATTTAACAAAACAGGGAAAATCTGTAGAATAACAGTAAACTGTTAAAAAAAAATTAAAGATAAAAATTCTTAAAAAATATTCTTTACATTGCATGACAAACATTTTGAATGCAAACTGACATTCAAAGTAAAAATTACCCAACAGACTGCAGTTTTAATTAGTAATTTACACTATGGAGGTTTAATCTTATTGTTGAATGGCCACACTGATACTGTGCTCTGGTTTCAAACTGATGATTGAAAACCTATTTTATTCCTTCCATTGTAATGTGCAGTAGGTCGACAAGTGGCGCTACGTGAATACAAATCATCACGATCATTATTAACAGCAAGAGTGGGGTGTTCGGGGTCAAGAATGAGAGCTCAGATTGAACACGGAGCTCTCTCTGTTGAAGACTTCAGGGAGGCGATATCAGTAATGAAGGTCAGAGGAGGCAAACAGCTGGAAAATTGCTGTAATCTAGCAGGTAATGTAATTTAGGTGAGGAGCTGAGGGCCTTAAATCACCCTCTTCGTGTTTGTGTCCCTTCTGGAGAGAGAGCACCGAGGATCTGTATTGATAACACACATCTCAGAGCCCAGAGCAAAGAGCTACAGTCAGCTCTATGGCGTCACTCCAGGGAGGTCTGTGGATCTTTATGAAAACGGAGGCGAATCTGAAAGAAAGTTGTACTCTTACACAACAGCCCTAAGTGTCAAAGACAAGACAAGAGATCTGAGGCTACACAAGATCAGGCTGTCAGTGGGCTGCCCTGCAGACAGCAGTGTTCGTATATCCGCCTCAGCGTAACGTAACCATCAGCTCTCTCTTTGCTGCTTTTCTTGAAAACAGCTGTCAGGTGCAACAACAGTGTCTTCTAAACCAAGGGTGCTGCCGTTGCTGCTAGAGCGTGTGCCCTGGTGTTTGGCTGGCATCAAAATCAGGAAATTTAAAAAGTAGCACCAAACATTTCATTATGAACAAAAAAAAATCCTTTAGATACAGGTCAGACTGGGGCTGAATTGAACTTTTCTGAACCTGCTGATGTCCTGAATTTTCACCCCTACAGTCTCCAGGGGTTATCGTCTGGTTGATGATAGAGGTCAGACTCGCTGGGCCTGGCAGAAAGGCCACAGGAAGTCAGATAGCCACTTTTTACAATTGTGCTGAGCAGAAAAGCAGACCCTCAGACCCACAATACAATGGACTTCAATCAGCTGAGAACTAGTCTCACTTAGCCAGCCCATTCTGTGGAGCATAACGGTCTGACTGCACCTCAGCATCATTCTCCTATAAGGGAGACAAAATGCTTTGGCTTGTTTGTGTTTCTTTAAACTAATCACAATTGTCTTGGGCAGAGCCAAACGAAGGATGCTGTGACTGATGAGGGAAACTTGTTTGATGGAACAGTTTCACATGCAGGGATGAAAACTTTATCATTACAAAGGCTAAATCCCTGCAAAAATAAACACTACAAAAACCAATGGAACAACATCCGTAACCCGAACCCAGCACTGGACGCTTGGATGGACATATGACATTAAAGGATCACGACAGATAATAGACAGGTGCCCTCAAATAGGAATCCAACACAGACTCCTACAGCTGTGCCAAATATTCAATTTAGACCAACAGCGGTTGGTTTAAAAGCTTTTCCGAAGCCTCCAGAGTAATCATGGGGCAGCTGGTATGTCCTGAAGTGCATTCACAAGTTGTTTTGGTCCTGAAACTATACTCAGATCAGATTTAATATTCCAGGGCTGCCGTATAGCTCGCTGAGTTAAGGCATTACCACGTGAATGCAGGTCGCCAGCAGCGGTTGTGAGTTCGAGTCCGGCTCACGACCCTTTGCTGTATTTCTCTCTTCTCTCTTCTCTCTACCCACTTTCACTCTGTCCATAAAATAAAAAAAAATCTCCCCCCAAAAAATAATAAAAAGAAAAAAAAAGATATTCCAGATAATCTAAATGAAAGAACAACTATTTCTGTTTGACCATCTCAGCTTTGCTGGAAATTTTTACAGCATAACATATGGATAACTATGAAGATAGCTGGGATTCTTTTGCTTACTATCCAACAAATATTTTTTCCGCACATTGAAATTTGAAGCTATGAAAGAGACAAACCTGATATTTTGCCATTTTTTCTGGGATAACTTTTTAATTGAGCTGCATTTGTTTTTCCAGAACCCAAAAGCCAAATCTCCCCGTGGAAAAACATACTCTGAAATGTCACGCAGCACTGGCTGAAATTACACTGCTGGTACTATACTGGAGGGTCTCACCTTTCATATTTAATTTAGTCCGGTACACTAACACAATAAGTAATTTTACACACTGAAAAAGGGTCACTGTGGCAACTGGAGTTCATTGCAATGATTTCACTGTAGACACTGTGAATCTGTGTGCAGCAGCTCCGTTTGTTGTGCAGTAAAAGCGTTTAGGTGAATAATGCTATAAATTATCATTATGACACATCAGCAGATTCAGATCATTTAAAAAGTGATCACGGACCGCTGTATAGCTCACTGAGTTAAGGCGATACCACGTGGGTGCAGGTCGCCAGCAGCAGTCATGAGTTCGAGTCCAGCTCACGACCCTTTGCTGCATGTCCATCTTTCCTGTCTCTTCCTCTATCAATAAAAATGGAAAAATCTCCCCAAAAAGAATTTTTAAAAAAATGGATTACAAGTGGATGGAAAAGAGTGGATACGCATAGCCCTTCTTTTGGACACAGATCCTGCTGCTGTGTGATGCTACAGTGATTTGATAAAGTCAAAGACAAGATGGCGACATTCTGCATTTGTTGGTTCACTGCAGTCTGAAAGCAGATTACAGGACTAATGTTAGTATGAGCAGGTAAAGCTGTGATAGTAAAGGAGCTGCAGCTGATCTGATCTGGATGTATGAGGGAGCTCAGCTCTGTTGGGCTCCGGCTCAGTTTAAGACGTGGCCAGGCTCAAGATAAACTTTGTGCTTGTTATCTGAAACAAAATGGCAGAAGACAAAGCTGAAAGCTATTTTGAGGAGATTCCCAGAAACCCACCTGCCTATCGTTATGGGATCATCCAAGTTATTACAATTCATACTGTGGAGAATTTCTACAGTAAAAATCAAAGCAGTCTGTTGAATAGTTCTCCAGGTGTTTCACTCAAACACCTAAAGATCAGCCTCATGGTAGCTCTGGAAATATTTCACTGTGTAAATGAAAAAATGTCCAGCTAGTGACACTGAAGAAACAGTCCAGGAAATGTCAAAGTCATAAGAATTCAAGTAGTGACATATTTCAGTCTGGACCAAAGCGGTGGACTGAAACACAGACAAACCTACGGCCTCAGAGCAGCTAAAAACAAAATTCAGGTCACAGCTTAAACACACTTTCATGGAAAATCTCATCTCAGAATATAAAGCAGAACTCTTGGAAACACTTTAATTTAGATGTCAGCGTTTTCTGAGAAACGTTATATTAATTTCCCCATGAGCTTGCTGGAAAGAAATCTATCATTTGCTACTAATTATGGGGAGAAGTCAGTGTTTAATAAGTACACTATAAAGTAATTAATCCCAGCTATCTGTCAGTGTATCCTATCCTAACTCTGTGCACAATAATGCAATTAAAGTAAACATATACCATAAAAAATGCAATTTTAATGATTAATTCATGTTTAAATTGAGCTGTTCTTTCAAGAAAATTTCAATTTTACCTGTAATTAGTAGCGTACTACAAAACTATTTGCAGAAAGATTCCCTGGAGATAGCTTTCATCCAAAAATATAGTTAAAGTTAAATTAAGTCAATATCACAAAACACACAGGTGCCTCTGGAGGATTTAGAGTCTGTGCAGCAGACTACAACCTCTATTCTTGAACCCTCTACTCAGATAAGGAAAACAATCTTTAATGGGAAGAAAAGTAAAAAGTTCGCAAAGTCTTAAAGTCCTTGACTGTACTACAAAGCAGGGATGTGATGTGGAAAACTAAGCAGAAGATCTGCATAAGAGTCAGAACTTGGCTGCGAAATACAGAGAGAAATCCATCGACTTTACAAGGGCAAATAAAGAAATCAAGACAAGAAAGAAATGTAGGGAAACGTTTTAACCTCTTCATGCTGAGCAGCCATAGGATAACCTATAGTATATTCATTGTAAATTCTAGTGGACATCTCAAAGTTTCCAAAGAGTCCAAACATGTCAACCCTGTGGAAGTGTTATCTCTAATGAAATGCTTGTCTGGATGTTTAAGGGTTAAAAAGCTTCAGCCAATTTGTAGAGAGCAAAATGAGGGTTTGAATAGTTAAGACAAAGAAAGACAAGCAGAAGAAGTGAAAGAAAGCGGAGCCCATGTCCAATTTGGGAAGTGCTACTAGCTTTGGTGGACCACGTCTGGTGAATAATAATGGGCCCGGCTTTGCTGTGGGTCTCGTTTCTGCCAGGCTGAGCTGTCCCTGAATAATTTATGTGACACCACAAGGTTAGCATAAACCAGGGGTACATAACTTCCCCCCCCCCCTCCTCCTCCTCCTCCTCAGGCCTTCTGGAGCCTCAGCAGAGCCTCATGCATCAAGCGTTATCGCTGGCTGCTCAGAGGTTTCATACACCTTCTCCCATAGCCCTCCTACCATTTTTCACATCCTGGGATTTGAGTTTCAAACTCGTAACAGACAACGGTTATGTTTCAAACTGTCAGGTCGCAGCTGAAATAAAGCAAAAATGCAATAAGGACCCAGACACAAAAACAAAAGTACAAAATTGTAAAATGAAGTGCAAAAACAGACTTCCAATTTAAACATTCATCAGTACGGACCATTAACCATACAGACAGGCCAGTGGTAGCCTCCTTCTCCTTCTAGTAGCTCAGTGGATTCATTATCATTCATTTTGATCACTGATGAAGAGAAAGGGACCCTGATAAGTTGGGCAGCCTCTTACAAAATGGAGGTTTTCAACATGTGGAGACTGTAGCAACAGGGTGTATTTTAACCCAAACCCTGATCCTAAACCTAAGCAGGCAGCTTTGGTGCCTGAACTTAACAAAGTAGCTTGGTGTCGGAATTTAATCAAGTGGTTTTAGTGACTAAATGTACATAAACGGTTTTGGTGTCGAAACCAAACATAGACTGAAAAACAATTCAAAACAAAACTTCAGTGAAAAAATAAAACTCAAGCCTAGGAATCCATCCGAGCTCTCCGTTCTCCAAATGTAGACTTTTGTTCCTCTTTGTAGGTGCAAAATTGCACCTCAGTGTAAGTCAGGTAATAACGAAATTCGATTAAATTGGGTGACAATCATCTACTGACCTACCAGTAGGAGAAGCAGGTCGCTACTGTGCGGCATGTTAGAGAATTAGAATCATCTAATTGGTGAATAATAATGGGCTGGTATTATGATGATATTGGCCATTTAATCACCTGATAATATTCAAAATGGATGAACAAGAAGATCCTTTAGAAAATGATTTTAGCTAGCCAGCTAGAATGTTGGTCTGTTGATTCACCACTTCCTTCTAGACTGACACATCTCAACAACTGCTGGATGGACTGCAGTGGCATTCAGGGTCCACGAGAATGAAGCCATTTTTAGGTTTTAGAATAATATTTTGACCACCATTGAAAGGATCGCCATCAAATTTGGCTCAAACATTCATTTTTCCACTGTGGAACTGTGGAAAAATGTTCCGCCTGTGGAACTCTGGAAATTTTAGTTGACAGTTATTTGTCATGTAAATGATTGAACTGTCTTTTTCTACTCATTTTATGCCTCTGTTAGTGTTATTAGTGGTATTATCACCTTTGAACGGCACCGTTTTGCTGCAAATCAGACAAATTGTGTCCTCCAAGTTACTGAGCTCTGAACCCCAGTTAAACTTTGTACTTAAGTCCATGATGTAAATGCACTTATGTAGCACTTATGTAGTGCTTTTTTTTCTACCTTAGTGGTATCCAAAGTGCTTTACAATGTGTTTCCCATTCACACACCAACGGCGACAGAGCTGCCATGCAAGGCGCTAATCTACCTTTGGGAGCAACTTGGGGTTCAGTGTCTTGCCCAAGGACACTTCGGCATGTGGAGGGGCCGGGGATCGAACCACCAACCTTGCGATCAGTGGACAGCCCACTCTACCACTGCCGCCCATAATGTTAATGTTAAGTATTGTTCACTGAAATGCAGTGGGTTGAAAACTGGAAGTACACGTAATTATTAATTACATTACTTATTTGAATAAGTACTTAGTAAAAATGTTCCGTAATTACCTGAAACAAAAGGATGCTGTTGTTTTTTAGAAAACATTTCTCAAACAGCAAGAAACAGTACATCGCTTTGGAACTACTTTCTGCGGTGGATTGATTCACATTTGATGCTCTGGCGAGAATTTACAGCAGGAGGACGGTGTGTGTAGGACTGAGTCGCTTCGGTTCAGTTTAATTCTATTTGTGTAGCTCCATTTCACAACCTAAGTCATCTCAGTTCCCTTCACACAGTAAGGTCAAAACCTTACAATATCATATTACAGAGAGAAACCCGTTGATTCCCTTGAAGCAAGTACTTGGTGGCAGTTAAAATAATCTACAGTGTGTGTTTATTTCAATTTAGGAACATGTCAGGCAGTGCAAAGGTGCGGCTCACTGATTTGTATTTTTTAGTTTTTGGACAACAATGTTCTCAATGCTCTGTGGGAGTATTAACAATATGTAAAAACATCAGATTGATCATATAATCTTTGCGTTTTCAAAATTTTGAAAATTGCTCCACTAAATTTCCCATTTTAGTGATGCAAAGTCCTTTTCTTTCCCAGACAACTGCATAAAACTGTCAAGCGTTCATGTTACTGTGCCCACCCTCTGCAACATGAATGATGCACCCAACACATAACTGCATCTAGCAGTAAGAGTTATAGACACAGCGTTGTCATGGTAATGCCGACTGCACCAGCTCTGTCTCGTCCACATACCACAAACAAAATGATGGCAGCTGCTGCCACGCTGCTGCTGATGTCACCGGTTACCATGGCAACTTACGCCCAGCTGTGACGCTGAGCGGGAGGAGGGGTCTGGCAGTGTGTGTGTGTGTGTGTGTGTGTGTGTGTGTGTGTGTGTGTGTAGTACTGTGCATTATCAAAGCTGACAGATCCCTCTGCACATCTATGAGCATACTTCTGACCGAAGGTGTGGAGACAATAAAGTCAGAGGTTCAGAAATAAAAACAAATGTTTAGGTGAGATATCTTGCTTTTACGCAGGGAGTCCAAAAGTCTGAGACCTCATCAGGAATCTGTCATATTTTAACATCATCCCAGAAATAATGAGAAAGTTTGAAGGTTTAACAACAGTTAGAAGCACAAATGTTTCAATAAATATTTCGGATTCTGCTCTGTTTCCAGGTCAACAGTCAAACTTAAGCAGATTAGTGGTAGCAACCGTTCTTTGCACAAAAGGTCAGATTTACTTGAGCTGTATTTTTCCACTGAAACAGCATTCAGGTGACACAACTAACATTCAAACAACTAACTACCAACTAACAACTAAACTGCATTCTCAGTTACATATTGAGGGAAAAGTATTTTCTGCTGGATAATGTTTTTTTTTTTAGGCACATTTTCTACTGCATTTATTTTATTGCATTACTGTTGCATCTTCTCAGCCAGTAAACCATTCATTAGCTAGAGCTGGTCTCATCACACCGGTGTCCCCGAAAATGGAAGAGAAGCTGCAAGCATGTATGAGAGGGTCATATTTTAACCCAAGTTATGATATTTTCCTAAACCTAACCCCAAATCCTGGTGCCTATACTTAACCAGAAAGAAAACTTAAAGTAAACGTGTGAAAACAAAACTTTAGTCTAAGAATAATGCTGACTTATATCACCATCCTACACTCTCAACTCCTTATGTGGACTTGATGGCTTTTTCAAACTGGAAGCAATCCTTGTACATCACGGTCTTACTTTTCGGTGAGAAATAACGTTTGCTTCAAGAATATTAATGATTAATCATTAATTCATTAATTGCTGTTAATAGTTTAACAGATTAAAAATATATTAACCAATGAGTACCTCTTACTGTTTAATATTGTAGCAAGTTGAGGGAGGTGGTCACTCGGACTACAGGCAGTTTCGTGTCGAGAAGCAGAGAGCATTGAGGGGGCTTAGAGAGTAATGGGCCCCCATGACAAAGAGTTCTGTGGCAGTTAATGACTTCTGATGCTCTAGCCAAATGATTAACACAAATGGGCTGCTTTTCCAATGTTTGTCACGTCTGTGGTTAAAAATAGCTTTATTGGCCAATGAAAACACTGTCCAAATGTTGATTATAGGTTTCTTTCAAAACATAAATAAGAAAACAGTTCAGTTGTGTAGGAATTGTTGGGACACAGGGCTGCACTGTGATGGTGACAGTGAAATTGTCAAAATCAGATTGCTATTCTGAGCAAAGAGGGGCTTTCTCAGTGTCACATAAAGGCTAGACCGAAGGTTTTCAAGGGGGCAGTGCATCTAGAACACTTTGTAGAAACTGGAACTAAAGCACAAAGTGAGCACACCACCAGGAGATCAATACGTCAAGGTTTGAGAAAAAGGAAAGTAACTTCATCACAGGTACAGGATTTCCTAAATAAAGACCATAAGACTCCAAGCAGTAAGAGTCCTGTCGAAAGAAGGCTGTCTAGTCTCTGAGGACAAGGAGCGTCTCTAAACCACTTCTCAGGGGGCCAAACATTTGCCCTGGGCTAGGACATAATACATAACATAGTGGAGGATGAATCCCAGTTAGACATTAATGGTAGTAACAGAAGGGTGTATGTAAGGAGGCCAACATGAGAGAGAACAATATCACAGTGGATCAAACCCACCGTGAAACATGCTGCTTGGAATTATGGACAAGGATTCATGCTGCAGCAATTCGCTGAATCCAAACACTCCTCACAGCTTTAAATTTGTCAGGGACTTTCAGGTAGAGTTAGACTTTTGGACCCCACTGTATAATCGCTGCAAGTGCCTTCAATATGTAAAAGCTGCAGTTGGTTGTGTTTCTTCTTCTGCATTTATCCTCTGGATAAAGACAATTAAATAAAATACAGTTTTAAGCTTTTGTGTGTCTATTTGCACAAAATTATGAAAGGAAACACAAACCACAGGCATATGGAGCACCATCTGCTCTGCAGAATGACACTGACCCCGTGACCCTTTAACCACGTTTCCTCACCGCTCTTGTTCTGGTACAGAGCGGTACAATGACACCTTAAACTCCTGACCTCCACTCTGACACTGATCACTGCCCCGAGTCAGAAAAATACTCTAACTTCCTCATTAACACTCTTCTCTCAGCAAATGTTTCCAATTAGAGAAGCAGATTTTTATAAAATGTGTATATGCATATGTATGTGTATGTGTATATATATATATATATATATATATATATATATATATACACCCACACACACACATATACATAATAATAATAATAATAAATACATAAATAAATAAATAAAAATTGTATAAAGGTTTAGCTATCCTGACTGCTACACCATGTTCATTGATAATGAAAGCAAATTTCATACAAACGTCTTCATCAAACACCTAGAGACGTCTTGGCTTCAGCCTTAGTATTTTAAACACAAGCCATGTAGTCCTTCAAGGTAACTTGTCCAAAAACCGCAGGAAGTGTTTCCACAGTTTTTGTTTTGAGGAGAAAATTAAAAATTTGATCCAGAAATAAATTAGTGTCTATTTTTTTGTATTACAAAGGTTTTTTTCTGAGTTTATTTGTACATATTTTAAACACAGGTATTTCAAAGTAACAAAAATAAACTGTTGCTGATGGCAACCTTACATTTTTGGGCATTTTTACAGTATGTTCCTCAGGTTCTGTCATTCAGCACATTAATTTCAAAACAAAACCACTGGAACTTTTTCTATTGTTTTGTAATATTTTCTCTACTGAAATTAAAATATTTATTTTTAGTTTTCGACAATATGGCTGAAATATTTTAATTACAACATTAGTTGTTGAGTTTACCTGGATAAGATTCCTTTTTTCATTTAGTTTGATGACAAATACAAAAACAGACACTACCTTAGTCTGACATTAAATTTCAGTTCAATCTTACCATCTAAACAATTTAAACAATGTTTAGATGGTTGATGAGATGAAAACTTTTGGACAAGTGTGTATCTAATATAACGAAGTAAAACCTTTGCCTTTCAATCATTGCCCTGGGTCTGGTTGTTATCAGTAGCATGTCTGAGTGGAACCAGGGGGAAAACAGCATAAATACAGTGTTTGATAATGAAGCTGTCTGAAGAAAACTACTCACCTGGATCATGTAGAGCTGAGCAATTCGGTACTCCTCCACGCTCATCGGCATGGGGATACGATACTCCTTGATCAGCATGGTTGGTTGTGCTTGAATTGAGCCGACTCTGCGAGTATGAGTGTGTCCAGTGTAAGAGGTTAGACGCTCCTCTTGGTCGGCTTCACTACCCAAGCAGCATGTTCAAACAGCGGAGACGGGATTCGGCATTATTCACACCTGAGGCAGAAAAGAAGAGCCTTTCAGTGGGAAAACACATTTCAGCTTACAGTGTTGGGAGGAGTTTGCATGTTTGTCTCAAGGATTAAACCCCCCCAAGCATAAGCCAACACATCCTGTGTGTGTCGTCCATCCAGCCCTCCTGCAGATCTATTACAAGGTAATCCACTGACCCAGCAACCGCCCTGAAATCCCCCAGCAACCTAAATCCCAACTCTGTCACAGTGAAGATGCAGCCAAGTCGTGATCAATGTGGCCTTTAAATCTTCTGCGCCACCGTGTGCAGTGGGGGAAAGTACATGTTTTCAAGTACTGTCAGAGAGGTAGTTCAGCATTTACTCATATTATACTATTATAGCATTTACTTATGTATTATAAGTTAAACTTCTTCTCCACCACATTATAGAGGGAAATGTACTTTGCACTTAATTTGACATCAGATGTTAAAAGTTATTTTACAGACTAAGATTTTATACAAAACACATATTATCAGTTTACTAAAGATGCTGCATTGGTCAGTGCACAAAATGCATCCATCCATTATCTATACGCCTCTTAATACTTAGGGTAGGGTAGGTTTGCAGGGGGGTTGGAGTCAATCTCAGCTGACTTAGGGCAAAGGCAGGGAACACCCCGAACAGGTCACCAGCCTATCACAGGGCCACACATAGAGACATACAACCAAGCACACTCTCATTCACACCTACAGACAATTTAGAATAATCAATTAACCTCAGCATGTTTTTGGACTGTGGGAGGAAGCCAGAGCACCTGGTGTAAACCCAAGCAGAAACAGGGAGAACATGCAAACTGCACAGAGAAAGATCCCAGACCGAGGTTCGAACCTTCTACCTGTGTGGCGACAGGGCAAAATCTATTTCTAAAAAACTGTAGTCCTGAGTTCTGCAGAAACATGACACATTATCATCGTTAAAGCTGAACTTGTGGAGCAACATTGTGATTCCTTGGGAGTCATGTTTTGAGTCCAGCACCGCTTTCCACTGCTGGAACTAGCGAGCTGTTTTAATGCAACCTTTGTGAGCGTTCTAACTGTAAAAACCAACCTTGTAGTACCTTTTCAAGGCCATTTTGGGCAGATAAAAATAGTACCTAATTCAGGGCAGATACTTCTGAGTGGCCCTAACAGACTGCTGTGCGGGTAACATTGATTGCTTTGACTTGGAGAGGACAAGAAGCATTTTTTTCCTGCCCTCTTTATTTCTGTCAAGTAGTAGTGTTCTCTCAAAAGGCAGTTTTCCACTCGAGGAACCTGGTGCACGGGTGAGGTGGTGCGTTAACAAGACGGCACCTAATCAATTCTTTCAGCGTTTCTGTTTCCACTTTGGTGGAGAATCCGACAGCTTCGACCACGACATTAGCTCTGAGTGCACAAAACAAGACAAAAAACAGATAGTAGCTACTGGATGTAACTCCAGCTGTATGGGCACAAAGAAAATAAAAATGATCATAGAACTGGAATCACATCCTGTAACTATTTGTCATTGTTTTGGTGCACTCTGAGCAAATGTCACAGTTGAAGCTGCTGGATTCTCCACCAAAATGGAAACAGAAAGCCTCAAAGGACTGATTAGGTGATCAGGTCTTGTAAACACTGGCACCACCTTAGTTCCTGCATTAAACAACCATCTAAAAATACTTCTTTAGCTCAGTTTTCATCAATTCCTTCACCTACAAACGCTCCACTAAGTCCAACAGCTTGTCTCCAGATCTGAGTTACTGCATTGTAAAGCTGCCTATAGCTTCTATGAAGAGCTAAAACAACAGGATATAGTTTATATGACAATTATACTCAGAAATTCTTTCCACTATTAAATAACTTGCTGGTTATTCTCTCAAATAGTTGCTTAGAAATGGAAATAGTACATAAAAAATGTCAGAATCCTCCCAATTAGTTTTTTTTTGTTTTATCTAACCAGTGGCATAAAATGGAAAAAAAACAGAAGCTTGAATCTCAGATTATTTTTCAGAAAAAAGTCAGTAAAATGTAAAGAAATTATCAAAATTGTTAGGAAGATTAGCTTTTTGGTGCACTCCGAGGTAATTTGCAGTCAAAACTGTTGGATCCTTCACCGCAATGAAAACACAAAGACTGAAAGGGACGACTTCACAGTAGAAAGCTGCCTATTAATATTCGCTCCCTCTTGGTTTTTGGTCCCACCAACTGCTGTAGCTACTCATAGCTCCTCTACATTCACTAGCTAGTCTCTACCTGCTATGTCAGTGCTTTAGAGCTTTCCCTTTGAAAAGCGCTGCCTGCTGCAGCTGAAAACATTGCTGAGAGCGGTGCAAGAGGACCAAAACAGTAAAACTGCAGCTGGACAGACAAACAATGAGCTGAAACTCATTATAAAGCTCTGCAAAGCCCAGGGAAGCTTTGCCAGTGTCTTTACAATGCCATTTAATCCATTTCTGTTACAAAAATATTGCTTAAAGCTGCTGTAAGCTGCTTTCGGTGATAATACTTCTATACTTGAGTAAGACCTTAAATGCAGGACTTGTCTTTGTAGCAGAGCATTTTTATTTGTGTTGTATTAGTGCTGTGTGTTCAGGCTTTGAACAGGCTGCTCCTCTGATCTGTCTCTGATCTCCCTCCGTGAGAGTATTGAGAGTAATGGCTTATCTGCTCCCTAAAAATTCACCTCCGTCATCTTTTCTTCCAGCACCGACACCCATCCATCTAAACAGTGCTGACAGAGTGAGGCTGCTGTACTGTTGTTCGACCTGCTGCAGCGACCAGTCACGCGTTGAGGAGGGTCACATGACAGTGACCGCTTAATCTTAGACAGATGATGACGGACTATAAAACTGATGCTGCCTTAACATGACAGGGGAAGGAGCTGATGTCATATGAGAAGTGTGTGTAGGTTGTGTCTGTCCATCTGTGCATGATTAGGTAGTGCTCGCTGGGTCAAGCTGCTGTAACAGATGAACTGTAAAGGGTAGTGCAGTGACAGTGAAGACTCCCTGAAAGCTTTATTAGGCTTCACTACCTATTTATTTTTTATATTAAAGTGACTACAACCATACAATAAAGGTCAGCTGACAGTGAAAACAGTCTCTGGTGGGAATGAACACATGGATAGTTATCTGCTTCTGCAGCTCTTGTCAGCTTTACAGAGCTTTAGAATCACTTTCAGTTCATAAATTTACTGTTTGGTTCAATCTCACTGCTTTCACAGTGTTGTTTTAAGCCACAGCAGGCGGCTGCCTCAGAAATAACCGCCAAAAACCCATAATTCACTAGCTGGTGAACACAGTGGAGCATTTAGCTGCTAAAGAGGCAGATATTTCCCTCAGGAGTTGGTGGATTAGAGCCTCTTCGAAACTGAACACAGCAAACAGTTCCTATCTAAATAGAACTAAAGTAAAAAGACATTTGCGGTTAAGTGGTAATGCTAATACCGATGGGAAATTTTGGATTTTTTAGACATTTCATACAAAAGCTTTAAAACAGGCACACACTAAAACGATCAGGAAGAGATGCTAAGAGACGAAAAGACAGATTTATAAAGGAGCACAAATAGACACAAATAAACCAGAAAGACGGGAAAAACAACTGCAAAGAGATGCTGAATGAACACATATGGATGCAGAACTACTGCAAATAGAGACAACACAACCAATAACAGATTCAAAATGCAAAAGAGATGCAAATTAAGCACAAAAACACTACTGCAAGATGTAACATGACAACAAAGAGACGGAATGACTGTCAACACACACATAAGTGCCACTATGCAATGGAAAGGACCACAAAGAAAAAACATCAGTCAAGGAGACGTGCAAAATGAACACACGTAAATGCAAATTACACTATAAAAAGAAACAAATGTGTGCTAAGATCCACAAAAGAGCCACTGTATGATGCAAAACAACCACCAAGACAACAATTACCACACAGACTCCAAATAGACCACAGAAAGATAGAAACAACTAAAACTAAAGACAAAATGACTGCGAAGAGACACAAAAAGACCACTACAAGATGTAAAACAACAGCGAAGAGATGCTTAATGAGCACCAATAAATGCAAAGACAATGTGAAGTATGACTGCCAAGACACCCTAAACAGGCACAAAGAGATGCAAGATGACAACACAGGCCACAAATCAACCACAAAAAAAGACAAAGCAATCACAGAGAGATGCAAATAGACCACAAAAGAGATACCGCTGTACGAAAGAGATGCAAAAAAACACATACAGACAAAAAAAACAAAGATGGACGCAAGTGCAACAACTGCTGTCAAGGAAGAAATGACTCCTAAGACACACAAAAGGCTTACAGGATGCAAAACGATCACAAAGACACACAACCAGACCATGTATCCACATTATTTCTGGGGATGTATCATCCATTTTGAGCATTTTGCCCCTAAAAAGAAGGTATAGGAGGCCTCTGGAAGTCTGTGCCCAGGGACCTGCCGTCTGATGCTCAATAGTATATTTTCAAATACTATAAACAAAGATGAGTTTTATTCTATACGTTTACAATGTGTATGATAACAGCAGGCACATGTGTTAAAGCTGCAGTCCCTTCCAGCAGCCATGAATGAAAATTCAAATCCGAGCTGCTCTCAAGAGGCAGTAATGTACGGCGGTATTTACTGTGCGGAGGGAGTTTGTGCTCTGATGCAATTACAGCAGAGAAATGGAGTGGCATTTCTCACTGAATCCTGTGAAGAATGAGTCCTTGACCTACAGGAGAACTGCTATATATAGACACTCAGTAATCCCCATAAAGCAGAATGTGAGACAGATGAAACCTGACACGCAGACTGATAAACAGACAGTGCCGTAAATGACGGATGGGCCTTTTGTTTTGCTTTTTTATTTTTAATGCGAAAGGATTTTTATGTTTTATTGCCTCCATCAGCTCAGTGAGCAGTGAGTCAGCACATCAAACACAGTCCAGTGAAGACGAACATGAACTAAAGAGGAGGGCTGTCACGATGGAGATGCAGTGATTAGTCGATCAACAGAAAAAAAAAACACCTATTTAAATAATCAACTAATCCTTCTTCACAGCAAAAAAACAAACATTTCTAAGTTCTGCTTTGCTGCAAATTAACTATTTTTGTTTTTGGAAAATAAAAAAGCAGCCCAAGCGATTGATCCAAAGTGGCAGCTACCATCATTGACGGCAGAAGCCAATTAAAATGTGCCTTAAAGGTGCAGTAACACTGATGGCCGGCTCTGCCAAAATTAAAACCCATTCAAATAGGATCATCTTCGAAGTGAATTCATATTTTCCACAAGTCATTATGGTCTCATTGATTAACTTCACATCTTCCAGTGAGTGTGCTGGTGGGCATTTTGAAGTTGTTAATAAGACATTAAGGTGTTTAGGGTGCTGTTGTCTTTATATACAGTGTGTTGTCAAGCACAAGACCTCGGTGGCATTTTAACAATGTAGTAGAGGCTGAACAAAAGTGTGTTAAAGCATTTTTGGATAAGTGGACATCACTGTTTTGAGCCTATTTCTGCTTGACTTTCCAGCATGTTCCTCTATGTAACATTTTAATAACTTGTCTTCTTATGATGCTTGTAGAGACAAACTCTGCAGCTCTAAAGAGCCTTTTAGCATCTTTCAGCTCATAGTTTTGGTTTTCTTGAGTACATTAATGCATTTTCAGTGTTGGTTGACAAAACAACTCAAAGATTCATTGTTGATTACTTTTTTGGAAGCTGACCCGTGACTTTAGCACCAAACAAGTGTATCACGCGCTGACATCAATATTTACACACACCTTACTTAAAATGCTATTATTTATTAAATTACAAGAACTGAGGTAAGAATCTGTATATATAACATGTCTGTCAAGAACAAGAGGTGATAACTGGGTCAAAAACCAGCTTATCATGTTATTCAATGTGCCTGTTACACACTGCAAGTATGTGTATTTCAACACAGAGTATATTGAAAATGAATGCCCAGTTACAACATACACTAAACTACAGGATTTACTTTAGCTATCATGTATTGGACCCACACTGCAGAGCATTTAGCCACTAAAATTGCTAAATGGTAGTTGGTGGAGACTAAAAATAAAGCAAAACAGGAGAAAACAGTGAACACAAACGGGTGCAAACTGTCTATTTTGTTTGTCAGAAAAAGACATGAGCGTTAAACAGTACAGCAGTCTGCACAGAGGGCAAATTAACAGATCATTCAGTGTGTCTGCAGCATGCTGAATGTAGGACAGTAAATAACTATGTTACATGCCTGGTGGCAACATACAGTAAACCACAGGATTTATTTCAATCCACACTGATAAGATGAGCACTTGGCCCTGAAACTAAAACATTACAACACTCACTTGGCAGACCATCGCATGCTTCAAATGCAGTTTTCAGAGTAACAGGGCATAGTTTATCACCATGTGAAGTAATGCTTTCTATCTCAGCATCAGAGCCCAAATATGGCTCCATTCCCAATAATTACTTTAGGAATGTCCACCACTGATTCCAAACTTAAATAAAGATCCTTTGGGCTTATGGCCTGTTTCCAACGGAGCTACCAAACCTCAACACATTCTGCTTTCCTGTGCACTTCTATCCACTGTAACCCATTTAACTGATTAGGTTTGCAGCTCTTGTTGTAGCACTAGGAATGAAACAATCATTAAATAAGATTGGCCTCTAAAGAAATCAACTGTGAGCACAGTTTTGATGACTCAAACTGCGACAAATGGGTGGTAATACTTTGGCAATCAGCCACAAAATCAGACAGAGGACTGACTTCATGCAGCTGTGCAGAGATTTTCAACAAGCCTATAGTGTTTTTTTAATCAAATTCAAAAGTTTTCTAATTGAGCTCAAAATCACAGCCAGCGTCAGTGTCTGTGCTCCCTCTGCAGAAAAAGTAAATGTCTCATCTGCAGCACTAAGAGGGCGACTGGCGGCCAGCTGCCCTCTATCAAAGTCCTATGTGATGGCAGACGGAGAAAGCCTTCAGCTAAATTGTACCAAATTTGCCACCGAGGCAGAGGAGTCAGAGGAAAGCAGCTCTGGTCCATTAAACACAGCAGCTGGTTCCTGAGGGCTGACTTCCGGCCCAACTGACCCCCTGGAGAACTAGCCCACCAACCACGTATTCACATTAAACTCAACCCAAAGTGCACCATCCGATTACAGACACAGATGTGAATGTGTCAGACCAAAAGTTATGAGCTGAGACCATTTATCTCTGGAGCATCTGCAGCCAAAACACTGCAGATAAAACCTACTGTATGATCTACACAACTGCAAACGTTGTCATGACTTAACCACAAAGAAGTCAGATCAAGACTCTGTTTAAAACCTAAATTTGTACTCCACAGAGGGCCGCAGAAACAAACCGTAACACAACAATAACATACAGCATCATCACCTTTTAAGTGAGAATAACATTGTTATTCACTTGCAAGTCATGTTATTATTCACCTGTTGACTAATTGTTCCTCTCTTTTTGCTCTGTGTTTGGTCTCCACCACCTCCTGATGGAAGCGCCTGTCTCTTTAGCTGTCAAATGCTCCACAGTGTGAATGTCCAATTTATGAGAACTGAAAATGAAACTGTGGTTTACTATATGTTTCCACTGGTCATGCATATGGCATAAAATATGTTTTGAAGTTTAAGACAAGCTGTCACTTCTTTTTTGTAACAGAGAAAAATCTTACCCCAGGGCTTTTGTAATAAGATAATTACCCCCGCCAAGGAGGTTATGTGATGGCTGGCATTGGTTTGTTTGTTGGTTTGTTTGTGTTCAAAATAACTCGAAAATTTATGGACGGATTTGGATGAAATTTTCAGGAAATGTGTGAAATAGGACAAGGAACAAATGATGAAATTTTGGGAGTGATCTGGATCACCATCTGGATCCAGGAATTTTTTTAATGTAAATGTAACCAGATGGACAATTAAATACGGTTTACTCTAAAAGCCACCAGAGGGCACTCTTGTTTTTGGGGTAACCCCCTCTGACCACATGACATTTTGGGTCTCCACGCGACAGACAGCGACAATGGTGGAGTTCTCTTTCCTTCCTGAGCGACATACGCACGGTTGGGCCGGTATTCTTATCTCCGGTTATCTAAGAAGCTGGGAGGCTGTTAAGAGCTGCCGTGCTACAGGCTGCGCCTGTTCATTAGGTCAGATGGGGTGAAGGTCGCATTGTCAGTAGGAAATTTGAACTGTATGTAATTACATTTGTATCTGTAACGTTCCATTAAAAATATGTGAACTAGGAGATTGTGTTGGGGGTGGACTGAAGCTCCTTGGCGGAGGTATGAGCTCTCTGAGTGCTTTTCTAGTTGTAACTGTGTCTACACTGTAGTTCAGTGAGCAGCAAAAATTGCTAACATTTGTTGTTGTTGGCTTTTAAAATGTATCGCTGTTGTACATCCTGAATTGAATCTTTGTGTTTTTCCATTTGTTGTCATTTGTATGTTTTCCCAGAATTTTCAAACACTTGGGGAGCATAAAAACTGACATATTTTCAGTTAAAATGTTTAACTTGTTAATCAAATGCTGGTTGTTCATACATGTCTCGCTCTGTTTTTGGTTTTCAACAACTGCTATGGCAAATATCTCTCTCTTTAGCTGCTACATTATTCACAGTATGAGTGCTCAGCTTATTAGTGAGAACTGAAATAAACCCTATAGTTTTATGTTTGTTGCCCCTGGGTATTGAATATAAATATGATTCGTACTGAGATCCACATACTTACAGTGTACTATGAACACACTGAACTGCATGAAAGGCTCATTTTGAAGTATAAGACCAGCTCTTGCTTCTTGTTTCTAACAGAAAAAAACACAGTTTTGTTGTAACATAAACACACAAACCTTCAAAAATGCTCTTATTCTTATATTTACTTAATGCACATCACTGTGAATTCAATATTATTATTTTATGTAAGGAGCTTGTACGCACCCAGCAGTTACCAAGCAACACAAACTTTTACAGTCATTCCTGTGAATCTAACTCCAACGTTCACTCTTTTTTTTTTACCTCTGTTTTTGGTCTCCAACAACTCCTGAGGGAAACACCTGTCTCCTGAACTCCTGAATGTCCTCTATATTCAAAAGCTGGTCTCTAACTGTTATTTTTCCCGGCTTTTCAGATTTTTTTTGGTCTCAAAACAGCACCCCGATGCACTCAAAAATGACACTATAAGAGCAGAGACTGAATCAAGACAATAAACTTGCAGCAAAACAGCTCAACGATAAGCTAAAACTGGCTATAAAGCTTTGTAAAACCAAGCGGAGCTGCAGATTCAGGCGATAATTCTGCTTTCAAACTGTCACACTGCTTTGACATTGTCATTTTATACTTTGTTGTTATAAAAATGTGCACCAAGATGCGTGCTCATGTGTGCACACATCTTTCACTAAAAGCCCATCTACTCTGTACGGTATATAGCTTTCTAAGTCCTTGTTTAATGTGCGACAGTCATGTTTAATTCATGAAAATCAAAGCTGTTTTAAATTCCTTGGCAAATAAATTATCATAATCACAAGGACATGAAGTAACAGCACATACAGTATATGTATACATACATATATATATATATGCAGCATATATTTCTGTCACTTTATAATCATGATATGCACCAGAAGATTTAAGAGCAAAGGCCAACACATCATCTCTTTGTTGCACATCACACTTTGATGCACCAGGATGCAGCCGATTCGAATCTTCAGTGGTCTGAGGAGTCGTGCTGCGCTAACAAGATCCCCTGACAGGATTTGTCTTCGCATTTGGGAATCACAGCGCACACAGATTTAAAACACACCCCGGCATTCTTCACGTGTGAGGAAACACGCCAGTATGCTGAATGAGCTACGTGACGTCTGCCGCGTCCAACAACAAATACACAGTGTGAATGATCTTTTCTGGTTTGATTCAACACCCTGAGGATCAAGAAGTCTACTGTTGCTCTCTTGTTGTCTACTGCGTTCCAATTTAAACAAAGGCTGCACATTTCAAAAACCTGCACCTGTTAACCCCAAAACTTGCCAACTGGTTTGAACAGATATTCATCTTAGCCACAAAGTGGAAAAGCAGAAAGAACCATCAGAGTTTCAACATTCAGACGTTCCTCAAACTAGTCATCAGTGACATGCTGTTCCTTTGGGAAACTGAACCACATCCACTGCAAATTACTCGGCACTTGCCAAGATTTAAAATCTTATTTTCAGACACGATAGATAATTTGGCTCGTTTTAAAAGTTAATTACTCATTTTTAGTCCTTGATTTTACAGTACAATCTTAGATTTGAGAAAAAAAAAACTTATTTCAAGATTTCTTACCAAGTAAAATTTACTTGCTGCATGGACAGATAATTTCACTGGTTTTTAGTCATTCCTTCTCAAATTCAGATTTTTATCTTATATTTAGGCTACTCTTTTTTGCAGTGTCTAAGCTTTAAATTGTGATATTTTATCAAAATAGCTATATTCTATATGTCTCGTTAAGAAATTATCTGAATACAAGCCGTTTACATGAACCAAAGTCTTGCAAATGAGCTCACAGTGAGTAAAAATGTGACAGGAGCGGAAAAATGCAATGAAATGAACTGCATGAAAACAAAGGGTTAATGCCTACAAAACACTCCAGTAAGAAACCAGCAATAGAACATCAGTCTTTTCTGTGCAGAGTATAACCTCATATAATGATTGAGTATTAAACTACTCAACGAGCATGCAGCACATTTGCACAGCCCAGCATGATGTGCTCTTTCATCGTGCAAGTTTGTGGTTTGAAAGGCATATTGTCATTAAAATGGCAGTATCTGTAAATCATGACATTAATTATGTCATGATCTATCTCATCTCTTTACAATAAGAACCAAAATAAAACATGTATGTCATTTACGTCGACATCTATCGGTGCTGCTCTCATATGAAATAGTTCATTTCCACCCAAAATTTGCAACATGAGGTTAAACTTGCCCCTGGCAAATCTACTCAGCTAAACACTTTTTTATTCACATGGGTAGAAGAGTGTGTAAGGGTTCTGGAAATGCCGTCGAAACAGCAGTCATTTTTCAAATCACAAGCCTCGCTCTCTGACATGTGTTGCAACGACACAATCCACTGCTTAAGCGCTCACTCTGATCCTCACAAATAAACCCCACCGCTTTCTCACATCCGTAACATCCTCGGAGAAGATTACAAAACTGCAGCCACCTGCAGATCCTCACCCTGGTCAGTCAGCCCAACAGGCAGCATCCATGTTGCCATCATGTAATCCCCCTGTCTTCTCATGACAATGCATTTGAGAAAGACGAATGGATGAATGCTCTGATCGACTCATTTAATGTGTAAGAAATCAGATGTTTACCTCTCAACCTCGCAGCCACCCAGCTGATCCACTGAGCACAGGCTTAGGAGCCATTGCAGATCCCAGTCCCAGAGAGACTCCCAACCCAGGCAGCCTTCCACCCCATCCCTGTACTCCCTCCTTCCTCTGCGGTCAGCCAGTCCACACCAACCCGCCCCCCCACTTCTGACTGGGAAGGAGCTTCGCTTCTGAAATCTTCACTGTGAAATAAGAGAAGATATCGATTCTGTCCCTCTCCTTTACCTCTCTCTCCCTCTCCCATCCACCTCTCTTTCTCTTCTGCTCTCCCCCTTCCGCTGTCTCCACCTCTCCGGGACTAAGGAAGCTCTGTTACCGTGGAGACGCATGAGGCTGGAGCCTGATTGGTGGGGTTTGTTGTGATGCAGCGAGCTGGCGGCGCAGCCCACCAGATTGATTGCCTTTTCAGTAAGCATCGTTGTGTAACACTGAGCCAGAATGTGCTCTGCAAGTGCAGGAATTTATTTTCAATGGAGGTAGGAATTATAACTCACTTTCAATGTAAATCTTACTTAATTTACTTAAGTGTGCAAGAAAATAAGTATATATGTGAGACTCTGATTGAACCAGAACTACAACTACTAACTATTTTAAGTATTGATCAATCTGCACATTTTTTCCTCAATTAATCTTTGGTCAGGAAAGTCGAGTATATTCATTTCACAATATTCTAAAACTAAGAAAAACAACAAGTCCTGACATTTAAGAAGGAGGAACAGAAATATTTGGTACTTTTGCTTTAGAAAAATGACATCCACTAACCAATTCATAAATGAATCCACTTGCAGATGAAAATTAGCTTAAAGCTAACTGTGGTGCAATACATCAAATGGAAACATTTATGTTTAACATTGTACATGGTCCCTTTTTAAATAAACTGATAATAATAAATAATAATAATTTTTGAAACTCTAAACTACAAAACGACAAAACCTAACATTTAAGAAGCTGAAACCAAAAATATCTTGCAGTTTTGCTTAAAAAAATAACACCTCCCATTGCAGATCTCATCTAATTTTTCACCCAACATCTAGAAGAAGCAGACACCAAGAACTGCCATTAAAATCTTCGGTAAAAGATGTGCACTGAACTGGCATCGGACACAGTAAAACACACAGACCATCCATCGGCTGACGCATCCTAACAAATCTTTCACTCACATGAGATCATTTTTAAACTCGATAGTGTGAAAGTGACGTGTAGTAAATCCATGCAAAACGTGTGCATGCGTCACTTTTATCGCAACTCCCAGAGGCAGATCAGCAGCTCTGATGATTATGCGTCTGTTTGCAGGGCGTCGTGACCGTCCTGCCTTTCCCGCTGTGTGTTTCGCCCACAGAATTTGAATGAGCCAGCTGAGCGACGTGAACGCAGGTATTTCCTTCTGAATGAGCATTTTAAACTGAAGAATATGCAGACTGACAATGTGATGCTACTCGGTAATATTTTTTAAGTGTGCATTATTATCCAGACGCCTTCTACACTGCAAAAACTCAACATCTTACCAGTTTATTTGTCTTATTTTTAGTCAAAATGTCTCAACCCACTTGATTTAAGATAAATCCACTTTACAAGTAACATTTCAGCAGATGGAGGGACGTGTTTCAAGACAATACTATATACAATACAATTCTAAGACACCTCAGCTTGACAATGCTGCTAAAATATAGCTTAAAATAAGTTTTCCCTGCTAATTTTAAGACCCCAATATTCTAAATGTCATGTCTTATTTCAAGGAATCTCACCAAGCAAATGTTCACTTGTTCTACTGGCAGATTTTTTCACTTATTTCAAGGTAAAAGTGCCTTGAAATAAGTTTTTTTCTTGTTTTGGGAGGGGCATTTTTCCAGTGTAATGGCTTTTTGTTAGGTGACTTACTGATCACTGATTAAGTTGGACACTCTGCTCTGTGACTTCAGTGTAAAACGACAGAAACACTTTCTATTGGAGATCTGATCATCTCATCATATGTGGTTATATTAACATAGAGGTTGTAGACTTTACTTAGCATATGGGCTAACATTTAGCTAATCTACCACATGTCGGTTCTATTTTATAGCCTTGTGAAGCACTTAGATGAGAAAAAGTGCTACATTTTAGACATTTTAGAGTCTAACATCACTTTCATACTTAATTATCAAAAGCAATGTTTAAGCTCAACTTAAAAAATGAAGCCTTTACTCTACAAATAGGTACATAAATTTCGACTAACTTAAGGCCTGGTAGCATAAACACAAGTGTTTGTTTCAAGTCAAACATGTACCTTTAGTTTTTTGTTCATGGAGCTTTTAAGAAATTAATTAAACAAGAAATAGCTGGTAATCAACCTTTTTTTTAACTACAGTAGTATACTGAATCATTAAAGCAAAAACAATACAAATTTAAACCGCCCAGCACATTTTTAATAAATATGAAAAGCCCCCTCTGGCTGAGTCAATTTATCAAGTCACACTTTGCTTGTTCAGCCTACAGGTCCTCTGACACACAACCTTAACTGTGAGAAACTGTCGGGACATGTTCAGTAAGTAGGGAGGGTGACTTGAAATCCTGAAATCACGGTGAGAAAAATTAAGTTATCAAGCCAATTTAATTTAGTTACCACAACCTGAACTGACTTTTAAATCAATGAAAGCAAACATTGGCATTTAAATTACACACAGTGTTAAACTGATGCAATTACCAACATTGTTATGTCAACCTAACCCGTAAAACAATGTTTACAACTTAAAGGTTCATCTAAAAAGTCAAATTATAATTACTTTATAAAAAAATCTTGAAATCATGCATTTAATTAAGAGTGGGAACAGGTCCTTTGATTTACTGCTAGACTGCAGCAGCATACAGACTGGAAACAAAAGGTCACAGGTAGCCTGGCTGTTTGAAAAGGTAGCCAGATCCTCCCACCAACACCTCCCAGGTATGATGCTGCACCTCACATGGTTTGATCTCAGTGCCAGAAAAAGTGTACAAATCTTTCACGTGAGTAAAAGCACAGATACTGTAGTGTAAAAATTCTCTGCTACAAGTAAAAATTCTGCATTTGAAACGTCACTCTAGTGAAAGTATGTAAGTACAGTCATGAAATTGCACATGCTATGTATCAATTTAGTTTTAATTCAGTTAAAGCAGGATCAGCAGCTTTTCAGTTACACACGACGTTAAAAACTCAAACATAACATGTGGGTTCTTAAAACTGCAGCAGCTAAGACTTATTAAAAATTAATAGCAAACTATGTGGTACTTTCCTGGAAATATTTTTTTTAATTTACAGCTAAATTGTGAGAAATGGACCTGTACAATAAAGCATTGCCTGCTGTTCCTCTGAGGAAAGTGTTCTTTAATGAACTTTGATATTTACTTGCCAGAAATTCAGATGCTGAGCTCTGTGACTCGAATGCAAACTGGAGCTTGTTCTTTGAACAAGGCCTGACGTGCACTGAGTGAGGGCTGCAAGCGGAGGATAAACTCCATGACTCACATGTCTGCGCTTTATAAATGTCTCTTTAATTACATCCAGCCAACGCGTCTCAGTGGGTTTCAGGTTAAAAATATCCCACCTGCAGCCCGACGTGTTCTACAGGGGACTGTGAGGCTGCTGCTTCGCCTTTAAGGACATTTCAAACACGGTGTATCCAGCACTGGAAGAGGATGAACCTGAAGACACTTTACTACAACGGATCACAAAAGGCAAACCTCCACCTGGATTAAATTTACAGTCACACCAGCAGGCAGCCGCTAAGAATGAGCTCTGAGGTTTGTGCAGCAGCAGCGGGTTCATCGCTCTCCTCACTCTCAGCCTCCCGTTTTTTATCAGCGAGCCGCACGTCCTCAGAATGAAATGACTTGTTGATGGGTGCTCCACCCGGCGCACACGCTCTTTATCTGAGCATCAGCAGAGCACACACTAACAGAATCAAGTCCTGCTCTTCAAACACCACGGTCCCGCTGCACGCCGCTCGGCCACGTGAACATCTGCTGCCAGTGTGGCTGTTAATTTGTGATCTTGTCAAACACACCTTTCCTCACCAAACACGCCTGTTACTCATCCTGCAAACACAGGCCAGAGCTGCAGGTTACTGTCGGCTGCTGTGATGCTACTGACGGCATTTGTGACAACGTCACTGCTGCACGTGTTTGAATGAATTCACAGTGGGTCGGCACATTTAAATTTTACATTGGCTGAGTTTTGTTCTCATTACTGCTTCACTTAAAAGAGTTAGACGGTTCAAAATGATCTTAACTATAGTGAGAAAGTGGAGCTGCAATGATTATTCCATTACTTGTCAACTGCTAAACTGATCACTAACTACTTTAACTATCAATTATATTTGAGTAGTTTTAAGAATTTTAAGGAAAAAAAAGAGAATTCCTGTTTCCAGCTTCTTAAATGTGAATATAATCTACAACAGTAGATTGAATATCTTTGGGTTGTGGATGAAACAAGACATTTGAGGACATCATCTCAGTCTGTGTTCACCATTTTCTGACATTCTATAAACCAAACAACAAATCGAATAATTGATTAAATTCTCAACCGATTAATGGACAATGGAAATAATATGTTGCTGCTTTTAACTACAGTTCTGAGGCAATTACATTATATTACGTTTATATCCATTTTATGCTATTTTTACCAATGGTGGAAGATTTACAGCACCAGTCAAAAGTTGGACACCTCCTCCTTCATTAGCTTTTCCTTATTTTTACTATTTTCTATAGTGTAGAACAAAACTGGAGGCATCAGCACTGTTAATTAAACCTATGGATTTATGTAGTAAGGAAATAAACAAAGCAAAACATGCTTTAAACTTTAGATCTTTCAGTATTCAATGACAAACGTACAGGACTTCAACCCTGTCAACCTCAAGCAATCTCTGGGCATTTTTTGCTCCTGTCATATTTTTATTTACTGGGAGCTCATTTTCACTGCAATATAAAACAGCTATAAGTAGAGAGAATTAAGAAACATCTTCTCTGCTGTATAACATCGCTGTGATGCCACTGATCATAAACTGAAAAAAATGAAAGCAGATTTCTTTAATTATTTTACAAAAAACCACTAAACCTGGAACCAGCATGTCCAACGTTTTTCCTCAGGTGTTTGCAACAATGGGGAAAAACGGTACCTCTACATGATATAGATATTTTACTACTTACAGTTTTAATTTGCTTCCATACTTGTCTCCTATGTGCTCCGTGTAAGCCGGCAGTTTAACAGCTGATTTTTTGTCACGTGCTTGTTGGTCACAGCTGAATCGGACTGCATGGCTTCATGTTTGCACTGAGGAGCAGCTGCACAAATGGTTTATTTTGGCAATTTTTTAAATGAGACCCTTGCACTATTTTAATATTATATATAATGTTCAATATTTTTAATATTGCAAGTTCAAGCTAAGATTTCCCAGTGAAAGTGTACATGACACTGAGTAGTTTAAAGACCATTGGCACATTCAAAATATAATGATTCTTCCTGTTTTTGAAGAATGAGTGCTTTTACCTTTGATTTCTTAACCACATTTTACTCAAGGTACTGTGATTTTTAAGTAAGGTAAGCAGAATTTTTGCATTGACATTGCTGCTATTTTAACTTCTACTACTAATAAAAGGATGTGAATTGTTCCTTCTCACTGCTCAGCTGATGGAAAAAGTTCAGTTCACAGTGCTACAGATATGAGATGCTGTCACTCACCTACAGTTCATCTCCAGCGACGGGTTCCACCCTTCGTCCTGTGAATGAGAAACAGCCGAGATGAGCATCAGTGAGCAGCCGGCTAATGTCTTTTTTTGACGAGGCGGCGCAGTAGCATGGTTTCAGAAGGAACTAACACCCAACTCTATGGAAGAGCGTGCTCTTATAAAATATCAAAATAAAGGAGCAGAAGTCACGTTTCGAAACAATTTCCCTCCTCAATCCAGTTTCAGAAAAGCAAAAAGATTCAAAATCCTTGAACAAAAGAGGACATAAAAGACTATTTATTAAGAAAATTGCACACTATTTAAATGTTGATTTGTGTGTCTCAAATTAGCCAAAAATCTATTTTCCTTGACGGATTCCAAATGTGTTCACCCCCGGCTAATGTGATCATCTGACACTGTCAAAACATCACAACATAAAAAGAGGCGTGGGCAGCAAATGAGAGCGAACACGGCCCTGACGTGATGGCTGGGTGATGAGAGAGGACGGGCTATTTTTAGCTCAGGGCGGTGGTGGAGGAGGGGAGGTGGGGGGGTGAGGGCGAGGAAGGTGGGGGGTGAGGGAGCACGGCGATGGCGGTGGGGCCTGCATGCTGCAGCTGGAGTAAGTTGTGACGTTTCTCAAATTACTCTGCTTTCCTGCGTCCTGGTAAATGATGGCGATGCATCACTGTCTTCGGAGGGAGGGGAGCTAATCAGCACTCACACTGCTCATCTGGGCCTCCGGATGCTTCGAGCATCTCTGTCTTGAAGGCAGTTAAGCAAAGGCAGAGAGCTGCAGCTACAACACTGAACTTGAGGGATCACGGTTTGTAGTTTCCGTTCTCTTGGCTTAACGGTATGACGAATACTTTAAGTGGGAGAACTTTAGTTTTATGGCTTTTTTGGGAGATTATTACTCACTGTCACAGACTATCCATCCATCCATCCATCCATTATTTATACACCGCTTAATCCTCTGTAGGGTCGGGGGGGGGGCTGGAGCCTATCCCAGTCGACTCAGGCGAAGGCAGGGGACACCCTGGACAGGTCGCCAGCCTATCACAGGGCTACATATAGAGACAGACAACCAAGCACACTCTCATTCACACCTACAGACAATTTAGAATAATCAGTTAACCTCAGCATGTTTTTGGACTGTGGGAGGAAGCCGGGTTCAGGGAGAACATGCAAACTCCACACAGGAAGACAGACTATCCATTTAAAAAAAAAAAAGCTTCTGATACTGTTGAATCTAATGACTGCAGAACAAAAACTATCTACATAAAAACTGAACTCATGAGTTAGCTTAATAATTAACTGTAAAATACAGTGCTCTACAAAAGTATGTAAACAGTAGATTGATATTTCACTTAACAGGTAGCATACACTACATAGAAATATATGTTTATATGCTACCTTCACATAAAGAGCATAAAACAATAGCTAATACCAGTCTCTCCTTTTGTCTCATTGCTATCTCAAATACTGAAGTAGCAAAAACAGCCATTTCACTTTGCTATTTATTGCCCTTTTGGAAAGTGAAACTAAAGTGAGTACACCTGTGACTTCCTGTCAGCCTAAGTGCAAGAACATGGTCATAAAAAGAGATATGAACAGCAGAACTTTCTTAATTTTGGCTTCATCACGGCTCCACATAGAAAGGAATAGTCAGAGGAACTGAAAAACCTTGACTGTGAGACTTTACAAAGGTGGTGATACAGGAAGACCTGTAACCAATTAAAAATCAGTGGAAACACAGTCCCAGCAGTAATCAGAAGGTCTAAAACGATGCCACTAATCAGAGCTGCAGTGGTTATCCTTTTAAAAAGACGCCACAGACAGTAGCACTACTTTCACAAACTAGCTGTGAACAGCAGATGGACAACTCCGACTTGGCAAAGGAGTCACCAGTGAAAATCAGTTTCTGTGACAGCTCAGACAGCGTGAATGATAGTTCATAACATCAACCCCCATGAGCGGTGTACAAGAAAAATATGTTTGCTTGTTCTTTGGCAGAAGATATGCTAACATTTATTTGGTCAGATGAATCAAGATTCGTTTGGCTCAGATAGGACCAACATGTTTGGAGTGAACCTGGCCAGGACTGCCACAATAAATGCATAGTCCTGACAGTGAAGCACAGAGGTGGGAGTGTGGTGATATGAGGCTGCATGAGTACAAAAGGTTTAGGGGAGGAGACATTTATAGATGACACTATGGGTATATCTAAATAATGGCTGACCAAGTGACCCAGCCGGCAGAAGCTTAGCAGGACAGTTCCAGCATGATAATGATCCAAAGGACGCTGCAAAAATCATCCAAGAGTTTCTAAAGAAGAAAAAAGGAGAAACTATGATGAAGATGCACTAAGTTTCTACTGTCGGGCCTGACTTGGATCCAATAAAACACCTCTGGGGTATTTTAAAGAGAAACACAACCCTTCTAGCAAAGAGCAGCTGAAAAAATTGAATGGCAGAACACCTCCCCAGAAATCTGGTATGCTGAAGAGCACTGAGTCTGTCATCAAAAACAAAGGTGCACACACGACGTACTGAAAACATAAGCCTCATTTATGAAGGGTGTACTGACTTTTGTTGCACTGAGCACTGTGGGGCCTATGCTATCAATGTCTATAGTTAGTTTTAATTTCACATAAGAGCAAATACTCCACTGTTCAACTTTAAGACTAATGCAGCTACTGTAAGGTGATATAGAGCTGAATCATTTGACATACTGACATTAAGAGATGCTGCACAGGCGTGTGGGTTGTATGTTGTATACGAAGTAACAGTGCAACGTTCTGAAAAGCTCTTCATGTGTTTTATTCATTAGAAACTGTAAAGTAAAACAATCAGTTAATGTGTCTTACTCTTCTCTGAAATTAGAAGAATTCAATGTTAAATGCGTATTTAACTTTTATTTATGTGTTTTATGCAGTTTTCTCAAGAGAGAACAACATACAGCAGAAGGACAGAAAAACATAACAAGACACAGCAAAAGCAGAAAGAGCATCTGTGACAATCACAGCCATCACGTACTGGAAGAGGGTGAGCAGGTGGAAGTGGGGAGGGGAAGCAGGAGGTTGCTGTTAATGAGACATAGACCAGGAAACAGAAGGACAGCAGAGGAAGACGCTGTTGTTAATTGAGTGGAGAGATTCGAAGGGCCACAGATAAAGGAGGGGGAAGATCCACTCCTTAACCCAGCGCCATTAGCGTTTGGCCCGGCTCCAGGCCTCCGAGGCCGGCTAATATACAGCCAGCGTCAGCCTGTGCAGCGAGGGTGACACAGAGCAGCAACACCAGGTCCTTCCAGCCACTTTCATTAGTCACAGAGATTAACATCTATTAAGAGCACAGGTCCATCTCTTGATTACTCGCATTCATCATGACTGGTTGTAAAGGAGTGAGTTTGTTCGGACGGAAAAAGTATCACACACAATACAGATATTACAAAACTGTTTTCAGTTATGTTAGCATGTTAGCCTCTTAGATCCTCAGGTCATCTGCTGTTAACTTTCCACGATCGAGGCTGGTGTATAAGGGAAGTCGTGCCTTTGCAGCAGCAGCTCCAAAGCTTTGGAACAGCTTCCTCTGTCAATGAAATGCTCCTCCTGCATTGATATTTTCAAGAAAAATCTCAAGATGTTCATGTTTTCATTGGCTTTTGGTTGCTCTTAATAGTCTAATAAAAATGTTTCCACGATGCAGTATCTCAGCAAAAACTATAGATTGGAGAAAACTAGAAACAGATTTGTGTCTCAGTAGTTTCCTTCATTCCAGTAATCATGTGACAAACCCTTAGACTTTCCTCACATTCCGGGATATAAAAGTGGATATAAGGTAGTTCAAACCTGCAGCAGCTACAACGGGAACATGCTGACACACTGGTGCTTCACTATTAATAATCTAATGATGGCAGATACTATTGTTAAGTTAGCCAGAGAGTTTTTGTTGAAATTGAGTATTTTTACATTGTTATATTGGTACTTTTACTTAAGTAAATAATTTAAATATTTCACTGCTTGGTTCCCAGATGATAAAATGTAATCGATGTTGGTGATCCCCTGATTTTTCATCTTTTTGGCCTTTTATGTGACATGTCTTCCCAGCTGTTGGATGGATTGCCATGGCGTTGTGTTGAAACAATCATGGTTCCCAAAAGGATGTACCCTAAAGACTTTAATCATCCTTGCTGGTAAGTCCTGAAATGATTTTCATTGTTGTGCCTGAGGTTTACGAAGTCAAGCAGCCTAATCAAGACAGCAGGAGCCATTCAGTGCAACATTAGGACATTAGTAGATGTATGGTGAAAGAAAGGTATAAAAATAAATTAACGACATTCTTTGAAAAGTGTACAAATTTAGATAACATCACAAAAGACATTTGTTTGGTTTTGTTTTTACATATGCTAGGCCTCACAACCTATAATCCTTATTTATGCAAAAGAATTTAAAGTGGTCTTTTTATAGCGTACAACAGCCTGTGCACTGTAAGCTCTTGCACTTGTTGGCAATCAGTCTAATCTTTGGAGAAGCAGAGAGATTACTTTTAACTAACAGAGTGAGCGCTCTAAGTATCAGGTAAGCAGGTTGCTCGGCCTCATCCATACTGCTGAATCTGTGTGTGGCTGAATATTTGATGAGGACACAACGCCTCGCTGCATCTCAACAAAGCCGAGGGGTTGTTAATTAGACTGAGTGCTCAAACTGAGCGCCGCAAACCTGGTCAAACATGACAGCTTTCGATTCACAGAGCAACCCCTACCCCTGCCCCCACCTCTGCCTGCCACCCTTAGTCTCACATGACCCCCGCTAACCCCGCCCCACCTCTCCAAGAGCAACTGGGGACGCTATGTAGGTACGGATCTATATTTAAAGTGTTCTTGGCAGGGCGCCTCTGACTGCCCGCTGTAAACCCTGACAATGTGAGTCTATAAACAACTTGATCTGTTTGCATCTGTGGTGGAAGGAGCAGTCGAAGCCCTTGAGTAGACACAGTAATACCACACTACAGAAATACTCTAACGCAGGGGTGTCAAACTCCAGTCCTCGAGGGCCGCTATCCTGCATGTTTTAGATGTTTCCCTCTTCCTACACACCTGATTCAAATGATCAACTCATCATCAAGCTCTGCAGAACATAGACATATATACGTAGACGCCGCATTGACTGTGGAGGGACGTGCCTAAAGCTCCGCCATCTTGGTACAGGGCTAGCAGAGGCGGGAGTGAATGTAAGTCTATGGAGGTAAGAGGTACTCCACAATCTTAAAGTAGAATTATTCACTGAATTTTCGACTGATTTCCAAACGGTTTGATTTGTTAAAACGGCACACATGTAGCTTTGACACAGGATGCTTGGATGCTTTTGTTCTATTTATGTCTGCCTGTCCGTCCTCCATGTCTGACGTTTGTAACAAACAATATATGTTGACAACTGATCGATTTATGATCACTTTTATAGTGCAGACATGTCATTCCTCTATAGACGTAATGCACTGTAGGGGCGAGTGGCACTGTACCAAGATGGCCGCCGCGTAGGCACGTCGGCTCCAATCGGCAGTGGCAGTGAACACGGCGTCTACGTATATATGTCTATGCTACAGAAGCCTGACAACGATCCCAATCATTTGAATCATGTGTTTTGGAAGAGGAAAACATCTAAAACATGCTGGATAGCGGCCCTCGAGGATCGGAGTTTGACACCCCTGCTTTAACGAGTCCTTCATTCAAAATATTGCTTAAGCAAAACTGCAGATAAATCAGCAAAATGTACATAAAGAGTGAAAACTAAAAGTACTTAATACAAAAAATGACTTCACTGATGGTGTTTTTTTATGGTGCATGTAGCAGCTAATTCAATTAATTCAATTATATTATTACTGATAAAAAAAATGAGCCAAATAAACAGAAATACACACAAAGTTACTGCAGTTAGACAACAGATAAGAGACATAAACAACTACCAAGAAAAACGACACAAAATAGTCACAAAGAGTTTCAAATTGAGCACAGAAAGACATAAACAGACACAAAAACAAACACATAACCATAAAAAGACAGGGATTAGCACAAAGATACACAAATGACTATCAAAAGACAGAACAGCCACAAAAAGATACAAACTGACCACGAAGAGACTCTAAATGACAACAGAGAAGCAAAATGACCGCTAAGAGACAGCGATGACTAACAAGAGACACACAACAATCAAAAAGACTGCTATTGGATGTAAAACAACCAGAAAGACATACAAAAAGTCCACGAAGAGAAAAGACTAGAAAATCAGACAAACAGCCCAAATACACAGAAACACAAAACAACCACAGAGAAACTTAAAGCCCATCTGTGACTGTTTGTGTCTGGTTCATCTGTGTAAAGGTACTCAGGGGACTTCACACCTCTCAACCCATTGCATTGCTTATATGTATGCAACGACGTCTATCTGCATGGTTCCTGTGAAATCAACAATCAAATCCGGAGCAGCACAGGTTTTTCATTCCGTATGAGAGACGGTTTAAATGTGGCTGCATGTGAATCCGGATGGGGATGAGAAAGTGGCAGACAGACTCGCTGGTCTATTTGCGGCGCAGAGCCTGACAGGCCGAGGAGGTGGGAGTGGAGTGGATCGCCAGCAGAGGCAGACAGACTTGGCTTAACGCAAGTGTTGTTCATTCACATCCAGCGTCGCACACTCCGGCAGCCTCCCACTGCACAGTCCTGACTGCGAAGCCATGATCAGTGGGCTGGAATCCCTCTGTTTACGCTGCTAAAAATAGATTTCACACACCAAGATGACGTGGCATCTCGTGACAAGACCCCCGTCCGTACTCCCCTCCTCCAAAGCTCCCTGCCGCCCTCCTCCTCCTCCTAATCCAGACTGAAGAGCCGAACGAGTCATACCGTTATTGGTATGCAACGCTCGGCCGGGCTGTATGCCACCTCTCCTCAAGTCTGAGGAGAGGAAGGGGGGAAGAAAAATCTGGCATGTCCCAGGAGGAAAAGAGAAGAGGAGAGGAGGAGGGAAAACATAGATTTCAAGGGGTGAGATAAAGGAGAAGAGGAGGAAGGGTGGATGAATGGATAGACAAGACAGAGCGAGAGGGGAGAAGGAGCGAGTGAAGGAGGGGGTAGCAATCAATACTATGACTCATTCTTTCTGCGGTGGCTACTTCCTAACAGCATTCATTAAAGCAAACCTAATCATTTTGGCTCGATAATCAGATCCTGCGAGGCTCCATCTTCTTCCACTCCCCACCACACCCATTCAAATCATACACAATGAACCTGAAATGGGAGGAAATAGGACCAGTACATCACGCAGTGGATCTGATGGTAGTGCTGACAGGAGACCTGCATGATACAACTAGTCAGATCCTCTGATAGCCGATAACTGATTTTTACCACAACAGCAAGATGGCCTTAGTACTTTTTGGATTCAAAATCATAAAAAACATCCCAGGGCTTGTTGAATCGGCTATTTTTGTTCACTTTTTGTTGACATTATGATGTATCAAAATGTGCTGACGGGTTTAAAAGGCATGTTACCTTTGAATAAATTGCCACAATGACACCATTCATCAGAGCCACGAGCTGAAAAAACTGAAGGAATCATCAGATTTTTAACTTTACGACCATCTTGGAACTAACCGTGTGTGATTTCTGGTTCTGTCAAGAAAATTCAGCAAGTCCATCCATCCATCCATCATCTATACATCGCCTAATCCTCTGTAGGGTCACAGGGGGGACTGGAATCTATCCCAGCCGACTCAGGCGAAGGCAGGGGACACCCTGGACAGGTCTCCAGCCTATTGCAGCGCTATATTAACACTATATTCTACTGGTCTCATTTAAAATGTGCTGAAAAATAAACCATCTGCTGTAACCAGATCCTGCAAAAAGCAAAAAAAATCTGCTCTCTTTAATACAACTGAGAAGCCACGAGTGACTAAGCAGAAACCAACCAACCAACAGTCACATGATAAAAAAAAGAAGGTATTTTAAGCCAAACTGCAGGCTGTGTGGGTAACGTGGGCTCTTTGAACAACGTCGTACATGTTGATTCCATTATTATAAATAAATAACAAAACAAACAAAACAACCACAAAGAGATTAAATGACTACAAAAAGACACAAAACAATCACAAATAAATACAAAGTGACTAAAACTACACAAAGCAACAGTAGGGACACGAAACGACAGCATGTTGAAACAAAACAACCACAAGGAGGAACACAATAACCAACTACAGAGACACAAAAAGACCAACAGGAAATGTAAAAGGTTCATACTCACAGTGTCAGTGCCAATATGCATGTTAACCTGCTGACGTTGAGCAATTACAATGTTCACTGTCAGTGCTGATTAGAAAATGCTAGCAGGCTATCGTGTTAAACTAAAACGGTGAACAGGATATATGTATATATATATATATCTCATACCTGCTTGCCATTATTATGTTAGCATCGCCATGACAGAATGTTTTTGGCATTTACAGCAGTAGATTCCATAGATTAGACTGGAAGCACACTCATTAAAAAGCAAAGTTTTAAATAAAATAAATGATTACAACTGCCCACATTTGATGGATGATTTCCTGTGGGCATCATCCTCATCACTCAGCTGGTCAGGAAGAATAATTTAATGTTCTGCTGTGATGCACAGAAACCCTGATTATTCAGGGCACTGTGTGGACAGTGTGCCTGATAAATGCTTTCCAGGTTTAAGATGTGCTTCCTAGAAAGTTTTGGCTGCACTGCAGCATCCGTCTAAATAAGTTAAAGGGTAGGTTTAGATCACACATACAACGGCTCCTTTAGAGTATTCACCTTCAACGTCTAAGAATAGCTCCAGCTCTATAGCTGTCTGCATTGTTAGCAGGACGTACAGAGGTCTCTGTAGCAAGGACACACGGGTGTTTATATAAGCAAGCAAGTAAAAATAATGTATACACAGTAATGCTTTACAGAAGTTCACATTTCAGTTGAATGCCAATAAATACAGGAGCCTTTTAGTCTCCTAATGTAACATATGCAGTAGGTAGAATTAGCAAATGAAAGGCTACTCCAAGTTATTTTTGAAGTGAAATCATTAGGAATACTCCTGTTCACGCTCAAGTTTAATTCTGACAGTTTCAAATAATCAGTTGATCATCAGACCTGTAAACTGAAGCCCAGTGATGGGAATAAAATGACTGACTGTCTCTGTTTTTTAAGTAGTTTGATTACTTTGGAACATCTTCACCAATTAATGTCAATGAATTTTGAAGTTACTACTATGTTGCAATATTTTTTAGTGTTGTAGCTCTGGATTGCAGAGCAACTTCAAATCTTAAAGGTGGCCTGTGGAGTTTCTGACCTCTGGCAGCACTTTGAAGCAGAGCTGGAACGAGTATGGAACATGCACACGCTCAAGAACGTGCATTATTCTGCTAACTAGATGTACAAGACTGTGGCAATGTACCAACAACAGTAAGATCACTACAACACAGCAAACATGACTGTAAACAAAGCACAGGGTCATATTTAGCCACAAAGGGTCGGGGGACTGTTTGAAGTGAAACTTCTTGTTGGAAAGTCAAACAAACAACGCAAACTGATCACAAAGAGACTCAAAACAACATTAAAGACATGGCAAATGACAACAAAGAATAACAGAAACAAAGAAACACAGAACAACGACAAAAAGCAACACAAGGAAACGTAAAACAACTACAGAGAGACACAATCGACAAACACAATGACTACAAAGAGAAACAAAACAAACACAGTGATGTAAACCATCTACAAAGAGACACACGATGACCACAAAAAACATAAAACAACCTCAAAGAAAAACACAACAACCACAGAGATGCAAAACAGTCACAGAGAGGCATCACAAACTGATGCAAAGAGACAATAAAGAGACACAAAAACAACACAAAAGAGGCACAAAACATTCACAACGGGACACAAAACGACTACAAAACGACACGAACAACCACAAACTGATGTAAAAATGCAACAAAAAGAACCAAACATTCCACAGAGGCACAACACAACCGCAAAGAGACACAAAATGATTACAAAATAGGCATAATGAGACACAAAATGATCACACGTAGACACAAAACAAAAACAAAGAGACACAAAATGATCACAAAGGGATGAAAAAAGACAACAAAGAGACACAAAATTACTACAAAATGATCCAAAACAACTATTCGGAGGGGGGAAAAGTGTGTACGAAATCAGGAAAGACAACCACAAGACACAAAACAACATAAAAAACAACACAAATAGTCACAAAATGATTATAATGAGACACAAAACAACCACAAAACACATGACATGACTAAAAGAGACACTCAAAAGGAGCAAAGAGATTTCTTGGTTGGGGGCCTTTAACATGTCTGTTCCCAGGGGCCCCTTGTCTAATAACTCCTTCATGACAGACACAACATGACCTCCCTCACAGAGCCCTGCTGTAGCTCACAATCACATCCCCACACTGTACCGGTCAGCTGCTTTGTTCTGCTACAGAGACGGACGCCACCTGCACACCTCATCCCCATTCAACAAATAACGACGGGATTAATTAACCGTTGCATCGCGTCAATTAGACTAATGAATGAGCGGTAGGACGGTTAATCAGCGGTGACACCGTGTTCTCCGCTCTGAGCGTCAACAACAGACCCTCCACCATCACCGGCGGCTCACCTGCAGAGTCTGCAGCTCCTCAGCCCGACGTCCTGGGCGCTGCTGTCGGCCACATCGCTGTAGTTCAAGGTGTATTCACAGGGCAGCCTGATGATACGTCGGGGTTTGTGTTCTACAGAGCGGTGTCCGTCCTGTCGTCCCCCCCACGCACGGCGCTCATTTCTCGGTGCGTGTCAGCCTGTCAGCGCCGCTGTCACCGCCGCTCCTCCATCATCCGGCAGCCGGCTGTCCTGTCCGGGCTGTGGGCTCCTGTGCTGAGCGCTGCCGGTGGCTGATGATCATGTACCAGGTTACGGTTACATCAGAGCTCAGGACGCTCTCCTGGACAGTAAGGGGGGAAAGGCGCCCCCCAGCGGTGCACAGCCGAACTGCTGGACGATTACCTCCATGTAAACACAGCAACAACAACACTGTTACAGGTAGAAACAGCAATACTCTGTTACAGATAAAAACAGTGATAAATACTGCGAAAAATACACAATAGACACAATAAAAACTGGCAAAATCAGAATACAAAAATACTGTTACAAGTAAAATAGCAACAAGAGTATAAAAACACTCCATTGCAATTAAAAATAGCCATGCCCAAGAATAAACACACTCTGTTACAAGTAAAATAGCAGTATCAGCATATAAAAATACTCTGTTACAGGTAAAAATAGCAATACCAGAGTATACAAATACTCCTTGTTAGAAGAATAGCAATACCAGAGTATAGAAATACTCTGTACTATAGTAAAATAGCAATAGCAGCATATAGAAATACTCTGTTAGAAGGGCAGCCGTGTGTTGTCCACTGATCGCAAGGTTGGCGGTTCGATCCCCGGCCCCTCCGCATGCCGAAGTGTCCTTGGGCAATACCCTGAACCCCAAGTTGCTCCCAATGGTAGATTAGCGCCTTGTACGGCAGCTCTGTCGCCGGTGGTGTGTGAATGTGTGTGTGAATGGGTGAATGAGAAGCACATTGTAAAGCGCTTTGGATACCACTAAGGTAGAGAAAAGCGCTATATAAGTGCAGACCATTTACCATTTACCATTTACCATTTACAAACAGCAATAACACCTCAGTGTAAAAATACTCCATTACAGTGCTCTGTCTGAAGCCCATCTCAGCTGACTTAAGGTAAAAGGCAACAACACCACAGTGTAAAAATGCTGTGTCACAGGTAAAAAATTGCAATACCAGCATATAATAATACCCTGTTATAAATGGAAAGTCATGCAGTCAGAGGGTTTATAAAATTAAAATACAAGCGCATCAAAGTAAACTTAACAAGGTCGCCGTAATATTAGATGAAGATACTTTTATGAATTGCAAACCACCTATTAAGTTATAATTTTACATATTTATAGCTTTAAAGTTAAAAAGGGTGGGCCAACTCCATATTAAAATATTTTTTGTGCAAAAATAAACGTTCATTTCAGTGCAAATTGCAATCAAAATTAGTCTTTTGTCTAATGAATGTCCATCCATCTTTTATCTATACACCACTTAATCCTCTGTAGGGTCGCGGGGGAGCTGGAGTCTATCCCAGCTGACTCTGGGTGAAGGCAGGGGACACCCTGGACAGGCTGCCAGTTTATCACAGGGCTACATAGAGACAGACAACCAAGCACACTAACATTCACACCTACAGACAACTTTAGAATCATCAGTTTAATTAATGTGTTCATTGATTTTCTGAAATGGGTCACTCTGCATATTTTGCAAGTACTTTTAATTTTAGTACTTTGACCCTTCTCTGCAGAGGTCCCTAGAGTAAGAACGCCATTGCTTACAAATAGTTTACATGTAGAACTAGAAAAGCACTCAGAGAGCACATACCTCCACCAAGGAGCTTCAGTCCACCCCCAACACAATCTCCCAATTCACATATTTTGTATCGAACATTACAGATACAAATGTAATTACACAATTCAAATTTCCTACCGACAATGCGGCGTGTCTCTTGTCTTGTGTCTGTGTTATACTGTGAGCTTTGTATTCATAAACAGTAAGGAGTGGTGTGTATTATTTAATACGAGGATATGGATTACAAATGCTTATAAACCGAAGGCCAAGAATGAACAGAAAAGAGGTGAATGAAACCAAACAAACTCCTTAATGAAATAAAATCCCCACAGTGCTGTCTCCACTTTAAAAAAAAACAACTTTAATTTATTCAAAATTATATGAAATCCCTGAAACTATAAAAATACCTGTGAAAGTATTTTAAATTATTAAACCCACCCAATTAATTTTTAACCCCTATGAAATGAAAATATTCTACGTTTTATTGAACCCCGGTCACCCACCTTACAGTCCCCAATACAGTCCCTTATATGAATTAAAGCCCTTTAAGCCTTATTTTAAACCCCTTAACATTAAGTTGAACCCCGGAAATCAAGTCCTCCCCGTTTGTTAGCCCAGTCTATGCTAACTAAATGATTTTTAACCCTGGTAATGAAATAAAATTCCCTCTGAATGCTCCGCTACACTAATGTAACCCGCAAATGAAATGACAACTCCAGGCAGAAGCCCCCCACCCTAAGGAAACGTAAGGAAACCAAAAAGCAAAGCTAAAGGAACAGAAATCTCAAAACCACCCCAAAAACGTCCCGAAAAGCAGCCGAACGCTAGCGATATAGCGCTAGCGGTGGAGCTAGCAGCACCACAAGGCCCCTCCAAAGGGACAAATAAACCCCACACTGGTGAAAAGTCCACTGTGAAATAGTGAACAATGTGTGCCAAGCAACGTTTGGACCCCACAGTGGGTCTTCATCAGGCCACAGCACACAGCAAGGTCTGCTAACAGTGAGCTAACACTGGAGTTTCAGATACCAGATCCTTCCTCATCAGAAGTCAGACGGGTCACGGAGCCAAAACGAACGGAATAGAGAAATAAGTTTTCCACGGGTGTATTTTAATTTTAATTTTCATTTACAAACACATTTAATTAAATCTACAAAATCCCATGTGGTCACAGGGGGTTACCCCAAAAACAAGAGTGCACTCTGGTGGCTTTTAGAAGAAACCACATTTAATTGTCCACCAGGTTACACTTAGATTTTTAAAAAATTCCTTGATCCAGGTGATCCGGATCAGTACCAAAAGTTCATCATTTGTTCCTTGTCCCATTTCACACATTTCCTGAAAATTTCATCCAAATCCGTCCATGAGTTTTCGAGTTATTTTGCACACAAACAAACATACAAACCAATGCCGGCCATCACATAACCTCCTTGGCGGAGGTAAAGAGGTTATTCATTAATGATGTTACAGTTGGGAGATTATCAAACTAAAACTAGCTATTACATAGCCATGGTGTACTTTGAGTTGTTCTGATGTTCTCCTCAAACCAGGCAGCTACACAGTTCATAGGGAACTTGCTAACTAGCTTAATGTAGCAGCTAACTAGCTTATTTAAAGTACATCTTGTTTAAAAGTATTCAGTGAAATTTCACATTTATGTTGTTCAGGCAGAAGATCAGACCAATTTGCATTCAACTAAGAAACAAAATAGAGTCTGTGTCAGTGTCTGAGGTGTGTCTCTCTTTACCTTTAATTCCATTTATCCAACAGCATGACTGACAGAAGAAACATTATGAAGGAGATACTCGCAATGTCACGTGCCCCGCCCTTCTTCCCCAAACAGCCAATCATCTGCTTTGTAACGACCAGCGAGATGCAGAGCCACGTCGGATGCCTTCTTAAACATGGCAGGTAGCCCTGTGGCCTTGACCTTTGACCTTTTGACTCCAAAATCAATAGGTGACCAGGGTAGGTCAAGATCAACATCTGTGCTGAGTTTGATTATCCCATTTGTATTTGTTATCGAGTTATGGTGCTGACATACATACCAACAGGCCTGCATACATACACACAGACAAAGAGACAGACAGACAGAAGTAAGTTCAAGGTCAAAGGTCAAGTTCAAGCCCAAGAGGTGCAATGTGGTAGTCCTACCCTTAGATATACCAAAGTTCATCATTGCAAGCTTATATAGGAGATTATAAGGGGATTTTGCACTAAGTAGCCCTGCAAACCTTGACCTTTTGACCCCAAAATTAATGGGTGACCAGGGTAGGTCATTTGTGCCGAGCTTGATTGTCCTATCTCTATTTGTTCTCAAGTTATGGTGCAGACATAGCCACCCACCCACATACAGACAGACAGACAGACACTCTACCCACGGCAACCACAAACACAAATTGATCTTGAGACACAAAACAATCGCAGATACATAAAATTACTCCAAAGACACAAAAAAGGCAAGAAAGAGATGCCTGGGGACCAAACAGACCTCTACTATTGGATACATGGCTCTTGCTTTTGTGTAGGAATGGTTGAGGGCCACATCGGTGCCCAGGGGCCCCTTGTCTAATAATCAGTCCACAACACACTATATTATTTCAGGCACATTGGGGTCCCACAATATTTACATATGATGAGATCTGTCTCATTTTAAGGTCTTCTAACTTCTGTCTGTGCTTTTACTTTGATTGTTTAAACTTTTGAATTGTTTGACGTTTATTTTATATTTTGAAACAGTAATGATAAAATGATCTGTCCCCATACTCACACTGTCTACACAACAAGAAACACCTCAAAATTATCTGTTCCAATACTGCATAAAAGAGGAGTGATGGCTGTAGTTATTTAAAAGAGCTTCATTTATTGTGCAACAACAACATTACAGTTCCAGTGGTGTTCATGTCATTGTAGGAGAACTGCATGGCAAAAAGGAAGCAGTGCAAGAAACTCCATGCACGAGCATCGCTGAAGGAGAACAGGCGACTGAGGATTTAAATCTGTGTGGAAATGTGTGTGTGCTGGTCCAGTACTGCCGCTAAATTTAAACATACAGCAAAAAACGACAAGTAAATGGAAAGTAAACAAGGAAAAAAGGCGATTTGATTCAAGTAAACAAATTTTTCATTCAAGTTGAAAAAGTTTGGCCCAAAGCAACATGTAAAAACCGATAAATAACAGCAAGAAAGGACGCTAAAAATGTAATTTGACACGTAAAAGCATAAATAACAACATTTTATGTCTTGTCAAATGGAAAAAAAACAATTAAAAAGCATAATTAACACAAGCGCAAAAATGGCAGCGATTTTTCCCAAGTGGATGAACGTCTCTGCTGGAAAGTTGTTTTGATCATTCACATTTACACTGAGCCGATTTATAAATCTACTCCTGAATGTGGCAGGTAAAACCTATGAATCATATTAATATTTCTGTGACTAAAAAAGTAAACGACTTTACAAATCTGTGCTTTACTAAAAATATACTCCAAAAATTGCAATATCTTTTCGACATATAAAAAATATCCCCGAGTAATAAGTCATACGTATAAAAACATGTGGTGGAGTCGCTGTACAGATGGGCTCATGGCACAGAAAGAGACGGGAGGACAATCAGTGCTGTGTATAAAACCAAGACACTAAGTTGTAGCATCAACACTAATGTAAGAAGACAGACATTGCTATATGTTGGCAGAGGAGCGGAGGACGTGGAATCTCTTCAGAGTCATTCGGATGGATCCCAGCTCACGATTCAGCCTCTCCAGGCGATTCTCTAAGGCCACCTGAGGACGAAGCAGAGCAGAAGCTTGAATGTGTTCTACAGCTGATCAGCAGTTTGTCCTCTGAATCCCAAAACCCCACTACAGGTTTCAAAAGCGAGGTATCTTTAAAAAAAATCACCACAACTGCACCATTTCGCAGAGCCAGAAACCGTAAAAAAAGACAGAAACATCACATTTTTATCTGTCTAACTGCCCTTGAACTGCTTATCTGTGATGTGCCATCCCACCAAAACCAAAAACTAGCACGCTCTTCAGCAAAACCCACAGCTACTGGTGGCTCAGCTGAGACCAACAGTCACACGGGTTTTTGGCTTAACTGCACAATTTTTCACTGACTCAACCCAATGGAGACTGTTCGGTCTAACTTTTTTTTATATAATTGGCACCATGTTAAAGAAGTAATTGACGCGGTTGCATTTTGTTTAAATGGATGGACAAAAGTTGAGTGTAAACTTTGCAAGCAGCTATTTGCATACAACAGCTACACAACCAACATGTAAGACAATCTAAAAATGTGGTGCAGGCTGGTCTGGTTCAAGTCTGTTCTTATCATTTTAGTATGAAATAACCAGGTTCAAATGATTTAATATGCTGCAAATTTTTGATTTAAAAAAAATTTTAGAATCCAGTATGATCAACTGATAACAATAACGAGCCATCAGCTGAGGCTCATTATTATTTTGCTGGTGTGTAGGCCAAAAACCGAAGACCTGGACGAAAAAACACTTTGGCCAGAATGTGGCACTGGAGGATCGTAAAATTTAATGGCAATTCATCCTGCAGCTGATGAGGTATTTCAGTCTGGAGTGAAGAGGTGGAGTGACCAGTACATAGTCTTTAAATTGGTGTAGCTTTTATCTAACTCGAAATTGTTACGGAATAATTTTATTACAAATCTCAACTGGTTGATTGACGAATCATTACAGATGTGTCTTGAGACAAAATGAATGGAAATAATTCACAGCATTTAAAGTAATTATACAAAAAAGACATCAATAATCATGTGGTCTCTAAAACTGTGAAACAACCTCATTATGATTTCACAGAGGTCTAGCTGACGTCTTGAAAACCATCTAAAACCCAAACAAATTAAATTCACATTACACTAATGCTTCAGGGTCCGCTTTTAAAGTGAACTGAATAATGAATCTACTCATTGTTCAGCCTAAAATCTAACACCACAGGAAAATTATATCAACATAATCAATATGTGGACAGTTTCCCTGGAGCCTTACCTCATCTAACCTGGTCTGTAGAGTCACTCTGCCGCCTGCTCCAGGCATCCGGCTCAAAGCTGCCTCAATCTACGTAACACACACACACACACACACACACACAAAGGTTAATCATTAATTCACAAAAAATAATTATATTGATGAAACAGCCAGCGACACACGCCTGGCTGTAACAGTGGACTCATTAGATGAGTTTAATGTCCCCAGGAGAGCAGGGCAGAGGGAAGAGACAGGGATATGAACTTCCTAAAAATAGACGTCATTCAGGAGTAAAAACAATGAAGCTCATGTTACATAAGAGGTCAGGTGGGGATTACAGTCGTTCTGTCGAGGCCTGAGTGTCAGAGAGACTCCTCTAACTGAGCCTCTAAACAGTAAAGTTTATTCTGCTGACTTAATACAAGATGTGGAAACTGCTGTGATGTGACGAGCCTTCAAACTCTCACCTGCAGTTTCTCCTGCGTCAGCTCGTCAAATAGTTTCTCAGCCTCGGCAAGAGACTGGAGTCTGTCCAGGAACAGCGGGGCCGAGTCCTCGTCCTGCAGCTCGGGTCCACCACGGACTACCTGCTCCTCCCAGCCCAGCTGGGAGTTACCAACCAGTGGGTTCACGCTGCCAGAGGACTGTGACTCCTGAAAGCCTGAGAGAAAAGAACCGATGGATTGTAAGTTTTTCCTCACTGGCCAATTTGTGAACATTTTTTACAGACAGCGGAGGGGTAAAGATAAAGTGGCCTTGAGAGATCAATGCACATATGACAAGTCAGCTGAAACATTAAACCCTCTGAACCACAAAATCCACCTGCTGGGTTGAAATGCATGTTTAAAAAATCATACCATTTATCAGAGCCACAAACTGTAAAAACATGAAGAGAAGTCAGATTTTCATATTTCCAACAGTCCTTGAACTAATCTTATGTGACGTGCGACTCCATGAGGAAATCTACCAGATCTAAGCTTAAAACTGTGACATTAAGATATCTTATATTCCCCTTAATTCAATATATCTGCCCTCCTCAAACTGGAATTATGAGTTATGAATAATGACTAGTCAAAATGTAATTATGGATACTTGCAACTACAGTTTTGACTCAGCAAAATGATGTTGCAAATACCTGTGGTGTAAGCAGCCTGAGTCCGAAGTGTTAGTAAATTCTAACAGCAAGTCTCTGAAGTACAAAGCTCTCATTTTCCACAGACTGACCGCTGAATTACAGATATCTTTGTCACCTAGCTGAAATGATGTTTAAATACAGTCACAGTGTAATTACAGTTAGTAAAATGACATTGTTGATATCTGTAATTTTAATTTCAGATAGTAAAACTCAGCTGTTAATCATTACAATGGGCTGCAGTGCACACTGCACCCTGAGATAACACATGCAAACAGACAAAACCCAAGCAAATGAAGTGCTAATCTGACACACAGGTGCAGCAAAGAGAGAAACACAATGCAAGTAACACAAACTACAGCAGAAGTGTTTCCAGGAGGGCACTAAAATGTCATGGACCCATGTTAATCAGTGTTATTTGCACTGCTCTGCAGCAAAAATACAAGACCAAAAACATTAATTAAAATCTGGTGTCATTTCAAGAGAAGACTGATAAAATGTTAATTTCCAAAAGTTCTACCAAAGCTTAAATATGTTACCTTCTTCTCTGTCTGCTGACATAAACTGGAGTCTCTTTCTGGGACTGCTGTTGTGGAATGAATGGCGTCTCTTGTCGACTTCTCCGTCAACCCTGCAGACAGCACACAATGAGATGAAGCACGACCATCATTTTACCAGTTTGGGGGTTTATTGGGTGGAATCATGGATCTGTTTATGTTTCACTTCATGCTTTGAGTTTTGTGTGACTGAGTTTTATCTGCTGTGTAAGCAAAAGATGTACTGTGTCAAAGATGGCAGCAGGCTGACACCTTGTGGTAAAATTCAACGGGCAGGTCGTTACAGGGGTTCATGTCTCCTGTGATGTGGGGAGCAAAAGTGCTTTTTAAGTTTCAGCTTCTTTAACAAATCAACACAACCTTTCCCCTTTAAGGTTTTTAAAATCACTTTACTCCTCACTTTCTGACAGTATCAGTTTGTTCCAACTCTACATAAGAGAGAAATACTCAGCACAAACCTAAACCCTTTGTTTATGCCGACTGTCATAAAGGGAGAGCACAGTTTGTGGCAAGCGATGCAAATTTGGAATAACTTCCTCACTATTCTGCAGCATAACTGAATAATTGATAACACAAACTGAGCACAGTGGACACAACAGCAGCTCTGCTACATATGCCACTGAGGACATTATCCATGTTGACCCCAGCTTGTCTTAAACACAAGTTTTGGCTGGAGGCAATTAAACATCACAGACGTCTTTGTCATGGTGCCTTTTTGCACCAGATTCCCACAGTTGCGTCAAGCCCCCACAATTCTCTCTGCTTGCCAACACGGACCTGCTTGTAGTCCAAGTGACTGCCTCCTCGAGTCACTACAGTATGAAACAGTAAGAGGCTCTACTGCAGCTACTCACCAATACCTAAAGTGTGTATTTTGACAGTATGGCAGATACTAAATAATAAATGACTCAGATTGAGGGGATTTAAAAACAAACAAACAAGAAAAAGAACCTAGAGTCCAACCTTTTACTGTCCGGACTTAAACTGTCCTCAACTCTAGTTCGTTGCTTCTTCTAGAAGAAGCAACGAACTAGAGTCGAACTAAGTCAGAGTTTGGTTTCTCTTGGGGTTGAGAAAGAGTCCCTGCCTCTTTCTCAACCCCAAAGAGGCCCATGCTGCAAGTTGACAGGATTGATTTCTTAGGTTGGTTATGTAGGAAACATTGGAAGTCTGAATTTGTATTTCTGAAAACATCATTAATACACAGCAGTTTCAAGGTGGAAATGCTCAGTCATGGTGTAGACTGCTCATTTAGCACATGTGTCTTCTAGCATAAACCTGATTTTCACCAGAGGGTGTTTAAAGGCATTTCAATACCAATAAATGTTTATGCAATTAAGCTGTGTATTTGGTTTAAGCCAGGGGTGTCAACATCCGGTCCTCGAGGGCCACAATCCAGCATGTTTTAGATGTCTCCCTCTTCCAACACACCTGATTCACATGATCAGCTCATCATCAAGCTCTGCAGAAGCCTGATAACGATCCTGATCATGTGAATCAGGCGTGTTGGAACAGGGAGACATCTAAAACATGCTGGATTGTGGCCCTCGAGGACCGCAGTTTGACACCCCTGGTTTAAGCTATTAACCCTGGTGCTGTGGTGTCTGCATGAGAAGTTGCTAAGTTTTAAGGGGAGATTTGTAAAGGGCTAAAACCAGCAGCTGTAGAGACGAGACCTGACAGTCTTGATGAGACATCCATGTCACCGTCTTGCCTCCAGTCTTGTTCTATTCTTGATCCTACTGACACAATGTCCATCATGCTGAGTAACGAAGATTCACAGTGAAAGATAAACTTAATTCTCACTTCGACGGGTAGAGCTAAACATACAAGGCACAAACGTTTGACATCCCTTTACACCAGCAGTTCTCCTTCACACTTGTGGCTTCTTCAGTGTCAAATCATCACTGTTACTAGGGTCTCCTTCATCACCTCTTGCCAAATCTTTTATCTCTCACAAAGACTGATGTTAACATCGTGCAGGTATGTAAATTAGTTGTCAGTTGTAAATGATCAACTTCAGTGACTACTGTTGGATTGTATCAGCTGAAACTGGCTAAAGAATCATTCTGGTTTATATTAGCCTGGCGTATTTGACATTAGACAGTATCTTGCTCCTCTGTGTATCACTTAAAGGCCATACTGCATTTACTTTGTTGATTCAATATGTTCTTTTGTCCTCTCAATCTCTTGTTGTCAACTTTCAGATGTGACTGCAGTTCAGCCAAAAAGTCACTGAATTTTTTTCACGGGTCTGTTGGTCACAGCTGAGTGAATCACAGTTTCTCATTGGTGACAAGCACATCATTTTTTAGATGTTTACTGAAACTGGTTTAAACTGTTTAGTTTTGGCTAATCTTTGAATCACACTTGTAGAAATAAAGTGATTCTGTTGAAACACCACAGCTCTAGGATTAGATCTGAATATTTTTCCTGATGCTACACATGGCCCAAAGGTCCAAATGTGACTCAGGATGAACTTGCTTCATTGGACAAGGTAAAGAAAATGATTCTGACGATGTTTCTCACCTTTTGACCAGGTGTTCCTCTCTTGGCATTAAGTGACCGAAAGCAGTGGAGTAGTTCTCAGTGGGGCAGCGTTTAGGGCTGGACTTGGCAGACAGGGGCATGATTAGCGTCTCTCTCTTTGCTGGATGGAAGAGAACAGGACAACATTAACTGAAACTTACACAACAAGTCCTCTCTTATGTTATCTGAAGAATGTCAGCGTTTGTCATCAAGTAGAAGACCTTCATAGACTAACATTCTGGACTGAACGGATTGAAGGACTCTTAAGTCAGAGTTTGGTTTCTGATTGGCCTCACCCTACCTTTGTTAACAAAACACTGAAGGTGGAAGTGAGTGATCAAACTGATCATCTAATGTTTGTAGTATCTGCTCTGTTTGATTCAGTGTTTGTGAAACAGTGTATACCTTGGATTACAAAATATTTCAATCACTCTGCCAGCTTATTCTGGTAAAACACAAACTAACATGGTGTCAGATATTCTATAATTAAGTTTTTGGTTTCTCCTAATCAATTACAGCTTAAAATGTATCTCAGTAAGTGTCTCTGTATAATTTATTAGTGTCTTCTGTTTTTGTTTTTTGGTACTTTTTAATATTTTTGTTTTGTTTCTGGCCAAAAAATTGCTATTAAAAGGCAAAACTACCTATAATATCAGCAACACCAGCATATATGTATAATATAAGTGCAATCAAAAATTTAGAGTGTGTGCCTATAAAAATGAAAACCATGCTTGGTATACTTTTAAACAAAAATACTGCTCCCAGTGCTTATGCAGCACTTGCAACGCTTGCAATTCACATTACGTAGCACCATTAAACACCATCTGTAATGAGCTCGGACTCTCCTAAACTGTGTCAAAACAGTGACCCCTTTGAGTTGAATTACATTTTAAGGTAGCTGAGAAGTCCCCAGGAGCCAAATCTGGCAAGCAGAGCACATTGGGGGTGGAACCACTGTGCTGTAGTGGCAAAAAGGCCATGTGTAATCACTGCACAGCACATTAGTGCACTCACATGCCAATGTGTCACAGTGCAGGTCGTTTGTGTCGAATGTTCGCCCACAGGCACTGCAAAATGTTAGAACTCTGCCTTTATTGTCCAACATTCACATGAATGTTGAAAAAAAACAAAACAGCGGCATGCTCCTGGTGCTCCTGACATGATGCTCTGACTCTGGTCTGATGGACACCAGTTTTCACAGTATAAGAACCGCAGTCGAGAACTGAAGAAGGTGTCAGGAAAGCAGCACCAGGAGCATGCTGGCTGTTTGTTTCAACAATAACATTGCTGTGTATCGTGAATTTTTCCCCTAGGGTGCAAATGATCTGAACTGTTGCATGATGGCAAACTGGTGCTCTATGAAGACAAGTTCTTTGGTCGCAACAGCACAATTGCTGCTCTTCACCCACCCTACTTAACAGATTTAGCTCCTTACAACTTCTTTCACTTCCCCAAAATGAAATATAAGTTGAAGGGCACCTGTTTGGACATAGTTTATAAGACAGCGCTCATCACAGATAACATTTCTACATAACGGGAATTCCAGGGAGCGTTACAAGTGTAGTAGCACAAGGAGATTATTTAGAAGAGAAAAGCGGCAAACATTGTTTTTGGTTTTAACAGGCACAAACTCTGAACCTTTTGTTCACGTCTGCTCTTTAATGAACAGGTGTGATTAACAACCAAGGTCCTAAACCGTCTTTAGGCAGAGGTAGAGGTAGAAAGACTGGGAGTAATTACTGGGTGTAGCTGGGGGAATGTTTCGGTGTGCTGGAGGCAGTGATGAGGATCTGTGGCCCTCTGGAGACAGACTCCTCTGAGCTCTCAGAAGAGCTGTAGTTCTTTCCACTTCACTGCAATTTTTCGGTCCTCCTCGCTCAGCTCCAGCCACAACTCCTCCAGGTTTGACCATCTCCCTGTCCGTCTGAAGAGGTCCCACTCGCTCCTGAATTAACTCCTTGTGTCGCCGCTCCACAAACCCAACTGTGGTCCTTTGACTGCCGCTCCCTGCAGAGGGAGAAATGTTTGTTAAAGGCAGTGAGTGGTACTTGCTGTGTGTGCTTTGTATCAAAATGAACCAAAGATAGCAGTAATTAGTGGTGTCTGAGCTACATGTATTTAATCAACAGAAAGATTTAGAACTAAAATGAGCTGCAGAAAGATAATTAATCAACTACATGACAAATCATTAATAGCTTTAAGGTCATTTTCAGGCAAAAATGGCAAATATTTGAGACTTTCCTGCTACAATTTGCTGTCTGTCTTTGTGTTACATTATAGTAAACTAAATGTCTTTAGTTTTTAGGCTGTCAGTGGGACATTGGAAGACATTTCGGTTTAGGAAATTGTAATGGGCATTATTTACTATTTTGTGACATTAAATAAATATTCTGACTTTCAGTTAATCAAGAAAGCAATCAGAAGATAATGAAAACAACTGCCAGTTACAGCCTCTAAAGAACAATTTATAGGCTTATTTATAGGTTCATATCACATTAAAACTGCTCATCACTCAGCTTCCCATCATTTCCACAACATCTTCCCACTAAGTTAAAGGGTATTCAATTTGGGCTCTATATATCTACACTAATATACTATGAACTGTGCTTATCTTTGACCTGTTGAACTCTTATTACTGCTTTTACTATGCCCACCATACGAACCCTGATGGCAGAAACATCGTCCCAGATCCATCAGAGAAGTATTACTACACGTTCAGAAGTGCACGTGCCCAACTAAAGTCTGTAGTCAACTAAAGTTTAAAAAGTTATTGCTAACACTAGACCATAAATCTGCAATATGACAAATCTTCGGAATGCCTGTAGCTATTCTTCACATTTATAAGCCTTACATAACAGAAAATAATTGGTCTGATAAAACAAGTCTGTGCAATAGCAGAAAAGAGGTGATAGAGACGACCTGGGTCAAAACTAAAAACTACCAAATGAGATTAATTAAACTAGCCCAAAAGAAAGCAGCATCCCCTCATTTCAAAATGTCCTGACAGTGTAAGAGATTGATAATCCACTTTATCTGTGATTTTATAATACTTATAATACTTACACTATTTTTATAGATTAGTCTGTGACTGTGATTGTGTCCTCATTAATACTAAGAAGCATGGTGGGCTTTGCTATGATTGATCTATGATGATCAGGCTATCAGCCATTTCACAACACAGTAATACACTATAAAAATAATTAAAGTCATTGTTCCCTCTTTTCCTGCTGGTGTAGGGTAGTGTATTCTGTCTCATTTAATGTTGTATTCTGACTGGCTTGTTTGTAGATGTGGGCTGTAGCAGTAGTTGCACAGTCTGAAGCTTGCATCAGAGATGTACTGACAACTTTTCCTGTTTTTCTCTCACAGCCATCAGCTTACACCTCAGACAGCCAAAAATCACTCAGTGTAAAGTTGCCGTGGTGAATGAATGTGGGTGGAGCAGTTATTCTTACAGGGAGCCCGGCTCTCTGTGGCTCGGGTGTCCTCTAGCTCTATCAGGGCTCTCATCATGGGAGTCAGGGAACTGGACCCGTCTCTCCGACCGGCCTGGCCGACGCTCTGCTCCTGGTGTCTGGTCTGAGGCAGAGGCTGCTCACACTCGGGAGGAGACGCACACCTGCAGAACAATTTCAGCAATTAAACCACTGACAATTGCCAATGAATGTGTCTGAAAAAATATCCACAACAATAAAATCCCACCTCCAGCTCCCACCAGCTGAAGAGGCGTCCACAGAGCTTCCAGTTCCTGATGACTGATCATTTGATGGATACGGTGACCTCTTGTGGACGCCTGACTGGCTGTTTTGAGGGTATTGTGATTTTCTGCCACTGCTCAGCTGGTCAGACAGAGGACAGGGAGACCTTCTGCGGGTGACGTCAGGCTCTGCCTTGCATTTAGTGGGCGACAGGAGCAGGTCCGGATGGTGGAAAAGACTGTGGACATGTTAAAAGGGATTAATGTGAAATAGCCATCTTCATATTTTTCAAAGAAAATTAAAAAACTGTTTCTTTTATCTTGCTTTAAATTTGGCTTTTTTACTTTTAATTTCTTTTCTGTCAATCAAATGCTATTTATCCACAATGCCTATAAAAAGTACTCACCACCCTTGGAACTTTTTCCTTCAACACTGAATCCTGGCCAATTTAATTAACCTTTTTTTGACAAGCATTTACAAAAGAGAATCTCTCATGTCAATGTGAAAACAGATTTCTACAAAGTCTTGTCAAATAATAAAAAACAACAAAAGGAAAATAAGAAATTGAATAAGTTTTCACCCCCTTCAAGTCAGTATTTAGTAGATGTACCTTTTGCTGTAGTTACTGCATTGACTCTGTGTTGGTAGGTCTCAATTAGTTATGCACATCTGGACAACTGCAGTTTTACCCCATTAGTTTTTGCAAAACTACTCAAGTGACGTCAGGATGCACGGGGATCATGAGTGAACAGCCATTTACAAATCAAGCCACAAATTCTCAGTTGGATTGAGATCTGGACTCTGACTTTGCCACTCTCGAACATTCACCTTGTTGTTTTTAAACCTTTTCTGTGTAGTTTTAGCTATATGCTTCGGGTTATTGTCTTGCTGGAAAACAATTCTTCTCCCAGGTGGTATTTCTCTTGCAGACTGCATCAGTTTGTCCTCCTGGATTTCCCTATCCTTTGCTGCATTCATTTTACTCTCAACCTCAGGAGTCATAGGTGTCTTGGCGTTCTCCCTCACTAATGTCTTTCTGGCACTGTCACTCAGTTTTTGAGGATGATCTTCTCTCACCAGATTTATGCATGTGGCCTGTTCCCTGTTGTTTTATTGTTGTTGTCTGTGTTGTTTTATTCTTGATATGTAAAGTACTTTGGTTTGCAAGCTTGTATGAAAGGTACTGTATAAATGAAGTTGCAGTTGAATAGTTTCAGTATTTAGTTGGCATCAGTTGTTATAAACAGTCAAATGCCATACCGACATAATATTTGATAAAAATAGAACCTAAAATGATAAGATGTGATAAGACAGACAGGTTTTAGTACATGTACACGAATCATGTGGGGGACTCGTGTCTTTAGAGGACCTTTGAAATTATTTGGATGTCTGACGTGCTTGCGGTGCTTACCCAGCCCCTGAAGGTTGAGTGTTACTGTGGGAAGCATAACGGGCCCTGGCCTGGTTCTCATGCTCCAGCTGCTTCACCTGGGACTCCAGTTTGGAGATCACTCTGAGAGGTTCAAACACAGGAACACAAGGTAAATAAGCTAATTCAACATAGCGTAACCCTGTGAACCCAAAAAACCAGTTGGAAAATTTGAAAGGCCTGTTTTCTTTCTCAGAAACTGTTAAAATGGCACAAATTCTATTTATTAGAGCTAGAAGCTATCAAAACAGAAAGAAATGTCATGTTTTCAATGTGGTCTGTGAACATATCATGTGTAATGTACTTTTCCATGAGGAAAAACAGCCTAAAGATAAGCTTAAAATTGTGATATTTAATGAAAATAATTCTGTTCTACAGGTCTCATTCAAAGTGCTACACAGTGGTGCTAAAAATACAAAATAGTTAGTTTATAGAGGTTGTAAAAATGTAAATAAACCTAGTTAAAAAGCCTATTTATAGGATTTGAAGCCAAATATTTAGGCGTTCAACATTTGTTTTGTTTTTTATAATATATGGCATTATAACTTTGTTATACTGCACGGATGACATTTGTTTTAGTACTGGTAAAACTCACTCTCACTACAAAAACTTGACTAAATGTTTCACGTTGACTCCATCAACTTCTGCCTCTGTTTTTTATGATTTATGACATTATAATGATGTCATACTGCACAGACATTTTTAAGTTCCCTCAACTTCTAGCCATGGTTGTGCTGTTTCCAAAGAGGTGCAGGACTTTCTATTGCGTCTCTGCAATTAATGGGTCCGCAATGAATAAAAACATGACAGGAACAAAAAAACCACCTAGTCACTAGTTGGAGTTCAGAGGGTTAAGATTCACAGATACACAGAGAATCGACAGAGACAGGCACAACAGGGAGGCTGACATACAGTATAGAGGTTTTCCAAGAGGTAGTCACAACAAGTCATGCAGGCTCAGTGAGTGTTTTCCACCGTAGTGCACAGCAAGGTGAAGCTGTACACCTTCATGACTGACAAAGGCAAGCACTCATCATAAATCATAGTACATTTCTATCCCCTGTAGCAGTTTTCAGTTCACTGTGCCCGTTTCTGTTTTTACTCTTCGCCATATTAGCACTGAATATGTCTATGTCTGGGTAACCGAGAATAGACCTGCTTATGACTGGTACAATATATGAAGAGTACAACAAACAACCAGCAGCTACAAGCTGCAGAAAGACTTCTGTTGGAAGAATATACTTATACTCGCCGTCACTCCAAAGACCACAAGTAGATTTTCATTTACACAGTGGGTGTGCTGGAGGCTATGTGGTAAGAAGCAAGTAGCTTACACTCACGTATTCTGGCAAACTCTGGATATAAGAAAGTACTCTGCAAGCCATGTTGAGAAATCTTATGTACAAATTTATAAGCCAGCTGAACAACTCAGAGAATTGTATAATCATGGCATCAACAAGCATCAAATTTAGCACTACACGCTATTTGTCCAAGATATGGAAGCATTGGTATAGTAGTCTCCTCTGTGGTCATAGACTTTTTACTTGTTTTAAGTGATCTGTACATATTGCATTGTGAATATGTTGTGTATGGTTCTTTTATTGTGTCTTTTATATTTTCTTGTATGTATTGTCTTGCTCTTATCTGGACCATTGAGTCTGTAATAAAGTTATTATTATTGTTATTACTACAGAAAGGATAAAGCTGAAAGTAATACAGGGTTTGTGCAGGGTTCAGTAGCTTCAACCCAAGTCCTTTAAAGAGCTCTTTAAAACTACAAAGAATACTATTTATTATATGTTTCAAGATCACACTAAGTACATGAATCTATGGACATTTATATATTTCATTTTATATTTTTGGCAGTATTTACCAGTAGTATTTAACAATATGTGCTGAAATGGCAAGTTGAATAATATGTTAGCTGATCATACAAACATGTGACGCTTTTAGATTCTTCTTTTTTTTATCCTACATTCTAATAAATTTAATGTTTTGGAATTTTGGACCATTTGACATGACATTTAGCAACACAGAGACCAAAGTGGCGATAGATCAATTGTGCTTAATAAATGCCAGTTTGAGATAATAAGCATCGGCCGGTTACCAGGGAGATGACTAACGGAGGTAACACTGGGTCTGCACACACCAACTAGCTACTGCAGCTTTTGATTGGTTGATTTTCCACGGTGCACAGCCACACCTCCAAGTTATACAATATGCTTAATGCAAAGTCTGACATCAATGTGTTTACCAGACCAGTAGGTGATGCTATCTGCCGATGAAATTGTTTTTTTTGGTTACCTACAGACATTTAAATAGTTGATCTGATGGGGTGACATAAACATCACACTGGCATTATATATTGACTACTAGACGTTCTGCTCTCTAAATATCAGCCTTTGAAAAACCCTTATCTGTAGACCACTAGATGAAAGGATTAATCCGTGTTGAAAATAACTTTTAACCGCAGCTCTATTAATAAGAATAACTAAACACAAACCGGTAAGGTCAGAAGTATTTTTATGCTACGTCAGTAAAGACTCAAACAATAAGAGAAAATGCAAGACCCTTGCAATTTTTTGAGGAGCCTGAAGTCAATGCAATCATGCAAAAACAATACCAAAGGACTCCCCACCTCTGATACACTAGCCGTGTTTCTGTTTTCAAATCATTCTAAATCTTTAAAAAATTAATAAATTGTTAATTTGGCTTGTAACCAAGTGGATTTGTACAGAGAATGTTGAATGGTTAAAATGGCTTTATCAACTCATGGGGAAATGTTTGCTATACTTCATTTGTTTTTAACAATTAATCAATTATTGATTGATAACACAGCCAACAATTGGATAAAAAATGTTTAAAGTTTGCATCCTTAAAAAAACTACAAAATTCAAGTTAAAGTCAATCATTCTGAGGTATTTTTTCTCATAAGTCAATAAGCCTCACTGAAAACCTCCCTCTCTGAAGAGGACATGACTCTAAGCCGACCTTAATCTCAACATTTTTCCTCCTGTGCAATGAATATTCTCTCAGTTGTCATCATCTGGCTCTAATTTGCACCTCTTGTTTTACTTTGACAGGCCTCAGTGACGTCTCTTGCAGGTTTTTGCACTCTGTGTGACTCCATTAGACCCTGAAGCTACAAATGTTCTTGCTCATCTTACTGCAGTTTGCACCCATTTCTATTTTGATGGTCAATTCAGTGTCCTAATAAAAAAACAAAACAGGGTTTGCTGACACCCCCTGTGCATTCAATATATTTACAGTTTGTTGAGTTTGCTTGTGCATCATGCCAGCTTCTTTCCTAGTTTCCTATCGTCTCTTTACATACCTACAGGTCTCTGGACCTCTATGTCTTTTTCTTCCTTGCCTGCCTGCTTCCAGCTCATTTGCATCAGTGCTAAAATCCTCCTAAGACCATATATTGATGTTCTGCAGGCTGCATCAGCTATCTGTCCATGAATTCAGTGAACTGAGTCAGACTTTATCAGTGCAGAGTCCATGCGCTGCTTCCACTGGTGTCAATTTGCAGGCAAAGCTGAAACTGCAAAGGAAAGCGTCAGAGGCCAGCGCTATTATCTACTTTCAACAGTGCAGGGAACATCATTAGGCTTTATTGATTAATCCTCTCTTCTCCGTCTCCCTACTGTCTACCACACTCCACTGCAGCTCTTTAACTAAATTGCTGGAACCAGCCTGTGGCAATGTGACAGAGACAGCCTGAAGCTAATGACTACACTACAGCTATGAAACCACACCTTGGTGCAGCTTTCAGTGGGGTACAAGGGGATACATTCTCCTCAATATTTACAATTTACTTATTCTGAAAAACAATGCGAGGGGTTTTATTTCTTCAGCACACGGTCTTTTCATACCCTCAAAATATGAATTCTGAGCTCACACAACCACTCAATCTATTGTGGAGTTAGATCCAAATATATTCAATTTCCTTTTGAAGCTGGTGCCTTCATTTTGCATTTTTCTTTACATAAATAAAGATATTTTCCACCAGCGATGTGGAAAAGGCACTAATTGGTGCATGTAGATTCATCAAAATGCAGGAAATTAAATGTTTGACTCAATGTCTTAGGGAAAATATCCATGGTGTTACACCACTGCTGTGAGCTCTCTTTGCAAATACAATGACTCAAAAAAACAGTATAAACTGTTTACATGTAGTTTGTGATTTTGAACGGTTTTTGTGCAGCATTATTTAAAAACATCCCTTTTGGCAGACAGTTAAATTAGATAAATACTACTCTGACAACTGTACCGTAATTATAAATTCTTAAAGAAATCAGATATAACATGTTTAGTGAGCTAACCGTTTCCCTGCTTCTTCATTTCTGTTCTGAGGTTTACGAACAATCTCTTGTCTGCAGTTTCATAGTTACCTTTGATCTTTTATAAAATTAACATTCAACTATTTAGTTACACTTTCAATTTGGCTAATCCATCCATTTATCCATCTGCTTATACACCGATCAGGCATAACATTATGACCACCCGTCTAATATTGTGTTGGTCCCCCATATGTGCTCAAAAATGCTCTGAACCATTGGTCATGGACCAGAGGACCTCTCAGGGTGTCCTATGGGGTCTGGAACCAGGACGTTGACACTGGATCCTTTGGGTGCTCTGGCTTGTGCAGTGGGGCCTCTGTCAATCCAACTTGTTCCACTGCATCCTGTTGATGCTTGATCACAATGGGATGTAGGAAGTTTGGAGGTCAAATCAGCATCTTGGGCCGTTATCATGTTCCTCAACATGTTCCTGATTGTTTAATGTTTTCCATCAGAACACCACATAGTACCAATATGATCAATGTTATTCACTTCACCTGACAGTGGTCATAATGTCTGGAAGCATCAAACGTTTATGTGACTAACTGACAGACCAAATGACTACTTCAGATTAAGACGTGAGAGTGATGTTAATCTGCTGAGTGAATATTATGCCAATGCATCATCAAATGCTAGAAACATAAAATATTTCAGTGACTCCACACCACACCGGGCTGAGTTTCAGCAGGATAGCACAGAATGTAATAAAAGATGTTTCATGATTTCTTCTGATATTTACTGGAACAGAGGAACAAAAGCTAATCATTATATTTGGCAGGAACCTAAAGTGACACAAGGGCAAAAAGCAGAATGCATACAAGACCCAGACCTAGTGAAAAAACCTGCCAGCTTGTGTTACTGTACAACCAAACCACTCACCTCTTTAACTCAGATATCTGATCACTGGCATCAACAAGTTTGTTCTCTGTTGACACCAAGTTGTTCTGTAAATAAAAAAGTATGAAAACTGCATTAGGCTGAATGAAGACATGACATATAGAGGATTGATTTTGTCAAAATGTGTATGTAAATCACCTTCATTCCCTCATGCTCCTTCATCAGAGAGTCATATTCTCCAAGCAGCTGAGGAAACAAAAACAGAGAGCATGAAGTATGAAGGCCAATATCACTGTTGACAGAAAGTGTGGTACAATAGAACAGGGATGAACCAGCTGGACTTTTTCTCTCTCACTGCAGTACCTAAACTTAGCATAACCACTGATACAGAGCACCAACTCGTTACCATCTTTTCCCTAATGTAAAACCTGCATAATTGCATGATGGAATAAATCTGTTATTATGAATGGATATATGTAATCCAGAAGCAGCAACAAGTCTGCACCTGCACCTTACTGGAAAGAAATATGTTTTGTTCTCTCAGGCAGTTCACCTAATTAAGTTCTGAGAATTGTTTAACAAAATCTAACATTACTTGGTTGAGTGTTTTTTTTAAACAATATGATCACACAAACAGCAGAAAATACACAACATTACATTACATTCCGTTAAACTCCAGTAATGTGAATGTTACTGTCAACTCTTCTGGTCTCACAAGAAGTAAACAGTTAATATGTAAAGCAGATCAGTCACATTTAGCTGATTCCCAAACTACTTAATAAGGTCAGTATCAGAGCAGATGTTGATCAGATGGATCTGACTGGTTCATTTCTAAATAGACAAAACTCTTACACACCTCCTCAGTTACAATAAAATAATATCATATATGACTCAGTATCTAATTAGATCAGCTTATTGACTCTGTATATACTGTATAGACTAAACAGAACCTGTGAAGCACCTCAACTTGTTAATAAAAAAACAAAAATTGACACTAATAAGGTTCCAGTGAATAAGAAGACTTTAGAGTTTAGAGGCGGTATGATTTTCTGGATGTACCTATGATACCCTCATCTTATCTTTTTCTCTGTCAGACTCACATCCTGCAGCATCTTGTACTCTCTCTCCCTCCTGGCCTCCTTCTCGTCCGCCTCCCTGCAGGCCTTCTGCGCCGCCTCCTCCAGTTGCCGTACGCGGGTCTTCAAACGAGCTGCCAGGGCGTCCTTCTCTTTGCCCGAACGTTTGCTTTCTTCCAGACGCTGCTGCAAGGATTTTACAGTGGCACCCGCTACAGCATAGCGCTCCGGCCACTCTGCCTAATAACAGGAAGTCACATCAAAATGAAGGTTAATTGGTTGTTGCATCCATATGATTAACATCTTAAAAAACGGTAAGATGAAGAAATCATGCTTGATGAAGTTGTGCTTTAAAAACTCTCCATAACAAATGAGGTCAATGTTAAGTTTCCTCCTGTGTATGCAGGTATCAGAAGTTTGTGTATATTCATGTAAAAATTCTGTCGTAGAACAAGTAGAAAGAAATTTAAGGGCACAAGACATTAATTAACCTGCAAGAATTATATTAAAGGTAGTAGTGAGGCCACAAAATTAAAAAACAAATAGGTGTTCTTAAATAGTTGGCTCCATTTAAGTGACAGTATGTTTTTATTGATGTCAGCCATGACTTTTTGAGCACTGTACAACCTGACAACGGTACACACAAAGAGTTTTAGGGTCAAATTAGGATCAAATCTCCCAATTTAATGACTTGTTTGCCATCTTTAAGACTTGTGATTATTGCTAAGGGAACATGAGAAAAGACTCTGAGAACAAAGGAATCCTTTCATCAATATAAAGACAGACACACATGAAACAACATAACACATGCCGTTTGCTTCATTAAGATTAATTGTTAGAAAGAATATAAGAACAAAGTGAGGACTGATACCAGTTTCATCTCCAGCGAGCTGTTTGCTCCCTCCAGTTCTTGAATTTGACTGGTGGCCTCAGCCAGAGCTTTTTCTAAATGTTTGCACCTGCAGAAAAACAACACAAAACAAGAACGAAGTAAATAAAATTAACCCAAACAGACGAATAATGTCACACAGGGGAAATGAGGAATCCCTAGAATTGTTTGTATCCTAATAATCAAGGTATGCTGCCCCTTTTTTCCTTTTAATTTCAGCATAAATCAAATGTTTTAACCAGGACTTTGCAAACTTGTGTCATGCTAAATAGATTACCTAACGTGGTGCTGCTGTTACAATTAGACTCACAATAAAACTACCTGCCTAATTTTGCGTAGTTTATCCTTGTGCTGCCAAAACAGGTATGACCCCTTGAGGACTGAAATCCACAGACCCATTAAGGCGTCTTCCATTATCAGACACTGAGAGCAGCAGATCCTTTAAATTCTGGTAGTTGAGCCTCCACGGATCAGATTGTTTTTCCAGCACATGCCACAGATGCTCAAGATTTGGAGGCCGTGCCAGCACCAAAACTCATGTTCCTCAAACCATGCCTGAACAGTGTTGTTGCAGTGGGGCAGAGAGTGTTACCCTGCTGAAAGAGGCCATCAGGGAATACTGCTGCCATGAAGAGGTACTTGTGGTCTGCAGCAATGTTTACGTGTCAAAGTAACAACCACATGAATGCAGGAGGCAAGGTTTCCCAGCAGAACATGACCCAGCTTCACACTGACTCAACTGGTTCACCCTCCTCCCAAAGCACATCCTGCTGCCATCTCATCAACCCTCTCAGTCCACATGATGGAGAGGAAAACGTGTTTCATTCGCCCGTCTCCAGGGTAAGTTCTGATGTCCCTTGGCGGTGGACAGAGGTCAGCATGGACACTGACCAGTTTGCTACATCATTCCATACACAGCAAGCTGTGATGTTCTGTGTGTTCTGACACCTTACTATCAAATCGCATTGAGGTTTTCAGCAGTTTGTGCTACGGCAGCTCTTCTATAAGACTGAACCCCATGGGCCAGCCTTCACTTTTCACCAGCATCAATGAACCTTTGGCCTCCATGACCCTGTCTCCAGTTCGCTTTTAGGAACCACACAGCTGTGGCGTGTTTGTCACCGTGCTGTCTTGGAGATGCTCTGATTCACTAGTCTAACCATCACAGTTTATCAAAGACTCTCAGATCCTCATTCTACCCATTTCCTGCTTCCAGCACATCAACTTCAAGAACTGACTACTGACTTGTTGCTTTGTGTATCCCACCCACTGACAGCTGCCATTGTAACAAGATAATGAGTGTATTTCACTTCAGCTGTCAGTGGTTTTAATGTTGTGGTTGATCTGTTAGCATTGTTAATGCATTGGCTAGTATAAAAATACAGTAAGAGTCAAAGTTCATTCTGAACCCAGCAAACAATAGTCAAGATCCAATTACTAGCAGCTTTTTCAGAAGCTTTCAACAGCATTTCACAGCCAACCCACTGAGAAATAACTGAAATGTAGTCGAATGCTCTAGAAAAAATAGAAAGTAATGTTCATCCTTTTTTTTGGCGTTGTGTTTTTTTCCCCTTTTCTGTATTATACTGCATTACCAAATATTATTTTGTAGCATGTTTTTGAATGAAAATGCACCTTGCTACAGCTCTGGGGGGAAGAGGTAAAAAGGGGGAAATAATAATAACAAAGCAAATATTAATAATAGTAATAACCGCATAAATATGAAGAAACATAGACAGCAAATGCAAACCTTTCTGCGAGGGCCTGGTTGCTCCTCTCTAAATCCTGGGGCAGATCTCTGAGTTTGAGTTTGTCTCGCAGGATTTGGATCTCAGACTCATAATAAGCTTTCAGGTCAGCCACATGTCGAGAGTGCTTCTCTCTCAGGTTCTGCCTTAGTCTGAAACAAGTAAAGGAGACAAATTAAACTTTTTAAAATGATGAAGTCTGTCTGAAGACATTTTACCGCCAGCACTTTTACTTACGCTCCACTGTGTAGGCAGAGTTAGTACATATTAACGGAAATAAAGAATATTAAAAGAAACAACCTGGAGGCCAAATTGAGTGACTACGTAGAGATATAACATTCAGTGATTGGATGACATCCTTGAGTTTTTAACTCTTATGCAATATAGACTGTTTTTTTTCTCCATTTTCTTGGTAGAGAATATGAAGTGTAGCTGAGGTGCCAACAGTATTTGGCAGCACTTGCAGGTTGTTTGATGTCTTTAGTGATATACTTTATGTTTGCACTTTACTTTAAGCTGTTGCTCTACAGCATCTGCTGCTCTAAAGTTACTCTTTTCTGGGCAGAGAAATGCACAGCTTTCAACTGCTTAGCTATAGTTCACCTCTTGTTGTGTTATCTATGCAGCTCAGAACCCTCTCATGGAAGGAACTAAATCATAAATGATGTGTTAATGATTAAAAGGAACCATAAGCCAGCTAATTGTTTGGCTATGGGGACGTTTATAAGTTCAATCGAAACGGTCAGAGCATCAACATAACACTTGTTTAGGAATGTAATTTCAAAACTTTTAGATCAGAGGGGGATTTAGTAATTTGGAGCTGCAGGCAAACTCTGTTTTATTTCATTTTCACCCTGTCTCCAGCTGAATGTTAGTGTCGGGAGAAGGAGTCCACCAAACTTTTAAATAAAACTATGAATATTGCAGAGTAAAAACACTGTCAAAGAGAAAGTCCTGCTTTAAATGTTTTATTCAAAAGTGAAGAGTGAAAGAGAGGGAATTTAAAATGAAAACTGAAAATAAATCAATGTTAATTCCACTCTGAATTTGTTTTATTTTTTCTCTTAAAAAATAACAATATAATATAAACAAATCCAGATACAATATTAGGGAGGGTATAGTACAGTTAAAATCTGAACGATGCCCATTCCTCATATGCATTTCTGTCTGTACTGTAGGAAGTATTCCAGCTGTACAGCTTCTTTGTTAAAGGTTTTTGTGAGGACTTTTTCCATTATTCAAATCACATTTCACCCATAGATGCGTTGTATATTGTTAAGATTATAAAAAGCCAAATGTAATTTAATAATTTTGAGTAATATTATTAAAATAAAACATGGCACTTGATTGGTTTAGCAGCCAACTTAAAAGCTACTCTCAGCATGAGCATCCTGGTGTTATTTGTATATGTTTCACTCACAGGGAAAGGACGACAGGATCCTCTAGTGACGACGCTCTCTCCATGTGTGGACTGACTGCAGGCTGCAGAGAAGCACCAGAGGCTGAACAAGGCTTCAGGGTGCTGGTGTGGGTGTGGCTGCCCTCCTCCTCGCTGGCTAAGGGGGCACTAGCTCTGCGCTGCTGGCTGGCTTTGTGGGAGGTCTGGGTCTTCTCCTGGGAGGTAGACAGGATTGCCTGGGACACGATTCCCCATGAGCTGTGCATCTTAGAGGGGGAAGGTCCAGCAGCAGAAACACTGGAGGTATCGGAGATGCAGTCTGTATCTCCAGGGTTGGGACTACCCTCCACCATGCTGTCAGGGGTTACGGGGGTCCCGACTCTGGGGTAGAGGTGGGGCTGAGCGGCGAACGAGGGGCTGCTGAAGTGAGAGGGCGAGGTGAAGCCGGAGGTGCGATCTGACTGCCGCATGTTGGCTGCTGGGTCCAGTGTCAACACCTGAAGCACAAAGAGGTTTTGTTTATCTCAAACTTTACTGAGAACACAGAGCATGACATGATAATCAAAAGTAAACTTCATTATAATTTGTTGTTTTTAAAAAATCTGCTATGACCATATTATATATCTGAAATGAATTTAGTAAGAGCAGGATAATATATATATGTATGTGTGTGTGTGTGTGTGTGTGTGTGTGTGTGTGTGTGCGTTAAATAATATAAAATAGAAATAAACATAGGTATTAACTAATAAAAGTGAAACAATAACAATAAAGATACAGATACAGATATAAATAAATAAGTAAAGGTGATCAAATAAATGCAAAAAACTAATATGACAATATACAGGAGTAAAAATAGTGCAGTAGGCATTTAAAAACTCTTTCAATTACTATAAAACAAATTAATTATATGCATTAACTTACTGAATAAAATAAAACAGTCAGTTTTATTTTCTGGTCCTTATTTTAATAATATGATACGCTGGAGCTGTTTTCAAGATGTGGATCTGAAAATACTGATATTTTTACACTAAAAACTCATTTATACAGTTTGGCTTTTATACAGTGTTAATAATTTTATGGTTTTAATATTCATACTTATTTTTTTCAACAGTATTATAAATTTATTTAATTTTATTTAAACCATATTTTGTTGTTATATGATAATCTAAATATTTAGTGTAACATTTCATGATCTCACATTTATTGTTATTTTTATTTCTTATGCTATCTTTTATTATCTTAACTACCCATCTCTTATTTTGTCCTATTTAATTTTCTTGTTTGGGTGGGCATCAGTCTATGTGTCAATCACTTGTAAAGCACTTGCATTGCAGTTTAATTGATTGTTTGATAATATTCTTGGCTACCAAATTCACTGAATAATTCTCCTATTTCCTCTAAATACTTTTGTATATGATTTTTCATGGAATTAATGTTTTATTGTTTCTTTATCTTTGCAAAATTCACATCTACAGATGGCATCTAAAATCTTAAGGTGACAGAGTTAGTGAGTGGGGATAAACATCTTGCACAGTTTTTGCTTAAGATCAAGAAGAAACGTTTTACCAGCGTGCCATGTAACATACCTGTGGCGATGAAGGACTGGAAGTAAGCGAGCCTTCCCAGTCTGAACGCTTACAGTCTGTTCTCTGCTTGTTCTGGTAAATCTCTCTGAGAGACAGCCGAGGCTCCTGAGTTGGAGTCTGCAAGAGATGGAGGAAAGACATTTAAACCATTAGCTCAAGTATCAATGTGTACAGGTAACCCAACATGTGTTAGAGGTCTGTTTTTATTAAACCGTGTCAGTGGTTCATTTTACATCTTGATAACATGGTCTGGAGTATTTAATACTCACATTCACAGGTGCTACTGTGAAATGTTATATCGTTACTTACAAGACTCATGGATGCCTCGTGAAGAAGGAGGTAAGCGCCGCTGTCAAAGCTGTCCGGCAGGGGGCGATACAGTTCACTCTCATGCATACGCCAGTAAGTGAGGCCTGGGACACATGACATTCTCTGTCAGTATTTTATCTAATCATTTGTACAGTAGTTTAATCAGTTTAATCAGGGGCCAGCAAAATTTCAAGTGTGGGCTAATTTTTCAAGCATGTTTTATTGAAGGGGTCAATGTTTTCCAGGCATGAGAAAACATGTATGCTTGCAGTTTTTGCTTTATTTATTTTATTTCATTACAGAATAAAACTGATGTATAAACTGTTAGCTAAAGGACTGTATCCGAGGGCAGATGCCATTTTTAGTTACAGCAGTGCATGTGACTCATACACTGAATGCATTATCTGTGTTGCACAATGAGATAACAGAACAGGCTGTATTAAGACATTACAATGCCAAGCTTGTTTGACATGTAAATGAGTCATGCATGTACATGTCTGTCTACAGTAGATATTGGGGGAAAAAAATCATGTATAAGTTGTTAAAGGTCCCATATTATGCAAAATTCACTTTAGAATGGTTTTCTAACAATAACATACGTCCCCAGTGGGTCAACAAACCCCCCTGAAATGAGAAAAGTCTATCCTCGCCCTCTCTTGCTTTCTCCAACAATTGGCCAATTGGAGATTTGGCCTACATGACGTCATAAAGGGCAATAACACCACGTCCAGGTTGGTGACACCGCCCCAGAGAAATGTTCGGCTGAATCCAAATCTCCACCTTCTGGACTTGCAGACTGAGCCTCGTGGACTTCAGGCGTACGTAATGTCTGTGACATCTTCATTGTCACCACGTACAATCTGGAACAGCGGGAGTCTACAGCATTATGACTGTAGACTCCAAGCCTAATAGACAGGTTGGAGTCCGTTTCACTCGTTTCCAAGAGAAGCTTTGAGAGACTATCATGTATACGGTAATCACCATAAGTAACAAGATATAAATCCCATTTATAGGCTTTTTGTGAGTGAACAGATCAACATTCATACACATAGGCTACACACATTCAAAACAGCCCTCAGCACTCCCAGACTTCCCGTGAACGCACCGCAAAGCACGGCAGTTGCTCTGTTGTTGGCTGCACAAATGAGCACAGAAGTCTGTTTTTACCTCCTTCTTCGTCTGAGGTTTTGAAGGCCCAGTGCATTCATTTTATTTTCGATGGAAATGTTCCCACAACAACTCCTAAAATGTTGGATGTGTGTGTCACCACTTCACTGTGGACTGCTTTCTCAAAGAGGCCCAGTACAAAGCAGGATTCACTAAGAATCTGAAGATAAAACATTGATCGTTACCAGCTGTCCGTCACCCAACTAAAAACGTGGGAGCTGTCAGTTTTACCATTTGATGTTGCTTTACTGTATAGGCCTACCTAGCATGGTAGCCTGTTGAATGTGGATTTAGCATGGCAGCTAACATAAGTTACTGTTGGTAGCACAGTTAGCCGTTCAGAAACGTCCTGCTGCAGCTGCAGAGTTTGAATTTCTTCAGGAGCCTCTCCTACTGGGTCAGACTCCGGATCAAACTAGTATGGTTGAACCACAGCGCTTCTACAAGCCATACCTACACAGTCTGTGTAAACATTAGGGCATGGAACAGACAACGTCTTCCAGAGAGGGGCGTGAAGGAGGCGAGGACAGGCACAGCTCATTATCACAGACACAGAAACAGAGTATTCTCAGTGGAGCTCACAAGAGTGAGTTACAGGCTGGCTGAAGTACAGGAACAAACTGGGCTTTTAGGCAACAAACTTCAAATTGACTGTTCCGGGACCTCTGAGACCTATGAGAACTGGCTGAAAAGGAGTATAATATGGGACCTTTAAGTAAGCAAGAAAGTAAAACCTCAGCTTAAGGGTTCTGCTGGAGGCCCACATTTGGCAGGTCTCCATTAGGCTACACTAATTCAGAGTTGTCAGTGCCATTATCATAATGTCTGTACATAATAAGTCTTATCTGTGAACAAATATAATTGTAACCAGTTTCAGCTGTATCAATAGGAGTAGTCATTTTATATTTTCTCTCTCCACCTCTAAGTTTCATATTTGTATGCCTACATCTTTTGCTTATGTTTTGCTCAGCAATATTTTAAATAAAGACCACCACCTTAATGTAATTTTAGGCAAGCATAAATAAATAATTATTAAGTTTTATTTTTATGTATTTTCATCCATTTTCTTAATAACAGAAATGTTCTTTGGTTTCTATGCCCGAAAAGCACTTTGAAAACTTGCACATGTAAAGTACTAGAAAAAAAAAAAGTATTGTCGGGTCTTAGCCTTAATATCTAAACCGTTAAGAAATTCCAAATGTTAATCTTCTTTCTCTATTGGAAAATACTTCTGCTAAACATCTGTTGTTTTAAATGTGCTACATAAATAGCGGTGACTTGACGTGACACTGACAATAGTTTCATGTGAGATGACACCCACCAAAAGATAGTGAAGTCGTCCTTTAAGTCCTGATTGCGTATTTGTTTTACTTTAACAGTGGTCAAGCCTTGTTTTGTGTTTTGTCTGAGAGGGTGAATTGTTACCTGAAGCCTCAGACATCAGGCTGTCGCTCCTCCTCAGGGGAAAAGAGCTGGATGACGGCCCAGCCGGTCGATGCTGAAACCCAATAGAGATGAGTGGATTAGATCTAGCAGCAGGTATGTAATCAGGACAACCACAACAGACATATGCTTCAAAAACAAAAACACTACACTATAGTACAGATGCAGGGCAGTGACAAACACCAGGCAGTGTTATCATTTTATCATCCCTGCAAAATCTGATCAGTTTTAAAGGAGCTGCTGTCACCACATGGTGAGTTGTACCTGGTTCTGGGAGTCCGTGCTCTCCAGAGGGTTTTGTTTGTGGGACTCTCTGGAGTTGTGTGGCGGCTCCTCGTACTCGGGTATTTGCGGGGAAGGTTGTCCTGTTTTGCTCTTCTTGGGCCTGAGTTTCTGCTTCTGGGCCCAGGAGGTCAGCTGCTGGCTGGTGCTGCCAACAGAACAGGTCATGGTAAGTGGAAAGATAATTTCACAGACAAATGTCCTAACATGGTCTCTGCAGCATTTGACATCCCTTTAAAGCCCAAAAACCTGCTGGTGGGTTTGAAAACCATGTTATCGTCTTTAAAAAAAATCCCCAAAATTACATCATTTATCTGAGCTAGAATATGTAAAAACTGAAAGAATCACTGAACTTTAAATGAGGCTGTGTAGCGGTGTCAGCAGGTGGCTTTATATTTTCTGTTACGCTTGACTCTGATAAACAGAATGAAAGAAGCCAGAAACTAAACCAGCTGATGAAGAAGGAGAAGCAAACTAATCTTTGTCCATCTACAAAAGTAAAATGAAGAGACGTCTTCAGGAACTGTTTTCTGTCAATAAAGTTCTCATTCTTTCATGCCAGTTGGTATTGGCTAGCAAGCATCTTTCACTATCTTAACTGCAAGCATGGAAATGGACATGCATATCAGAAAACGTATTGCAGATTAGCTGGAGTACCTGGTTGCACCACTGGGTGGAGGTTCTTACTGTTTAATACTGTAGTAGACGAAGGAGGTGGTCACTTGGACTATGGGCAGTTCCGTGTTAACATGCAGAGAACATTGTGTGGATGAAACTAGTAAAGAGCCACAATGGCAAAGGCTCTGGATGCTTAATGCCTAGAGCTAGAGCTAGCCAGAGCCAGCATTAGTGAGATGAGCCGTAGTGAGCTAGGAGAGCATTCCAGTATTCTAGTGGCCCATGCTACAACGTTGATACCACACTTTTAGCAAATTGTGAAACATGTTTGTTGTCAAATATAGTTATATCAGCATACGGAGTAATGCCCACCACGTTCAGTCAATGTTACTGATGATTAGTGATTATAATCCAATGCTGCTGCACCACGTCTATGGAACTCCCTGCCCAGTCACCTCAGGACCCCACAGACCGTGGATGCTTTTAAAAAAAAACATTTCAAGACCTGTCTCTTTAAGGAGGCTTTTAATTTGCTTTAAGTACTCTTTTTAAATTTTTATGTTTGTACTGTTCCTTTTCAATGTGTGCTGTAGCACTTTGAGATTTCTTGAAATGAAAAGTGCGTTATTAATAAAATTTATTATTACTATTATTATCACTAAATAATGGCTTAAGACAAATTTTCAAGATTTGCATCCTTAATTTACACAATTTAACTGTCAACATAGCAAAGCAATTGAATAGCACGTTAGCATGTGCTAGCTAGTCTTGTGCACTGTGCAGTCTCTCCAAAATCCACCGTAAAACATACTCAAAGCCAATTCCAGACCAGAATCAAAACGAAAGGAGGACTTTTGCAGACACTACAGAGATCATGTAGGTCAGGACGAATGGCCTGCCAGTTAACTCATGCATACACAGATCTAAGTGAAAAAGTTTAGTTGTTCTTTAAATTCCTCATGTATTCTGATTTTGCATTCAACTAAGTGTCAGGAATAAAAAAAAGTTTTCTACTTGATCCTAAAGCTTCCCCATGGAGTATTGGATCTTTTTTTCTGTCTTACTAGAACAGGGGCACAAGGATACATGCATAACTATCTACATGCTGTAATTTGTTTATAAGTACATTTTACAGAAACCCTTTAAGAAATGATGGTTAGTGCCTGCGTGTGTGTGTGTGTGTGTGTGTGTGTGTGTGTGTGTGTTAACTGACACGTACCCAGAGGTTTTCTGCTGGTACAGTAATAGGTTGGGTTCATTCGCTGTGAGACTCCTCTCATTGGAAAAATCCTGCTGACACCCAATCACAGTTGTGTCTGTATCTGCCTGGAAGTTAGAAGACCAATGATGCTTCCCCCGTCCTTGACCAACATCCTCATCTTCCCCTGGAGATCCAGCAGGTTCCAAACCAGTTTCCCAGGCAGACAGAGTCCCGTATCCACTGCTGAGCACTGTGGTCGCCCGCTCCTCCCCCTGGTTGATGGTCTCTGATCTGGGGAGTGGAGGTGATGGGGAGCTAAAAGGAGTGTGGACAGGGGCTGCCAGGCTATCATTGTCACTGGGAACATTTTTGGGGACTGTGCAGTCACTGGAGATGAGGGGGAAAATATAGTCTTTTGTGTTTGTGGTCGTTTTGGTGTCCGGAGTTGGAGAGAACTCTGTGTGTGGCTGGACACTGGCCTGGCGGTTCTGGAGCTGAACCAGAGCCTTGATTTCATCCTGAATCAACTGAAAAAAATATAATGGTTGATAAAGAAAAATATTTCAAGTCTTCACATGTGGAAGGTCATGAAGATAAATGCAGGCTTACCTGTATTTGGCACTGGTATTGTTCTTGCTGAGCGAGTATTTGCTCTTGGTATTGCTTTTCAACCAGCTGAAACAGATGCAACCATCGACCCTGTTGCAGAAAAAACATACCATCATTACTCACAGCATGATGTTAACCCGTGGTAAATCAGCTGGGGCGGAGCCATGGTCATTTTCATCACTGTCAATATTTGCTGACATTCCTTATTTGCCTTTGAGCTGACATTTCGTCTTTATACTGCAGAGGCAAACTAATGCCTGAAATACCATAACAACCAAAGGCCAAAAGAGGGCAAGAAACCAGTCTACCCACTAATGCAGAAAATCAGACAATATATTAACATGATTCAATCCTAAAGTGATCCTATATGCAATTTACACAAGTGTGATGTGCAGTCTCCACTGCACATGCACTTAATATATATTCAGAAGTACAGTATGTATATGTTAGCAAATTCATAGATTCATGAGTTTTCAATGATGGAAAAGGAGTACCTATATTTAGAATTTTTAATAAGGTAATTGAGCTTTTTTGTGACAAGAAAAAACATGCAACAAAAGATATTATGCGAAACAAGGGTATGTTTCAGTCCACATCTGCAGGGGATAAAACTTACTGGTTTGTGACTGTACAGTGGGCAAATAACGTCTTTTGATGGTGTGACTGGGATTGGGTTTAAAAGTTTCTACCAATTTATTCTAACTTCTATTGGTTGTTTATAGAGATGTGCAATTTATGAAAATACCATCAAAATTGCAAAATGCCCGAGTGAAATATCCATGGCAGCTTCAATGTTTTTGATAACAGCACAATGCCACGGCCTGAAGTAAAAAGAAATTAACATTCCAACTAAAATTGATACTGAGATACCAATATATACCAAAATAATCCTACTATGATGTATTTTTTGCATGTAATTCAGTCATCGCTGCTTAGTTGGGGTATAACATCACATGTAATTTAAAGTTTAGTGCGTTCCATGCCAGAAAGACAGCTTAAACACGAAATTAACAAATATCACACACTGTCTGCTGCTTAAAAGACAAACCCTACTATCATGCTATAGATAAGAGACAACAACTTGTGCACTGTCAAAATGTTGCAGGAGGAACTAGAATTTCTGTGCACTTCTACATATGCAAAACTGAACACTGTAACAAGACAACCATGCATAGCACCTATGTCCTCCCTGTTACCCTGTATGGACAAGAAATCAGCTTTTCCCAGGAGAAATCTAGCTGGGAAATCAGCCGGTTAATTAAGAGCATGTAAACACACTGAGTGAGTGACTGAGAGAGCGAAAAATAGAATTAGTGAGGAGTTGACAAATGAGGTGATGTGCATTAAGAAAAAAAGCATATTTTCTTCCATATTGCATGAGCGCACATATGCATGTCAGGATTTTTTCTGCATAGAGGAATTTTTTACATCCTCAAAGAACTTTTAGCAAAGGCCAGAGGTTAAACATGGTCAAAAATAACAGGAAAATACATAGATATCTGTCAAATAAGGTAACACATAATCATTGCCTTTAGTGTACGCATACCAATCATGTTTACATGTTTGCATTTATGAAGCAGCTGTGCACCTCGTTGCAGGATTGTGATACAAATTTCAATCAATATATCTCAAAAGATTTGACCATACATTCATTTAAAACTCAGAGAGGAGCGTGTTGTCCTCAGGTATATGAACTAAAAGGCCTCCAGCCTGATGAACTCTGCAATAAAGTGTATTTGTTTTGTAGTGCATCACAGTTGTCTGTTCCCTGCAAATCACATCCTGAGTCTGAAAAGATCAGCTGCACTGTGGCGCTGTGTGGGGTGCTGGGGTTTGTAAATGTGTATGTGTGTGCAAATGTGCGTCTGTCTTGCTGTCAGGTGTGATCCGTGCAAAAAACAAAAGTGACAGCTCAGAAATGAGGCTGCCAGCTGCCAAATGCAGTGCACAAGAACAACTGCCACGGCAGCAAACCCCAACTTCACTTTGCATATCATCAGCGTGTACTTACAATCTCGTTTGCACACTCTACAGTAACTATTGTCTTGCAGGCTTTGTGATGTTTTCCCACCTCGCAATCCTTCCAGATCTCAGGGTCTGTCTCTCCGCTGCTCTGGATCTCCTGCACCAAAGCCCGGAGGGTCTCGAGGGAGCTTGGGTTGATGAATGGGAGGTTCTTTCCTTGTTCAAAAGCTTCATCTGTGCTTAGACACAGACTCCTGTAACAATGGTATACATGTTAAACACCGCATGTAAGCACTGTCTTACATGTAAAATATATATATGTTTCTTTAGTCTTCATAAAGCATTAAACAAAAAAGTAGTTGTGCAGCATTATGGATGCAACAAAATAATACAACTTTAATATAACAGAAAAGATTATAAAGACTCCCACATCCGCTCGGAGTCACATAAACAGCTGTATTTAAATAGGAAACAGTGCAATTTATACATAAATAGATGTTAAGTTTGTATCTATAGGTATGACATTAACCTTCTGAACCCAAAATCCTGCCACGTGTTTGAAAGGCATGCTTTCATTTTAAATACTGCTAATTTTACACAATTTGTCATAGCCAGAAAGTGTAAAAACAGAAAGAAGTCTGTTTTTTAACTTTCTGACAGTCTCATGTGTGACTTACAAATGCATCACAATCCATCCACCAAATCAAAGCTGAAAATCTTAAAATGTCCGAAATTTGCTACATGAAACTGTTTTCACCAGATTCTGCAAAATCTGTAGTCCTTGGTGCAACTGAGAAGTCATTATGAATTCAGCTGCAGTCAACAGTCACAAGACAAAAATTCAGAGCGTTTTCAGCAAAAGACAAGTGTGGAAAAAATGAGAGAGACTGAGAGGAAAATAAAACATACTTGAGCAATTCAATAAATGCAGTATGGCTTAAAGACAGTATACAGAAGAGCAAGTTGTTGGAAGATACATTCAGCATGGTGAAACATCTCTTCTGATGTGCAGAGTAGTGTGAAGTCTGAGGTTCTAAAAATGTAAATAGTAAAATTTGTCTAGTATACTGGGTCACTTGTTAGCACTTGGGAAAATGTTTTACATGTTGATGCCAGTTTTTTTTTAAAATCTTTTGTAAAATAAATAAACAGAGAAATGTAACTTGTTTTTGTCCTTTTTATGGTTTTTGGCATCATAACTTTGCTATACTGCGCATAAGACCATTTCTGACTTCCCTGTACTTCTAGTTATGGTTGTCCTGTTTCTATAGAGGTGCAGGACTTTATATTGCAGTGAAAATGAGCTCAATGTGAGGAAAAACATGACAGGAGCAACTAAGTGGGTTTCAGAGGGTTAACTAAGTTTATATCCAAAATTACACCATGTATGTAGGAGAGCATTTAAATTTTACTCATAAGATGATTATCATATATTTCATCTCTGCACAGACAGGTTACTGTTTTTTACCTTCCATACACAGTAGAGTGTTTACAGTTACTGAACCTGATCTTGTTGCATGCTGGTGTGATGTCCATGGGCCTGCACTCCACAGTGCCTCCTGTTGTCTGGGAGGTCGTGTGTCTGTCCTCTGAGACGGCCAGCCCCGAGGCTGATGTCCCCTCAGAGGACACCAAAGAGGTCTCGCTCTCTTTACCCACATCCCCGTCAGCACTGACATGGCAATGGCTCAAAGCCCCCGAGCTGGACACATCCTCAGAGACACTGTCATCTGTGGACATGTTTATGGGCCCATGCAGAGGGGGTCAGTCTGACAGCTGGAGACCAAGGAAAAGGGAAATGAAAAGCAATCAGACAGAGTGCTGTGAATTATACTTCTTGTTTTCCTAACTTCATGTTAACAGGAAGAAGTGTTGCTCAACTGTCACAACAATAGGACAAAAGGCATTACTAAGCGAGCGAACGTAAGACACTGCAGCATGATGCATATGTTACATAAACAGTATGTAACAGAAGAAAGTACATCCCTGTGAAAAATTACCTAAAAGGTAAATAATTCAGAAATGCATTACTTTACATTAATCACATTACTTCTAAGTTGAACAGTAGGATATTTGTTCTTAAAGATAAACATTTTGGGTTTACAAGCCTAAACAGAATCTACAGGAGCAACTCGATGTAACAAAAGTCATTACAGACATACAAATCTTTTATTTTTCAAAATATTTCATTTGTCAAACTTTATTTTTGTTGACAGACTAATCCTCCTCAGCATGGAGGATACCTCATTTCTGAAGAGATGTTCTGCCATTCTTTAGAGACAATATTTTCAGCTTCTGTTTCTTGAAAGATTTGTGTTGTTCTACATTTCTCTTTAAAATACTCCAAGGTGGATTCAAGTCAGGCAACATACTTGACCAGGTCATACTATTCACTTTGTTCTTCTTTAGAAACTCTTGTGTGACTTTGTGCTTTGAATGCCCCAAACCATCTCACTCCTACTTCTGTGCTTCAGCGTCAGAACTATGCATTCACTGTGGTAATTCTGGTCAGGCCGGCAACAAACGTGTTGGACCCCATGTTTTTCAGGGATACATTTTGAAAGTAGTGAAGTGTCTGTGGCCTCATTTTAAGAGGATGACCACTGGAGCTCTGAAGCATTTTATGACCATTTTGATGCAGTTAGGTCGAGTGGAAATAACAGATTTACTGCATTTTGTTTCAGTGTTAACATGCTTTGTCACTTGTGTCAGTGATCACAGATGTATTCACTTTTGTTGTACTGAGTGTCTACTTTTGAGTCTTTCTTGAGTATGTGTTTTTTGATTGTTCATATGAGGAAATACTATACATGTCATCTTAGGAATAGTAAAATACCAAGAGCAATTTGGAATATTTTAAATTTCATTGACTATCCATAGGGGTGTACTGACTTCTATTGCATTACCAAGAACAGGCACTCATTGACACACTTTACATCTAATATCAGCATTCAAGAGATGCAAAACATAAACAAAACTCAATACAAACGCAAAGCTAGTGTGTCAGTGTTACGCATTAGCATCCACCTCTGTGTCTGCGATCCGTTGTGTGTCTGCTATATGACCTGTGTGTCCTGTGTGTGAGAGCTTGTCTCGGCTGGATGGGTTTGATTGGACAACTAATTAACTAAACCAGCAACATAAGTAACGCAGACAGAATTAGCCATGCAGCGGTTTTATAACAGGAGCTACATTAGCTGCTTTAGCCACGGTGTCACACCGCACAGGCGATGCTGCAGACAGCTAAAGTTGCGTGTCAACTCCACGGGAGCCTGGCTCAGTTAGTGAGTTATCTAGCTAGCAGGGTAGCTACAACTACCACTAACAAGTCACTGAAATGGTTAGCTAGCTCACCGAGTTTGGCTAAGTTGGTTTATTACAGGTTTGTAAGCACAGCGGAGGCAAGCTGGACAACAGCAGGACAAAACAATGGCACACAGCCGCATAAGAAACGCTAAATAACGGCAGACAGGGCGGCGCTGATAGCGAACATTAAATAAGAGTGAACCTACCCGTTGACTTGTATCATTATTTCATCCATATTTCTCAGTGAGTAGTCAGGTTGGCTAGCTGATTGCTGGTTGGCTACTGCACTGCAGAGATAGCTGGCTGCTGTAACGTTCACAGCCCGCAACGCCATTGGTCAGAACGCGATCTAAAATACAGAGCTGTGATTGGTTGTCACTTTCACTCTGTGTTTCTATTGGTTGTTGGGGTGGAAGAGGCTGAAACATCTGTTGGGACAAAAGCTGACAGAGAAGAGGACCTCTAAAGGCTCTGAAATGAAACTAAAATCTATAAAAAATAATGCAGGATAGTCTTATTTATAAATTAGCTTCATTGTACAGGTGCAAATACCAAAAAATAAATAAAAATTATCTCAGATGAATCAAATTTGAAAAATAATAGGAGCTTTAAACAACCTACAAGAGAAGGCCAGTTGATTTCTGCTGAAGCTCCTACTATTACCATGACCTGATGACTGAGAATCTAACAGTCAGATTTAAAAAGTAACCCAGATATCTTTAGGGACTAAAATGTGTCAAATATTACCATAAATATGATACATTAATATTATATATTTAAATTTTTATGTCAAAGAAACAGAAAAAATTGCAGCCGAGTGGAAAATATTAAAAATGACAATTTTGAAGCCAAGATTCCAGAATGAAACCCTGGTAACACAAAATGCATGACTTCATGTGATAATGGCACTGATGTCAAAAATTGCCATTTCAATGGGTTTTACTTGGGACACTATTGTCCTTTGTGTGGCTTTTTTTGTTTATACAGTTTATTATTGATTGTAACAAAATACACGCTCTTGGTAAAATTTATGCCATATGCACTAACACCCAAAGGATCAAAACATCTAATAAGAAAGCAACAAAAAATGTCTCTAAGGCTGCTAAAGGGTTAAAGCAAATCAACATTTGGTGTGGCCATTTGCGGTTAAAACAGCATCAAGATCTCTTTGCTATACTTGCACATAGATTTTTAAGGAGCTTTGCCTGTCAGTGGAGCATCTTGGAGAACGTGCAGTAGTTCCCCTCTGGATTCAGTCTGTCTCAGTGTCTTCAGTCTTTTCATGTAATCACACACCGACTGCATGATGTTCAGATCAGGGGTCTGTGGGGGTCACACCATCTGTGCTGGTCTCCTTGATCTTCTTGTGACTGAAGATAGCTCTTCATGACTCTGGCTGCAGTACGTTTATGAATGTAGAGCTACTCACAAACCTCCCTGCTGGTACTGCATGTGTTGAGACTTCCTCAGTTCTAACTGACTGATGGGGCATCCTAAGTTTTCATTCTCACCCCAAATCACATAGTTCATGGCCTATTAACAACCCAAGACTCACATGACTCAAAGAGCTCATGCTGTCTGGGGAGGGATCACAGGACTGCAATAAAAGTACCCAGTAAGTAGTGTCATTAACTCCCTCCTCTGTTTAGAGATGGCTTCCTTCACTCCTTTCTCAAATCATCTGTCTTCTCTCTCCACAGTTTGGTTACTGCTGTCCCCTTTAAAAATAATCCACTAACTTCATACAAAGGACAGTTATGATGAAACAAATCGCTAACCTCTGTGTATCAATTTAAAATAGTCATTACGATAGGTATTAAACTCCTTCAAAAGCTGCCTCTACTAGCAGGAGTTGCAGCGAGAGCAAAAATAAGTCAAAAATAAAACACAATAAACGAAAATGACAACTATATTGAAAATACAATTTATTACACTGAGTAATAAATACATACAAAGATGCAAGTAACAGCATTTTCCTTTTTTTTTTTTTTTTAATACCAAAACCAACCTCAACACGAATGAACCGATGCATTTGGCACATCTCTGTCCCTCATTCAGCCATGTGTTATAGGGGTCTGAAAAACAGACCAAATACTATCAAAAAAACTTCGTCCATCTACCCCTGTACAAGCCATGCAGTGTCTAACAGTTAACCCCCGGGCCCGTTCGCATGCATAAACCAATGTTTTAAATATGAAGTCAGAACTAAGATCCCAAAAGTGGGTCGTAAAAACACATGATATCCTCCCATCTGAATTCCAATAACCCACACATGATTTAAATGATCCTCCAGAACCCTCAGGACTCATGAGTTGTGTTTCTGTAATTTTTTTTTCTCTCTAGGAGCTGCTTGCTTTTCCATCCTGTGTTCATTTACTTCCTCCTCGCAAAGGGAATGCCATGCAAGTTATTTATTTTTTTTCAAGAACTGAAGTTCTTCTTGTTGCAGGGAGGAACGTGTGTTGTTAGCTAGGACCTCGCATTTCTCTCCGTCTCAGCCAAGCATTCACGCACCAGCCCTCTGGCGTGGATTATCCCTTTGAAGAAAGACAAACACATTTAGATTAACAAACTTGGAATTAATTAAGACTTTGATGATTATGGCTTGCCCTTGATCAAGTTTTACCTCTTTTCAGTCTCTCCATTGCACTCTTGCTTCCAGCATACGTGGGCCTGATCTCCTTTCCAAGCTCCTCAATGATGGCCAGCAGCTCTGCATATTTGTTCTGAGGCACTTGGCTGCCAGTGGAGCCCTGAGAGCAAAGATAAGTCAGCTTCAACACATTTTACACTGAATTCCTGCCACATCAGAGGAAGACAAACAGACCAGTTTCATGTTTTAACAGTCAGAAGTCACCACCAAGAGTCACCTGACTTGGTTTGGGAGGATCAAACCCTACCAGCTATGGAAGTAGCTTCATTTTGTTATTACTTGAGCTTGATCGATGTTCATATTCTCTTCACTAATTTGATTAGCCACCTCATCATTTTGACGTACTTGTAGCTGATAACTTATTTTGTAATAATGCTGAGAACAGATGAACTGAGGAAAATGGATCAGTTTCATGATTTGTTCTGCTTCATGCTCGGGTTAAGACCTGGTGACATTCTGCTGTCACTGAACATGGTGTTAGATATTGTGATAATTATCCACTGAGCCTTCAGGGCCTCTTCAACTGACCACTGTGAAATGATGCTTCCTCCAGAGGGTCAGACTTCCCTCTCTACAGCGCCACGCACCTTAAATCATTATTTCTGGATGCATGTTTATCACAGTATCGTCCACTGTGCTCAATATCAGCAGACTTTCACCACGCTTCAACCAAAGCATGAGCTAGAACTTAATCATATTCATAATCAATACAATTTTTTAAAGTGAAACCTCAGTTCAATATTCACTGTTTGATGGGTTTATAATGAGGTGGAGAATTAACACATGAGACACCATCAAAAGAGTGACTGTCACACAAGGAGGACGGCATGAATTTATAAAACCACTGATGCGACAGTTTAAACTCGGGGCCACATGAGTCGTATAGCGTATATCCTTAACTGCAGCCATTACTATGGCAATATGTATTAACGATAAACCTTTCACATTATAATGTGGTTGTGATTCAACTGTCTTTTCCTGCTGTGGCAGCATGTTGCTGCTGTACAGAAGGAACCGGTATTGACAGAACATGACAGTTAAAAATCTTCTTTAATTATAGTTTAAAAATTAGAGAGTGTATGAAAATGACTGGGGTGGAGAGGAGGGCTGAACTTTAAAGCATGACTCTCACCAGGGTTATTAATATTCTGTTTGGACCCTTCACTATCATTTCTCAACTGTTAAGCTCTATTCGTTAATGCAGCAGTTATTTTTACACACTGAAACTCCCAAAATATGATTAAAAAATAAAAATACTGTCCCCTTTAACAAACAGAAGGTGACACTGCAGCAGCTTTGACATTTTACTTGGAAATAGTAACACAGTAGTGTCTCTGTAGCCCACTTCAGACAGGGGATATGTTAAAGGTAAGGGTTATTAAGTACTTTCTGAAATAACAACCCTCCTTTACTGATCTCACCTTTCCCCTAATCATTTTTGTACAGTCCCTTACAAGAAAACACAACTAAGTGACACAAAACGTGAGACCTTAGTGCCCTGACAATTTTCCAGAAAAGAAAAACAGACACCTTTGTGACATTTAATATATTTACCATCAAATATTTAAGTGGCCGTCATGTTAATTGCCACTCAGTCGATAAAAAACTGTTGAATCAAGTTTTTTGTGTCTCTAAAGGAGCTTTTCAAAACTAGATAAAGTGACTCCAGTGATATTCCTACAGTTTAATGGAAGCTGGTAGTGAATAGTTTTGATTTTTTCGTCTCTCCTCTCCTTTAAAAAGAAAAGATTTTCACAGATTACAGCTAATTTTGTGAGAAATTTGGTGTTTTCGCTGTACACTGAAGTGACTGAAAAAAGCAGGGAAGGTGGTGTTGCATCGTGGGAAATGTAGGATACAGGCTTGTTGGAGTCAGACTATTAACAAGATAATAAAAGTCGGGGTATCTCAGAATCGCTGCTTTGAATTTCAAATTAATAGAAAGAGGTGAGATGAATGTAATGGTTCAAACAGTAGTTTGTGAAAAGTTACCTGTGAGAATCCCAGAGATGGAGGTCCATAGTCGCTCAGAAGAGGCCTGTAGGACTGCAACGTGGCCAGATTAGCTGCTGAGGGGGACTGAAGGTTTGCAACTGTGGACACATCGAGAGACAACCATGTCAATGCTTGTTGCTTGTTTGTTGCCAAAAACTGTTACTGCATTTTTAGGTTTAGTCTCAGAATCAAAGATCAGATCTTCTTCAGGCTGCCTGTTTAATTTCAGTCTGCAGCTCAAATATACTCAACATCACAGTGACTTGATGGCCGGGTGGTCGAAGCACGAGTCACATGGACACAGATGCCTTCAGCACCCCCTGTTCAATTCCTGGCTGGCTGGACCCTCACAGTGTCCTCACATTTAATGTTTGTCTCTAAAGTTTCTACCAAAAATAAAGGCAAAATGCCAAAGAAAATCAAATGACCAAAAACAATCACAACTATAACACGTCTTTAAAGGTTGTCTGTCCACATTCTGGATTAGGAGTCTGTTCATAAATCATTCACAGCCTGATTCATTGAACATGCTCATCCTAAAAACATGGCAAAGTGTATATTATCTTGCTGCTGACAGTATATTCTGAAAACACATATCCAAAAGTGCATTTTCATTAACCTTTGACTCTAATATGTCAACAAAATGAAACAAGAGTTTTATCCGGTGTTTAGATTTCTGAAAATAACTGCATTTTTACACAGATAGCACCTCATGTGCATATTTAAATGTAACATTTTTTGAACACTTGCAACACAAAAATATAACTGCCTAGGAAGATTCGTGCTGATATCTGTCAATCAACATATTCAACTGCAGTGTTTCCTCTTAAAGAAGAATATTTCCTGCTGGATTTTTACTTGCATGCTTGTAATGGAGTATTTGTTTTACTCAAAAAAGACAAAGAACGACCACAAAGAGACGAAAAAAAAAAGATGTGTACATTACAAATTACCAAAAAGCAATGAAAAACAACCAAAAGCAGACAAACAGCAACCACAAAGAGACGGAAAACAAGCACAGAGAAGTGAGAAATGGCGACAAAGAGACGGAAAATGACCAAAATTATAAATAAAACAGGTAGAAATGGACAAACAGACGCACATATAAAGACAAATAATGACCAAGAAATTAAAAAATGACAACAATAACATGGAAAATTATTTTTAAAAAGAGATGAAAAACCACTACAAAGATACACAAAATGGCGATAATATGAAAAATTACCAAAAGAGGACAAAAACAGACGAAAAGGGACGACAAAGAGTCAGAAACAGATGCAAAACCACTACAAAGATACAAAAGGCAACCACTGTTAGACTATACAAGGCTGTCTTTCTGAATGTTTTCATAGAGTTTAATATTCCTTGTTGTTGGCAGCATTTTACCAGTAACGAGAATTTTAAACCTGTTTTATCCAATGTTCAGAAAATTATTGCAAATTAGAGCATTTCAGTCAGATAACACCTCATGTACATATGAAAACATGACAACCTATGATACAAACAAACACCGCCTCACTACCAGTTTAGTGATGGTAACCACCGGCTAAAGTTTAACCCCCTCCACCTGTAGTGGTCCCCCTCAAAGTAAAGACTTGTCCTGCATTACTTTTACTGATAACAGAGTATTTCTACACAGCTGAACGTGTATTTTTACTCCAGAATCTAGTATCTCCAGCCGGAGCAGCCGCCGCTCCCCTGCCGCTTTGTTCGCCTGCAGTGCCGCGCCTCCGCCGCCAGATGTCCTCGAAGAGGCAGAAACACCGAGAGGCAGATCAATCGGCAGCTCCGACCGAGGAGCATCATGGAGGAAACGGAACAAGGCTGGCTCAAGAAGACATAAGTGATAGATTTTTGTCACCGTGTAACGGCTCCTTCCCGGTGGGACCGCGACCCCCGGACGACGGAGAGGCTCATTTTCGACACCGCCGCCGCCTCGCCGCTCATCCCCGCCGTGTTTGTCCGCCGCCTCGCCGCACGGATGGCGCTCTTTTACATTAGTAATAATGGCGGATATGAATTAGCCTAGCTCCCAGGATCTGACCCTATATATATAACTGGACAAAAACTACAGACACGGTCTTTCTCCAGGTATTCTCCGAGACCCCGAATTTAACAGTCGATTTAACCGCCGGAGACTTGTGTTTTCGGCCACGTTTTCTCCTTACCCTGGTTCCCAGAAGTTCCCGGAATGTGCTGATGGACGTTGGGTTTGTAAGACATTCCCAAAGACATTGTAAATTAAAGAAATAAAAATGACCCGAAATTCAGTGAAGCGTCTGTCTCTCACTTTTTGTTTACAACAGCGGCACCGGCAAATATGGCCGTCACTTTATATTGACACCCACTGTGCTTTGTAACAGAGCTACTATCACTGCGGCTCATCAGGAAACACTTAGAAAGCTCATTTAGAGCAGAAACACAACAAATACACACACACTTTGACACACGCTTTAACACATTTATCACCTCACACACACACACACACACACATTAAAAAAAAAACACGAAGCGCTGGCTCTGTGTAGTTTAGAGATTTAAAAGTTATATTTTTACATAACATTAAAACACTGAAAAAAGTGAAGTTTTAAAGTAAAAAAAGCAACTTAATGTGAATTTAAGTCATTTAAGGCTCAACTTTATATTAACTAAAAATGAGTTTGTGCATTTTAAAGCTTGTGTTTGGGTGAAGTGGACCAGTTTGTTCATACCTGTCTTTGTCTGTGGAGGCGCATCCATGCTCACATGAGATGTTTAACCAAATAGAAAGTAGAAGCAGCCCCGGCCCTGCTCTGCTCATGCATGTGCTCTTCTTCCATTTCAAATGGGCTCCAGGAGGAGGCTCTTTCTTTGCCATCAGGCCCTCCCGGCCACATGGTTGGACACTCAGGGGCAAGGTTTGGCCCAATCCCGGCCCTCAGTGTCAGGACCTGGACCCCTGAGAGGCAGGGGCCCCCCCAACAAAGGAGCACATGGGGCCGGCCGGGGCACCGAGCAGTGGAGGGAGAGGAACTGTTGGTGTTTTTAATCAGTTTAATTGCAATAATGTGGAAATATATACAGAAAAAAAACATTTAATTAAAAATACAACAGTAAGGAGAAAATACAGTTTTAGAAAATATGTTACTTTTTGTATATTTTTTGCAGAACAATAATTGATTTGTCCTAAGATCACTAAAAACTATGACTAATAGATGAAAACTACTGACAGTCATGTGCATGGAATTGTACACTCAGTTGCCAGTTTATTAGGAACACCTCATGTTTTGCTTTTCCATTAGCTATCATACATACTTTCTATACTATATATTATAATATACAGTATATTTTTGTCAGCTGTGTTTTAGAAATTAAGATTTTAAGTAGAAAAGATACACCATCAACATATAAAACCTGAACCCAACCCTGTCATCTGTGCATCTTACAGATGTTTTGCATCATTTTGTTTTTCACAGTTCAGTCATTTTGTGTTTTCTTGATGATCATTTTGCATTTCTGTATGGTAACATTTTGGTCATTTTTGTCTTTTTATGCCATTTTAGTCATTTTTTTGGTCTCATATGGTTAATTTTGTGTCTCAGTGATCATTTTGCATCTCTCAGAGGCTGTTTTTTTGTCTCATTTCTATCACTTGGGGTGTCATTTTGATCATTTTGAACCACTTTGTTGTTTGCATTTAGTTTAGTCTCAGTTCGGTTAGTTTTTTGGTTCCACTTTTGGTCATTTTGTGTCTCACATTGTTGTGTTTTTTTTTCTTTCTAGTCATTTTGCATCTCTTTACGATTGATTTTCACCCCATTTTGAACAGCAAGTCTTTCTTATTTCTATCACTGTTTTAGTCATTTCACACTTCTGTCATCACTTGTCTTGTTTTCTTGTCCCATTTTGGTCATCTTGTGATTGATATTGTGGATGTCTTTGTGGTCATTTTCGGCCTTTCCTCCCTTTTTGGGATCATGTGTATTGTTTAATTGATCATTTTGAATCTTCTTTTAATAGTTTCGCATCAGCTTGTGGTTGTTTGCATTTCATTTAGGTCATTTTGAGTTGTGTACTGGTAATTATGCATCCGTTTTCATTTTGCATGTCCCTGTGGTTGTTCTGTGTCTCATTCATGGACATGTACTGTACTTATCAGATCAAACCAGGGGCCCTCGACTACTTGGTACCTGATAGGCCCAATCAATGATCTGTGCATGGAAACATATTACAAGATGTTTTTCACACACAAATGGAACCAGTATCACACAAACAGGCCAATAGGAACTTGTCGCATATACAGCAGTGATGGAAAAGAGCGTTTCTGGAATCATTTAATGTTTTAATGCTTCTATAACTACCACTGGGATTATTCAAATAAGTACCAACTCCAAGGTAGAAGTATACCAAGCTTTATTGAGCATAGCACTCATTCATGTACACGTAATGTTGAATTTCTGTACAACTCTTGTCAGTAGTGCAACTCGTGCAATGATGGAAAAGGGGGGAAAAAGAAAGTCCTTCAAGTGTTTCAACTTCAGAAGAGCCGATCTGCCGAGACATTTTAACGGCATTCAAAACAATGTAACTGAGTCAGCAGCCCATGTAAATAACGTCCCAGAAGACAAAATAAAAACAGGAGTTGTTGGCTGATACATGGTGCACATTCAAGTTACAACACTTCCAAATTAAGAGCAGAACTTAACAAATAAGGTCCGTCTCGGTACTGTTTAACAACTGAGATGTGCTGGAGAATTTCGGTTTGGATCCTTTTACAAATTTTACAAACGATACAAAGACTTGTACTTCGTATTTCACCTGTTTTAAATGCATCAAGCACAAGAGCAGTTACACACTTAATACCAGTAACTAATCCACAGGTTCAGGATGTGTGTGACCATCTCGTGTTTAATTATCAGCCATTGGGACAGCTCCTGCATCCAGACTTTGGTCTGTCCCTTCCAGTGCAGACGCAGTATTAATGCAGTTAAGGACTGAGGAGGCTCAACAGAGAGGGTGCACTATACAACAGAAGCAGATTCTAATTACAACTCAGTCTGAAACACGTACGGTGAAGCTGTAAATACAGCTGAACATGGAGCGACGTTGCTGAGCAGGAGGTGTCCGAGGAGGATTGGTGTTCTGGTCATGCATTTCAGATACACAGTAAAACATTTTCTTTCATTTGGGTCTTTGTATGAGTTTAACCCCTGAGCGGATTTCCATTTTTAGGAAAAAAAAAAAAAAAGAAAGGCAACAAAAGAAAAACACGCAGAGGAGGACACGGCGCTGAAGACTGCTCCGAACCCGCAATAGGTGATGGTCGCTGTCAAGGACGTGCATTTCACATTTCTCAGAATTCCTTGGCTGCTTTATTTTACGGTTTCTGCTGCCGTTTAGGGATCAGCAACATCTATACAAACTGAATCTGACAAGGTAAAGACCAAGTCAAGGAAAACAGTATTGTAATAACCTGGGAATAATGTAGGAACACAACAACATTTTCTCCCACACCTGAATTTAGGTCCGCTTACTTAGCATTTAAGTCTCACTAAACTGATTTACAACACTGTAATGTAGCTTTAAGTGTTCAGTAATACATTTGTCATCAAATATACTTCTTGTGGTGGTAATCTAAAAGTGGATGCTGCGGCACATGAACAGATTAAATAACGACATTACAGGTCACAAACAGTTTAATAAATGTCTGAACACTGCTTATAAATGCTAAAAGTCCACTGACTTCACCAAAAACTTCCCCAAATCTTTTCACTGTTTCAATACTTCCTTACTTTCATGCACTATAAATAGAAGCCACAGGACAGCTGACACTAAAACAATCAAATCTCTTCTGGATAGCGTTTTGTAAAGGTGCCTGACTGCAGTAGCTGTTGTACTTACACAAAGGCACGCTCGACAAACTCCCAGTTCATGTTACAAAATAGACAAGGAAAAACAAAATGACGAAATAAAGCAAACCAAGGAACTTGATTAAAGGATAAATTTGAGACCCGTGTGTGAAACAGAGAAAAGAGCAAAACAAGTTGGTCTGTGATTTAGATGCAAGTGGATCCTGATGGTAATGACATTTTGGTCTTCGTTGAGTGTCAGTAAATCAGCACAAATTAGGTTTCTTAGAGGAAACAACATCACGTTTTCTACTTCAAAGAACTAAATCTTTCACTGCAGCAGTGCTGGAGAGCGTCCAGTATGGTGAGATTTTGTCATACATTAAAGTTGATTTGTAGTTAAGCATTAAATGCCCATCTAAATGAATCATCAGACTTTAGTGGTTTTTGTTTCATCCACCTTCAGTCCAGACCTAGAAAAAGTCTTTGCTTCATACTTAGGTGGTCTGGACTGAGTAGCTTAAAGCATGGGTGAGGAGTGAGTAACTCAGATCAACATGCCTTCTTGGTTTGATCAATATATCACAAATCTTCTCACTCTGAATGTCAGAGGACAATACATCACCTGTCAAATCTCTGTAGGTGAAAACTAGAGTCTCTGGAGATTAGAATAAGAAAAAGAAAGATTTTTTTCTCTGTACAGCCACTGCTTTACATCGGACAATCACCACGGCCTTGTTTGACACGTCTGACCCTCAGGGGTGATGGGGGACTGAGGGCGCAGAACAAGGGGACAGCGGTCCTGGAGCCTGCAGTGCAGAGAGACACATCGATGGAGCTTGATCCCTTCAAAGTGGGACATCAACTCGACGGGTGAAGATGGGATTGAGACCTCCAAACTATGTGTTGGGTGCATGACTGAGACTCTGAGGGTGGAGCTGCTGCCGCTTCTGCTGCTCCTGCACAGCCAGCTGCTGGCACTGGTGAGATGTTGAGAGCTTGTTGATTAACGGAGAAACGCAGTTCGCTGGAATGATCAGTCCTGTAAAGGAAGCAGAGGTCTGAGAGTGAGTCTGCGGAAGACAGTGGTGCTGACGTTTATAGCACTTACTGAAAGAATAGCTCAATATTTTGGGAAATGCACTTATTCACTTTCTTTGTGGGAGTTCAATGAGAAAATTGATACCACAATAATATCAGTACTGCAAATATGAAGATACACAACATATAAAGCTTGTAATTTTCTGTTTCGGTAGGAAGATCCTGTAGGAACAGTCTGGTGAGCTATTATCTAACTTTATTGACAAAGTCAGCCAGACACAGACATGTCTTTTCCACCAAAGCAGTTCGAGAGCTGGTTTGTGGTCTGAGCCAAATTTCATTCAGTTCCTCATGTTTTGACAGCAAAAGGCCTGACTCTCAACCAGGAAAACTAGCTCCAGAAAACACTTTGCTGGTCTAGGGGGCAGGGGAAAACCGACTCCACAACATCTGGAGGTCCAAGCATTGAGCCTTTAAAAAAGTCCAACTACAGTATATGACAGCAAGTCCATCCTTAAGTTTGATTTTAAATGGTTCTGGGAAATCAAAGCTGACAGGAAAAGAATTGTGGCATTCCACAACTGATGCTGAATTCAGATGCTGATGCTGAAAAATTAAAACATACAAATGTGTAATAATGTTTTTTAAAATGCTGAAGGTCCATTTCTAATGTTTGTGTATGTAGGCTTCATGTTTCCACATCACACTGCTGTAAAAAGGCCTGATGGAACGGGGAATCCAGACAGGTTTAGATATCTCAAATCCTGCTCTCAGATGCACATCTTAATCTTAGATTTTAAGAGAGCCCAGAGAAACCTTCAGCAGGTGAATCTGAAAATCTGAAGTATTTTAGTGTCAGATTATGAGCAAAGATCACTCTGCTCTTTAAAAGTCTGTTTGTGATACCTTGGAAGGAAGGTGATTTGAATGCTTTAAGACTTTTCAGCAGACATCCAGAACACTTTATTAGATCAGATTAAGCAGCGAAAACCATTTCCCAAAATACTGAACTTATGTTTGAAGATCACAGTCCTTTAACTTACCAACTATCCTCTGTCCATCTTCAGTTCTGAGGCGGACAATCTGCACCTTTACGTTGGTTCCACTGACGGGGGTAAGCACCTCCTCCAGCTCATTCCACACACTGAGCACTGAGCCACACAGAACGTAGTACGTCCGACATCGAAGACCGACTTCACACTGCAGACCCACCGACGCTTTCTTACAATTACCGCGCCTGCAGCCAGAGTAACATATAGAGATTTACAACAGAACACAGCAATAGTCTTTAAGACAACTGATCAATGTTGGCTTGAAGGGATGACACATACCAGAATGCGTGAGAGCATATTTTTGCTGACGACTGATACTGGTCAGTCCAGTATTGCTTGCCGTCTTCTGACAAAACCTAACAGAATAGGAAGAAAAAATATTATTGACCACAAAATACATTCAGTGTCCTTCTCACCACTGCTTTAAAAAAGGAATGTCATCTCACCTTTTTAAACTTCTTCTTGATGTCTGCGTACGTCTCCAGTTTAAGCTGTCTGCCGGTGTTTGGTCTGTACACCAGGAACAGCCTCTTCTTGGTGTTCACCTCTTTCACCAGTATGGCTGTTTTCTTGTTGTTCCTCATCTGGCAATCAGCCACAGACACATGAAAGGTCATTCCACTGCCTCTACACATTAAGAGGAGTTTACTAGTCCTGGCCAGCACTACTCAATATGCAACAGTCGTGTAACATTTTCTCTGGAGGACGTTGGTGTAATCAAAAAAATGACTTTAGTAACAACAACTGATCTGTTGCAGTTTGGGCTTGGAGACCATTTTATAACAGAAGCCCTGTAATGCAAACTGGGGATATCAAGTCTTACAGATTTACACATCTGGTCAAAGAGTGTGTGCTCAAATATTTGACTTAAGTTTTGAAGCAGCATATATTAAATATTGTCTCTGGCAGATAATCTTTTGTCTGGCCCCTCACATATCAGCTAAAAAAGCTGATATCAAAATATTTGCTTTTTCCATCAAAACAAAAGGTTTCCACAAGAGTCCCACAAGCTCTCCTGAACAGACTGCGAAACTCTGTTGTTCCTCTGAAAAAAGCCCTGCAGGCCAAACTGGGCTAACCAAACGCTTTTAGTGCAAACTTTGAAAAACTAAAATAAATAGACTAGCTTGGCAACATTAAGCCTACACGCAGCTCATAATGCAACACCCTGTGCAGAAGACCGTTACATTAGTCTCTTCATCAAACATTATCCGACATTCAAAATGCAACTGTCTAGTTCTCGGGTATAAGATGCCCTCATTTTTCAAAGCTAATTTACAGGAAAAAATATGATTGTATATTTGGGGTAATTAATCGAACATCAAATAAAGTGTTCCATATATAATTTTTTTGGACAGAAAATATCTTCAAATCATATGGTCTCATTTTAAAAATGTAAAATTAGCTTAGGATACAAGTGATTTCAGCTAGTGTAAAGGATGCAGGGTTGATCTTCTCCCACCTGTACATAGAAGCCATCATCTGCTCCGTTCTGTTCTGCCCAAACATGCGTGGCTTCTTCCCAGGACATTCCCCTCTCCACACTCACCTGTGAGAGACCCACACAAAGTCAGACACTATTGCTGTGATTTTACAGCATTCTGAAGGGCAAATGAATATGTAAGAACTCACAGTGTAGAGCTCAACATGTCCGGAAGTGGTGTAGCCTGGTGTTAGGAATTTCCTGCAGTCTACCTTCTTCACTTTCTCATCACCAGAGCCAAGGTCTGATAGAAGACAAGGGCAGAACGATATTTATACAAGCGATACATTTAAAGTCAGATGCAGCTCTGAAATCCAACCTTTGGGGCAAACACATGATAAAGAAAACACTGAATAATGTAACATAGTTAAAGAAATGTCTCAAGTTGTATTTGTGAGAAAAGTTTAATAATAAAGTCGAAAAACGTCGCCATCTTACCAAGAATGCCCATGTCATATCTGCCATTCTTCTTGGCTTCCTGAATCACTGCTGCCAGTGTGTCTGAAAAGTACTGGAACAAGGCGTTCTGCTGCTGGACCTCCATGCCCAAGATGCGGTTCAGGAACTTCCCCATGTTGTTGTAGTCTGTAGCAGTAACACAATACATGCTGATTTAACCATTTCCACGAAACTGTACATGAAAATCAAATTTAACAGAGAGAATTGGAGCGGTGTTACGCCTTTTAACCCTATGAGGCATATTTTCTGGGTAATTTCACCGCCTTTACTTTTAAGCTCTTCTCTTGGTCATTACAAGCGCAGCCATACTTGCTGTATCTTCTTTTTCAAAACTGTGTAATCTATTCAGACCTTCCATCATTTGATATGATAATACTTGCAGATTGTTTATTTTAGTTTCCATATCAAGATAAAAAATATTTTGTATTATGGAAACATTATCTTTATATGAATCACAAAAAATATGCTAGCAGGAGAAATATCTTTTGCATAGGGTAGATAGTTTCGAGTCTGGCAATATCACAACCATAATGGTAGGATACCTTATGACTGAGAAATTTTTAAAAAATATGTACTTAGTACCTAATTGGAATAAATACACTGAAGTTCTCACACAGCAGCCTACTGCAGAGGTTGCAAAGCAGGAAAATGTTTGCCTGTAAACGCAAAATGATTTTTCTTTGCCACTCTTGGTCACACACAAAAGCAACTAGCATTGCTGAAAATACGAAGTTGTGTGCTTTCATTTGATATGCTCTACACCTTGCTGCAATAAACACTTTGAGAGCAATTCAACCAAGAACAGGCTGTGAATTTAGAGGCAAACTGCAGCCATCAAGCTTTATGGGTTAATAGACAATTTCAAAATTACCTTTGTCCAGCGACAGCGTGCCAGATCTGTCCTCCACATTTATGAGACCCACACCTATTAATCCACTCTGAATTTCTACAGAAGAGAAATGTGATTAATATTCAGAGGCACACACCGATTAAAAAACAAAAACTAGGTATGCAGTAATACAACATCTACAGAGTGAACTAAATGTGCAGCAAACATAACAGACTGGCAGACTAAATGAGAAAAAAAATCCTGTCCTTGCTTGATAAAGCACATGAGTCATACCTTTAAAGAAATCCCCTTTAAAGTCAGAGGGCGGAGACACTAATGGAGAATCAAGCTTCACGATCGACTTCATCACAATTTCCAGAGCGTTTCTGCCGTACTGCAGCAGTGATAAATAAGATTGAGTCACTACTAAATAAAGGCAATTTGACCTTTTCTCAGATAAATGTTGGATGTGCTTACTTTGTTGTCAAAATTGAACCTGCTGAGATCTCGAGTTTCTGTTGCTCTTCTGTCTCCGTGAGTGAGAGCACCCTGTTACAAAGAACAAACACGAATTAAGTCAATGTTTTGGATAAATGATTGTTTAAATGCCTTTTCACCCAAAATATGAGTCAGATATGAGAGTTAAGTGCTCACCAGGCTTTCTAGTCTTTTAGCAACAATGGATGCAAATCTCTGCTCTCCTGCAAGCTCCGAGATGAGGAAGACATATTCCGGAGCTGTGACCTGGTTTGACCTGTGAGTTCTCCCTGTGTCCAAACAAGCCACAGAACAACAATGTTGGTACATTTGGTTTTACTGTTGCTTCAGTTATATCACATGAAAGAGTAACATTTCCAGCTGGCTGAGATACGGAGGACAAATTTCAACTATGTATCCAGTGTGCCATAAAAAAAGGCTTGAAGCGCCAATATCTACTAACCGAACTGTTGTATAGCTCTGTCTGCACTCCACGGCAGCTCCAGAGTCATGTGGACTCTCCGCCGCTGGTTCTTCACCCGACGGTCAGCTTGCAGGGATATACCTGAGCTGGCAGCTTCTGAGATGATGGCTATGTTCTAGTTAAAAAGAGAGAGAACTTAGCATTAGTTTTCACTAGTGGGATAAGCAACTGGGATTTCTGTATTTTAAATCTAATGCAGTTACCACAAGCAAGTGAAATCCCTGTGCAGTATTAACTTGGCTTATAAACTAACAGAGATTAAAGCTATGACACTATAGAAACTATTTGTCTGCAACATTTTTTCTGGGCGATAATGATTGTTGGTTATCAAGGAGCTCAATCATCAATGTTAGGTATTGAAAATGAAAACCTTGGCATCAAAATTCTGAACATGCAGTTACTTGACGTATAACCAAACAGGTAGTACTGTTGACAGGACATTGAAGATAGAGAGATGACTACAACAGAGCTCATCTTTAGTAAGAACAGGCTGAAAGTAAAAATAACAGTACAGATCATTTGTAAAAATGTTGATTATCTGATTCGATGACCCCTCATAGAGATGTATTCTCAGTTCAGGTTCCAAGAACTAAAAGCTAACTTTCCCAAGGGTAAAGGTACCCCAGCACCATTGGGAACACAACTAACAGTTAATGATTAATTGTTTGGCTCATAAAATAGAAAATGGTGAAAAACATCAGTGTTGACCAAAGCCAAAGATGATGTTCTCAAATGTCTTGTTTGCCAACAGCCCAAAGAGTTTATTCAGTTTACTGTCATAGAGAAGGAAAGAAAAAAAGACACTGCAATCAAAGAATTTTGTTGTTTTTTCCCTTTAAAAAATTTCAGACCCTGGTTCCACCAGTGCAGGCACAGGTAAAAGGAACACAGTTCCTCAAAGGGTTTCTGCTCTCCGGGGAACATTTCTGCAGTGAAAATTCTTCTTAAATGTGAATATTCCCAAAGAAAGCTGCGTTCTGACGACCTTAACCATTTGAATAAGGTCACACAATTGATGCAGGAGAGGCAAAAAGGCAAATAAACAAAGTGTTGCATAAGTTGTAGCTGACTTTACAACTGGTGCAACACAACGCTTAGATATTTCACTGTGTGACATTATGGAGCTTGACTTTTAAAATTACAGTTCAATAGACTTATAAGGCTGGTTACTGTGGTCACACTAATTTATTGCCTCTAAAGTCCAAAATAATGTAATGCAATGATTTAGTATATTTAAAAAAGTGATGCTGAGAGCAAAATCAAAGTCACTTCCAGACTGTTTACAAAAGTTTATTTAAATACATGAGCAGTATTTAAAAGTTAGCTGCGTGAAAAGCTAGAAGGTTGATTCAAAGGAGATGGGATTAAAATATGAAAGAAATTTTAAAATATTTCATTTGCTTTTTTGATGTAAAAAGAATGGCTTCAAAACTATTCTAAGGTATGCAAGTGTATATGATTTTTTCTTTCTTTCCATGATTTCTGGCACCTTAAATGGACCAGAAGGCAGACTGATCACATAAGAGTATTATTCTACCAGAGTCTGTTCAGTCACTAGTTAATGCACAGACTGTTAATTTAGTTTATATTGTGCAATCATCATCATCATCATCAGGCAAAGCCTTGCATTAGCCAATCAAGTAGGTTCAAATGCACATTCCTAGGAGACTACTTTGTAAGATCAACTGTGTATTTCACAATAACTTCCAATCATTGCAACAAAGGATAATAAGGATTGCGCCTGCCATAACTTTGGAGATTAGTAGAATCTTGTCTCATCGAAGTACAAGCCGCTGTGTGGATGTGTCATGTTTTCATGTCTGTGAATCCTTAAAACACTTGGATCTGTTACTCAAATTTGATATTCTGGGGCAACCCAATAGCAGACAAGTTGGGATGCATGCCAATATGGGTGCAAAAGTTTGCAAAACATATCAATTCCCAGCCCGCCAGACCTTTACTGCATGTTATTTCCCTGTTCTCTTACCTCACATTTCCTTTGTGCTCCTACTGACACAATCTTAATAAATGCAAAATTGCCTAAAAATCAAAAAAGGACTTCCTAAAGCTAAAACAAAATCCCCTCACCAATGCAGATATTTAACGTTTTTTAATCAACAATTGTTGGTTGAAGAGTCTGTACACATTTAAGTTGGTCGACATAAAGTTGTCTGCAGCCCCATTACCCATTCCACACCAATACGCAATGATTTTTCACTATAACTCTGTTTTTACCTTCTCTCCATCCATGAACCTCTGCTTCTCTGTAAGATTGAGGATTTCCACTGGGACGTCCAGCTCAGAGCGAGACTCATAGGTGATGCTGCCATCATCATTACTGACAACGCGACCTTTACGACCCGTCATCTGAGGCACAGCAGAAAAACAGAAAACTCAGCTAAGATACACACCAAAAACCAATCCAACCACAACACAAATTACTTTAGCCTACATAGAATAGTTGTTTGTACCTCAGCTACGTTGTCAGGCCCTCCCAATTCGTCTATCAGCTCGTCCAGAGTGTTGGGAGGTAGATCCTCTGCCAGATCCTCGAGTTGTTCCAGCAGACTTCTCTTCATTTTCTGGGCATGTTCCACTGCGTCCTGACTTGTTAGGCAGCTGTCCTGACTCTCTGCCTTAACTTATGATTGAAGAGAAATAAAGCATTCATTAACCCTCCAAAGGCTAAATGCAGCATTTTACTGAACCTTGTGGCAGCGGTTTACCTGTGGCAGGTGTGCTGGGAGGGTTAACTGAGGCAGTGAAAGCAGGCCTGGTGGAACCCAGCCCGGAGGCTAACAAGGCACTTTGAATCGAGTCTGGATCAATACTCTTCCTTCTCTTTTTCTTCTTCTTTTCTTTCCCTTTCTTTGGTTCCTTCCTGATGAGCCATGGATCTAAGAGGAAGAAGACAAAAGTTTGCTGGGAGTGATAATTAAGGCTGAATGACTACGAGAAAATATCAAACTACCAGTGTTTACTGATATCAAAATTGTAATTTCTGATGCATTTTTTAAAGTCAAGCTTTAGCTCAATTTTCATTGTGTAAAAGGTTTAAAATGTGATGGCGCATTACACGAGAGCACATCTAAAGTACGACAAGGAAGAAGGCATTCATTTGTAAAACCAGTGACAGAACACTTTAAACCCTTGGTAAGATGTGTTGCATAATACAAGTCCTAGACTGCAGCCTTCATCATTTGTTAACTGTATTAATTCAAATCACAATTTCGATTTGAATTCGACTAAGTGTTCGGTCCCAGGGCTGACGCTGCTCTAAAATGTCATAATTCAATATTCACAGCCTCCCTCAGTATGCTCACCGTCTTCCTCATCATCATCAGACTCGTCTCTGAACGGGTTGAAGTCATCATCTTCGTCCGCTGAGCTGACAGACTTGAAGCTGTCATCGCTGTCACAGTCTTTACCAGAGTCTTTGTCTGATTCATCGGACTGGCTCTCTTCTGAACTTGTACCCGACAGACCACCATGCTTGCGAGGCTTCTTTTTCGGCTGCTTTTTGAACTCAGAACCTGGAGAAATGATCAGAGAATGACCAGAAAGTTATAGAATTACAACTTTTTAAACTGCACAAGTGGTTTGAGTTTAGTTTGAGCTATTTGACATCAGGTCATCACTTGTATTACCTTTCCTTTTCTTGCCCTTCTGCACGGGTTCTGCTGCAGTGTCACTGGGAGACGGTGTCTTCTTTGCCGAGAGGTCGATACCCAGTAGGGTGTAAAGCTTCTGTCTGTCTGGTGCTGGAAAGTGCTTCTCAATCAGGGACTGCAGCACACCTCTGCAACAGAAACATTTTATTGCAGTGACTGACACACATTATTATGTTCGAACTGTCGGAGAAAAGCCATTTTAAGTTCAGTGCGTACTTTGCAGTCGACACGAAGTCATTTAGTTCTCCTCCTCCTTCTTCCAAGGCCTCCAGTGTTCTTGCTTCACCAGTGGACTGCAGTCCAATCACCACACACTGCAGAGAAAGAGCTGGTCAGTATTTTATACAACGATTGTGCAACAAAATTGCAAATTTCTATTAAAGAAGTAGACAGAATCTTTGTTTACCTCATTGGACTACAAATACAGGCTTTGACTTCTAATTTTTGGTTCAGATAAATTAAAACCTCCTTCCAAGTTTACCAATTTTCTAGCGTTGTCAATATTATGTATTCCAAATGGAAATCCACTCCATTCATTTGTCAGAGAAGCTGAATTAGCGCAATACTTTTTCCATCACTGATTTTTGATGTGAAAATCGTCTCACGCTCCTCTCCATTGGTAGAATAACAGGCATTGAAACAGTGAAAAAACAGGAATCACAATCAGGAACTTAGAGCAGCAAAGTGGGGAATGTGTCATGACTGCAGTGTTGTGGAAATTGACAAAGTTGATTCCGCCCCTCTAAATATATATTTTTAATCTGCTGTATATTAGTGACCAGCCTTTACTTATTAGTGATAGCCATGACACTGAACATGTTTTGAAAACTGCCTTTTGCATGAGAATATGTGGTTCGTGCATGGCATTAGAGCAGGGAGCAAAAAAGAACAGCTGAGCAATAAATCATTTGTTTTGGCTCTCTAAGCTCAGTTTACATAGCTGAATTTAGCAGTGTTTCTTTTGTCCCAGAGAAACTTTTTAGCTCTGAGAAAAACAACCCACATCGTGACCAAATCTTACTCATGCTCGCACCTTTAGCTGTTCAGGGAGCTGTGGGACCAATATTTTCTGCCATGTTTGAAATTATCACCACAAACTATAGTTTCAGCAGCACCAGGATGACACGTGAGAGCTGCAATGAGTAAGAAGCTGGATCCAAATATAAACATCATTAGGGCTTTGACTTTATTCGCTTTCAAGTATGTTTTAAAGAATATTCTTTATCCAAATGTTAAAAACGTAGAGTGGACAGTGTTGTTTAGTTAGAGCTGTTGCACAAATTTGTGGCATTACATTTCTACGATTCTTCAGGACTGCATGATTTAGTGTTTTTACAGAACATACACAGCTTTTGTGTCTGGAGGTTGATACATTTTTGTTCTAACAACTTTCTTCTCTCCAAGTTTCTTTTTCACTTACACTTATGCGCCCTAATTCTCTTTTTTTTTTAAAACATAGAGTAACTCTTGCTTGTCTTTTGTTGATATAGTTTAGAGAACTGGTGAGTTTTTGCTTTGTTGAATGCCTCCTCTACTATAAACAGCACCATTGTTATCATATAAAAATTAGATGCCACTGGAGGTTTGAGTTGCGACTGTAATCAACAAATTTAAGAGTAGTCTAACCTTCCCATTCTGGACCTCCTCTCTGGCCAGCTGGACCACTCTGCGGACTTTGGACGCAATGCAGAGATATTTGAAGAACCTTTGGTGGGCAGACCAGAACTGACCCCACATGGACTTCTTCATGCGCTGCTCCGCCTCCATGAGGTTCGCAGCCTGCTGGAACTTCTCACGTGCACTCACCCACTACAAGAAGCAGGAAACAACAATGAAATCAATTTATTAGCTGCAAACACACATCAAATAGTCCACACAATGTACTTAAAATGTATTTTAAGTGCTCACCAGTCTCACAGATTTGTTGTACATGTTGATGTATTGTTGAGTCAAGGGCACCTCCTCAATCTTAAAAGTCACACCTGTAAAACTCAATTGTCTTGCGATATACATCCCTCGCAGCTTCATGTCCATAGCTACTATCTCCATGGCGCCAACACCTCTGAAATTGAGTGGAAAATTATTAAGAACATACATGTTTGACAAGCCTTATAACTTTGTGGAGATTTTTTTGCTTCAGAGAAAACAGAAATTCACCTGCGCTCAACAGCTTGTATAAAGTTTCCAAATTCCCTGAAGGGTGTTTTATGGCCCCATATGCCCAGCCGGTTCATATAAGCCATGTTTCGCGGTTCAGAGGCACCTACGTAGAAAAACATTTTCAGTATTTACTGTTTGCACAAATTTACCTCCTTCACAAATCAAAGGAAGCTTGACTATGCCTACTGACCTGTAGCACTTGCATACACAACTCGAGCTTTGGGGAGTTTGTTCTGCAGTTCCAACACTGCAAGTCCAGTTTTTGTAGGTTTGGAGGATCCAATTGGACATACATTTTTGGCTTTGTGACACTCATCATAAACAATCTACAGACATATTGTTAAGGAAATTCATCACATTTATATAGCATAGTCTTTAATTATCTTGTTTACATCGCTTTGAATTAAATTTATCATTTACTCATATTTCATGAGTGAAAGGATACAACTCCGTCAAAGTCCTCCCCACACCAGTGGAGAAGCTGCTCAAATCTGGTCTTGTACTTCCCTCCTGATTGGCTCTCTCCAATCAAGGAGGAGTAGGTGGCGAAGATCACACCTTTCTTCACACTCCCGTTGTGTTTTGAGGAGATTTTGCCATATTTGAACTGAAAATGTAAAAGTGTAATTCAGTCACTTCCGGCAATAAACACTTTTACCTGTTCTATGCATCATAACAGTGTCTCACCTTGTTCAGTGAATGAACCTGGATGTTCTTGGCTCCAATATCCCTCAAATCCCTTTCAGCGTCATACTTCAAATCATTTGAGACACTAAACCTGAACAGAAGACCACAATGTATAAGAGCGAGAACAACCCTAACCCTTACCCAGTGTCCAACATAATGTTCAGGATTTGGGTTATTTACCAAAGTGATCTCTTCCTGCCCAAGAGGTAATTTTCATAGATGATCCCTGCAATTGTCCGGCCTTTCCCCACACCAGCTCCGTCTCCAATCAAATAGGCAGCTCGATCTCCATTGGGAAGGAATGTCTCATGTTGCTGTGGTAAATTAAGAGAAGAAACACACAATCACAATTTGCCTTTTCATACTATTTACCTGCCGTGTTCATTTTGCCACCTGGTTTAGTCACTTTTTTCATTTTGTTTTTGTTAGTTTTAGAGTTTACTGTTAATTTTTTGAGTGTTTTTCAATGAAATAACATATAAAAATGTTAGGCAGTTAATTTCTCAGCAGCATGGTGATAATGTTTTCTAAAACAAACAACTTTTCAATAGCAATATTCATGGGCCTTTATAGACATCGGATATTGAACATTGCTGGTTCCAGTAATCTGTTGAAATGACCACATTCGATCATTCAAACTGTGGTCCCTTTTCCATTATTGTTCATTGTGGTTTTACTCAGACATACCCACCAAAGGGACACAGAGAGCCAGAGTAATCATAACATCTGTCATGCCATCAAGATCGGACAGTACTGCTGTCAGATTGTGGAGACTTTTAAAGAACTCAGAAGAAAAACTGCCTTCAAACACCTGAAAGCAACAAACTAAGCTTCACATCCTGTTACTGTCTTGTAGAAAACAAACCATGATTTCATTCATTTTTGGTGAGTGTTATAATCTGAGCTGAAAATGTGTGCTGAAAAGTGAAAAGGCTTGTGCCTTCTTGAAAGTGACACAGAAATGTTACTAGGTCAGTAAGACTGCCATCATAACTTTCACAGAGGTCACATTTTTAGTTGCAGCCAGATTAAAAGAACAGAGTGCATGTTTGAAAGGACCTTACAACAACATGTACCAAGCCTTCATGCAGTCTGCAACCATTGCAGTTTTCAAAATCTACCTGGCTACAGGAAACAACAACCACCAACAACTCTGCTCCAGCAAACGACCATGCTGAAAATTTCAAGTTTTGCAAAGGATTTGAATCATTGAGTAAGGCAGCCCTGTCATGTTGCATTTTCAGTGGTTTATCCATTTTAATCAGTGCTTGTCTTCCTGCATGTAAATGTTCCACCAAAACAAGGGAACACTGAAGCCGCATCCTTCACTTCACTACACCCAATATTATTGTAAGTGGTATAAAGAAATACAAACAAGCCAGAGCATTTTCCCATAGCAGACTGGTGAAGTGCAGCCAGACCATTATATTCTACAGAATGGGCCAACTACGCAAGAGTACATTTAACCCGTTTACCTGAGCTGCATATGTGATGGCTTCCAGCTGCAGCGCAGACAGGCAGCCACGATCGATGACCTCTTCTGGGATGGACAGTCTGTACCACACTTCTGGAGGGCTCACACTGGACAGGGAGCTGGTCTCCACCACAGGATCAGGGTGCCTCATGCCGATCTTCACTGCAACGACAAACTGACCAGTCAGTGGATCAATCCACAAAACAACAGCAGGCTGTATTTTAAGTTTTTGATTTGATGGAGTGTTATTGATTAAAGGTGAACAGTATACTGCTATCACTCAATCCTGTCCATTTCAATTTAATCAAAGCTTCTCAGTGGTTTACAATCACAGTGCTGCACAGTGACTGAGTAAATGCTGCACAATACAACTCACTACATCTCACTTTTAAATAAACCTGGAGTTGAAACTCAGATGCAAACTAAACTTTTCTGCAGAAGTTTGTCATCATCAAATAGAAATGTGGGTTCCATGAGCACTGTAATTAAATATTCAACTAAAATCTTCATTGCACACTAATACAGGTGAATCATCCACCAACACAACACAAAACTTTACTTACATTTCATCGGCATGTACTCTGCATAAGTCTCTGCATGACCCAGCTCTTCTTCCTCTTCCTCCTCAGGCTCTTCCTCTTCCTTCATCCCTGGAAGCTTCTGTACATGGAGATTCATATATGGAGATACAATACTCTGTACACATGATTGAAACACCACAGGTGTAATACAATTTACAAACACATTTGCTAAATTAGAATCATAATACTTACCAGAGGATGTGTAAAGTTTTGCAGTTTAATGTCCTCATTGATCCAGATCCTTGCAGCATCTTTACTGAAAACTTCTTTTTTGATTCCATTGTTGATTTCACCTGAAACACCAAAGGTGAAACTGCTCTGTTGGATGCACCTTTGCTATAATGCAGCTTTTCAGCAGTTACTAGCTAAACTTAGAACGTTTATAGGAATGAAACATTTATGGTGAACTTCTGAAGTCTGAGTTGTAATTCAAACAGACACAAAGGGACACTTCACCCACGCAGTGTGAATTTCTGTTCTTTTTTCAGACACAGTCTGTCATTGTTTTTCATTTCAATTTACTTTATAGACAATTTTTCCCAAGGAGTAAACAGAGAATGTGTAACTCTGGATGAGCTCTGACAGACTGCAAATCCCAAAAGCCAACTTTCAGGATTTCAACACGTATGAAACAATATTTAGAACTTTAGCAGTACAGCTTTTAGATTATTTTGGTTCTCCAGATTTCATGGGAGCTTTAGTTACTTATGACTCTCACAGGTCACTCAGAATGGGATGATTATTATTATACATCTCCACTCAGGGTTTTTCCTGGCTCAGAATGAGCCTTTGGGCGATGACTATGCACAACACTAAGCATGATCAGTGTGCGTACAGTAAAGGCAATGAATCTGTGCATTTCCCTGTTCTTTCTGACCATTTGGTGAACAAAAATGTCTATTATGTCTGAGTAAATGAAAAAATACAATTTCAATACCCAAATTATCCAAAGTATGAAAGATGAATGAAAACCAATGGGGACAATAAGTCCCATTTACGAAGCAAATGCACCAATCAAACTAAACGTTTTAGCTTCTCAACTGTGAGAGTGAGATGTTTTTTATTGTCTTACATTACAGTAAACTGAATCCATTAATGAAGTCATCTAATGATGTCAACTTAGACTCTGAAGTTGTAATAATTTTTTTTTTACTGTTTTCTAATGTTGTATTGACTAACAATTAATGCAAATAATAGATAGCTAATAACAATAATTGTTAATATATCAGAGTTAGGCAGACTGAACTAAATTATTTCAGGCCCAAAGTTGAAGTTTTTGCTAAAATCACTATCAAAAAATATTTTTATAACTAATGCTACTACTTAAAGCAAAATTATTTTAGACATTTGTCAATAAAAAAATTTAGACATTCTAAAACCCTAAAATAATTATTCTAAAAACCTGCAGACGTTAAGATCACCAATTTATTTGCACTTTTAAAGGACTTACCTGGACCTGTGGCTGTTGCCGTTGCTACTGGTGTAGCAATATCAGGTGGAGGCTTGAGCTTCATGAGCTCCATCAGACTGTTACCCTTCAGACCAGTGTTCTTCACATTGCTAGTCCGAAGAAGGTCTTTCAGCTGAATCTGCTGAGAAAAGAAAAGGGTATGATCAGCATAAAAAAGAAACATACTTTCAAATATTGAGCAGCGATAACATGAGTTCCATAAATTCATTTACCTGATCTCTGTCAGAAGGCACTACTGTGGACGCTGAAGGAGGAATACTTGTGGAGGAGGGGGTTGATGAACCACGCAGGGCTGAATTAGCCACATGGACCACCTTGGTGACGGTTATTGTATGCTTGATAGGGTTGGTAGCTGATTGTTTGGTCACAACAGCTCCGAGTGACGGCAACTGATTCAGCTGATTTAAGACAAACGTGGTGGTTGATGGCTGAGGTTTGTGCTGTTTGAAAACAATGGTTAAAAAAAAGAGATTTTAATTCATACCATAAACACTGGCTGCAACATAACATCTTAAATAACTAACAAAGGAAACATGATGTTCTCTAAGCTCACCCTGATAGTTACGATAGGGACTGCAGCTGGAGGTTCAGATCGAACAACTTCCACTGCTTCTGGCCCCACACCGACATCCAGGGCACTGATGGAGATAGACTAGAAGGGAAAAAAATCAGAATATTAACACACACACATTATATATATCAATATATCACTTTTTCTCCATGACAATTTAAAAAAAAAAAATCAGCTTACTTGCTGGGTTGTTGAGGGCTGTGCAACATCCTGAGAATCAACATCAAATAGGCCAATATCATTTGGGCAAATTCCACTCTCACTTAGAGCAGCGAGAAGTAAATCCTGTCCGGGATCCATCTGCAAGACAAACATATGTAGGCTTATGGTAACATCTTCCATGTACAGTTGTGACAGTATGCGTTAGTAAGTAAAAATACCATCTCAACAAAGGTACAATTCTCAAAATATTTAGAGGTGAAACAGTTAGTGAATTCATCGGCAGCCATTTTGACAATTGACTCATTGAGAGATCATTTTAAAGCAAAAATGTCAAAAAATGTTTGAGGTTTCAGCATCGCCAGAGTAAAGATCTCCAGCTTCAATTTGTTGGATATGACAGTAAACTGATAATTTACTAAAACAAGCTTACTTGAAGGCCTTATATTAGGTTTTAGAAGAATGTGATAAGCAAATTTTCATTTTCATATCTCTCACCATTTTCTGACACTGACAACAGAGTTACAGCAATTAATTAGTTGTCAACTATCAAATTAATAGCCAACTATTCTGATCAGTGAGATTTTTTTAATTAAAAAAAATGGATTCCAGCTTCTTAAGTGTGAATATTTTCTGATTCATTTCCTCTTCTGTGAAAGCCATTTGAGTATCTTTGGGCTGTGGACAAAACAAGACATTTGTCATCTTGGTCTTCGGAAAACAGTGACATTTTTCACTATTTTATAGGCCAAACAACTATTAAAAACAATCAATTAATTCAGAAAATATTCAACAGATTAATCAACAATAAAATAATCACTAGTTGCAGCTATTGTGTACAAACCAAGAAAACAATTATTTTGCTGATAAATCGATAATGAAAGTGATAATACACATCTGCAGTTTTACAAATTACACAACATGCCAATAGAAAATATTACATGACCCACAGCTCTGGTATAAAAACAATGAAAACTACTTAAAATGAAAACAATGTTAAGATTTTCCAGAGCAATTGTAAACTTAAAAGTGCCTGGTATTTTCACCAACCTCAAATATTTTCCCAGCATCTTGTAAGATATGGGCTTTAATTAAACTGCCCACTTTAGACTCACATAGTTACTATTTGTCCAGAGTTTCCTGGGTACTACACAATCACACCAATAAATGCAAGCAAATAAAATCAAAGCTTGCTTAAAGGGAATCCAAGGAATCCTTAAATTTGTTTGTTTTTTGTCTATATTTTTGTCGGGTCACTACTTTGGCTCTATATTAGTGCGGTTCATCGCCATAATTAATAGTGCTATGGGGTCTTGGCCATATTTGTATTAGCTGGGTTAAGTGCCATAACTATGTTATTACTTAACTTACGTCATTCTCCATAACTAATAACACCGTTGGGTCTTAACCTTGATATATAATATGTAATTTGCAAATTATTCAAGTAAAATCACACCATAACTGACCCTATTGAGTCTTGATCCTGGTATTTACAGTTGACAGATTACTTTGAAGCAACAATTGCTGTTTCGAATAAGTAAATAACTCTAAAAATAGTCCTGACTTCAGTTATCTATGTCATCTTGTTATATTGCATGCCTTGAACTGTATTTGTTAGAATTTGTCTTCATTAGATCTAATTTAACATTTTTTTCATCATAAAGCACTTTGTAACATGCAATTTACTGTAGCTAAGGCCTGTTTACAAAGCAAACCCAACATGTGGCCAAAAAACACACAAATTTACATCATAAAAGGAATACTAGAAATACTAGAAGACCCACATGTATACCACATGTGTGGCAACAAACAAGTAAACCAGTGCAAAATTCAATGCCTGCTTTTCTTTTCTTTTTACATTCAGAACAAAAAGCCCAAAGTTAAACATGCAGTAAGGTTAATTTCAGGCTACTGTTCGGCAAAATATGAAGCCTATTTAAACGGTAAACTCAACACAACACCTCTAGAACTGTACGCAGAAAACAAGTCAAAATCACTACACTAAAATGCAACACTGACTCGATATATACTTGAACGTAGCTCTGGACAACACAAACAATGCGAGAATTACAGTCAGCCATGTACTACCGTAACATACACACCGGTGAGGTCCGAGACTTGTTCCAAAGTGACCCAAAACAAGACACGTGTTTGCAATGCCCCGCTTTCAACTTCCTGCTCCTGACTCAACGTAGCTTCTCCTCCGCTCCACGTTAGCTTCTACGGTTAATAACCTCAGTATTAACACAGACAGCACCGACAGTAAATAACCCAACTTAACATTTTCACCGTGTAATGATCAACACGGACAAACAGCAGCAGCTAACCGCTGTCTCGCACACTAACATACCTGCTAAACTGGCCTGGTTAGACCAGGGTGACACAGCTAAGCTAACAGAAAGCTAAGCTACTCAACTGAAAGACACCTTCACATTCGTGTCAGCGACAAGTCAGAGAAGTCAAACAACCAGAGGCTAATCTGAATGCTAAGTGCTGTGAAAATACATTTTACAGAAACCTCGCAGCCGTTACTGCTAAACGTTATTAACGGTAAACACGAAGAACGACGCTGAAGTCAGTTTACGATTCGATAGTTAAGGGAAAAGTTAAGGGAACTTTACCTTGTGGGGCTGGGCTATTGATCCTCAGTTCATTTCTACATTATTTTAATAATGTAAAATCTTGTTGGACATTTCACTTAGGCTTAATGACGCCTGAAACCCACTTTCAAGCTTGTGAAATCTTTATTCCATTTCAGAAAATGCATAAAGACAGATTCCACTGCTTTTTATAACATAGACCACATTAGAGCAGATCTGTGATGAAAACACTATATATGTAGACAAGCTAAATTTGTACTAAGTTATTAAGAAATCAATTCTTTACAATAGTTTTGAATTTGCAAAACTTTTTTTGTATTTGTGAAAAAATTATATTGAATAAAAAAGATATTTCACTTCAATTCTTCATGTATACCCGACATATCCTAATTACACTGTCCTACAAAAGGAGTCTTAAAAATATTGTTTCATTGTATTTATATCTATTCATAATTTATATGTAGACTACATCAGGTCAACACAAAATAAGAATCCCACTATGCATCACCCACCTTGTTGCTTTTTTTTATAAATACATGAAAGCTTTCACAAAACAGAAACTGTTTCAAAGACTCTTTGGCCTATGTAGGACAATCTGGTCCAGATATACCCACATGGCACATAAAGATGCAAACCCTGACCTGCAAAAAAATTAAAATAGAAAACACAGTGAAATCTCCCTATTCTGTATTTTCACATAACAGAAACTACACCTCTTTAACTTTCCGGCATAATCCAGTGCATATTTGGCCAGTCTATATACTTCATTTTACATTTTAAATTTGGATCTAGAGATACATTCAATATTAACTATGAAAGCCATCTTTAAACATTAGCACGGTGTCACAAATTTGAGAGTGGGTTAAGGCAGCATTAAGGCTTCGCCTAAAATGTCTGACACGGTTTTACATCGTTAAAATGAGAAGAAGAAACAGAAACGGTTTCAACGTTATCAGTTAGGTTTCCCTTAACTGCCGAACCACAAGCTAACTTCAGCGTCGCTTTGAAAACCCTCGTATTATATCAGTGGCTTTTATTCCACTCAACGTAACATTGCACATTTCTTATACAGGGTTAGCGTGTTTTCATCTAATAGATTTTGTCTCTCATGGTGTTTAAAGGACATTTTATTCACACTGCAACGCCTTAAAAAGAGTTTCAGTTAGCTTGTTACGTCGGTGCTTGTTGAAGTTGATAACGAGTTGCTGATAAATTACGATAGAAAGCTTTGAAAGTGTTTGTAATATACTACCTTGGTGTATTTTCAGCAGTGTGTCCTTCTCAACGGCTGCCCACTGCAGCTCAGGCTACAACAGCAAGCTAACGACCCCCTCACATTGTTGTGATGTTGTTGACGGTGTGTTCTCACGCACTGTCATTGCTGTCGCTAGCTAACATTAGCAGCGAGGAGCTAACAGCTCAAAACAACCAACTTATAATTTATCCTTTACCCACAATACGATAGTTTTGAATTTTTAAATGACCGAGAAGTGAAACTGGTACTAAACAAAGAGTTCCCACGCTGAGGTGAACTTACCTGACCGTTGGACGGCCGCTGCGGCTCGCGGTCGGCGACGCTCAGCAGCTCAGGTTTGTTGTCCTCTCCGCTCCGCCGCGCTCACGCCATCTTTTTATCAAACGCTCCGCCGCATGCGGGTCACGTGACGTGCAGGCCCGGAGCGGCCGTTTTCTCGGTCAAACTCCGCGAACGGCGTCGGTGAAAACAGGTCTCTGAGGAGCTGCAAGGCGTCCCTGGATGACGATAAACCCTTAAAAGCGCAAAACGCCGCATTTCTGAGCCGTTAGCAAAAACGACAAACATAGCAGAGTCAGCGAGCTAATACCACATCACGTGACCCGAGCAGCTCCTAAGGGGAAGTGACGTAAAAAATGTTTCTTCTTCTGTGAGATTTAATGGTAGTTGGCAAACATTACCGCCACCGACTGGTGTAGAGTTTGAATGACTTATAGTATTTACAACATATACCGCCCATCAAAAGTATTTACATGGCTGAGAACTTTTCCTATTAATAGCTTTTCAGCATTGAATCATGATCAGTGTATATGGCTTTTATAACAATATACAAAAAAAATTCATGTCAAAGTGAAAACAAATTTCTACACAGTAATGCATATGAAGTAAATATACACAGTACTACACTTAATTCAACACAGGTGCAGCCAGTTGGTGCTGGAGGTCATACAGTTAGTAAAATGGAGATCATCTGAGTGCAATTAATGTGTGTCGAGTGATTGTAGTACAAAGACACTTGCACCTGGATATTCCAGTCACTGCTGAATCAGTATTCTTGGCTATTATTACACCATGAAGACAAAAGAACACTAGAAGAAACTCAGTGAAAAGGTTAGTAAAATGCATAAGTCAGGGGATACATACAAGAAAATTTTCAAGTCATTTAACATCCCTTGAAGTAAAGTTAGAACCGTCATTTACAAATGGAAGGAATGTTGTTTGTGCGTAAATCTGAGCAGGCCATCTTAAAAAAAACTGAGTGAGAAAGAAACAAGTGATGGAGGCCATCAAGACACCTATGAGTCCTCTGAAGGAGTCATATGTTTTAGCAGCTGAGACAGGAGAGACTGCACATCCAACTGTTGCCTGTTCCTCACCTCTCAAAGTTTTATGGGAGAGTGGCAAAAAACTTCACTGTTGAAAACAGCTCATAAAAAATCTGGACTAGAGTTTGCCAGAAGGCATATGAGAGACTCTGAAGTCAACTGGAAGAAGGTTTTTTTTTGGTCTGATGAGACCAAAGTTGAGCCTTTTGGCCATCAGACTAGACACTGTGTTTGTCAGACACCAAACACTGTATATCATCACAAACACACCATCACTACCATGAAGCATGGTGGTGGTGGTGACATCGTAAAGTGGGTATAATGAATATGATGGACCTGAACCTGAAATGAACCTGATGCAGTCTGGAAGAGAACTACATCTTGGGAGAAGATTTCTTTTCCAGCATGACAATGACCCAAAATGTACAGCCAAAATCACCACAGAAATGGTTGAAAGGTAACAATATGAATGACCTGGAGTGACCTAGTCAGAGCACAGACCTCAGTTTTACTGAGAATTTGTGACTGGATTTAAAGGGATGTTCACATGCCATTCTGTGTAACCTGACAGTTTTTGAACGAGATAAAAACTACAGTGTCCAGATGTACAAGGCAGATTTAGGCCTGGCTACACAGGGACAATGCTGTAATTATGACTAAATGTACATCTACTAAATGACTTTGAAGAGGTGAATACTTATGCAATCACATATTTTATGTTTTATATTTTTAATTAATTGAAATTTCTTTGTAGAAAGCTGTTTTCACTTTGATATGAAAGAATTTATTTTTGTAAATTTTGTCAAACCATTCAAATTAAGTATAATAATTCATGCTGAAAAGCAAATTAAGGGAAAAACCTCCAAGAGGGATGAATACTTTTTATAGGCACTGAGGGTACAGTACTACATAGATTCCCTCAGGGAAATTGCAGAATTGCAGCAGCAATTTATTATCACTAAAGCACACATAAAAACATTACTTTAAAATACATATATGATTAAAAAATAGAAAATTAAAAAAGGATTTAGAATAAAACAGATTAAAAAAACACTCACAGTGCAAATTAAAGTTGAATGTGAAAAATAAAGTTAAATGTTCAGAGTCCTCAGACGATAAGTCTCCTCTTCTTCCAAGTCACTGCAAAGGAAAACTGCAGTGGGCAAGAATTATTTTCTGCAGTGGTCCTTACTGCAGCAGAGTTGAAGAAACTTCCTGAAAACACTCTGCTGTCTGATTAATAGGTCATGCAGGGGATGTGAAGGGTTGTCTATTATGTTGAGCAGTTTGAGCAACATCTGTCTCTCAGTCATCAACTCCAGCAATCCTCAGCAAAGAACCACAATACTTTTTAGTATAAAAGTATGAAAGCTCGACTGTAGTCTCATCAATCAATACAATGCATGTGTTTTCTGGGAAATACTTACCCAGAAGTCTTGAAGCACCAGCTGCTTTATGCACTGTGTACCTGGTGTTTCGCTTAAAGTCATTTGCATGCAGGTGATGTGGGAGGTGTGTGAGAGCATGTTTGTGTTTGACGTTTATATTTAAACCTTCAAAATGTGTTGGTTAACTACAGTGTAATTTCTGCTGAGCAATGGAAACAGTACAGAGTTCAGATTGCAAAATGGTTATTTTGTGCCCTTTGTCTTCCAAGGAGGGAGTCAAGGAGTCACCAGATTTTAATGAACGGGGCCACAGAAACTACGTTAAAACAATGAAAATCATTGGTATTTACATTGTCTCTAGGTGGTGCTGACAGCATTGTGCTCCTGTTTGTTTCACATTGTTGTCTTAAGTTACATTTTCAATAAAGGAGTTTTTTGTAGATTTACAAGGAATCTGGGTATTATGCTGTAAGAGTCTGTGAACAGACTGCAGTAAGTATTATGCAATAGCATTTTTATGGTTTATTCTGACTTACTTTTCCTTCATCTCAGTTTTGGTTTTATTGCCTCATGCTGCTTGAATTATTTCTGGTATATTGCATGCTGATAAAACACCTGTATGCTGGTGTTGAAATCAGTTAATAAAAACAAAGATAAAATAAAAGGTTGAAATGTTGGTTAATTTATTCATTCATTCATTTGTTTGTTTGTTTAAACTCAGAACACACACGCTCATTTACTGCATGGCCAAGTAAGAAAACACACAAAAGAAACAAAAGATGTCAAACTTGGATAATAATGACAATATGAGTAATTAAATTATACTAAAAATAAAAAAAATAGATAAATAAAAAGAAAACACAAGGAAATGTTTGCTAAAAAATAATAACATGCTGATGTTTTTACTGTTTAAAAATGGCTGAAACTTTAGTTAAGAAAATTAGACATGAATATTAGTTAATTAATGAGATAAAATAAAGTAAAAGAAAAACAAGACGGAAATGTTGATCAATAAAAAGAAAATATAAAAGAAATGATTGAAATGTTAGTTCATAAAAAATGGAAATAAATAAAAGGTACAAATGCTGATTATTTAATAAAAGGTAAAGAAATAAAAGGGAAGAAATTAAAGAAAATGTCAAAATGTTAGTTAATTGAAGAAAAGAAAAATGCTTAAAAGAGAAGGTGGATTTTTTTTAAAAAACAGCTCAAATGTTGGTTCATAAAAATAAATGTTAGTTGATTAAAAAATAAAGGACTGAAATACCGGCTAGTAAATAAAATAAAATAAAATAAAATAAGGAGTTATTCAACCCCCTCTCTCCCATGTCTCTGTGGACCTGCAGGGGGCGCTGTTGCTCCGCCTCCTCTCCTTCATTTACAAGCAGAAAGAAACATGGCGGAGCGGAGCTGTGGAGGCTGCATCGGTTGAGCTGCTGGCAGTTTTAAGGCAACAGAGGGGCACTCAGTCACCGAGGAAGGGGCTGCCGTGTCGGGAGGACTCTGCCTGAAGAACCGGGCCGAGGTGAACCTCTAACTGGGCATCTAATTGTGTTTTTTCCTCCAGAGGAGGCGAGCGGCGGACGAGGATTCCGAAAACAAGTCGGACATGAACGGGGTAAGTTGGGGCATCACCGACGAGACAAACACGGGTTAAAACAGCGAGCTGGAGTAGAAAAACACTTTATTCCAGAGCCAGACTAACGTTTCTGCCTGTGAAAATGTATCTAGGGGATAATAATACTTTTTATCGGAGGTATTTCCACTGTAAGTTAGTGGAGTTACTGTCGCTCCCAATAGAGGCTTTTTGTTGCTAACGCTAGCTGGTAATGAAAGCTGCATGTGTCTGTTAGCTAGAGACAGAACTGCATTTTCAGGTGTTAGACGGCACCAAAGCACTCATGCATTTCCATATTTACGGGGATTTATAGTTTTAAAGCAGCAGTGTGTTGTGCCGTGAGTGCATTTGACTACCAGACAGCGAGGCAGGAGGCCTGTCTGTGCCCTGACTGTGGAGTTAAAGGGACTAATGGGCTGACTGGAGGGTGGATGTGGGTGTGGATCCAGCATGGTCCCCTCTCCGGCCCCACCCACACCACCGGAGGAGGGCAGCTCAATGAATCAGTATTTTGAAGTCATTCATACCCTGATCAAAATATTGATTCAAAGGGAATGTTCATTCTTTTAACATAAACAAATGGCAACAGACGGCAAGACATTGTGTTAGAGATGTTAATGATGAATCTGAACAATTTAAGTTTTTTTTGTTGTTTTGATATTGTTGTTTTACATTTATACAGTACATATATGCAGTGCTTTGCACTATAAGCATGCAATCTTTTTCTTTTTTCTAAATACATAATTTTGGAAAAAATGTTAAATGAACAATTAAACAATACTGCTTCACTGCTTACTGCTATAGCAGTATTATTAGTTTAGCTTTGAACTAATGGCTGTGGCTCAGGTGGTAGAGCAGGTTTTCAATGATCGCAAGGTTGGCGGTTCAATCCCCGGCCTCTTTGCATGCCGAAGTGTCCTTGGGCAAGACACTGAACCCAAAGTTGCTCCCAATGGCACTGGCGCTGGTGCCATTCGTGTGTGAATGGGTGAATGCGAAACACATTGTAAAGCGCTTTAGATACCACTAAGGTAGGCGCTATAGAAGTGCAGACTGTTTACCATTTACTATTTATGATTCAAGCTAATATGTAGTGGACGATCTATAGATATTGATCAAATTGACTGTTCAGACAAACTTACAAATGTGTCCCAAATGAGGATGGGAAAATAGTAAGAGAAATGCATAAGCACAGGGTGGTAAATGGACAGAAGATCGTTTAATTCTTCTTCCATGGACCTAACCTTTTTGTGTTTAATAATGCATCTAAACTCCAGCCAAGTAACTTGGTGGCATTTCTGGTGATTTACGGTCAGTGTGGCTCCCATGCAGAAAAACTACAAGCCTAATTTTCTGATAAATTGGCTGAAATATGTTTTTATGTGGCTCCTGTCACATTTTTGGTTCCTGTGGAGTTTGTGTTTTCAATGCAATATCACACCTCTGTGGAAATGACACAACCATGGCTAGAGGTAAAGAGAACTCGGAAATGTTTCCTGTCAGTATGACACAGTTATAATGCCACAAATCAGGGATAAAGAAAAAAAGTTTAAGTTGAGGTTCTTTGATTATTTATTTTTCATAAACTGAAAGAGACTTTAATCAATAGGCACAACATTTTTCCAAGTGTCCACTGGTGTTACTAATACTAGACAAAACATGGTGGTTCTACACACTGTTGATACTCAACTATTTACATTTTTAATTTGTTTCCATGTAAACACTGCCTGCAGTTCAGCCAAATAGTCTCTGAATGTTTTATTTATTTGACTATTGGTTGCAGCTGAGTCAGTCGTGGCTTCTCATTTACTCCGAACAGCAGAGAATCTTTTTTTAAATTAAAATCTCACCACTGCAAACAGTCTATTTTTATGAATTTTAAAGTGAGACATGTAGAATAAAGTGATTTTGAAGAAATAGCACTATTTTAAGCTTTGATTGGGGTCAGTTTCCTAAGTTTTCTCTGTTTTTACAGTTTCTGGCTCTGATAAATTGTCTAACTTTAGCAGTTTTCTAAGGATAACATGTCTTGTCAACTGGGCACTAGGTTTTGAGACTGGAATAAGAGAAGTTTGGCTCTTTGAACCACCTTTAAATACAGGGATACATTATATAATACATAATTTTGGTAATGCAATTGGTCAATAAATGTAGTTCAAAAAAAGACATTTGTTAGAAGTGATAATATTTTCAACATTAGCAACAGAGAAACATTCACCAATAGACACTTAATCAACTCTCAGCAAGAAAGTGAAAACGCATACTCCTCAAAAGGTTCCACTGAAGTACACACTGCTTCTGTAGGCGGCCACATTTTATGGATGATCATTGTAGAACATTAACTAAGCAAGCTTTCCCTCTGCTTTCACAGGAAATCGTATGCAATAGCCATTCAGTCACTGTCTTAAGCTGCACCAAGTCCATATCACCAGTTCACGATGAAAAGACGACCATCAGGCTGACTCAGGAGGGAAGGTGCTCTCCGATCTGCTCCCTGCAAAATGATGCTCAGAGGCAGGGGGAGGGTGAGTGTCTCTACAGATCGATCCCCAGCTGGGGAGAGTCGATTAGTGTTCAAACACTCTGCAGGAGAGCAAACAGATCACTGGTTATTTTTATATTTCACTGCATTATGTAATAGTTTGCTCTCTCCATCCGCTCTTTCCTTCCCTTCCCAGGCAGGACGACAAACACCATCAGCGCTACACCAAAAGACTCGAAGGCAGAGATGGAGAGCAGCTACAGCCAGTGTTCACCCTGCTGGTCAGATGAACAGCGGTCGACTCCGCAGCTCCACTGCACTCAGACCTACTGCTTCTCCACTTCAGAACGCAACCTATCTCACGCTCCTCTCCACACAAACAACGGCAGCGCTGTCCATGGACGCCAGAGGAGAGGCGCCCGGGCCAAGGTCATAGGAAAGAAAACCGCACGGAGAATGTATGCACATTCCTATTATTCATCAATTTCTCTGTCCTGTCATTGTCGTACATGTGGGGGAAAAAAGTCACCACCAATACACGGTAGAAACATCATACTTACACCACTGTTACACTGCATGGAGAAAATGATCTGATTAGATTTCGAGGCACTTTTCTGCATAAATTTACATATTAACGAGGAAACGATAAATTGCGGCAACACCGTAACAAGTTCAACTCCCTGTCATGCAAAGACAAACGTGTCCCTAATTAGGGACACGTCAATAACGAGGAAACTGAATTTTCTTGTAAACATAACAATACACAGCAGATAAAAAAGCATGTACACCATGCGAAGTAGAGGATCGGATTACATTTAGGAGCAACTTGCTGCATTAATTTGCATATTAAAGAGGTAAAACTGATTTCACAGAAGTTTCTTTAACAGTTTAAGCTAACAAGCTAAAGCTAAAGCTCAAATTGATTGTGGGGTGAAGCAAGCAAAGACAAGCATACTTTATATTTACATCACATGTACCCCATATGGATTATGGACTTGGGGGGGGGGGGTTAAGCCATGGGCCACCGATCGGAAGGTCGGTGGATTGAAACCCCACTGTGGTCACTGTGGGCCCTTCCAGGGTGCTGCACCGCGGCAGCTCCCTGCTCCCAATACCCAATGTGTGTGGGATGGGTTAAATTCAGAATTGAATTTCCCCAAGGGGATTAATGAAGCTTAAATTATTATTATTATTTTATTATTAGATGCAATTTTGATGTGCCTTGATGCATTATTTTTCATTATTAATGAGATAAAACAGTTTCCTTTAAGCTGCATCTGCTGGTCCTCTCACATTTATGGCCTCAACTAATAATTATTTTTATTAATGATTAATTCGGGCATTCTTTCCTCTATAATTTATTAACTGTCTTGTCTATAAAATAACAGAAGACACACAGAAATGTCCATGATAATTTCTTAGGAGCCTAAGTTTAACATTTAAAGCCTTGTTTTATCTGACCAACAGTTCAAATATAAGATTTTTATTATATTGGGAGACAAAGAAGTGCAGCAAATTCTCAAATGTAAATGCATGAAACCATGAAATTCTTGGTTATTATCCTTAGCAAATGATGAATTAATTATCTGATTAGATGCTGATTAAATGAACAAGTTAATTATCACAGTACTACTCACTTGACACAGCAACACACCATTTAAATCATAGACATGTAGGCAGACCTCCATAAATGAATGATGGAGGTGCACTACTTGCCATTTCATACATCTGTTTGAACAAAATGCATCCACATCAGTAGTATCTTTAATGTGGTGTCAGTTAGCTTAGAGCTGAGTCCGAGTAAACGTTTAGGGAACATTCAATAAGCTAGATCTTGCAGTCTCCAGTAGGTTGGGACAGTTCAGAGTTGTGAAAATGTGGGGGGTGTTCACAGGTAGTCTGATCCTTTTACCACGAAAAATAATAGATGAATCCTGGAAGGCTGTTGATTTAGAGCTTTTCTCCTTGTAAAAGTAACACAGGACATTGTCTGATCAGTCGAGTAAGAGCACATCGAGCAACTAGTCAACCTGCAGACTACAGAACTAGAGCCGAGCTTGATGTTCTGCAGTGGGACGAAGTCTGAGCCCTTTCGCCAAACGTAACGCTGTTAACATTCTATGTTTACATAATGACGTATTCATTGTTTGTTGGCAGACTGAGCTATAAGTAACGGCAGGACATAAGACAGTATTCTATCAAACAACAGAATAGTTTAGTCGTTGTTGGCTTAGTTATAATAGTTGCATTTTCTTTCTTCGCTACAGGGGAGGCGGGAAAAACTCTCAAAACCGGAAAGTTACTGATTTCTATCCAATAAGAAGAAGCTCAAGGAAAAGTAAAACAGAGCTCAAGGTAAGACATTTATTTTTATTGCACACTGCAACATGTTGGATAAATGGATAGCATGACTCTTATTTTATTACACTGTTAAACAACAGATGCTCCTGGAATGAGCCTGTTGCATGATGTGTTGGTTGTAGCTTTAATGTTGCTGGGCTAGCGAGTTAAGTTTGTTTATATTTGCCTTTAAGCGTCAGAGTCAATTCAGTTGATAAGTCATCAGAACTGCTCGTCAGACGGTGGAGTGGCTTCGGACACTTCCTCGATATCCGATTAGATGAGCTGTGCCTGACAGTCTGTTGTGCAGAGATGAGTTCTCCATCTATTTTCAAAAAAACATTCTTGACACAGATATTTCATGTCATTTTCACTGAGAACAACAAAGTGCAATGTTATGAAATCCTTCTGGAGAATCAGTATAAAAATGTGAACCCGACCCTGAGCTTTCCACGTTTAACTCAACAAAATATCTGAGATTTCATCATCTGCCACAGATGAAGCAAATTCACAACAACTGAAGACAAGATGAAAGCATATGCAGACGTCTTTACTGCAGACACACTCTAATTTTTGTGTTAGTGTGTTTGACCTCGATTAACCAAAGCCTTCCTTTACCACAGCTAGTTATCTTTGTGATAATTAATCTTAACCTTCTTTGAGATTCTCATGAAAAGAGATATTGAGGGAGAAACACATTTCGACACAATCAGCCAAGAATTAGACGTATCACTGATGTCATGGTGAGAGTTAATAAGAAATAATGTGAAAGCAGCTTCCTAGCACCAGAGAAGTGACTGCTCAACAAAAAGCTGGCTGCAAAACAGACAGACAAGCTCGACGAGTGCTTCGATTCCTTCTTGTGAGAGAAAAGGATTCAGGAAAAGGCACCAGAAGGATTCAAAGTGGAGACTTAACCCTGAACTGAAAATATCTCTTAGAAACTGAGTCAACTTCTCAAAGAGGTGTTGGAGGAGGTGGGTGTGGAGGAGGTTATTACATATTTGGGTGAATACAGTGCTCTGATTGTGTTTGTGTGAAGCTCACAGTGTTTTTATTTTCCATGTGGATGTTCTGGATGAGCATGTGAGCGTGGTGGAAAGCATACTCCAGTCTTCTCTTTGTTAGTAACGCCGTGTCATGTTCCATTTTGTTACCAGTGTGAAGAAAAGAAGCTCATAGACGATCTCATCACAAATGGAATAGAGGATGGAATGGAGGTATACTGAGTTTTCTCACATCCGACACACTGTTTCAGATCTGCTGTGGTTGTTTGCACACACACACACAGGTGGCATGTTGACGAAGTGTCAGGGTTCATCAGGGTCACTGGCATCAATTCATATGTCAAATGACATGAAGGTGCAACTTGTGGTTTATTTAGGTTCCATAAAGGAATTTTAAGTAGGTTTGTGCCAGTGGATGCTTTCAAATGTTGAAAATAAATGCAAATAGGCTTAAACAACCCATTCTGAATTGTACATTTTGCCTCAGTTAACATATTAAAGTGTCCGGAGTTGTGTGTCACCATGGAAAACTTGTGATACTTGCTGTAGGTGCAGAATATCGAAGGAAAGGGGAGAGCTGTGTTTGCCACTCGGTGTTTCCAGAAGGGCGACTACGTGGTGGAGTATCACGGAGATCTGCTGCAAATCACTGACGCTAAAAAGCGGGAGGCCGAATACGCTCAGAATCCTGCCACTGGCTGCTACATGTACTACTTCCAGTACCTCTGCAAAACATACTGGTAGGATAAACCGATGCATGTAGTATTTTTTATACAGAACCATGACATGTAACTGTGCTCCCACAGCAGTCTGTCTGCACCAGACATGTTTATCAGTTGATGTACATGTGTATTCACCCTCTGAACCCCAAAACCTGCCAGCAAGTTTGAAAAGCCTGTTTTCTTTTAAAATATCCCAAAAACATCACCAATTATTAGAGCTAGAAACTGTAAAAATGAAAGAATTTTTGGATTTGCACCCACAAATAGGCTTAAATGTTGATATTTAATCAAAATCATTTTATTCTACATGCCTCATTCAAAAAATTACCAAGAATAAACAGTTTGCATTAACCAGACTCTTTAAAGAACAATTCTCTTTTTGTCCCAACCGAGAACCAGCTAGTGACTCAGCTGAGATCAACAGTCATGATAAAAAAAAAATTCAGATGAACTGCAGGCTGTGTTTGAGGAGAGCAGAGAGGAAACGACAAGAGAGACTGAGAGAAAAAAAACCATACTGGATCAATAAAATAAAAACAGCATGGCTCAAAAACACTATACAGAGGAGCAAGTTGTCAGTAAGTTGTTGGAAAATACATTCAGCATGGTGAAACGTCTTTCTAGAGCCGATGTGAGGAGTAGTGTGAAACATTTTGCCGAGGCTGTGGAGCCCTTGTTTCTTTGCAGCATTGGTAACACTGTGGGCACATGGAAAAATGGTGTACATGTTTATTACATTTGAATATATTTTTTATTTTTTAAATATTTTATATCAAATCTAAAACCGTTCAATGCAGCCTATCAGCTTTCAGTGTGTTTCTTTTAGTGTTATTGATAAGCAGGCCGATTGGCTTTGGTTTCTGAGGAGGACAAACTGGACGAATTTCTTGGACTAAAAACAAGAAATCGATTGTCTTTATTTCAATTTATTTTTTATGAATTCTGGCATTTTAAATGTATCATACTGCACAAAAGACAACTTTAAATTGCATTTCCTTCTAGCCATAGTTGTGCTGTTTCTATAGAGGTGCAAGACTTTATGTTGGAGTGAAAAATGAGCCCACAGTGAGTAAAAATGTGACGGGAACAAAAAAAACGTAGCATCTGCTCGGGGTTCAGAAGGTTAAATATTTTCAAGCATAAAGACTGATGTGAATGTTTTTGCGTCAACAGTGTGGACGCCACAAAAGAGACTGGTCGAATGGGTCGGTTGATAAACCACAGTAAAACCGGGAACTGCCAAACCAAACTCCACGACATCAACGGTGTCCCTCACCTCATCCTCGTCGCCTCTCGAGACATCGACAAGGGCGAGGAGCTGCTTTACGACTACGGAGACCGCAGCAAGGCCTCCATCGCGGCTCACCCGTGGCTCAAATATTGATTGAGGGGGTCCTCGAAGAAGTAAAGGGAAACGTACAGTACCACTTGTGTTTCTCGTTAGCTAGTGTACAAAATGCCTTAGAAACAGAATGTGTACCCTTTTTGTTTGAGGGAGCTGGGTGGGGTTAGTTAGTGGGGCTGACTGGGTGGTTCTCGCATTTCGATTGATGTCCATCTGCCACGTCAGATGACACCTGTACTTTTATTTATATGTGTTTATGAAACATTCTGGTTGTTTTGCAGCACATTTATTTTGTACATTTTGTATTACCTATAGACCAATGCTTCTACAGCATGCAGGTGGTAGTTGATGCTCTGCATTTTTATACTACTTTTTTTAATTAGTAGTTAGCAATACTTCTATTTATGGCCCCGGAGCCCCTTTAGGATCAGCAAGAACAATGAGATGCAAATTACAAACTCTTTTTAAAAAAATATCTTGTTCTAGTCGTCAAAACTCACAATCTGTCATTGGTCAGTGGGCGTGTAACAGTTTACCACACTCATGGTTCAGTTGGCATTTTGGGGTTGTTTCCAAGTGCAAAGCAAGCTTCTGTTGACCATGCAAACTCAAAATGTTACTTTAACAGACAGAAGCTACTTGTATTATTATTATTTTTAGTTTTTTTTTAGCATACATTGTATTTTTTAATATTAAAGATACAGCATACATTTGACTTATGTAAAAAAAATGTTGAAATAATATAAAAGTTTCTGCAAATACCAACAGAATATTCTGCTGCATCTGTTTGAATGCAAATGTATGTGAAGATTTGTTGGATTAAACATCAGCAGACAGTTTCCATTTCTCCATATCCAGAATTATACAATTATCTCCCCAGTGTTTTTCATCTTCACATCTTTCACTCACATTTACATTTTTCAGTACACACACAAAACCAGCGTCTGCAACCTGGCCAGTGTCGACTTTTGTCAGTGGGCTTGGTGAACTGTTACACTCCTACTGTACAGACTTTCGTCACATCTGTTCCTCTCGCGCACAAAGCTTCGTTGACAACCAGATGTTCCATGTCAGAGTATTTAATCAGCTGATCCACCAATGAGTCTTTATTTTAGTAGCTTTTTCATTCAGACGTGTTATTTCCAAGAGGAGTTCTGGCAGTACTTGAAAATGGTTACTCCTGTCAATGTTATTTATCTCAATTTGTCCTCCTTTAGAAAGTCACAGAGATAAATGATCTGTTGCTTTAAGGTGATGATTAATACGTGTATACAGTATTTTTTAGGGAATTTCAACTTTTGTTCATTATGGTACGTGGTTTTCTCACACAAATGGCTTAAATCACACTGACTATATATTTATAATACAGAACTTAATGATGTTTATACAAATTAATGTATCCCAGAAAAGTGGCCACAGGTTCCTGCTAAGTAGCAGCTGAATCGCTTCAAAGTGTTAAAATCAGGATAATAAATCAGTTTTAGAGGCTAAAGTAAGTGATAATGTATATTTTGTTATATCAACAAATCAAAGAAAAGACCAAAAACTATTTGTAATTTCCTAAAACATCTGGTCACTGCAGTTTTACCAAATATGACTAACAGGAGAAAACGGTGCATTTGTTGAGGACTGTGTTCAGTTGCAGGCTAATCCACATTTAGTGCTCTAATGAGTCTTTGAAGCAACACAATGGGATTTAATCAAAATCCACACTGTCTGTTCATGGTAATAATAGTTTTTCATATGAATGGCGCTATGTGGCTCAGAGGAATTAAGATAAATAAGTTTAGTTCATTGGTTTGTTCTGACATAGTAATTATTTTTTGGTCTTTTCACAGGATTTGTTGATTAAAAAATGTAAAATCTCCAAATTCATCCTTTAAATATTAAAATTCATTCAAGATGCTGTTTGAATTTACTGATTCATTACAAGCCTGATGAATTTAAATGCGCTTGGCTAATTCCCAATGAAACGGCAGTTTAGGACAAACCTGTTTATAAGGATATCACATTGTTGCTGTAGAGAACTTTTTCTTCTTTTATGTGCCCTTTGTGTTATTGGTTATATTATCTAATTATTACTAGTTGTTTTTACTATGATATCATTGTTTTGGGGGATCCCACGGCTTAAAGATGTAGTCTAACATTTTGGGACGTACATTTTTTTGCTGTCTTGCTAAAAGTTTGACGAAAAGATGAACACCTTCATCATTGCTGTGCACTTAATATGAAGCTGCAGACAGTTAGCCTAGCTTAGCATAAAGACGAGAAACGGGAACGGCTGACATGGTGTTGGCAAAAAGCCTTACAAAGAGCTGCGACTACAGCAACATTGAAGCCGAGAAAAAAAGGACTTTGAGGTTTTAATTTTCATAATAACGCCTACAAAACCACCACTATAGTCTACAATAAAAGGTGCAGGAAAAAATGTAGTATCTGTTACTTAAAAACACTCATTCAATTCAGGTTTCTTGATGTTTGTCAGGAGGGGTACTTTAACAGATTTCATCATGAATTACATCGATAAAATTTTATTATTTAAAAAAAAATATATGTAGTTTGCCTTTTTAGCTAGTTAGCTTTCAGAACGACTAGTTTTATTATGTTTCTTATGCAACTTTAATAAATTAACCATGAATAAATACATCAAAATATTTGATTTAAAGGCAGCTTAACCAGAAAAAATCCGTTGGTTCTGAAGCTACACTGCTAAGCAATGTTAGCTAACTTTTAGCATGTTAGTTTTAGAAGGTCTAGCTTTTTTTTTTTTTACTTTACTTTAATTCAGGTCTCTTGATCATTTGTACCAAATTTAACACATTTAACCTTGAATTAATCTGTGATTTGAAGGCAGCCCAAGTAAATGAAATTCACTAAGTGGAAGTTAGCTAGTCTAGCTAACTTTTAGCTAGTTAGCTTCAGGTGGACTAGCTTTGATATTTTTTCTTCAACGGCTCATGAGCTTTTGCACCAAGGAGCAACTTTAATGAATTAACCATGAACTAAATACATTAAATAAGATTTAAAGGTAGCTTAACCATGTCAAATCAAATTGAAAGTTAGACGCCACACCACTAAGTTTGGGCAGTTTTTTTATGTTAGCTTTTAAAAGGACTAGCTTTGTTACTTACTGTTCCACAGTATAATTTAATATTTAACTTAACTGTCTTGTTTAAGTAATACAATTTATTCAATAACTAAGATATTGGCGCATCAAAGTTTACTTAAATGGTAAAAATGGGAGAAAATAGGTATATTGGTTTTGGCTAAATGTAGCTCACCAGCCGCAGCTAGCTTGACCGCAGTCACTGCAGTATGGTTTTAATCTGTTTTCTAGTTTTTGTGAATTTTCACTTTATTATCTTTCTCAAAAATACTTATGTCTTTGCTATTTAATTTTTGTTACATATTACTTATTATGGTCATAACTCAATTTTGGCCAAACAACAAGTATTAGTTGGTGAATATTTTTAAAATTCAGACAGAGCCAAGCTAGCTGTTCTCCTTTGTTTCCAGTCTTTATGCTAAGCTATGCTAATAACCTCCTGGCTAGTTCATGTTAAATGTACAGCTATGAAAGTAACTTTTTCTCATCTAACTTTTGGCAAGAAAGTGAATAAACCTCTTTCCAATAATGTTGAACTATTTCTTTAAGCCCCCTGAATTTCATTTTTTAACTTATTGTAGCAGTTGTTGGAATTGTTTTTAGAAAGACTGAAGGCTGTTGTACTAAATGTTATCCATCCTTAATGCTTCTTTATAGCTTTTGAGGTTAGATTTTTCATAAAACACAGCAAGTTCAGTTCTTTAAGTTATTCTTGAAATATTCCATATATTGCTGAATTCTGGGATTTTTTGGAGGGGATTTCTTGCTTTAATTTTAATCAAATACAACATAAATCAGTGTTAATACAAAGAGTTGAGTCAAGTGTATGCAAGGAAGTAAATTCCATGAAATGCACTGTGTGTAATAGACAAACATACACTTCGACCTTCCTTGTCAACACGTCCCCTGCCCCCTCTAACAGTAGCATTGTGTTACATGTGCAAATTGTTTTCATATGAACCTTTCTTAACCAATATGTTACACTTTGGATTATTCCGTTTTTTTATGTGGAACTAATGCAATAATATCCGAGGGGGCAAACCTGACCTGTTGGCCATTTTAGGACATGATAGATAGATCTTTGCTGTTGTAGCGTTGAATAAATCTTAATGCTGGGGTTCGATGAATAAAGATGTAATATGCAAGTAACAGGACTGGGCTTCTGGTTTGTTCCTACACCGTTCTGAGGATGACAATCTGACTTAAGCATCATTCCATTTGTCGTTTTCGTACCCAAGTGACGGTTAGTGGCTTAAGACATATTGAATATATTCAAAATCACAAATAAAAGTTGGCATACACTTGTGAAGACTATGTATATCATGGCAGTCTTGAGTTTCCGATGACTCCTACCTCTTAATTCTCAGTGATGGAATGATTGAAGCACATGCATCTTTGTCACAAAGAACAATCTCAAATTGAGATTCTTTCAACATTAGAATTGCTGCACACATATATGCACATTTATATGTTTGTCGTGCATATGTCTGACATAAACCACATCTTATTGTTAGTTAAATATGAGTAAATACAGACAAGGACATAAAAACCTTTACTGAGCTCTGTTGAACTGATGTTTACATTCTGCCTCATGTTAAACAAACACTAAAACTAAAAGACGTCATCTTTCAAATGAAGCCTCATACATGCGTTTTAACCTGGCAGTTCTTTTGTTATAAGCTTTTCCAGTTGGGAATAGCTTATAACAAATAGGTGAAACTTCCATAAATAATGGTGGATTTTTGAAATTTACACTAATTTCCACTTGATCGAAGTCTTGAGCTGCTTTCCACAATGTAAAGAATCAGCAGCTCAGATTTACTCGCTGTAATGAATGTGTTTATTAATGGTTAATAAATAATTTATATTTTTATAGATCACATAAAAAATCAGACCAGCATTAGGGTGGCCCGATTCTGGAGAATGTTGTCATTTTAGCTTTTTTTATTAATTACGAAACAATCGACTGTTTCACCTTTTTACGACTAGAAAAGATGAAGAAATGGTCGATTGATTCTCAAAACAGCTGTTGATAATTTTTCTGTCAGGCAGCTATTTACAAAAACAACAAATTGAAAACCATACAGTTTGCCTTTTATTTGTCAAATTTTGGTGCAGTATTTTTGCTTTTCTGCTCATGTAGCATTTCATTTTTCACGCCGGATTTAACCTCCTGAGACCTGAACTTTTTTGGGCGATGCATTTTTGATGTACCCTAGTTATTTGGGATTAGTAGGACCGAAGGAATATAAATAAATCAGCTTGTCTGTGAGTAATAAATAGTCATAAGTAGTAGTAGTAATATTAATAGTAAGAAGTAATAGTAGATCGCGGCCATGCACTGCAGTCACCGCACAGCTCCTGGAGAGTCGTGGACTAGTGAATACAATAGGTGGACTTTTCAAAACTTCCAGGGTTAGGGTTATGGTGCAGGGAAGCCAAAATACTAAAATCCCTGTGTGTGGACGCAGGGTCTCAGGAGGTTAATTTCTTTACCCAGCAGCTGTTTATTTTCTAAAGTGTTAATATGCAGGCCACAATAAGAAAAACATGCAAACACCTCAAACATTTCAGACGTTTATTACTGAGGAGACATGTTTGAATTTAATAAAGCACTGATCCGTTCATTCCATGTCTTAAATATTTGTTTTAATGGGGTTCATTGGAGACTCGGACATGAGAGATGGTCATCAACACCAACAATGAGCTGAAGAACTGGAGTGACTTCATTTCCCTTTAATTGTTCCACAGTTTAAATTCTTCATGCCTGAACTGTGCAGGTCCCTTTGATGGCCAGATGTCATCTAGAATGAGATCATCTCTTCATCATAACCGTGATTATGTAAAACAGGGGAAGCTGCTTTGACACGCTCTCGTCTTTAGCCTCATTGTAGCGTCCTTGCCATTTTACATTCATTTATTCCACCTCACTGTCTGAGTATAAATGAAAATAAAGTGCCACTACTGTTAAAGCACACCCGGTCACACCGCAGCTGCTCACTGCAGCTCAGGGGTGAAGACAGCAGCTGTTAAAGCAAAAGCAGCAACCATAAAGTAGCACTTTCAAAAATGGAAGCCACACTTTCGGCTTTGTTAATGCTATTGTACAAATTTTCTTTGCACAATCTGAGAAACATTTGAACACTATTGTGTTATAACTTCATGAGTTTGCACTGTTTTTGAATGATATCCTTTAACATCGCTTTGAACCATGGTTATATTTGAGGCCTTGAGTAAATGATGCATTAAAAACACAAGTTCCAGTAGTCATTTGAACAAATGTAAATCTGTAAGTGCATTGCTGTGTGTCAAAAGTTTGCAGACATTTGGGGTTATTATTGATGTTGCTTTTCAGAATGTTTTCCTATCATCCTATAGAAAATGCACCTGAAGGATCTTTGAGCAGCAACTAGTGAAAATAGAATGTGTGTTTATTAACTACGGTCCCATTCAAAGCTCATATACAAGCTAAATTTATCGAAAGACTTAAAAGGATAAGGCTGGTGATATTTTATATTTTTTGTCCAGAATCACCAATGTGTGAAGCATCGGTCAGTATGTTCTGATTTAAATAAGTTAAGAGGTAACATCTCACACAAGCAGCAGCACAGCTTAAGTGTAATACTGACAATGCTGCTTTTTAATACCTGGTTACACTTTGTCCTGGAGGCTCTGAGCTAGGTGAGTTCAATCATAAAGCCTTATTTGGTTCAGCTGGTGATACTAAAGTAGCTGTTAACATGAAACTGTCGGGTTGCACGATGCACAGCGACACCTTTGGCACTGTTACATTGAAAACAGACTATATTTATGGGGTAATATATGGATTTAGGTAGCGAATATTAGTAGAATTCACAAGCTACGTCTGCTAGTCTTTCATAGAATCGGCATTTGTGTTCGTTAAATAACGGTGAGTTAGAGCAAAACCTTATAGAAGCCCATTTCTGCCAAAAAAAATGGAGGGTTAACCTAAAAAACTAAATATTCAAGTATTTTCTTATTAAAATTATAAGGTGCAAACTCTAAATTATTGACACGCTGAAACAATAATGATTTGGTGAACAAAATTATGAGATACTAAGCCCAACCTAGCCAAAAGTAGAGCAGTTACTGTGTCAGAATTACAGGATACACAGGTCAAAACAATGAAACACTAAAAACAATGATGTGTCACAAAGTCAAAACCATGTGACATAAGGTCAAAGCTCCTGTATGACTCACTACTACAAATTGAAGAGATGCTATGTCAATATATAAAATACTAAACTGGTTCAAATTATGTTTATTCAAAGGTACGATGACTCATGAAATCAAAAATAATTCAACACTCAGTAAAAACTTCGACGACTCTAATTATGAGAAACTAAGTCTTGTGTTACTAAGTCAAACAGTGAGATGTTAAATCAGTATTAGAAGTTACTAAATTAAAGTGAGGATGACTCACTGGGTTACAATCATAAAACCCAAGGCAGACCCTTGATTCACTACTTAAATAATAATAAAATAATAAAAATGATGGCATGGTGATGTAATAAATCAAACGCTGGATGATTTATTTAGCCAAATGAATAAGAGACTAAGTCATCATATTAAAACGGTAAAAACAATCATGACATAATAAATAAAGGCTGTGCTCACTGAAAACCATGCTGACCTAGTCACACCTCTGTAAAGCTGAAGAAACCGATGAATTTGTCGAACCTTTATCCAAGTTAAAACTATGAGATGCTAAATAAAAAATAATGAGACACACAGTTAAACCAGTGAGTCACTAGTTCAAATATATGAGATGCAAAGTCAAAATGATAGAATCCTAAAAACAACGACAGCGTAATAAATCAATGTTACAGCGATTTACTAAGTCAAACATAAGCAATGCTGAGTCAACGTCATGAAATACTAACTCAAACCTCTGATTATCTAATAAGTCAGTGTTATAAAATAACAAACTCTATGATGAGCTGATATTAGGAGACATTTAGTCCACACTATGGTGGGTTAATGAGTGAGAACTATGTCAAAGTTATGAAATACCACAAAGTCACATTCATGAGATGGTGAGTCAATATTAGTAATATCATAGAAATAGTAATAACAATAAGTTATATTAATTCCAAACCATGACGACTGTGATGAGTCAATCAAAATAATAAGATCTTAAGTCAAACTCATGATGACATGTATATCAATATTATGCAATACTAATATTGTTATCAATATTACCAAATCAAGAATATACGGCATTAAGTCAATATTATGATGAGTTATTTGATCAAAATTTAGCAAAATTACAACAAATTGTGAAATAATAAACTTGGGATGACTCAAATCAATTTAATTGATTACTGAGTCAAGATAAGTATGAGTCAGTCAAGTCAAAACTAAAATACTAAGTATGCAATAGAAAAATCTATGCGTCTTTAACAATCTCAAAAAGATCCAGATGTGGCATAACATCTCATCATGTTCATTTATCATGAGTATTTAAATGCCAAACCCTTTAGGTATTGAGTCATTTTTTGGCAGAAACAGGCTCCCATACATTTGCTACATAGTACGTTATGTATAATAAAAGCAAACCTCCCGCACACAGCTTTTAAATTGTGATTCTATGCAACATTTGACACGAAAGGCCTCGATTAGATTTGAAGAGCTGCACAGTCTGAATTTGCAAAATGCTGGTGATGGACCGACTACTGTAGCTGCCCCACGTTTACAAGGACAGAAATCTAAAATAAATTACCAGGACATAAAAGTGTTGCCGTCATCGTTGTTTTCTTTGCAGGTTTGCCTTCTGCAGTGGTCATAAAAATAAAGCCCACGTTCTTCATTTATAAGCAAACCTTAAAAACCTAACAGAACGTTTACAGCACACTTTTAAGCCTCCATCTGTGCAGTAACTTTCACTCCGTTTACTCTGGACCTTCAGCGTTATATCACCATCAACCACCTGGATGCAACAACTTCCCACTTTCCCTCCTTCAACTTGAGTTTACCCTCTGCTCTGCACATGAATCCTGTAAAAACTAAACTACTTTCTGGCGCTTTTTAAAGTTGCACCGCATGTATGTGCCATCTCTCACTGAGATATATTCTTCTCACGAGTTTAAATAAACTTTTAAAATAATTTTCTTCAAGGACGTCTTTCTGTCAGTCCTCTCACCTCAAGCACTTGATACTTCAGCTGCAGTGTGAGTCACTAGCGGTGGTTTGGTGTGCACTTGAATGATGGACATGGGAGTGTTAGGAGCTTTCAGTCCGGTCTGGTGACTACATGTGCTGTAACGCCTCCTGGGCTTGTTCTGTGTACACGTCGTCCTTCCCCGCCCACGAGCCGAAGCTGCCGTCGAACTGCCCGCTCCGCTGCGAGCTCCGCTGCTTGTCACGCGAGAAGAAACTAAACCTGAGAGAAGAGAGTGGAGAGAAGACGCAGATGGTGGTTTAGGGTAACAGGTGTGGAGTGTTTGCAGCCACATGTAAAGCAGTGTTAGAGTTATGGCAAATTTAATGGCAGCAGTACATCAAAACTGAGCTGTTTTTAGGAAATTAATTGCAAGACTTTTTGCATGATTACTGTGAATCAGTGAGATTGCGTCTGTGTGTGCATATTTGCTCCTGACATTAAAATGACTTCCTCTTTATCTTACCACTTCCTACATCAACAGAGTTCTTTTCCATTTGTCCTAAATCCAGTTGTGTCGTAACTTATATCGTTTTCACTGACAATAAAGTGCATAATAGGGCTGTAGTGTCCTGCTGGACTGGTCGATCGACTGGTTGATATGATCTCATCCAAGAAAAGTCTCATGAGTCGCCAATCACCGGTTTTCCTTCCATCAGGAGAAAAGAGCCACATGAAGCGACCTTTCATATTCTTGGAGGCAGGAGGAACAGACTACCTATGAAGACCTCGCCATTTTTTATACTCCAGGCCACTGAACCTGTGTTTATGTTCCAACCACATGAACTGCCCCTGTAGAACCTCTTTTAGGACTGTTTTCAGCAGAAGTCTTCTCCTCTCTAACTTCACCATCAACAATGTCGCATTCACTTCTTCAAAATTCAACTATTTGTCGTTTCGCACACTTAGGCTCGATCCTGCGCCGCAACGGAGACCGAAAGGCTGATCAGAGGGCCGTGTCTGTAAATGCTCAAGTCACCTCAACCCTGCCTGAGTTCCTGCAGTGGGAAGCCATTGTATGTTTCAAGGCCAAGAGTGTGCAGTTACAGAATATGTAAATACGACCTTGTTCTCCAAGTGGACTAGAAAAGCAGCAGAATAGCAACTATGCATCTGTGGTGTTCACAGATGTCGTCGTACATAAGAGAATATGACCCAGGTTAAATTTATCTAACTTTTGCCAAATGTTTTTTAGCTCATCTACAGATAAGATGCATAATTCCCCCCATAACCCATCAACTGCCTGAAGAGTCGGTATGATTTCACATGACCAAGATTTTCTTTGGTTCACCACAGCCCTGCAAAACACATAAATTCAGTAGATAATGATTGATAAAAACTAAGGATCAGGTCAGGTGATAAAATAAAACATGTTTAATCATTAACTATGGACTGAAAGCATTTTTAGTTTGTAAATTCGGCAGAATGATTTGTTGTGAGTTGCAGAGGTTGGTCAGTGAGGGGAAAGATGAGAGGACAGACTACACATCTATTCTGACTGGCTGATTTTTTTTTAATGATCCACAGTCATCCCATAGGACGACGATAACAAGACAGCCCCACAATCAGCCAATCAGAATACTACAAAGGTGTGACGACAAAGCAAACTCCGGCACATGCAAAGGGGGGTGGAGGCTGTTAGGCGACGCAGTGACAGACTCTGAAGCCAACCAAGTATAGAGTCATACAAGCGACATGAGACGTCTGATTGGCTGTAAAGTGGGGTCATCTGGGATCAAGCCAGCCGCCACCATCGGCATTATGGCTGTGAAGATCCTGTTACACAGAGGTAAAGACACAAACAGGAGGAGACACACAGAGAGGGGGAGAGGAGACGGACAGGGGAGACAGGGACCACATCAACCTTTGACCTCCGATTGACCCAAACCTCATCAAACCAAAAGAAGAAGTCATGCCCGAGTCATTTTAGTGCAGACAGAAAAAAACTCACTCCATTACACTTTTTTACCTTTCTAGGGCGTGTACTGTACCCTGTCAAGCCATAACACTAAAACAGCAGCTCTGAACCATCAAGGCCTGAACTTCATAGACCTCTAAAGGTGTTTGTGGCGTCAGGCACCAAGACATTAGCTGTTGAGAGGTGGTGGTGCCTCCATGGGTTGGACTTCTTTTTCCAGTACAAGTCAGAAGTCAGCACCTTTAACTTTTCGTCGTGATTCTCAAACAATTCTGAATAATGCTCGAGGTGGGACAGGTGGCATTATCCTGTTTAAAGAGGACTTCAGGAAATACTGCTGCCATGAAGTAGTATGTATGTGGTCTGCAGCAGTGTTTAGCCAGGTCTCAAAGCAAATATCCACATAAATGCCAGGACTAAGGCTGCAGCTACGATGTCGAAAGAAAGTATTCACCCCCTTCGGAAGAGTTTACAAAAAAAGACTCTGAAAGTGAAAACAGGATTCTACAAAGTAGGACAACTACTTCCAAATGTAAAATAAGTTATTGCATAGGGATTAACCCTTTTGAAGTGACTCACAGTCACAGGTACAGCCAGTTGGTGCTACAAGTCATACAATTAGCACATCATCCCAAACACACCATCCCCACCGTGAAGCACGGCGGTGGCATCATCATAATGTAGAGCGGCTTCAGGAACCTGCAAGAGAACTGCGACTTGGGAGACGTTGTTTTTCCAGCAAGGCTACGACCCGAAGCATACAGCCAAAACTGCACAGAAATGGTACAGAGACAACAAGGTGAGCGTTCTGGAGTGGCCGAGTCAGAGTCCAGACCGCAATTCAACTGAGAATTAGCGGCCCGACGTGAAAAGTGTTGCTGACCGACAATCTCTGTGCATCCCGACACATTCTGGGAAGTACTGCATGTCAGGAATGTCAGGAACACCCCACAACACCTGGTGATTTGGAGATGTGCTGACCCAGTCGTCTATCATCTATCACCATCACATTGTGTCCTAGTTCCAACACATTAACTTAAAGGACTGACTGTTCATTTGCTCCTGAAAATATCTCAAGTGCCAGAGTAACCAGACAATCAATGTTCTTCACTTCACCTGTTTTAAGGTAAAGTGAAGAACAAAGTTTTGAGTGGTTTTAATGTTGTGACACGTTACTGGGTCACGGAAGGTTTTCATACAGAAATATGTTTGTAGATATGAACAGTAATATTTCTATAACATAATATAATATTTAAGATGCATTTACTCCATGTAATTAATATCCCAGTACATTATTTTTTTCCACTACACTGTAAAAATGACTTCTATTATCTGATTTGGTGAATGCTTTTGAAAACATATTTTTTGGCCAGGCTTCACAGTTTAGTTTTTCAGAACACTCCTTGTAAAATATTTTTGTCATTTGCACTTAAAGTCGCATTTCATCCGCTATAATTACACATGCAGTGTATCAGCAGTGTCGTGCAGAGCTACAGCTACACATTCTGATAAATTCATCTTACAATGCTGGACAACACAAAGAATGAAATGAAAATATAAAGCACAGTTAGCGGCTACTTTTATCCATGGGGGATGTTTGGTGAGTGTGTTGCTTAATCTTGAGTCATGATTTGATGACTAATTGGAAGCAATCACACACTCGAGAAATCTAACTGGAGCATGAAAGTATTTCCCTGTAGAGTCGGAGACAAGTTTAGCATGTGTGCTCATCAATATGTAGTCAAACAAAGAGGCACTGCAAACCTCAGCACTTTCAAAAAGGGCTAAGAAACCTGCTTAGTTCAGCCACAAAGGTTTACTCATGTCTAGGTTTTAATGTGATGTGTTTACATGTCTGTGTCTTTGTGTCCTGCTACACTCAGTATTATTTAGTTGTATGATATTTTACTGTTTATTTTCCTTTTATCTAACGTTTTCTTGCCTCTTAGTTGGACAAAAGCCCTTTGACGGACGGGTGTTGCAAATTAGGATTCACTATAAACACTATTCTATCAACTATGAACACACTGTTTTCAGTTTATCTATGTGTATGTCCATATCAAATATACCATAAGGAAACTATCTAACTGGGTAAGGACATTTGTGCAGATGCTGTGCTTCAGTACAAATTAAAGTACACGTATCTGAGTATATTTATTTTACACTGTTAATTTTTTTCATATTAATATTTTGCATCATTTTTAGCTAATTGACAAAACTTTGGGGGCTGCATGGTGGAGCGGTGGTTAGCAGCGTTGCCTCACAGCTAGAAGATCCCCGGTTCGCGCCCCGGTTAGGACACCTGGGATCTTTCTGTGTGGAGTCCCCTGCCTTCGCCCTGAGTCGACTGGGATAGGCTCCAGTCCCCCTGCGACCCTACAGAGGATTAAGCGGTGTACAGATAATGGATGGATGGACAAAACTTTGTAGAAATGTGTTTTCACTTTGACACTAAGGAGTCATTTTGTAAACTCTTGTCAGTGAGGCCAAATGAAATTGACCATAATTTAATGATGAAAAGCAATGAGAGGGAAAAACTTTCAAGGGGTTGAACACTTTTTATATCTACTGTACCTCGACATGGGCACTCACATGCTGCAAATATGCATTTAGCAAATAAATGTGAAAAATAGGGACAGCACCATTAAACACAATACTTACTTGAAGTTCTTGGTTTGAGTGATCTATGCTGGCAGTGAACTCAGTGAAAACGCCCGTAGGGGACGTTGTAAAAAACCAAACTGACCTAATTTTCTGCTCTAGTGAAGCCACGTGAAGCCAGTGTGCTATTATACGCAGCTATTATAGTAAAGACTGTGGACACTGGTATGTGGATTAACTTGGGAACTTCTGACAGTGTCGTTTCACAAAGATCTGAGAGTTAGAGCACAAATCTGAGAGCAGAAACTTGGCGAGCGTAAAGAAGCGGTCTGAGAGCAACGAGCTGCATTCAAACTGAAGCACAGGACATTTGTGCAGCAACAGTACAGCTGAGTGCAGACGAACAATATTGAGCAGAGGCCATTTGAAGCAGAGAGGGCAGGGTTTTGAGTGAATCTGAACGTCAAATATCTGATACTTCACACTGTGGAACGAAGGAAAGTAAGGATGGGGAACTAATTTGAAGAAGGCTGATTTTTGCATGGACATCTGGGATCTCTCACATGAACCAGAGCAGCTTCCAGATGCAGCGGATGGTCGGGAGCGTTACGGAGCTGCTGCTGTGTAATGTCCGGTTTGTTTTTACAGGCCAGACAAACACAGGAAGTGGGTGTTTCAATGTCCAGCTTCCGCTGACAACCAATTAAAGTTTCTTTTTAGTGGAGAACACACAAAAAGCACAGATTTTTCATGTGATATTCTCAACTTTCACAGGGGATGTCTTTTTTCAAAGCTGCTTTCACTTGCTAAACCCTCTAAACCCCAAAACCTGCTAGAAGGATAGCAGGCCATATTTTTTTAAATCATCCAAATTGCAGCATTTATCAGAGCAATAAACTGTAGAAGCTGAAAGAATTGTCAGATATTCAACCTTCTGACCATCCTTGAGCTAATCATGCATGACACGACGTTCCCTTAGGAAAAATAACCGAATCATTGAACTAAAAAGTTGAATAGTGTGACATGAAAATCCCCTTATTCTGTATGTCTCCTTTAAAAACTCACCAAAAATGGACAATTTATTCAAAACTGGATTCTACAAAAAAAAACAACTCACTCCTCATGGCAATCCAGAAGCCATGAATGACTAATCTGAGAGCCACAGTCGTGACAAACATTGAGAGTTTCAGGTGAACTGCAGGCTGTGTTTACGCAAAGCTGAGAGAAGACAAGTCTGGAAACAATTCAGAGAGGCTAAGAGTAAAATACAACATACTTGATCAATAATGTAAATGTAGCATGGCTCATGAATAGTATACAGAGGAGCAGATTGTCCAAGAGACATTCAGCATGATGAAACATCTTTGTAGAGTTGAAGTGCGGAGTAGTGGGAAAAATGGCCATTTGAAAAAAATGCTGAATGTGTTGATACCTGTTTTTTAAATTTTCCAAAAAATAAATAGTTTATTCCACTTTTTTTTTTTTATTATTTATGACATTCTAATCGTGTCAAAAAGCAAAGTCTTCTTCTAGCCATGGTTGTGCCGTTCCCATAGAGGTGCAGGGCTTCATATTGCAGTAAAAACTGAGCCCACAGTGAGGAAAAATGTGAGAGGAGCAAAAAAAAGAAACACCCAGGAACTGCTTGGGGTTCAGAGGGTTAATGCCTCCATATGATGCCTTTGAGAGGAATAAAATAACAACAGATAGCAGTAAACTAGACGCAAAGCTAAAGTTGCCAGCCTGAAATAGCCGTGAACATGTGGTAGAACTGCTCAAGTGAAGCTATTTCTCTTGTGCAGAAGAAGCCTCGATAATGCAAATGTTGGGACATGCAGGGACCAAATAATCAGCCTCCACTCAGGGCATGCAAAGCAACCGCTTGATTTTCACTTTCAATTATTCACAGGATGGGAGGTTTTAACAGGCGAGTGTTTTCATGGGCAGATGTTATAAGAGTGAGTGTGTTTGAGGGAGTGTAAACACAACATACAGGCGTTTGATTCCTGACTCTGGCTGAGCAGAAGAACGAGACCGAGTCCTCAGTTCAGGGGAGGGAGACGGAGTCGGAGTGACAATCTCATCCTCTGCTTCATCACTGCAAACATAGACCATCATCATCATCATGGACAACCTGCTGACACATCAGAAGGCTGAAGAATTACACCAGTGTGTACCTTTTGTAGTAGGCCAGCTCCTCCTGCAGCAGGAAGACTTTGGCCTTGAGCTCATTCCTCTCGTGGAGGACGTCCCTCAGCTCTTGCAGGGTGAACCGGGGCCTGTTGGGGTCCTTTGGGTCCAGGCCTCCTGACTCCTCCTCGCACAACGCCTCCTACCGAGAGAGAAATGTATCACACAGAGTAAACTTCACCAAAGAAAAGGAAGGAAGGAAGGAGGGAGGGAGGGACGGGGGAGGAAATGAGGATACCTTGGTGAAATATTGGAACACAGCAGGCATGTCCTCATCGCACATCGCCTCCTGGTGGCAAATGTTGAACTCTAAGTCAGACACGGGGCCTCTGTGTTTCCAATACATGTGTTCTGTTGGCCCTTCCCTCCACCCTCTAACTAACACTCTACCTGTTTTTTTTAACTCAGCACACCAGAGACTATCAGTCCGTTCAGCACCTGAAACCCATGCAGACGTCACTCATGCACTGAGCAAAAAAACATTCTTATTATTGAGTATTCTATACACAAGGGCCAAGTCCAACTGAAATCACACATTTAATCAGATAAACAGAAGGCTTTATTGTGTTTTTATTGATGCTTTTGGCCTATGTCCTAACAGTCAATTGATTCCTTTTTTAGACTAGAACCCTTCTCTGTACTATTATTACCATTACTGTCCGTCTCCGTCGCTTCCTTCCCTTTGCAACTCTGGAAAAGCAATCACTCCTGACTGACAAAACATATCACTACTGGTGAACCAGGGCAGGAATGTCACCACAGACACCACATTTAAAACTCTGGTATACTGTCAAATACACAAGCATTTATCTGCTTTGACAGGCTTCAATGTAATCTACATTCATGTTTATGTAAAAGTCCCAATCTTTATATATGTATAAATGCTGCTATTTCTTTTACTGTGGTGAAGTATAGCTAGAATAAATGTACAATTACATAATAAATGTTGCAGCACCAATGGCCTGTCCAAAACCTACTACATTTCAGTTGGACTTTGAAGCTACCAATTCTGTTGTCAGTGTTTTAAGATCACGGTGAATGAAAGGACAACGTGAAGTGCTGTTAGAGGCCAAGCTGTTGCACTGATCTATATTTAGAAGGGTCACCGGTGCAGTCGTCCACAAAGTCTCGCCCAGTTGGCTGTGGAGTGAAAGATCCTACTGACACTCTGTTAGTTCTCAGACACCCATGCAGAGTCACATCAGCACTTCTCATGGGCCACAGAAATGTTAGTCCACTAGTTCTGTCTGCTTCTACTTGTGAGGCCGTAATTCCACGTTTGGAGTTAGAGTCAGGACAGTCACACCACTCTCAATGCTGTGCAGCGCTTCTGCATTACCCAGAGCAACACTGCCTCGTCCTCGGCCTCCTCATCCCCGTCCTCGTGTCCCTCTGGGCTGAGGGAACCAGACAGGGGCTGCGGGGTCGGATCAAACCCACCCGACATCAGCTGAGAAGGGCCAGGTCTGTCTGACCAGCCCTCAGCCCCCAACACCACCACTGCCGAAGCTCTACCACGCTGGCGGAGTAAGACACAGTTTATTATAGGCCAACTAGGTGTGAGGGCTCGGTTTATGCTTCTACGTTGGGTTTAAGCTTAATGGCATCAGCGGAAAGTCACTGGGAATGATGTTGGTTTGCTAATCAGACATAATTTAAAACTGGTACATTTTGCAGGAAATGTTTATTTGCCTTTGAACTGCGAGTGATACAAGAAGGTCAATTATGGCACAGATTAAACTTGAGAAGACAAACAGTTAGCTTAGCATAGCACAAAGACTGAAAACAAAGAGAAATGGCTGCCTAGCTTTGTCTTTTGGTAAAAAAATCAAAGCATTTCACTAAATGCCAGGCTACACCTTTGGAGCCTTACCTTTGTTTCATGTTTTTTAACAAGAAATGACGTTTCACAGAAGACATTTCGACATGTAGGAAACGCTGCTACAGTGTCTGTATTAGTCACCATGCTTCCATAATGTATTTTTATGCACACATTGAAGTATTGTATTTGACAAAGTTTAATGGAAACAGTAGAACCGACCCCCAAAAAAGTCTATAAATTTTCCCCAAAAAAATTATGTTTGCTTGAGGTGGTTTTTGACTTTTTCAGAAACAGTTACTGAGCTTCATGGGAGATGGAAACACGTTCCCTAAGTAACCTCTGACGTAGAAAACATTTAACTCACATGACTGATCAGCTGTTTCTGCTTCTAGAGACTCCGGGCAGCATGAAACACGGCCGATACCAGCTGCCATGAAAACATTACTACTGCTTTTTAGATTAAAACATTTCCTGTAAACCATTTTATTCTCGTGGATGGACAAAGTTTTGTTTGTTTCTTCTTTAAGGTTTTTAATCAGTTAGCAGAAAACTGTTTCATTTTCAGTTTCCTCTACTTTGTTTATAACAGCTAATATGGCCGACACACTACACAGACAACAGGGCTGATAACTCAGATCTAATCAATAGTCAGACTGCAATTTGTATTTATCTGTTTAACAAAGTCTTTCAGCTCTAGACTATCTGAAGCACTGCTAGGAATTCTGGGTTAATTAAGATTTTTTTTCAAACTAGAACATGATCGACCTTCATCAAACCACTTAGCTCCCTTCGTTGCAGCAGAAAACTTTAACAGTTACAAGGAGATCTTATTCTGAAAATTCAGCAAAAATATATTTACAATTTTTTAAAAAGATTTAGAAAACAAGTACGACCACAGCCCCACATCTCACTGCAGGCTTGAGGTTGTGTAGCTAACATTTAGGATTAAAATAATCCTGACTGCTCTTTTGTGGTGCTGTGTTACCTCTGCAGGTGACGGCGGCTGAGGTGGGGGTTCCTCAGGGTTCTGTGCAGGCAGCTCCCCTTGTAGTCGCTCCCTTAAGCGCGCGATTTCCTGCCGAAGAGCGCTGACCTCCTGCACACGCGCCTGAGCGCTGGCCTCCAGCTCCACCTTCTGCTCGATGAGCGCTTTGCCCTGAGCCTCCACCACGGAGATTTTATGGCGCAGGTCGTGGTTAATTTTCATAAGACGAGACTGCTGCTGCTGGAGCTGCAGAAAACGACAAACAGGGAGGATGAGGGCTGAAATATGGACTCTTAAATCACATAAAAAAGTGTTTGTAGCTGCTAAGAACAGCCATACTGGAAGTGTAGTGTAAAGCCTGTCATATTTAAAACTGATTTAAAATTACAACCATGTTGCCAGCAAGTCATTTAACCCAGTTCAAAGCAGCTCAGCATTGCGTACAAAGATGCTATCAGGATTATATTGGTCAGTTTTTCTGCAAATGAATGATTGGGTTAATTTTACAGAACGTCGCTGGGGACTTCCCTACTTGGAACAGACATTACAGAAATTACAATACAAAGTTGATGCAAAATTATTAGGTCACCAGGTGTGTCTGATGCATCCCACAGAGCCCGAAAAGGCAAACTCGGGGAGGCCGTTGCTATAAATGTTCGCACCACTTTTAGGTGGAAAACCACACACAGCGCCACAAATAACTAATGGAAAAGAGAGCTAGGGAAAGGAGAACAATGCCTGTCCTCTCTCACATCTACAGCTCGCCAATCACAACATGAAGTGGGTGAGAGTGTTGTATTGTCACTTTTGAAAAGTTTCAGATAACAGGCGACACAAACATCCCCTGTGTGACCTCGGTAAAGAGCGGAGGGAGAGGGTTTCTAAAGCAGCTGTCACAGCCAAAGAGGTGAAAAGTAAGGATCCATAGATTGAGTGAGAGTATGGAAATGAGTGCAAGAATCTCATTAATGTTCAGCTATTAATTCAATCCTGTTGAAGATATGTAAGGATATTTCTTATGTGTGAATGTGTGATCTCATATGTCTGCTGCTGTAGTCTCACACTAGAAGATAACTGAACCTGAAACAACAAAACCTGAGGCAGACTTTAGACCACAGACTGATATTATTTCTGGTAAAGCCCTCTTTGTGAACATTTTCTGTTTGGGAGAAACGTTTTCTGTGACATTCTGACTCTCTGCCTGGTTCGCCGCCTACGTCTCAGATTAGTGTAGCTGTTCAAATCGGTCTGGAGTGGTGCCCTTTAGCTGACCTTTTCCTGGGTTGGAAAACAACACAGAACATCATCTTCTTACAGAGCTGCAGGGTTTAAATTACACATTGGGACTTTGTGAGGGGGTCTCTCGGTGACCTGACACCACATCTATCTGCAATAAGTGCACATTGGCGCACAAAACAACACATGAGAACACGTGTAGGTCAGAGAAAGTCAGGAACACTAACACAGGTAAACATATTTAAAATGCCTGATAAGAAGACATTAGATATTAATTAGACTGCATTTCTTTAATTAGTTATTGCAGCATTCCAAATGTTAATTGCTAAGAAGAGTATGAGTCACTTCAGAGGTGTCTGATATGGTATTACATGTATATTTGGGGTTTATGCACAAACTAACGTGATAATGATGAAGTTTTCATCCTCCTAGTGCAAATATTAAAGTTTTTACAGTTTTATTACATCATATTTTTAAACAGAATTTATTGTATGTATTGATTTTTTTCATGTCTTATAGAAGATGCTGTAACTATTTAACCACTATGATAAAACTCGAACAAAATGATCAATACTGAAGTGAAAGAAAACAACAGGCAGTCTAACAATTATTTCCACGGCTGATTGGTTTAAGCGGAATAACCTGAAATATCCCTCTACCTAAAAATATATGAGAACAATGACAGGATGAATGAGTGAAGTGATTAATTCATTCATCTGGACAGGGTTGTTTCTCTACAGCAATAGAACCAGCTCTTAGATATTGTTGTTTTTCTTTGATGAAACAACTTTTTTCTACCTGTGGAGATAAAAATCTGACAAAGAAAAGGCTAACACCCAATCTGGGCCATCTAACCACACCTCTGTTGTTTCACTGGGAGATCTGGTTACATGAGACCAACAGTGTGACATTTCTGGGTGAACATATCCACAGTTTAAAGTAGAAAACATCCCAGGCTGCTCTTCTTGACAGCGAGTTTGCGGCCTTACTGCTTCTATGTCTTCGTTTTTCAGCGTGAGCTCCCGGTCCTTGGCTCGAATCTCGTCTCTCTGCTTGTCCACCACCTCTTTAAGCTTCTTCATCACCTGCCTCTCTCTCTCTGTCATACCTGGAAGCCACACAGGAGATTTTTCATTAGAGATGTTTTCTATTCTTTATACTGTTCATTGGCAGAGAGAGGTCAGCTGAGCAGAGGGAATCCTGGTTTGTGTGAGAGTGCAGCAGGTGTGCTGGTACACTGAGGCTGGTCTGTCCACAGAGTGTCAGGGGGGACTGTGGCCTCTGTGTGAAGCCACCAAGAGGACTCTGATGCAGAGACTGGCTCGCCATCAGACACAGAGAAGGCTTCCTTTGTGTGTGTGTGTGTGTTTGTGTGAGACACTGTGTGCATAGCAGAGAGGCGGACACGTGAGATGTACCCAGACCAAGCAGCAAAGCACAAATTCTGAATGCAATTTCCTGAAAATCAGCAAAAGACAAAGTAAGCTAAAGTTTGTGGCCATCTACTATTAAAGCTGATATATAACAGGCTAACTGTAGGTTTATGGTGTTAAATTGAAGGCTTTTTATGATTCCTGCTGAGTTTTTTTCATGAAAATTTTGAAAGTGTGCATAAAAAATCTGCTGACAGAAATGCATGTATAGGGAACCAGTTTGGTTCTTAATGACATGAAATGATAATGAAGTTCTGGCCATTTCCACCAAATATAGGTTTGTATAGAAACCAAAACATTTGTTCCTTGTGAGAACGAGAAGCCAGCGGGCGACCAATGTAGTCTTTTCAAGGCCGATACAGATTATTAGTAACCAAGGAGACCAATCATTAAATAAAACATTCGCAATAAAAATGAAAATCTCACTTAAAATTCAGAAAAAAAAATTCCAATACATCACGTTAATTTATTAAGTTAATTTATTTTACTGGAAATCAATAACAGGAAAAGTGCTATGTGATGGATCCATGAATCTGTCAAATCCTTAATCAGTCGACCTCTACATAAAATATTGGCCCCCATCAAGAACCAGATGCCAGCTGAGTTTAAACTAAAATCGTAACGACACTGACGTCAAAACCCTGCTGAGGCTCAAAGCCTCTACTCAGAGATGCAAACTGTCTGCAGAACTTGCTGAGGAATTGGTGAAAGCTTCTACTGCTGGACTTAGACATGGAGCTGGTTGAAATATGTCAGTTACCTACAGGACATTCCCGAAGGCATGGTGCCCTAACGAGAACCGAACTGGCCTCTCTGTCAGTTGGAAAGCCCTATCAGTCATTTTTTTCTCTGCTAAACATCAGGTAGTAAACAATACCCTTAGTTTTCTCCTATTGCTTTTGGGTACAGCTTAGCGTGAAAGGCTCTGGATGTCAAAACACCAGCGAAAAAAAATGCAAATTGTCACTTTTACCACAAAAATTACCACAATTTGTGAACTTTAAAGGTGCTGGCAGAGAGACTTTAAGTACTTCTGGACAGTGCTAAGTGAACTCTTATCCTTTTTCCAGCTGTTATGCTAAGCTAAGCTAACCAGCTGCTTGTTATAGGTGCATGTTTACCCTACAAACATTAATCTTTTTATCTACTTCCAGCAAGAAGACAAATGAGTGTGCTGTGAATCTATACACTCAATATTACTGAAATGCACTTCCATTAAAAAACACCATTTTCCAGGCTTCCATCAGGGCCCTGATGTAAAACACACTACGATCTGACTGATACGTAGGTCACTAATATTTCCTGGTTTCCCACCAAAGAATACACCACGTTTCCTGTTTTTTAGTCTTTAAGATAAATGAATGCTGCTTTCTCACCCTCGTGCCTCTGCAGGTCCTCCTCGCTCATCGGATCTTTGATGGACATGTTGGTGAGGAGCGATTTGTTCTCCTCCTGCAGCTGAGCGATCTGAGTGAGCAGATCCTGAGCTTCTCCCCTCCACACATCCTCCACCAGCTCCAGCTCCTGCACAAAGACCATAAAACACACATATTACAGCTCACATGAAGCAATACTGACCACATCTATTCCATGTTGGGATGACCTCATCGTATTTGTTGGGTTCAGCTGAAATGTCTCGACTACTAATGGATGAATTGAACAGACGTTTGTCCACAACCCAAAGATATTACATTAGATTTACTGTCATAAGGGAGGAAATAAACCAGAAAACATTCAAAGTTAGGATGCTGGAATCAGAGAATTAAGACCTTTTTTTCTCCAAAAACTTATCTCAACATCTATTAGACAGATTGCCAGGAAATTTAGCACCAATATCAAGATGAACAGCAGTGAACTGATCTTCACAGAGCGCCATCGTCTGGTCAAAAATGTAAGTTTCTTATGACCAAAACTGCAAAACTTAGCTGTACTGTCTCACTTTAAAGGTGATGCATGCAACTAAAGCTTATTTTCATTGTCGATTGCTGCTAACCAGCTAGCCTGGCCCGCCTTGTGTTTTGCTGCTTGCTGCAGAGTTTCTCCTGCCTCCGAATTGGAGTTTGGGGGGTGACTATGCACAGCAGTGAAGGTAATGAAGCTGTTACTGTGTTTGGCAGAAATCTCTCCTGTTATTTCTGACCACTAAATAAACAAAAATGTGTATTACGCTTGAGTAAATGAAAACCCAATTACTAATTCTCAATTCTTACAATGTTGGTGTGAGGGGTTTTGGTTTGGGGACAGCTAAAATCGCTCTGGGAGGCGCCAAGAATTCCTCTGTGAAGGGGAAACCCCTGTTTAAATGGATGACTAATTATCACAAAGCCTGAATTAAAATGTCTTAATGAGGTGGGCACGTTTGTCAAAGTGGGGCCAACTCAACCACCCATGAGCTTAAAATACTGATGCAGCAGCATGAAAACAGGAACAAACACGCAACAGGAAGACAAATGTTGCCATGGAGTCACATCTGTTCACATTTTTCTGAGCTGGCAGGATTAAAAGTTTTCAGAATTACCTATAAGTGTTTCTTTGTTGTAATGCAGCCCTCGATATACAGGTATACTATCACTGTATAGCTGTGATGCTGCAGAGAACTCTGAAATGTGATCCAAGTCCAGCAGTAACTGGAAACGTCTTTGCTCTACTATTTATAAGCTGATTTTTCTGTGACATTGAAGAAAATGGCATTAGACAGCCATGAGCATGTCTGTTCAGATCTGACCGGCTCAGAGGAGAACCGGTTCTAACCCAAGTTACCTAAAGGTTTTCGAGGTTTTAAACTCTCAGCTTTAACCAAACCCTCCAGTTGTCCTTTCACCCGTCCCTGTGGCCTCAGTGGAAGCAGCTGCATTCGTTTTTTCCACTGCCTTATTAAAGCTTTCCCTTGAATTTGTCACCCATCTGTACGTAGAGAAAAGCTCAATTGTGTCCACACACATGACGATTTGACATGCCAGCTACCATGTAAATGACTCACAGCACCACGCAGGGCTGTGGTTAAATGCCATGTTTACAACAAGCCAGCCAAGAGCCGGAAAACAGACAAAAACACAAGATTTTGGGCGACTGCACTGCTGAAAATTGTAAAAGATTTAACTAAAAAAGGCTCTCTATATAATTAGAAGGCTATCCAGTCAGAGACAGAGAGGAAGAAATCAGTTCTCTGGGCATCAAATGATTTCTGTTGGAGGGTTTTGGACTTATTTCAACTGACCTTTTTTTTCTTTCTTCTGATTGTCTTTTGTTTGAACTTATCTACAGTAGCCTTAGATGTCATCTGCACCTAGAAATGGATCACTATATGTGCAGTTGTATGTTGTAAAATCTAAGAACAGTATGTAAAAATCCACATTTGTAGTTCTGTTTTGTTTGTTGCTTCATTCTTGCTTTCATTAATCTTGACAAACTAGTCATTTTAAGAGCAAATGTGAGAATTTGCAGCTTTGCTTGGTGTTGCTTTAGACTAAATTGAATATTTTCAGTGTTTGGACTGTTTGTCAGGCATCTGATGACAAACTGAGATCTTGGACAAAGAATTGGCCTTTTAATTATTTCAGATTTTTTTTAAAGACAGTGCCATACAAACAACTGTAAATAATGCTTTGTCTTTTCCTGATCACTTTATGCCTCGTAGGTTTACATCAGTTGCATTAGTGCCTTAAATGCCTCCTTTTCCCTGCAAATCCAACAAATGGCCTCCCACGAGGTTTAAAGTCTTCATAGATCATGTGGCTTAAAATCAAAACGTTCACACAGTGATTCTGAGGTGTTTGACTTTGCTACTAATCCATGACAACAATGCTCATCTAAATGTAGCCGAGCAAGTATTAGTATTGAAGAGCTTCAATACAAACAGTTAGTGCCATTGAATCACTGCAGCAGAAGGAGGCTGACACAGTGGGAAACAACGTGGAAAAGGTGACAAGAAATATGACCCAGCTGTTTTTAATGGTTTGACAAAAAAAAATCTCTTCGATTAGCTCCCTAAACAACTCAGGGCTCTAAACAACCAATCAGAAAAATGATTTGGCATAAAGTAAAAACAGCCCTACGACTGACATGTGCATTTCACTTTTACATATATAGGAAACCTGCACAGCACAATCACACACTGGGCCAATATACACTTTCTAGCACATCTATCAAATCATTTATTTCACAGCTACAACTATTAGTTAAAAAAAGTTTTGTTTCATCTTCTTAATTATAATATTTTTGTGCCTTTCTTCGTCATATAAATGCAGTAAACTGAATATATTTCGGATTATTGGCTGTAGGGGTGTTGAGATTCATACATACTGATGATCAACTGTCATATTTAAATAATGAAATACTGATACGATGTTCATAACAGACACATGATGATATCACAAACAGCCCAGTGATGACTCTCCAACATGTGAACAACATACAGAACAGCTACAGCCACAAACTCTCTCCATCTAACTCCACTTGTATTCTGAGTGTAACCGATTTGCCAAAAAGAAAAGACACAACATATGAAAAAGTTAAAGATGAATATGATGAAAAGACTGTAGATAATGCAATATTATCTTTACCATGAATTCTTTAACCAATATAAAACTTCCTGTGAATATATGATACTGTAACAGCCTGAGCTGGCTGGAACAAACTACATTATAATCGGTATTTGTCACAGTTTAATGACACTATTTCATACCATTAGAAACAGACCGTGTGAGTTTATTAACCAAGAAACAGCTTGCAGCAGACGGATTCCTAATATGTTCAGATTCTTTTTCCTTACGTCTCTAATATGAATTTTTACTTTTTCTAATCACTGTTCTTTATTGGAGACCAGCCATTTCAAAGCATGCATGAATCCTTATGAGCATGTGGCACCTTTGAATTCAGAATCCACCACTATCAAAAAAGACAGCCTCTGGTTCACCACATACGTCCTCCCACCTCTCACCTCCATGTTGTCGTTTTTTCCCTCCTTGTATTTTTGCTGTTTTTCATGTGAAGTTCACGTCACCTCTGCTTGACCTCTCAGTCACAGCAGACATTTAATCACAGTCATGAGACGCAGTTAATCAGTCAACCGGTGACTCAGACACTGTCACAAGAAACTGACACACAAACTTTTTTATAGCGCTGGGCAGCAGGGTGTCGGGCCCATTTAAAGCCACTAAATATTCCCGCGGTGTGTCCACTCTGGAAACACTGTGATCTTATCTGCAGTACTAGAAAGTAACCCAGCTGCTTTCATTTTACTTGAGTATTTCCGTTTTATAAATACTTTGCCATGCAATTTTACAAAGATGTATTGTAATTTTCTACTAAAATTTCCTGACAACCATAGCTACTTTTCAGATTACATGAAATAAGTCAAAAAAGATTTACTTTTTTGACTTCTCACATGGTTTATTTAGTACAAGCCAAAGGCACAAAGAAGTACAAATGTTTAATATGTCATATAACATGAAATATTGAGAAAAAAATACCAAAAAGTAGAAATCTGTGTAGCAAAACTTTCCTTTTTTGTCTTTTCAACCCCAATAATCACCTCACGAACCATGAGATACACCTTGTGTCCCACTGGAGGGCCACAACCCCTAGTTTGGGAACCACCACTGACTGTGTAGTTAAACTGCTCCAGCCCCACTTTCACCACTTACAACAATAAAATGCCTCTCACTAAAGCTTCAACTAAGTGACAATTATTTTTTTCAATTAATCATTTTTCTCTTTCTTTTGTCTCTTTTTCATGTCCTAGAACTGAGTACTTTTACTTTTGATAATTTCATTGCATTTACCTGAACATTTTCAATACAGGACGTTGAATATGCTCTCAGTGCAGAATTATCACTTAAGAAACATTTTAACTGCAAGATTTTACTTGTAAGGACGTATTTCTGCAGTGTGGTATTAGTACTTCTGCCTAAATCAAACTTGCAGTGCAAGACTTAAGGCCTGTAATGGAGCATCTGAACAGTACTGTATTGCGACTTTTACCTGGGTTGGACTTTTGGTGTTTGTTTTTATTTTTTACCACAAAAATAGTCATTTTCAATGCAAGACTTTAACTTGTGATAAACTAATATCATAGTGTGGTATTGGTACTTTTGTATTAAGTACCAACACCACAAGAGACGTTGTTTAATGTTCTCTACTGTAGTACTGGTATTTGTAATTAAGTAAAACCTTTAAAACTAGACCAAGTTACATTTAGCAGGACTTTTACTGGTAATATGGTATTTTACAGTGTGAATATTCATACTTTTACATAAAAAACAACTGTCTAAATACAGGACTTACAGCGTGTTTACAGTGTGGCAGTTTCATTGCAAGATCTTAACTTGTAATTGAGTATTTTTACATAGTATATCCTTTATTTAAATATCCTTAATGCAAGACGTGTACTGTCTGTACTGCATTTTTTGCAGTGGTATTAGTCCTTTTACTTGTGATATTTTACAGTGTAGTATTTCTACTCAGGTAATATTGTTAATGCAGAAGTTTTTAGTATTTCTTATCATGATATTGATATTTTTACTTAGGAAACATTTTCAGTGTAGGACATTAACTTGTAATGGAGTATTTCTAAAGTGTGGTATGGGTACTTTCACTGAAGTACCCTCTGGTGTTGGTACTTTTACTTTTGACAAATATGTCCACTCCATGATCTGAGTATTTTTACTGTGGTATTAGTACATTAGTAAAGGCTCACAGTATTTCATCCACCTGTGGTTGGAGGGCTAACTCTAGCTCCACTAGTTTCCTCACAGCCTATTTAGAAGTGGACCTACAGTGTGATCAGTCTAATGGGACCCTGGCTGTGTGTCTGTGATCAGTGTGGGACCTTTCTGTGCTTCTTCTCCTTCTCCAGCCGGTCGATCCTCTCCAGCCGCAGCTTGTCCAGCTCCAGCCGCAGCTCCTCGGTCTCCGGGCTGATGCTGCTGCGGCTCACCATCACCTCCAGGATCTCCAGCACCCTCACCACTTTGGGCATCAGCCTGGACAGAGCCTCGCAGCCGTACTGGTCTATGATCCGCTCGAACTCCTGGCCCACCACGGCGGCGATGTCGTACACGTCCATGACGGTGAGGTCGGCCACATTCTTCTCCAGGGCCGACCCGGAGTCCTCCATGTCGGGATGTTTCGGCCCTGCCCGCTTTCCTATTATGTTTCCTCCGCCACAGCAAACTTCCTTCCCGGGAAGAACAAGTCTGCTAAGTTACTCCCTGCCGCTTTAGCTTGGTAGCCGCTGTCCAGACAGGCCGTAAAGCTGCGTCAAACACTGGAACTATCGTTTGTCCATCCCCAGCGGCTCAGTCCGGGCTGCAGTTTGATTTGTTTGGGGTAAATTTCTGCTGCGTCCCATCGCGGTCCTGCCGGAGCTGCTGCTGTCTGCGGTAAGCTAACGGCTAACAGAGCTAACGACGAAACACAGCGCGGCTGCAGCAGGCAAAATAAAACACAGTGTAAATGTATACAGCCTGTAGTCCCAGCACACACTGTATATACAAGTATTAAGTATATGTATAAAAGCACAAAGTATCTCCACTAAAGTATAACGTATATGTATAAAGGTACAAAGTAAATGCATTAAAGTATAAAGTATATAGTATGACGTATACAGTCTTAAAAGTTTCCATGCACTGGTGAACACCATCTATATCATGGCAGTCTTGAGTTTCCAATGACTCCTTTAACTCTGGATTTTCTATCATGGAATCATTGTCACAAAAATAATCATGCATTTTGGTTCTTTTATAGATTTATTATAGTTCCTCTGAAAATATGACAATCTGCAAGCAGTTAATACTTCGGCCATTTCCACCCCAGTGAGTCACTTTTGGTAGCATCCACAAGTTACTGTATCTATCTTGTGTCTCTTGGCACAATTGGTGCAGTTAAACTAAATTTATTGGCTTTCTGACACAGGTTAGTTTTTTCTTCACAGTCCACAGATTCTCGATTTGGTTTAAATGAGGATTTTTGGGGAGACCAGTCTAAAACCTTAATTCTAGTCTGATTTATCCACTTCTTCACCACTTCTGATGTGTTTGGGGTCACTGTCTTGTTAAAACACCCAACTGCATCCAAGACCCAACCTCCCGCTGATGATTTTAGGTTCCTTCCCAAGAATGTGGAGTTATCCCTCTTCTTCATGATTCCGTTTACGGCGTGAAGTACCAGCTCCACTGGCAGCAAACCAGCCCCAGACTATAATACTACCACCACCATGCTTGAGGGTCGGTCTGGTATTCTTGAGGGTAAAGGCCACAGCTTCTTTTCTCTAAACATATTTCAGGTCATAGTGGTCAAAAAGCTGAACTTTTGTTGCATCTGATCACAGAACTTTCCTCCAGAAGGCCTTTTGTCCATTTGATTAGCAGCAAACTTTAGTCGAGCTTTAAGGTGCCGCCTATAGAGGAAGAGCTTCCTTCTTGTATTGCAGCCTCTTAGCCAGTGGTGATGCTTGACAGTGGACACTGACAGCTGTGTTCCAGCAGCTTCTAATTCATTGCAAACCTGCTTTGTTTTTGATTCTTGGTTGACACTTGACCACCCTGACCAACCGTCTTTCATTAGCTGTAGTCAACTGTAATCACTCACAAGAAGTTGAGAGATCATGCCACAAAGAAAAATCAATTAACACAGCTTTCTACGTCACCAAAACCCATCATTCAAGTTGATGTATGTATACTTTTGACCCAGCAGATTTAGTTTTATTTCCAGAAGACTTAGAATAAATTTATGAAAGATACAAAATACATGATTTCAAGACTGTGATTAGATGATTCCATCATAGAAAATTCAGTTATACGAGTCATTGGAAACTCAAGATTGTAATGATATATATGGTCTTTACAAACGCATACAAGTGAAAAAAATATATGTATAAAAGTATAATGTATTTAGATGAAAGTATGAATGTTTGATAATTGTCAAAAGTATTTTTTTTAATGTAAAATGGGGTCCAGCTTCTTAAATGTGAGGCCTTGCTGACTTATTTTTATTCTATTTTATTAATATTTCTATTACTATGCACTGCTCCTGTAATCTTAAACTAAATCTATCAATTATACCAGTGTAAATGACCAGGTCTGTCTGCTCTCTGAGGTTTTACATCCAATCAAGAAGGGAGTCTTACTGTGAAGGCGTTGCTGTCGGTTTGGACTATTTTAAATTGCTCTAACTTGACTGTGCTGCTCTCTGCTCCCTCTGGAGTCACTTCATGGTGGTGAGATTGCAGTTTGCACTGCGCATGACTGGAATAACAGACAGATGAGGTCGCTGTGAGAATATACTACAGCATGAAGAGACCTTCACCTGATCTGACACTTTCAAACACTCGCCACTGTCCAAATAAAACAAATTATATGCATGTGTTTACACTATGACGCAGTTATTAGCAGATATAAGAATCCTCAAGTGTTAAAGTATTGTCATCACTCTTCCTATGCAGCATCTGTAGGGTCTGTGAACAGTGAATGAATGACTGATAATGAAATTATCACATAGCTACATTTAGATTTATTGATGTAAGATTACATGAACATTAAATGAGGTTTCAGGATGGTTCAGATATTTAGGCTTTTATATTTAACAAACACAGTTCATTCCAGAGGAGCTGGAGCCATAATTTAATTAGTAACATAAAAGGAGATGAAGGTTGAAAACTTTCAGAAATACAGAAGGAATGCCCTAAGAGTTACTCTATTAAAATGTTTGTCAGCTGACAGTCCAAATCCTAAGAAGGTCAATTCATTTTCTGTCTATAAATGTGTCTTAGTTATCTTATAGTTGGTTCAGCTTTACATTAAAACTCAGCAAGCACTTATTAGGAGCACTCGGTTATTTGTGTGATTATTCATGCTCATAGAGAATCTTTGGATTTGTTAGGTTTTCCATGTATAATACTGTAGAGTCTTAACTTGAATTTTTAAACTATTTAAGCAGTATGTTGGAGTATATAATGTAGTATGTTTAAACCTAATGTTTAGGTTTAGTCAGGTTAATATATCCATCCATCCTCTATACACCGCTTAATCCTCTGTAGGGTCGCGGGGGCTGGAGTCTATCCAAGCCGACTCGGGGCGAAGGCAGGAGACACCCTGGACAGGTCACCAGCCTATCGCAGGGCCACATAGAGACAGACAACCAAGCACACTCTCATTCCTGCCTACGGACAATTTAGAATCATCAATTCATCAATCAATTAACCTCAGCATGTTTTTGGACTATGGGAGGAAGCCAGTGAGAACCCACACTGCACAGAGAGAACATGCAAACTCCACACAGAAAGATCCCAGGCATCCTAACCGGGACGCGAACCGGGGATCTCTAGCTGTGAGGCGATGGTGCCAACAACTGAACCACCGTGCAGCCGTGTATATTTATATTATATGTAAAATTGTCTGTGTTTAACAAAAAATTTAAGTCAGGTAAATTTGTATTTTACACAATATTGTACAGTTTTGACTGTAACATTTAAATTAATCCACGAAATTTACATGATTATTATTAACAAAGCTTAACTTTAACATCTAGATTACTCAGGTAAATTTGTGTAATATTGTGGGGTTTAACTGTGATGTTTAAATTACTTCAGTGATTTACTCAAGTTAGTAATACTGGAGGGTCTCAACCTTAATATTTAAACTATCTCGATTGTTTGCAAAACACCAATCTTCTTTCTCTATTGGAAAATAGTTCAACAGTTGTTTTAAATGTGTTACATAAATAACGGTGACTTGACTTGAAAATCTGAACCATACATCAGTTTGTGTTGTTGTAAGGCCTTTAATAAAGCAATGTTATTTGCAAAGGTGTGCGTAGTTGACAAAAACTGCATTTCCATCTGTCTGTGTTTACTCAGATGTTGTGAAACATGTAAAAGAAGTTGTTCCTCCTCTACAGATGTCTTTAAATAGGATTTAAAAGGATCGCTGCAGCATTTTCAGCTCCCTTGGAGGAGTCTAGCCTGTCCTGTAGTGTGGCTAAATTGTAGTTTTAACCATTTTCCTTACAGTTAACAGAGATAAAGGCCACAAAACTCTTAACGCAGATACCTTCTGACAGACCAAAGAAGGTTGAAAAATACAGAATAAAATGACACTTAACTGTGTAGCACAGCCTTTTAGGGGTAGTCAACACCAGGATTTGTTCTTAGTAAGACCAGAACATTTACACCCTGTGTTTTTATCAGTCTATCTTAAAAGTCCTCGACCCTGTGAGGACTGAAGATTAAAATTGTGCAAATTATGGAACAAATGTTTCAAGACCTAACTGTGTAAATCAAGCAGAGCAGGAATCAGATGACAGAAAAACACCACTGAAGTTCAGACATTTATTTTATTCTTAATATATCACTTACATAATATAGGTGTCAGTATGATGACAAGAAGATTCCCTTGTTGTTTAATGTGCAAATGTAATTCCTATAAAGGACAAACAAATGCTGCTTTTACATTCCTGTTACAAAGTCAGAGAAAAAAAATCAGTGTTTTTAAAATCATTAATTACATTCATTTCTCCAGTGCTTAAGTAAAATCATTAAAATCAGATTCCTCTTCTTCAGTCAGCTTCAAGACTCCCCTGTCCCAGTTTCACCTCGTCTGAACTGCAACGATAAATATATTAAAAAGATATATCTATATATTTATAATACTCATGTATACACTGTCTATTTAGTTAAAAGTAAGTGAGATGAACACCAAAATTCAACAGGTGAGGCTCAGCACTTACTGCGTTCTTCAGCAGGTTTCCAGATTTGATGAAGAGATTCGGTTTCCTTGAGGTTGGTTTGATGGACTCGGTGCTGTTCTGCTGTTTAGGCTGTGCGAGGCTGGATGAGAGTGATGAGGGCTGTGATGGCGAATAAGACTGAGGGGTTAAGTAACTTTGAGTTGGGTTTGGGGTGTACGGCTGAGACGGTGTGAAAGGCTGGGGTGGGATGTAGGGTTGGGAGGGTGTGTAGGTTTGAGAGGGTGTGTAGGACTGTGAAGGTGTGTAGGGTTGGGAGGGCGTGTAGGACTGTGAAGGGGTGTAGGGTTGGGAGGGCGTGTAGGATTGAGAGTAGGTGTGTGTCGATGTGTAAGACTTAGGCAGCGAGGACTGTGTCTGAGTTGGAGCAAACGGATTGGACTGTGTGAAGCTCTGAGTGTTGATGTACGGCTGTGCCTGAGAAAAGGACTGAGGTAGTGGGGTGGAGTCGAGCAGAGTAGGCGGTGGAGGCGGAGGGAAGCTGTCATCTCCACCCTCTCCGTCAGCCGTGGTCCCAGAGCCGCCAAGCTCATAGTGTCTCTTCCTCAGCTCACCCAAACGGACTCTCTCCTGTTCCAGCTGAGTCTCCAGCGTCAGCACCTTCACCTGAAAGATTCAGAGAGCAGAATACCTTCTTCACTGGCTCCCAAACATTTTTGACTCGCACACCCCCACAGCACAGATCAATTAACTCCAATAATAGACTTATTTTACACTTAATTATATAAAAACTCTTTAATGTTACTGTAAAGTTGTTGTTGTCAGTGTTGACCAAGATTCCATTTGTATTATTATTTTGAGTCATAGAAGTTCAATGTTTCAAAAATTCACCCATTTTGGAAATCTTTTCCCATCATTTATCCATTACTTTTAGCTGTTTATTCAGTCATTTATCCATTATACTACATTTAGCTACTTATGTCAGCTCTCAGACCCATTTTCAATCATTTATTCACTGGCTACATTACATTGAGCAAACCATTTCAACAATTTACCCACATCTTTTTACATAACTAGTCCAACTATTCATCTACTTAGCTCTGGGGTTATTATTTCAACTATTATCTATTAGCAAAGTAAGGTAACTGCTTTAACTATTATCAGTTAGCTTTATAAGCTAATTACTTCAACTATAATTGACTACATTTTCAAGATACTTCAGTTATTTATCCTTAGCTTTATAAGCTAACTATTTCTAACATTAATCTATTAGTTTTATGAGCGAACTAGTTCAATTTCTTTTGTTCCCATTACTTTCAGCTATTTCAATCATTTATTGATTATAGCATTCTATTCAAACTGGTTACTTTCAGCTAGATATTTCCACTGTCTGTCGATTATTTTTAGCAAACTGCTCAGACTCTGTAGTTTTCATACACTCAATAACAAAACATACAGTAAACTCAGTGTATTTAGTTTTAATCAAAACTAAATTAAAACATTCGTTTTCCCAAACTAGTTGAGCTACTACACAATCTTTTCCTGTACCCCTCCCAAATGTAGACTCATAGGGATACTACTGGGGTACTTGCAATAAACAGAAGACAAAAAAAGGATCAGTTTTGGGACACATTGGTCTCACCTGAACCTCCATTTCCTCTTTTTTCAGCTTGATCAGAGACATGCCAGAGAAGTCCATTACACCTGTAGAAACAAAAACATTTAATGTGAGCATTAAAGCTGCACTCAGTATTTTCACATTAAATGACTGTGTGTAATATGAAGGGGGCAGGTTAGTTTTATTTATTGTGGTTACTTTCATATCTACAGAGCTTTTTACCATCTCGATCAGCTCATTGTTTGGATTTTATGGCCCCTAACGTCACCGCTTTGGTTCACCCTCAACACTTCCATGAGTGTCCTTTATTTTCCAGCAGCAGCAAAACATCCTTAAAGAACACACTGTACACTAGTTGTTCCAAACAGCAGACAAAGTTTTGGGCTTGCCAGTGAACAGAGTTGAGTATTTATTAACTGAAGAACTAAATATTTCTTTTACAACTTGTTGAAAACCAAAAACGGAGCCAAAAGAGAGGAAATGTAGGATTTATATTCTCTAGATTAGCGGAAACACAACCCTAAATAAATGGAAATTTAGTCCATAATTGTTGGACGTGTAAATAGGCATCTAGTTCTCAGCATGTCCACCATATTAAATGTAGGCATTGATAATAATGTTGTGCTCGCAGCTTGCTTCACTGATGTTATGTAGAACTGCAAAACATCTATCTGCTTGCGCACTCCCTCAGCTCCTCCTCTCACCGTGGTCAGAGATCTGCTGCTGCCCGTGTTTGGTGGAGGTGACGACCACAGCAGCCATGTCGTTCACGTGTCGTGACGCCTGCTGCAGCGTGTACAGCTTCTTGTTGTTGCGGTCAGCCTTCACCTGAAATTACAGCAGAATATTTTTAAATATTTAGCGAGATGTCGTGGTCAGATTAAATTATAAATACACATTCCTTGTCACATCAAAAACACTGCAAATATTCTGCAAGACCCAGGTACCCTGAATCATAAAAATATGTTTTTTATGACTTAGTGCAGTCCATACAAATGTAGCTGTATTTGGCCAGGCTTTAACATGTCACAACACTGTACAGGTAAATGTAAATGTAAATGTGACGTCTCCTTCCAAAGACAGTGTCCTTTCTGCACACTTTTTATTAATACTAATTCCTGAAGAATAAGTAGCCTCAATGAGCCTGAGTAAAAAGTTGGTTACAGCTCCCAGCACCTTAAGTTTAATAGTATTTATGGCTGTAGTTTGGATGAGTGGATAAGTGGAGTTTTAAGTTCTTAATAAGATAAAATAAGATAATTGTTTATTGATCCCATAGCAGGAAAATAAGCAGTAAAGAGGATAGTGCAAAACCCCAAGGAATCAGTAAAAAAATAAACACAAGCAAGAAATACACATAAGTACTGTTGGTACTGTACAGATTCTTCTACATGTTGATGCTGCACAGATTCTTCTGTGTATAAAGTAACTATATTGCAGAATTATTCTATAAGTATTAAGACACTGCTGTTGCACAGATCCTTTCATGATTAGAACATACTCATATTCAAAATACTGACATTGCTTTAAATTATATTGTGATAATTTAATATATTTCAGATTGCCTAGAGACTTGAAATGTGACCAGAACCCCAACAACACTACTTTGCTCATTTGACTGCATATAAAATGGAGACAAAAGTGCACTCTGCATTACTTGAGTTACTTTCCATCGCTGCCTAAATGTACATTATGTTCTTCTGAGTATGCTTGTTGTACAAAGAATCAAACAATGCTCCACTGGGTGCCTCTGAAATACTTCAGCGGGACAATGTTTTAACTTAGGTCTGTACCTTAGAAGCAGCTACTAGCTGGGCAGTGCTGGCAGCAATTTCGTGCGAGCAGGCGATGAGCTCCTCATATGTTCCCTTTTCAACCACAACCCGGTCAGCAGAGTCCCTGACAGCAAAGAAGGGAACACGAAACATCATTATACAGCTTGATATTCTGGGTACGTTATGGAATTAATACTATATGTGTATAGTATTGCTGGTTTTTGATACATACAGCAGTTGTGTGGCCCCCCAGCCCACAGCTTTGGAGGCAGAGATGAGTCCTTCAGTCCAGCGAGAGTTTTTGGCATAAAAATCTGTGACAGACGCTGCCCCCTGCAGGAAGAACAAATACAAACGATTACTACATGCAGCACTTTAACTGGGGTTTCTGCTTCTTGCTCAGACAGGGTTTCTGCAGTGGTAACCACACTAAACTTAAGACTTTGTAAATGCCTAATGCCTTCTAATGGCTATACACGAAACAATGAATAACAGGAAATCAGCAAATGATTAGACCTTAAATTATCTCCTGCTCCAATTCAGTTGTCTTTTCTAAATTTACTAGTGTTATTTAATTTCATCCTCATGATAAATGCATCTATATGAATTAATTAATTAAACTACCCAGCCAGCATGCACTCACAGGACACCATACATTCATTAAAGCCAGAATATGTACTGTAAATACAAATTTTAACAAGAAAAAAGTAAAAAAAAAAAAAAAGAGAGAAGCTGTTTAAAACTTTAATAATTAAATCCTCAGACCTTCACTTTTCAAAACAAAATTCACTTGTCGCTGACTTTGAATTTACCAAATGAGAAAACACTTCAAAATTTAACAGCTTTTTAATTTGTCATCTTTGTAATAGGATTACCAATTAGTATAAATTAATTTCTTGGTCTGTGTCATATAAAATTAACTACTCTATCTTCTCATAATTTGTGCAGTACAAAACAAAATATGTATGTATGAAATAAAACATAGATACCTTAATATTAGATTGTTTTTGCAACTGGAGTTGGAGTTCCGACTTATTTTTCCACAGTCAGTCAGCACAAAACTTAAGAAATTAGTGTAAATCTGAAAAATCTATACATAAATGCAGCCATGGGAGAAGGTCTGCATTTCTCCTGTAACCTGACCTTTAGATGACATTCAAACTTACCCTGCCTCCTTCCACAATGTCTTTCTGTAGCTCGGTAGCAGATGTAACAAGCATATGAACAGCCTGAAGAGGAGAGAGCAGAGCAGAACGAACACTCAGTGAACACATGCTAGCTTGAGTTTACAGAAGACCACTTATAGGCAAACAGACTTTTTACCTTCATCAGGTCTGAGCAGGATCCCAGGATACTGTAATGAAACACAAATCATGCAGAATGCAGGTAAGATACAGAAGGAAAAACAACACAGGAAATGAACAATTTTAGGTTGATACAGTCTTCATCTTACCTCTGGTTGACCTCCAGCTTCACACCAGTGGTCTCTCTCCTTGCTTGACTCAGGATCTCCTGTGAAACAAAAAAGGAAACAGATGTTACACCATCATCTGTACGTTTGTCAGGTTTTATCTGTCAGTGTGTGTTGATCCTCATGTCAAGCAGTCTAGATATACAAGTAGGAAGACCTTGTCAGTCAAGGGTAGGAAAATCAGCATTATAGTTTCCTCTGGTATCCAACATAAAATTCCAACTGCAAAATACTTTTTCCTCCAGGGCGACTGTGTGTAAAGTCCAGAGCACCTCCAATTTTAATGCTGGCATAGGTCTACATGCTGTCCAGATGTTGCTCACTAGGGTTGTAGAAGTTTGTGTTATTATGTTATTATGCAGAGTGGGTCGTGTTGGGTGATGCTTCCCATGTGAATATGGAACAAAAACGGGTGATGGCAGGTGTTGGCTGGTTAATTTGACGACAACTTAATATTTTTTTGTACTTCTAGTGTGACTGTAATGCCTTTATAAGCCAAGTTAATCTGAGTGTTGTCTTGCACAAGCAGGTTCCTAATGACTTATTCAACAGTAACATGTTTACTCACATGCCAAACTGTAACACACAAGCTGGGTGTGCCGCGATAAATTCTGACTGGGCTGCTGGTTACATGGTGGTTTCACTTTGTAGTTTTGTTACACCATGATATGAAAATACAATGTTTTCCCCAAAAAACACTTCAGATAGTGAGACTGATGTTAATGCAACTATATAAAAGTGAAGTTAACTTAAAAATATAAGGAATTCTTAAGCTCCGACAAAATTGTTTTTAAGACCTGCAAAACCTAGTTGGAAAGAAATATTGAACGATCAATAATAAAAACTAATTTTAAGAATATACACTTCATGAATGTGTCTTCAGCAACTTGTCATTTAGTTCAAACATGTTAATTTAGCAGAGATCCACACCCTACATGTGTTGTATGTGAGCAGTCCCCTACAACATTTCTTCATGGTTTCAACATACTCAAAATTATCCAGTTCATTATCAGTCATTGTCCATAATGTGCAATTTGAAAAATATCCATTATTCAGTGAAGACATCTGCAAACAGATTCACTACCAATATGGAAGCTCCAAAGACTGACTGAAACTATGTTTGTTTATTTAGTAACACAGAGTAACTCTCCAGCTAGCTAGCCTGGGTTTGTCTGTGTTGAGGGGGGCAGGGTTGCATATTTCGTTCATTTTATATGTTTTTTATTATAAATTATTTTCATTGTTTGCTGCAGGTAATCTTTGTTTATTAATTTAAAAAATACTGATGTGTTTGTCCCTACGTCCATTCGCAGCACAGCCTCTTCGATGGCAGTGGATGTAGCGATCATCTCTTTGTCCACCATGCTCCCCAGCTCTTCTTTCAGCACATCTTGCCCTTTTGGACGCAAATCCTAAACAAAAATCATACAGTTATAGAGCACATCAGAGCTGCAGACGTGAGTAGCGAGAGGTACAGATTCACAGAGCTGCTAGCTTGGCTGTAGACTCTTTTTATTTTGTTATTCTAATAAATATCGACTCAGTTCAGGGTGCTTAGCACATTATGTAATAAGGCTGAGTCCTTACCAGTTGTCCAGGTTTCATTCCAGTCCAAAACATTTGCTCTTTCCCCCCTTTTCTGTCTGTCTAATAAAGGCAAAAAATAATCTTGAAAATAAAAAATTCTATCCTACCTGTCCCAGTGCGAGGAGGCGTTGAACAGTGTAGCGTATCGCAGATGGGTCTGCTCTCTGTAAACTGGCCTGAAGCTTCAGATCCTTCAAGAACTGAAGGCATTGATTCGCACAGTCCCGACAGCCGTCACTTAAACCTGCATGAGACAAACCAGACTTAAGTGTTTGTGTAATGTAATGTAATGTGTTCAGCGTTTTTACCAACAGTAACAGAGCAAGTCTCTCACGGTCGGCCTGGTCGGTGGGAGCTGAGTGCGACGTCGCCGCTCCGTTCACAATGGTGTCAGCAGCAAGGTGGGAGAACTGTGTGACCGATCTCAACAAACCACTGGCATCTGCAGAACATAGAGGGGTCAAAGATGCACTCACCATCTGAGGTAAACACGCTCTACAAAGCTCTGACCTGAACACACACAAATGATTCCTAATACTTACCATTCCTGTTTCCCAGGTAGACCATGTGGCTCTGCTGCATTTTGTCAATAGAACACAGAGTTGTTTCAGCTCGATTTACCAAATAATCTGAAAAACGGAATGAGAACTAGTGAGAGGAGTAGTATGAAAATGCAAAATCACGACTTAAAGGAGAGCATCAAGGTTTTATATTGTTTCCGGTTTTTCACTTTTATATGCAGTCTTGTAGTTTGAAATTTACATTCAACACGCGTAAGTGCTAAAAAGTGTGCAGGAGCTGATTTTTGTTTATTCCAACAAGATAATCAATGAACCCATCCATCTGAACTTCAAACAGTTTCTGTGCATTTTCTTTGTTTGTGTCAGATTCTCTCGTCTGTGGGCTCATTTTTTTTTACCGCAATATGAAGTCATTCACCTCTATGGAAACAGCACAACACGAGGAAGGAGAAGTCAAAACATTATAATAAAGTACAGTAATTACAGTGCAGCAAAGCTTAAAAAAAAAATCCAAAAATTGAAAAAGCCCAGAATCAGCATGTCCAACATTTTTCCACAGGTGTTACCAATACTGGAAAAAATGGTGACTGTACATAATATTTTACTACTTAGACTTTGAATTTGTTTCCGTTCTCTGCTCTGTGTAAACACAGCCTGCAGTTCAACCATAAAGTCCATGACTTTTTGGACAAGTGACTGTTGGTTGCAGCTGTGTCTGCAAAGGCTTTGCAGTTGTGGTGAGGAGTGCAGAATGTTTTGGTTTTTCAGAACCCAGTTTGTGTGAATAGTGTATATTTTCCGACTGAACTCAACATCATACATGAGTCTTTTAAGAAAGTTTCAGACTCTGATGAATGGAATCATTTTGGCAATTTTTTAAAGACAACATGACATCAGTTGGAGGGTTTTAGGGTTCAGAGGGTTAAAATGTTCTCTTTGAAGAGAGAATGAAAGTGTTGTTACCAGGAGAGCTGATGCAGCGGACATGTATGGGGTCGTCCAATTTGGCCACAGCGTCCAGTATGATGCCCTCAGCCTCCACCACTGCACACTGCAGCAAACAGAACTGCTCCTCCTGCAGCTTCTGGGCCAGCTCCCCTTCACGACAGGCCTGATTTAACACACGCAGACTCATCAGTAATCAACCCTCGTAAAGTTTTATTACTCAATCATGAGCACAGTACAGCACCTGCTGCTGTAACTGGGCATGTAGGCTGCCCAGCTCCATGCTGCTCCGCTGCCTCTCCTGCTCCAGGGAGCTCTGCTGGAGCTGAGCTTGTTGTCTGAGGGAGTTCAGCTCGGCCTCCTGCTCCCTCGTCGACCGCAGCAGCCGCTCCTTCTCCGCCTGCAGCCCTGCCAGCGTGCTGCTCAGCTGGGTACCACTCTGGAGAGCAAAACATGCATGAGTGCAATACAGACGGTGCTTCATCTCAAGTGCGACTTGTGAAAAAGTTCCTACCATCTCTTTGCTTTGCAGGGCGCTGTTCGCACGGGTCAGTTCTGCTCGTGTGGAGTCCAGCTCTCGCCTCAGCCTGTTGATCTCCATGTTCTGCTCTGCATTAATGGCAAGCTACGGAAAACATACAACAAATGGCATCATAATTAATTATAACATTTAGTTTTTATAGAAAAATGTTGATCAGTGTCTCCTAAGGTCCAGGATCACAAATGTCTTGGTTTGTTTACAAGATTTCAAAAGAAACCAAAAAACATTCACAACTAAGAAGCTGACAGCTAATGAACTGAAAAACTAACTGAATAATTAATTAATCGTTCAGCTTTACTAAAAATTAAGTAGAATGTTGGTCCAAGCTGAGGTGCCAGTCCAGCAAATCCTCCATCATGGCGTTAACCTTATCTCAGCTTAAAGCAGACCTCCACTGACACTACACATCATCATCCTTTTGCTGGTCTTGTGCAAAATGTTATTTGAACAAAATATGGAGGAAGTGTTTTGTGTGAAATCTGATATTTAGCCCAACTAGCATAGTACACTTAACCACTGTCAGCGGTTGGCTGACATTGTGGACGGTGTAGGTGCTACATTTTGACAAGAACAATATGTGGAATTAAACAAAAGATGTTCTCTCTGGTTCTGCTGCATTGATTTTTCAAAAACTGTCCATACAGTGTTACAGGAGTGCAACATTAACACGGTGAAGTACTCAACTAACCAGAGCAGCATGTAAGTTCACTGATCTACCCTCATGCCTGGACATTTAAAGTGCTTTAGGTTATGAGTACCAAAGCTGCAGTCCCCACATCAACTCGTTGGTTGATATGCTCTCACCTGATCAAATTCTCATTGTTCGGACAATCTCCAGTGTTAATTTCATCAACAGCCTTCCAGGATTAATCCATTATTAAGGACGTTCACTGCTTTGAACTGGTCCTGGCCTATGTAATATATGTCTGCATTATATATATGTATTGTATTAGATTTTTGTTGCGTTTCAAAATTCTCAAAATAAAGTGTCTGGATGGATCAAACACACAATGTGGGAGAAAAATGTTGGCACACTGTAGACGAATGGAAAGGCAGAAAAATTCAGTTTTGCTAGCAAGGGGCTAAAATATATAATAAATATTATAAGCTATATGGAGTCATAACAAAATGCTACCTTAAATGAAACAAAATATTGACTTGGACTGCTGTGTACAAACATTGTTGTTCCTGTATGTTTACACTGCACATCAATTGTCAAGATGTGGCGAGCCTGATTTGTCCTTTATTGTTCAATAAATACGACATTATTTCCATTGAAGTAGCTCTCTGATAAAGTTGAAACCACTACATATTGAGTGGCAGATGCGAAAGCTTGACAGGTGTAGCAGCACGAACCAAAGGAGGAGCGAATTAGCAAAGGTTAGCTCCTCTGATCTTGGAAATTTAGTGATTTTTGGTTATAACAGCCAAAGCATCTCCAAGTTGCATGTTGAGCTGGTGATGATGTGTGTGTCATGACAGTGTATGGTTTAACTGTCATCAGGTCATACCTGCTGCTGCAGCTGGGCTCTCAGAGCCTCCAGCTCTTTGTTCAGTCTGTCTCTCTCTAGGTCCAGGGAGCTCTGCTGCTGTTGGCTCTGTTGTCTCAGAGAGGACAGCTCCATGTCCTTTTCTCTTGCAGAGCGCAGCAGCACGTCTCGCTCTGCCTGCAGAGCCGCCAGGTTGCTGCTCACCTGAGATCCCTCCTGAACAAAATTAAACAGGAATACACACTGATGATGCAAAATATGACTACCACCACTGCCTCATGTATGTTTGGTCCTTCAGTATCAGGCACCAAGATGCTAGCAGTAGAAGTTTAAATTTACATCATAATGGTAAGGACTGAGTCACCTCTGTAAAACAAGAAAAGTGTGATTGACAAATCTTAACACTGTCTAGAACTGTACAGGAATGTGAAGCCCAAGAAGTGACAGAAATTTTGGCCTAATGGTGGTGGCAGAGAGTTTGCTGAGAATCTAAAACCAGAAATACTCTGCCCTGTCATGTGTGTGTATTCTACCATCTCTTTATTCTCCAGACTGCTGCGGAGGATGGCCAGCTCTGCTCTTTGCTCCAGTAGCTCTTTATTCAGGCGATCAACATCCTGCTGCTGCTGACCCACCTGATTGGGAGGAAACCGACCTCGTCAATAATCACAACAGTCTTTTTCTATCAACACAAAGCCATTGTGTTTGAAAGGCATAGTATCAGAAGTGATTATGGGTTGGAGTTTGACAAGCTCTCACCATGTTTCTTTTCTCCCGTCGTAGATTTTCCAACTCGTTTTCCAGCTGCATTTTGGCTCGTAGCAAATTATCTTGGTCTTGTTTAGAACTTGACAATGTCTTCACTGTTTCTGCATTCTGCACATGAACACAAACAGATGTTTCATAACGACAGAAAGTTATAGTTGACTTAACTTAGCAGAAAGACTGTAAACAGAGGGCAACAGCTCGCCTGGCTCTGATGGAAGATACAAAATCCACCTGTCAAATTCAAAATGTTTCCAGTCTTTGTGCTAAGGTAAGATAACCAGCTGCTGCATTATGTTCATCATAAAGACGTGGAAGAAGCGTCAATTACCACATTTAACCCTCATCAAGAAGGCAAAAAAAGGCATGGACTTAAAATAAACAACAAAGAATGTATAGTTTACCTTCTTCATGAGATCGGCGTGGCTGGTAACCAGCTCTGCGTGTCTTTCTTTAAGTTGAGAAAAACGCATCTCGGCTGCCTGAGCTCTACCTGTGTGGAGACGATGGGATAAAGAGGACGCACTCTGTCAGTGAGCTTCAGCGACATCTGTACGGCTCATTCACCTATACACAAATCTGTACACTCACCGTCTGCCTCCTTCAGTCCAATCTGAGCGCCGACGTTGGCGACATTAGTGCTCCGTAGTGCTTCCACCTCCATCCGCAGATGTTCGTTTTCGACCATTGCCATCTGTTTGTGAGTGCGCTGCTCGTCCACCTCCGCTTCCAGACGGTTCACTTGAGACTTCAACTCAGTTACACACCTCTGAGCCTGAGGAAGGGGGGGAAACTCTTTAATCAATACTGGAAACTATAAGCATATACCATAAATACACAAGTTTGGGATAGATCTTTAGATCCGTTTTTTGTTTAATAAAATTTGTTACCAAGATACATATTTTGCATAAAACAAGCCCGAGAGTTCAGTGCTCTCTGGTTACCATCTATAGAAATAAGACACTGACTGCTACTTAACGTGTCTGATTAATCCTATGTACTCCGGGCAGTTTCTGGATGATTTTTTACTCCTGTCACATTTTTCCGCACTCATTTTCAGGCTTGCATCTTAGTGAACACAGCACAACCAGGGTGAGGAGTAGAGAGAACTCAAACACACCTTCTGTACAGTCTGACACCGTTATGATGCCATAAGACAAAAAAGAAAAAGTTCACACTGAAAAGATTATATATTTTACAGAAGTTGTGAAATAACTGCAATGCACATGTCCGATATCTTTCCAGTTGTGTAACCAATTGTGCAAAAAAAATAATAGTTCTGCATACTACAGATATTTTAGTACTTAGAACACAGCCCACGGTTCAGCAGAAAGTCCCTGAATTTTTTTCACTTGACGATTGGCTGCAGCTTTTGGCTTTGCAGTTGTATTTTTAATGAGACACGTAGCAAAAGCTGACTGATGAAATATCACGATTTCAAGCTTAGCTTTGTTACATTTTCCAATGGAACAGCTCTGCAAACATAATTCTGAAAGCTGAAGTTGACAATTTGTTCCTTCTTCACAGGTTCTGGCTCTGATAAATGCTGTCATTTTGGTGATTTTTTAATGACAAAAATGACTGGCAGGTTCTGGAGTTCAGATGGTTTAAAATCCTGCACACTTTTCTGTAGAGGAACAGCAATCCAAATAGCTCAGGCTTGATAACATTTTAATATCACTTTAAACATGAAAGAAGTCTAAATGAATGCAGTCACACTGACAGATAGGCAATGTATTGATGTAGGGCCTTTTTGTGCCAACTAATCACGACAGCCAAGGAAGCTACACTTAAAATATTTGGCGCAATCCCAGACATAATATAGAAGCAGCAGGATTGACTGCAAAGAAGCGTTGTTTTAGAGTTTTTCGAATAAAAACACAAGGGAAGACATGAGTCAGGTTTGGAGGGCTGGGCTCCCTTTGCACAGGGAACAAGATAACCAGGCAGCTGGATGAGGCTAAAACCGTCTCATTAATATGGGTCTGAATAAAGCTGTCACTTACCTCAGACTTGATGAGCTGCAGTTCTGGTTTCAGCACCTCGAGCTCCCTCTTTAGAATCTCGTTCTCCGTTTCCCTTTGCTCCAGTGCAGCTTCAGGTGCTCCCATTTGGCTGAGCAGATAGTACTGCCACAATTAAAAGCTTAATGTTAAAGGGGATACCAAACAAAAATTAATTTTATCTTTTGGTTTGCATGTGAGCCTACCTGTGGCATCGGAGACGCTGATCTAAACTCTGGCTGGGGCTCCACCTCCTCCTCCTCATGACGATCCTCGTTGGGCATCACCACCACCGGCTTTTTATACTCAGCCAAGGCAGCAGCTCGGAGGAAGTTTGGAGGCTCCTGTGGCGTTGTGACAAACAAAGTACATGTGAACGATGGAAAACCACATAAAACAAATGTATGTACAAGAGAAAACACTTCTGGAAACTTACATCTGGAAGGTCTGGGATCCGGATTACACTTTTAAAGAACTCCATTTCTCTGGCTCTGTCAAAGAACTGTGTGAGGCTGCAGCAGAACACACATCACACTGTTAGTGATGGAGCTCACGACAGAGTTCGGTTTTAGGGTTGTTTTTCCTTGTTTTCCCATTTCAGATTTTCATGTTTTACCATTTTAAAGTGTAACAGAAATTAGCTTTTAGCCATATCTGCATTGCACATTGTCCTTTTGAACTCCAAAACCTCCAAAAACAGAGTCTGAAAGGCCTGTTATCTTCAAAAAACGCCCAAATTACAGCATTTATCACTTGGATAAAACACAAGTTTGATGATCAGAAAGACGTTCCATTGGTCCTTGATCTAATCCTGTGTGGTATTAAACTAAATTCAGGCTTAAAATCTTGACTTTTGATCAGTCATTTTATTGTACAAGTGCCACTTAAAAATTTCAAGAAAATAAACCGTTAGCTCTGATTTTTTTAAAATAAAAAATTCTTAACTCCACATTGCAACTGTGAAGCAGTTACACAACAAAAGAAATCTGCGACTTCTCAGCTGAATTATTAATGGTAACACCTGTCGGCAAAATATAAATAAAGAAATTGAACTTTTGTTTATTCTTTTTTTGCATTTTGCAGCGTTATAACTACAATACTGCTGTTTCCTTAGCAGTTAAAAATGAGGGTACAGTGGGTAAAAATCTGACAGGAGCAGGAAACACCCAAAAACTGTTTGGAGTTCAGAAGGTGAAATACCAAAAATAAATAAAATAAAATAAAATGGTGAGTTTTCTGAATAATACTGATAACATACCTCATGAACAGATCACGAAACCGCTCTCGATGTCCAAGAAGAACATCCGGAGCGATGCCTGTGAAGCAAAAGGACCTGATGGATTTAAATCTTGATCTAACATAGCAGAGTTTGACTGAATAAAAACAAGTGGCACTCACGGCTGTGAAGCTTGAACAGCAGTCGCACAGAGAAGTGGTAGAGGAAGCTGCAGTCCAGTATGAGCGGGATCAGTGGAGTCAGCCTGCACTGTCCAGCTGGGGTGGTAGATTTGGCTCCGTTGGTGTCCAGCTGACGCAAAACTTTGAGCAAGAAAAACACACCACCAAAACAAATGAAAGGATAATTTAGTGAACCTGTTGCTGATTTGTTGTCCAAGAATTATTGAAAACTCATCAATGAACCACAATGTTGCAACTACACATCCTCCTGCTGCTGGAAACAGTCACTTTTTCCTCACTATTAACTAAGACCTTGTATCTTATGTTTCAATCTCAGCTCTTATTAAGAAGTTTTTACACACAAAACCTTCAGTTAAAACCTTAAAAATTTATTCTTTTAGGTTCAAAATATACAGTAAACATTAAAGTGAATTTAGAAACATATTGCCCTTTTTATCTTTAAATTAAACTACACAGTGTTTTTTGTAACTGGTCCTCAGCATTGCTGGGACAGAAATCCGCATCGAGGCAGTAAAAGTTAGAAAGCATTGACAGATCAGATAAAAAAGTTGTTGGTTTAAGAGAGGAAGTGTTCCAAACTAATTACAGATGTTTTGAAAGAATTATTAACAAAGCTTCTGATGGACTAACCTGTCTCTGCCATCTTCAGTCCAGCATCCAAGTAATCCAGCAGCTCCTGTGTCATATCCAACCTGCAATACATTAAAACGTTTAATGAGAAACATCACATTCCGTTGGTGAACAACAAGAAATATAGCTGCAGTTAGAGAGCAGAAAACCTACACTTTGGTCATGTCAGTTCCTGCTTCCCTCTCCAAAGTCTCATCGCTGGCCTCCAGGTTACCTGGGATCACCTTGTGCTGTGGAAGAGAGCGTTCTTGTCATCAAATTATGGTTATATATCTAAATAAACCAAACTATTACTTGGTCTTTGTGCAGTTAGTTGACTAAACAATTAAATACTGCTGTCCTCACTTCTAAGATGTTACACAGCCACCTGGCAGCTTCCCTCTCCCTGTACTAATGCTCATATGCTGTCAACCAGCATGAATGAGACAGATGACATCTCATAAAACCAGCCAAAATTATTCCTGTAAATGATTATATAACTCATACAAGCAATAGAAATGCATTACCTTCGCATGAAATTCCATTTTTAGGCTGAGGAATTTAGCAGACAAGGCGACAATGTGGCCATATCGATCATGCAAGCTTCCCTGAAAAAACAATAATATCTTAGATTACATTACATAGCTTTACTAACATGCTAGTCTAGCCATTAAATTTAAAAGCAATTGAGCCAGGTAATTAATAAATTAAAATAATGCATCTGAAAATGACACAAAAACAGGCAATAAACATTTAGATGATATGAAAGAAAACTAAACATGTAAAAAAATACAAAACATATGTCATACTTGTGACTTTGTGAAGCAATCTGTAAGTGTGTACATACATTTTTCAATAAGATTTGTAAAACAAGGATTAAATAGTTACCTGCAGCTGTATTAAAGGGCTTTTTTGAGTGTACATCTGCATGTTCGAGATACAATTTCTCAACTCTAGCTACTAACCCACAACAATCTTCTCCAGTCAGAATCTAAGCAGGAGCTTTATCATGGCAGCTACTCACCCACAGGATGCCCATGTCTTTCACGTTGCGGCAGTATCTGTAAGAATCTGCTACAGACTGTAGACCAGACAGAGATGAGGCAGATTAAACATCACTGGCATGAGAGAGAAAAATGGCGGAAGAAATATAGAAACTGAATGTACATTTCTGTGTCCGTCCCTCAGCACTTTATGCAGCAGATAGCAGAACTTCCAGCTGACCATGGAGTTACTGGACAGAGGCAGGTTGAGGACGTAGGACCAGAAGGTGGTAGCTCCACCCTCCTTATGAGTTCCCATGATGATATCTGGAAAGCTGTCAAGGAAACCCCAAAACACTAGTGCACAAGGTTAACTGTGGTGGAAACAGTCTGTAACACTTTCTTTGATATATGATTACAATAAATCATCAAATTTGTGTCTTTTTAGGAAAAACCTTCCTAATTCAGAGTTTTTCCTAATTTTACTCTTTTCTATAGTATAGCTCAACAGGACAGGAAATTAAAAACAATGAAATAACACATATGGAAAAATGCTAACAAACTAGCATTAGTATTGTCAAAGTAAGCCTGTTAGCGTTAGCACAGCACTAAATTAACTGAATAATTTAAATCTGATTCACACATTCATGCCCCCTTCAGCACCATAAAGACTTTCACATTTCTGATTTTCCCAATAATTTGTTTAACATAACCAAATATCTGAGCAGCACTTTTGTTTGATTTTATTAGCAAATGTTAGCATGCTGGCAAACGATTTAAATTTATTAGCACATTCATATTCCTTTCAGGCTACGCTTTTCATGATAATGAAATACTAGCACCTTCAAATTTAAAATTTACTTAATATGTAAATTTAATGTAGGACAATTCCCTCGCTATACCTTTAGCAAATGTTTGTATACTGAGAAACTACTGGTGCTAGCATTGTAACAGTGACCCTGTTAGTATTAGCCTAGCACTAATGGATGGATATAAATTTAGTAAACACATTCATGTCCTTTTCAGTTTAAACTTCATCATAATAACATTAACAACAAAAGTGTAACTAATACTTTATTGAAACATAGCCCAATAACTCAGCTGCACTTTTCTTTTTCTCTTATCAGCAAATGTTGACATGCTATCAAACTGAGGGTGCTAGTACTGTCACAGTGAGCCAGTTAGCATTAGCATAGCACCTAACAAATGGATTTAAATTTGATAAATTTCATAAACACATTTATGTCCCCTTCAGGATGACGTTTTTGATTATAATAACGTTGATATTAAATTTGTTAAATATTTTTACCATAACTGAGCCACAAATCATTTCTGCACTTTTGTTTTTAAGTTATTAACGGATGTTCAAATGCTAACAAGCTAAGGGTCAACATTTAGCTAAACCTACAAACTCACAAAGTCGTTAGCATGGCTGCACATATATTTCGTGTTTACTTCACTTGGTTTTTCTCCCTGTAGTTTGAAGTCTGCTGCAAATTGGACTTGGCAAAAAATAGTCCAGCTTATTTTATACTTGCAGACAGCCTGGTTGACTGTGAAGGGATACTGCGCACATATTTCTCTTTGGGCGGTGTTTCGGCAGTGGCGACGGTTTTGCTGATGCTGTGGAGCTGAAATAAAAGAACAGTGAGGCACAACTAATCTATATCAACAGTCCAACTTCATTACAAGCTTACATTTGTAGATCAAAACAAAAAAAAAGACAAAGCTGGTTTCATCTCAGTAAGACACAAAAATGTAAAACTCTTATTTATTACAGAAATTAATATTTCCCCGATACATTACATTTAGAACGTTGTTTTTGTTGATTTTAGCTTCACGTTACACATTTTGGAAGTGCGCCTTCAGTTATTGCCAGATGTACCCATGATAATCATAAAAGTCTAACAAGTGGTCCGTTTAGCCTTAACTACTCACCTGTTGTTTACCAAACTGCTCCTTCTCCGCAGCCAAGGCCTTTTCCGTCTTATTCTCACTTTTATTCTTGGATTTGCTCATGTTGTGAACCAAATATCAACTGTATAAATCCAAAGTGGTCCAACTCCAGGTTCCAGCCCCTCACCTGTGTACTCTCGTTCCTCTTAAAAACGACTAAAGGTGAGGTGCTCTTCCTAAAAGTCCTTCTCTTTATACTCACTTTTTGCTTCTTTAAATCAACAGCATCATTTCAAGACAAAGCTCCCCAAGGACGAAACAAAGCAGGTCCTCTGGTGCGTAAAAGCTCGCCAAATGCGTAAAAACGCACACACAAAGAAATTTCCACAAATCAATAATGCGATTGTCAGGCAATAAAATACCACTGACGTGTAGTTTTCATATAAATATTTTTATCAAAAAGTAGTGACACGATAGAAGTTACACGTTACAAAAACTATTCACAGCTACAGACGTTTCCTCTGAGTCACCAGGCAGATCTGCAAGCAGTGGAACTGGAAAGACAAAACAAGGACACAGGACTCAACAGCCCTGTAGGACTGGTTTCACATCTTATCCAGCACACACAATACAGCCTTTAAAACCTTCATCAAGATTAAAAAATTACATACACTGCATGCACAATTATTACGCAAGTGAGCATCTTGACCTTATCGTCATTTCCATGCATATTTCCCAACTCCAAGCTACATAAACTTGAATGCGACTTGGATTTGAGCATTATCAGGTGATGTGCATGTGTGTAATGAGGGAGGGTGTGGCCTAAAGTGATCAACACCCTATATCAAGGTGTGCATAATTAGGCAGGTGCTTTGCCTCAAACAAAATGGGTCAAAAAAGAGATTTAACAGACTCCGAAAAGTCACAAATTGTAAAATGCCTTTCAGAGGGATGAAACATTCTGGAAGTAGCAAAGCTACTGAGGTGTGATCACCGAACAATCAAATGTTTTGTTGCAAATAGTCAACAGGGTTGCAAGAAACGTGTGGAGAGAAAAAGACGCAACTTCACTGTTAAAGACTTCAGAAGAATTGAATGAGAAGCTACCAGGAACCCATTAACCTCCAGTGCTGCCATATTCCAGAAATGCAACCAACCTGGAGTGTCCAGCAGCACAACATGTTTGGTGCTCAGAGACATGGTCCAGGTAAGGAAGGCTGAAACACCACCACCTCTTAATAAGACTCATAAGTAGAAACGTCAAGACTGGGCCAAGAGAAATCTGAAGACAGGTTTTTTTAAAGGTTTTATGGACGGATGAGATGAGAGGGACTCTTGACGGAGCAGGTGGATGGACCAGTGGCTGGAACACTAATGGGCACAGAGCTCCACTTTGAGTCAGACGCCAGTAAGGTGAAGGAAGGGTACTAGTTTGAGCTGCTATTATTAAGGACAAGCTAGTTGAACCTTTTCGGGTTGAAGATGGACTTAAAATAATAATAAAAAATAATGCATTGGTTTTAAATAGCGCTTTTCTAGACACTCAAAGACACTTTACATTGCATTATTCATCCATTTCATACTTGATGGTGGTAAGCCATGGATGTAGCCACAGCTGCGCTGGGGTAGACTGATGGAGGCGAGGCTGCCAGTCTGCACCATCGGCCCCTCCAACCACCACCAACCACTCACTCTCACACTGCATCCACCCAGGCTTCCTGGTGTTCCCTCATGGTCTCCCATCCAGGTACTGACCAGGCCAAACCTCGCTTAGCTTCTGAGATCTGACAGGATCAGTCATCCACAAGGCGGTATGGCCTTAATAAAAATCAAGTCCCAAACCTACTGCCAGTTTTTAGAAGATACTTTCTTTAAGCAGTGGTACAGGAAAAGTCTACATCATTCAAGAAGGCCATGGTTTTTATGCAGGACAAAGCTCCATGACATGCATCAAGTACTCCATTGCATGGCTAGTCAGCAAAGGCCTTAAAGATGACAGAATAATGACATGGCCCCCTTCCTCACCTGACCTAAACCCTATTGAGAACTTGTGGGTTCTTCTTAAACATGAGATTTGCAGTGTGGGAAGACAATGTACCTCTTTGAACAGCAACTAGGAGGCTGTGGTTGCTGCTGCACGAAAAATTGATCATCAGCAGATCAAGACAGTAACAGACTCCATGGATGGAAGGCTCAAGACAGTGACTGAAAAGAAAGGTGGCTATATTGGTCATTGAATATAAACTCACTTTTCCTTTGTTAAATACTCAGGTTTGAGGTTTAACATTTTGGATCAACTGAGAGCACTGCATTTCTTCAAATATAAGATGAATCCTCAGGAATACAACCTGCCCAATAATTTTGCACGCAGTGTAGTTTAAGTGTGTTAATCAATAGCAGTTTTATATGAAATTTAAGTAACACACGTAAAACAATATAAAACGTATAAAAATGTATAACAGTGCGGATTTTTATCATGTCATCATTTTCTGGAGAGAAAGTAAACTTCAAGCTTTGGTGTGTGCTGCTGCTTAAGGTAGTAACACTGATTTCTCAGTCTGATTTCAGTGCTTTATATTTTAGCACTTTGGTGAATACTGAAGTTTACGCTACAAAAAAATTGATTCTTCAGTTAACATTAAGAAGTCCATGTAGCTGGCTGGCTCTCTCCATGTCGAGGGCAGGATTTGGGTGGAGTTTCACCAGTCTGTTGGGGAAAAAAACAATGCAGCTGTTACGTGTTAACACACCCCAACTGAAAGGAGGAACTGTTAAACCAAACATGTTGCAGCCATCATGCCACACCCCATGATACAAATGGAGACAGAGAGAAGAAGAGGCCCAGCATTATGAAACTCCTCTACCTGGAGCGTCAAGGTACTTGGGTGGTGGTGGTGGTGGTGGTGGGACGTCTGGTACTCATGGAAGTAAAGAGGTTCAGTGCTCCCACACTTCATAGCAGGGCTGCTGTTCTTTAAAGAGCTGTGGCGTCTCAAGCTGGTGTTCTCTGAACCGGCAACGACCAACCTGGACTCATCCAACAGCTGCTGCAGGGAACAGCTGGACAGACGGACATCCCCCTGATCACAGACAGAAACAAGGCTCAAATAAGACCAACAATACTGGTCTGTCATTCGGGCCCTTTGTTGACGCTGCCACCATGGTCCATCAATTAATTCATTGAAGTAAATTGCATGTCTGTGTGTGACTAGTGACCAGTGTGTTGTACAGAATGTGCGCTACATGCCAGGTGGTGGGCGTGACCAAACAAAGATAGGATGCAGCAGCGTTGCTGATACTTTTTAGCTTTTGACTGACAGATTACAGCACAATAGGCAGAAATGTCATGCATGTTAAATGTCTAACAGACCACCCACTAACACTTTCATCCAGTCTCATCTTGTCAACGAAAACTCACACACAACTTGTCATGTTTTAGTCATCAAAGAGCCATGTTTAGCTCGTCACCGTCTCATTATCATCATGAAAAAAAGGGACATCAATGATCTAACAGCAGGTCATACTATGAACTGTTTCTTACCATCAGTGTTAGTTTCTTAATTTAGTGACAAAATTGATCTTAATATGAGATATCTTACATCCATCAAGTGTGCAGAGAAGACTCCCAGTTCACTGTTGGCTGAGCCTTGGAGATCAGCTGCTGGTGGGGTGGAAGTATCATGTTCTGGTCTTAAGATCTTCCCTCTGAGTGATGAAGGTGACCGACGGTCTACACAGTGACACGTTAACTCATCCTGGCTTGGACACAAAGAGAGACAACACCTCATTAATGCTTTCTGTTGTTAAAGATCCAAGTTTCACAGGGGCTCTTCTACACTGTCTAACTTGCAAGAATACATTTATTAGCAACGTTTCAGTGTTTGACCTTCATTGGGTAAATGGTTTAGTCCACAGAGAAGCCCTCTTAAATAGGGAGTGAATCTGGACTGAATCTTGGTCTACAGTCCACGATACTGGTTCTGTCTCCTCTATGAAATAATTCAATATTGCTGGTATCTTCCCTGGTGTACTGGAGCGTCTGGCTGCATGCTCTCTGCTCTCAACTGTGGCTTCCATTAGTTTATGATTTGAAATCTGTTCCTTACCTGGGCTGCATGATGCTCAGTCTTCTCTACCTAGCTCCAATTGTGTAGTGTCTCCAAAGCCATGAAACTGCACTGTAAAACTTGTATTTGCTGTTTCAACTTCTTGTGCTTGGACATTATTCACCTGCCAAATAATCCCTGACTGGTTTTCTCCCTCAGGCTTTCACGGGCACTTTCCTGGTTAAGTCGCAGCAACTGCAGGTCATTCTGCTGATTCTCACACACCTGGAAAACACACACAAAAAGCATTACTTGGATTCATTCATGTACAGATTGTCAAACACAAACTATCCAACACTTCAAAAATACGTTTCCACTTTTTGTCTATTGTAACACCACTCACCTACCCAACTGTATACTGAAAATGTTACTAGTTAAAAAGAGGTGAATTTTGCACTAAAAGCGCCACAATTAAATACATACCCACTAATCTGACTTCAGGTGAAGTAAAGACACTTGCAAATTAAATAGTTACAAGTATGAAAAAACAAAAACAAACAAAAAAAAGTTTGGCTGGAAAACATGGAGAAGCTGCTGGAACAATAGAGTAAATGGGGCTGCAACAAATGCATATTTTCATTGCTGTTAACTATTTTCTTTAATCGCTTAATCAATTAAATTAAAATGAATTAAAATGATAACAAAGTAACATAAAATGACCACAAAGATATAAAAAATGACCACAAAAACATATAACGACCATAAACAAACATGAAATCACCACAAAAAACACAGTAAAAGGACAACGAGACACACAAGACTCTAAAAAGATTGAAAACAACGAAAAGAACATTGCAAAAGGCTGCAAAGAGACATTCAATCACCACAAAGACATAAAACAACTATAAACAATGCAGATTTCATTCTGGGTTTCTTGCTGCTATGTAGAAGGGCTGGGAGGCCTTTCACACAACAGCCTAGAAGTCCATTGTCTCCATTTCGAGTCACTACTGTGTAATGGTAACTAGTATTGGACATGACAGTGACCCAGTGTCACACAGTCACGGTGAAGAAAGTGCAGGAACAGTCTGAGGTATGCAGACAAACCAGAAAGTCGCCTCTCACGTCAACAACAGTGCAGCAGTAGGAATGAGGAAAGACGTACTGTTCTCCTGTCCTGTGATCCAGTTTTATCAGTTTATGTAGTGTGTCTGTGTTGGAGCCACTCAGTGAAGTATTACATATTGGATACCTGTCGGAGGCACAGCAGCTCAGACGTGATGCGTTCCTGTTTGGAGCGAGCCAGTTCCAGTAGTTCGTCTTTCCAGCTGTCGCCCTCTCCTGGTGAAAAACATCGAAAGCTGCACTTATCTCTATCTGAACGCAGCTACCCCACAGATAACAATCAGAAAAGGAACACTGCAGATACTCGCATACTTCTACAGACAAACATGGTCATTAACTCCACATATTCCTGCTATTTAATCTAAATTCACAGCGCTCGTCAACTGTGATCAGAGTAAAATGCCAAAACTTGTGTTTCATCATCTCTAATATAAGGACTTCTTACTTTTCTTGGGTTTTGACTGAGGGTCTCTAGAAAAAAAAGCAACTTGAGCATGTTCCCTAGAGCTAAGCGAATTTATATTTTTTGTGGGTTTTTTTGCATTTTATAGACTGAATTATGAAACGCTTCATATAAAAAACAGATTCAACGATGAATGAAAACAATTCTTGATTACAGCTATAGTATAATACTACACCATCATACTACACCATTGCCTTCACTAAAAATATCTCTATATGTTGTGAGGATGTAAACTTAATTAACCAGCAAAAGGCTACACTCAAGATTAAAACTTTCACAAGAATGCCCATGTCACAATATCAGCACAATATAAATAAATACATAACATGAATAAATACAATCCTAAAACTGATAAACAGCTTTGCAGAATTGACCGGGCTGGTGTTTGTTCTGTACCTGAGAGGACCAGATCTCTGCGGAGAAGCTGCAGCTCCTGCTTCAGACGGATGATCTCTTCTCTCTGGGTGCTGCTCTGTGTTACCTGCAGCTGCTGCTCCTCTGCAAACACAGTGTTATACAGAGGAGAATAAGGCATGTAGAGATTTAGTGATTAATCAAGAACATTAAAAGGCTTTGATAATTGGCTGATATGATGTTTAATGTCAGTTTTAAGCAAAAATGTCAAAGATTTTCCAGATCCAGCATCTCAAATGTGCAGAAACACAGACACTATATGACATAGATGAACTGAGTATCCGTGTCTTTTGGAGTGATGAAAAGTTAGAAGCTGTTTAACTATTGGACAAGTTTGAAGCACACTGATGCTTTAGGATGAGATGTGGAGCCTGTCTGAAGTTGTTGCCTTTGGAAGCTGGTGTCGGGTTCACTGATTATCTGAAACAGACCATCTGACATTCATACCCACTTCAGGTTGTGATTGGTCAGCTGTGTGGAGGAGACAGATGAGCCAGGCATCGTACTTTTCGAGGGCAGTTTCAAATCTACAAGTTGAAACTATGAAATCAGCAAATCAAAAAAGCTGCAATTTAGAATGTAAAAGGTGTAGCTATTAAATAATGACACTAATGCTGTAACTGAATATAATTTAATCAGACTGAATCTTTCACAGTTGGTTTCTGCTGCCAACTGATCATGTAGAGGACATGGTTCATCTGACATAAGACCAGTTTCAATATTTAACAGCCACACCCTACCATTTTTCAGTATCTCAGCCAGGGTTTAAACTATCCTGTCAGTGATTTTATAAATTCATACAGTCCGAATTGTGTGACAGTAACACTTTTGATGATTTGTCATGTTGTTATGTTTCATTACAAGTTAAATCTGTTACAAAGTGAACACTGAACTGGAGCAAATCAAATTACAAAATAAATCACAGTTGCATATTTCCCCCACTTAGTAGTTCTTTCTATATAGTTTTATTTCTTTTCATGTGACAAATGATGGATCTTCTGGGTTGTTATGAATATGTTTATATGTAGTTAACTGTCTTTTCATGTTTAAATGATGTTTCTTTTATGCGTACAGATAAAATAACAGACAGCAGCACAAGACAAGGTGCCCCTCCAGGACTGTAAAGTTTATTCTGTTCTACTAAAATAACAGAGATTAAAGACAGTAAAGTAAAACAATGTTATGCAAACCCCACTGGGTCCTGCATGTATGTAATGAAGTTATAATCATGTACCTTTAAGCTGTGTGACCTCATGTGTGGCTTCTCTGTAGCGGTGTTTGTTTTCCTCCAGCTCTCTCAGGAGCTTGTTTTCCCGTGAGCGACCCTCTGTTAGTGCTGTCTCCAGCTCTCGAAGGCGCCCTGAGAGGCCCAGTATATGATTGGAGGCTTCGGTCACATCTTTGTCCTGGTAGGGTTACAAATTAAAAGTATGAGATGTCAAACACAGATACAACCTGACTTAATGGTAATTCTATATTTAGTAGACAGACTGACTGGTGTACCTTGAGTTTGAGCATGGAGCTCAGCTCTTCCTCTCTGACCTGCAGAGAGCCGACCTGAGTGGACAAAGCCATGACTGTGGAGCTCAGACTCTGGTTCTTCTCCTGAAAGATATCACAGACGCTTAAAGAGCAATTCCACTGTATTTAAACCTAGTCTACTTTTTAGACTTAGACTTAGACTTAGACAGACTTTATTCATCCACAAGGGAAATTTTGTTGTCACAGTAGCTCAGGACAGAGATAAAAGAGGAAAAGGACAGCACAAGTAAGATATGAAATAAAGTAATAAAGTAATCAGTATAAAGATAAAAATAATAATAAAGATAAAAATAAATAATAATAATAAAGATAAAAATAAAGATAAAAATAATAATAATAATAATAATAATAATAATAATAATAATAATATAATATAATAGTATAATAATAATATAATAGTATAATAATATAATAGTATAATATAATAATAATAATAATAATAATAATAACAATAATAAAATAGAATAGGTACTATCTACTACACATTACAAAAAAGTAAAGTAAAATAAAATAAAAATAAGCAATCTCAAGTAATATTTAGAAATATGGAAATTTAGAAATTTACAATATATACAACCTGTAACAAGTTTTCATTAATGTGGATAATGTGTCTAATGTGTCTGTTGATGTGTCCAGTACTGTACTTATTCACAACACTGTATTACCCTGGGTATCCCATTTATGAATACCTATCAAACTATGTTTATGCCTATATACCACAATTTTTTAGGTATTAATTTTAGAACGTAAAGAGTGGCTTCTTTTTTCTTTACACACAAGAGTAAATGAGATATCTTTGAGTTTAAACTGATGGATGGTTAAAAAACAGCAGGTGAGACAAAATATTTAAGACTCAGGGTGTTTATTCTTCTTAGAATTTTGGCAGAAATTATTTTCCTTCAATCTCAAAAATCTTGTAATGCAGCATGCAGTTTTTTAGGATTCCAAGATACCCTGAACCGACAGCGTTAGGTCTGCAATTTTCTGTTTATTCACTCTGTCAACAAATCAAAGGAAAAGATCAAAACCAACCATCAATGTATCCTACGAACAGTTATCGTGTGTGCATCTAAAGCCTGATAGATCTTATTCCTTGGTGACAGTGAAATAAATTGTTGTCAAAAACACATCAGAGAGCCACAGTGTTGCAGAAGGAGACATGTTCCTTCATGATCATGAACAAACACAGTACGGTAGTTTATTTTGACTCAAACCTACAAACATCATTTAAAGAGCTGGACTAAGAAACAACTTTGACACAGCCAGACTTTCTTTACATAAGCCGGCTTGACAAAGCATCGGAAAAGAGATAATGAGTATCAAGAAGGTGGTTATCAACTCTATTTGTTAAGCAGGTTTTCTGCTCCAGACACTGTCTATGTTCACATAAAAAAGGGAAGTACAAAGCGTGGTGACTTCTCCTCCACACAAAATCAATCGATCATGTACCACTTACTGCCGTCAGTAGGAACAGCTTGTTATAACAGGGAGCTGTGAACAAGGTATTTTTATAGAGAGCATAAATTTGCATTAATGTTTCAATTGTACCTCAAAATCTTGACATTTTTCGTTGATGTTCTGCTGTTTCTTTTCAAGCTCACAGAGCTGCTGCTGGGCTGTGCTCAGCTCCTTCTGGACGTCTTTCTCCCTGGTTTCCACAAGCCACACACGTTTAGTCAGGACTCTGATCACCTCGTTGCGCTTCTGCAGCTCCTCTGTACACACATTAAAAATAATGACTGACATATGGCTGTATGATGAGAGGACACCTCTAACAACTAATGTACAGTGAAATCAGTGTGCAGATGATATACGAGGAACAGAAACAATCAGTTGACTGACATAAAATTATTACTACTTTATCCTTGTCATGTGCGACAATAAACTGAACAGTGTGGACTTTGGAGTGCTGGTCTGTAGGGCTGCTACTCATGATTATTTTCATTTTTTTGTAGTTTGGTCTACAAAAAAAATGTGAGAAATGTCAGTGTTTCCTCAGATAATGTCCTCAGATGTTTTGTTTTGTCCTCAGAACCAAAGATATTCAGTTTATGGTCACCGAGTAGTGAAGAAATGAGATGTACACATTTAGGAGTGGAGGGAATATGAAGATTGTTACTTGTGATTTTCTCCATTTTCTGATTGTTTATGAGGAAAGGAAGTCACTGATGAATCTAGAAAATGGTCAGAGCATTAATCAATAAAGAAAATAAATCTCAGTTAAAGCATGAAAATAAACTCAGGCAAAAAAAACCATTCAGTTGAAAAAAACAACCACTCAACAGAGAACTTGCAATTTTGATGCTAAACTGTAACTAAAATCTGGCTTTTGTTGCCTCATAAAACCCTCTAAGCTTTGACTTAGAGTTTCTTTATATTTACAATAAGTCTGTTATTTTGCCAACCTGACTGACCACACTGCAGTTTTAATAATAATAATAATAATGCATTGGTTTTATATAGCGCTTTTCTAGGCACTCAAAGACGCTTCACATTGCATTATTCATTCACTCCATTCTCGATGGTGGTAAGATACGTATGTAGCCACAGCTGCCCTGGGGTAGACTGACGGAGGAGAGGCTGACAGTCTGGGCCATCGGCCCCTCCAACCACCACCAACCACTCACTCTCACACTGCATTCTCCCAGGCTTCCTGGTGTTCCCTCACGGTCTCCCATCCAGGTACTGACCAGGCTCAACCTCGCTTAGCTTCCAAGATCTGATGGGATCAGGCATCCATAGTTTTATTGTGTTGGTCTAATTTTTTCACATGACTGTTCATTACGTCAAAGTGGGATCCCTCCTCTGTTACTCCACTTGAGGTTTCTTCGATTTTTTACCTGTTTAAGGCATACTGAGGGGAGTTCATCCAAGAGTCGAAGCTTACAGGGTGTAATTGACTATAACACCTCGAGACAAACTTGTGATTGGTGATACTGGGTTATATAAATAAGAATGAGAGCCAGATCTGTATGAAATCAAAGAACATATCCTTGTGCCTCCTCACCATCCAAACGAGCACATCTCTGCTCCAGGCTCAGAACCCTCTGACGGTCTTGTTCCCAGGCACGATGCTGCTTCTGATGGGAGGCAGCCATGGCGTTCAGCTCCTTCTCCCTGTCCTTCAGCTCAGCAATCAGCAGCTGCAGTTCCCTCCTCTGCCTCTGGATGGTGGAGCCACTCAGGTCACTCACAGGAAACTTTTGCAAAGGACACAAAAAGCTTATGTCACCATTACATAGCCTGTTTATAACGCCAACAATAGAGCTGAAACACTCAGTCAATACTGCAGAAAGCCAATCAATAGAAAATCTATTAAAGGTAACAATTTTAATAAGTAGCAGCTTTAAGTAAGATGCCAAAAGTTCACTAGTCCTTGAATCTACATGAATATCCTTGTATATTTACCGTTTTTTATTCTTCAATGGTAGTTAAACAATTCGTCAACTCAGGGTCAAGAAAACAAAAAACAGCAGAACACATGCCTAAAACCATTACAAACATTGAAATATATACAGTGAACTTGGAGTTCCTGAGTCGGTACCTGCTTGGTTGGTTAATAATGCAACTTTGATCTCACCTGAGCTTCCTGAAAGCTGGGAGGGTGGCGGGTGTCTGGTGAGGCGAGAGGGGTTCCTCTGGGCCAGTGATTTGCTGTGGTGTCCATCCTGAAGCTGGTTATTCCAGATGCTTGGCTAACATCAAGTGGAGCAGCATTGCTTTTCTGTAAAGTGGAATTATAAACACTCAGTTGCCCATTTATTTGGTACACCTAGCTAATACCATATAAATAAAAATAAGAAGCTTGCAATGTTTGGTTTTGGTTGGAAAGGTTTAGAGACGTACTGATAGAACATTTTGAAGATATGGTTTAGAGGAATGTCTTTTCGATCCTGGAAGAAGTGTTGGGCACCTCAAAGAACTGGAGTGTGTATTTTTTTAATTAGGGATTTAATTTAATTAAGGATAACAGACATTTACTGTACTCCTTTACTGCAGGCGAACCGATCATTTTTACTGTCATTGCAAACTGACCTGCCATTAAAAAAAACACTGCGAGGATGTCCTTTGCGGTGCTGCTGCATTACGCAAAGTAGTGTTTCTGTTATTTTGTCAACCCTCTCTGACATACAGTAAATGGGAAGGGCAAAGTAATACAAAAAGAACAGTCCAGTACAATTAAACAGCAGCACCAACTTCAGACTCTGAAATGATCACATAGCTAAATCGACAGTCTCTAAAACAGTTTTAGCAAAAACTGGACCATTGTGAAGGAGGGATTTAGTTTTAAGATTGTTGTATTGAAGAGTGTTATTTCAGCTAAGATCAGGATTTTTCTCTGCATGGAGAAATTTACGCTGCCCCTCCAGCATCAGAGGAAACTCACCAGCTCAAAATTTTTAAAAACTGAAAATACAAGAAATATTTCCTTTAACTAATTTTGTCGTTTGGGGTTTCCTTTAATCAAGAATAATAAACCTTTTTTTTATTAATTTACATGGAACTTTACCTTTGTGAAGGGGCGATTTTTTCAAGAAAACACTGTGTAATTTTACCTTATTGTAACTAACAAACTGGCATTGGTAAGTAACTGGAAGTAACTAAGTACAGCTAACTCAAGGGTACTGCACTTAAGCATTACCACATGATGAGACACCATCAAAATATTACCTGCTCTATATGCTCCTAATGGAGGGATGAACGACTTTAAACCAAGTGTACACATCACAATCACACTATGCAGGGCTGGAAGACAGGAGTTCCACATGTGGACAACATTAAACAGTCACTTGTTTACATCTAAAGTCCTGCCCTTTATTACTTATATCATATGTGTCAACTATAAAACACTTTGTACCTTTGTTTATGAAGTGTGCTGTATAAATAAGTTTATTCTTACTACTCACCTTAATTGGAGTACTGTGCCAGAGCTCAGCTGAGGAAACAAAGTGTGTGTTAGATGGTTAAAACTTTCCCTCATATAGATCACAAAACACTGTGGTTGGCATGGACAGTGTTGATGTCCACAATCAGCTGTGAATGTTCACCTTTTCCAAAAGCTCTTCCATTTGAGGTGGACAGTCTTCTCCCTTCGTCCATCACATCATAACAATCTCCCACTAATATTACACCCAACTCCAAATCTTGGTTTATTCTCCAGCAGCGTCCATCATTGTTGTTGTTGTGAGCATCTTTTAGGAGGCAGGCTAGCTGAAAAGGCTAACGTTAACTTATCATGTCAATAACTGACTGTAAAGCTAACTGTCAGACAGATAGTTTAAAAAAATAACTTCAACGCTAATGTAATTTAGCAATATACGCTTTAAAAAGTCTCTCAAATATCACGGTGACAATGCAAAATGTTAGACAACAGACGACAGAAAACTTTAATGTGTAGCTAAAGTTAGCTTCTCGGAGAGTTTAACCAACTTTTAAACGCGGTGACGTAAGGACGTACGGAGACTGGACGTCTTTTTTTCGCCAACTTTATTGACAACACAATAACAACACAGTAAAGGGAGTTTGGGGGATAAATAAAATAACGAACAAACTAACAAACAAAAATAAAGTTGTACAATGTAAAACTATATATAATATAGATATTATGATAACAAGAAAATAAATTATCAATAAAAGATATTTGTGCATTTTTCAAATACACAAAAATAGCAATAAAACTGCAAAAATAAACAGTGAATTGACGTGTCTAACATAGAAAAATATTAATCCTATAACCAGTAACCCCAAAAACTTCTTCAAATAAAAATATTTGAATTATTCCCACATTCACGAAGATTCCCTATTCAATTAAAATTTAATATTGTAGATGCATTTCTAAAGTTTGATATTTTAGATTTTAGGTATTGCAATTTTACATTCGATTTGTTTGTTAAATGAGTAATATCTTGTGTAATTACATAAGTGAACACTGCAATACAATTTTTAATATTGTAAACATTGATAAACTATTGTAGCTTGACTAATGTTAACTCCAGTCAACACAAAAAAATAACATTGTCTCATGTAAAATTAACTGTAATTTGATTATGGAAAGTTACTGAAATTTTACTAGAATTTTTTTACGTTGTTCCACTCACAGACGTACATACGTGTATATGTCTATGGTTTCACCAACCAGCTGGAAAATCAACTGAATATGACTTTAAACCTGTTGTTCCTCCCCAGCAGCAGGGGGCGCTGCAGCACTTTAGCCACTTCAACAACTCAAACAAGAAGCGCTACTAGGCGTGCTCAAAGTACGCCAACTACACTTCAATCAATAAGAATGATTTTCTAAAAGTCAGAGTAACGCTAATAATGCGACAGGCTTTCATTAGCAGGCAGCAGTTCTAGAGTTCATTGTGCGGGGTAGGTAACTCGACATTTCTTGTGTCTTTGTTCAGTTATTAGAGTTAACGGTGCGCTAGCTGAGCTAGCTTGCTAAGCTAATACCACTAACCTGAGGTGCTAACGGTGACAGCTGGGTGAGTCAACGTTACCTGATCAATGAAATTCGAGGGTTTATTCTGTTTTATTTTCTTGGCACATTTTGTCTCCACTGGAACGACAACGTCCGAGATAATGCTGACTCTGAAGTGATTTTGTTACATCGAGTATTGGACCTAACCGGTGTGTTTAATAGCGTTACCAATATAAAAGAGCCGCATGTGTTAGCAAGCTAAAGCTAGTTGCTGGCACTTGTGTGTCAGTCTGCTTTATATTAAACCATGTAGGACTCACTTATGACCTATATCAGTTCACATGAGTCTGTTTTATGATACCTGCCGCCTGCTGCTCGTGTATCTGATCTGTGCTAGCAGTGAAAGCTGAATGTTGGCAGGGCTGCCTAGCATGATGAAATACTGGCAGGATCCTTGGTCATTCATGCCTGCACTGGTGTCTGATCATGAACACATTTTATCACTGGTATGTAAGTTTAGATGAGGACTGGAACCTTGAGATGTTTAACCTGACTTTATTTTTAGGTTTATAATTTTAATTTACCCTTGCTTTTCATGTCACACGTTTCTTAGTGTATTTTCCACAACTTTTCCCCAAATTTTTCTTCCTTAAACATCTCACCTACTAAAAAATTTTGCTCCTCATTTTCACCCTTAGTTCACTGAGTTTCTTCAAAACTTGATATTAATAAATTCTAATTGTGAACATTTGCAGAGCTCCAGCAGTTAGTTGATTAACTGATTAGTCAAATGAAAGAAAAATTACACAATCAAGTCATTGTTTTTGTAATTTTATTAAAAAGAATGTTAAATGTTTGTGGTTTTTCGTGGTACGATCTCATGCTCCGTCACACTACTATAAACTGAGTATCTTGAACTTTTGGAATATAGGTTAGTAGAGCTGTAACAGTAAATCCGTTACTTAATTTGTTGTCAACCATTATACTTAAGGTCAACTATTTGGATGGGCAATTGGTGCGAGTCTTCTGAGGGAAAAAAAGTCTGTTTTCAGATTCCAGCTTCTTGACTATTTTCTGGTTTCTTTCACCAATAAGTTTATTTAACGATGGCAAAGTAATTATGTACGCACTTCTCATTTAAAACATAACAGTGGTGAGACCCTCTATTTGCCTTTAAGTTCATGAAAACACCCTAAAAATACTGAGATATTAGTAAAAGGTTTTGTGTGCATCCAATGAATCAATCATACAATGAATCATCAACTGCTTAGATAGTTAGCTAATTAGTTTGAGTTTCTTTTAATATAAAAAGTTAAAATTCTGTCATTGCCGCTTCTTAAATTTGAATGTTTTTTTGTTTTCTTTCCTCCTCTATGACTGTAAATATTTTTGAGTTGTTGACAACACAAGACATTTGAGGCTGTCTTCTTCTGATTTGGGAAACACTGATGAACTTTCTATATAGACCAAGCAGTTAATCAATTAATCAAGAAAACATTTGACAGATTGTTATTATTATTAGATAGAAAACATTTGAAGAGGTAATGTTGGATTGTGGTAAATTGCATATAATGAGCATTTTTTAACATTTGCTGTCATTTTTGTAGGGACAAAACAACCTGTACTGCATGTGGTCCACGTGTTTATTTTGTATGTGTCTGTCTGTTATCTAGATAACTTGTGATGGCTACTACTGAGATGGAATCTGGGTCTTCAGAAAGCAGATCAGAGCACGGGACAGCCGACCCTGATTCAAAGTACCCCTTGAAAGTTCTTTATTGTGGAGGTACAGTATATTTACAGAAAAAAAATGCGTAGTTTAGCATCTTAAATAATTTGTTGGTGCTTTTGGAAATGTGACACAGATGTGTTTTGTGTTTTTGTCTCTGCAGTGTGCTCTCTGCCTACTGAGGTGAGTTTGACTATCAGACAAATTGTGTATTCTGTTGTGTGACCCACTTCACTATAAATATGCTGTTAGATATATTTTCTCTGCTGAGCTCTAAATGAATCTGCGCTGTTGTGTCTGCAGTACTGCGAGTACATGCCTGAGCCAGCCAAATGTAGGCAGTGGCTTGAGAAGAACTTTCCAGATGTGTTTGCCAGGATGACTGTTGGTGAGCATCATTTAAGATTTTCTTGATTTTTCTTCAGTTTCATTTTGAACAATGTTTGACTGCATAGCATGAGTTTGTAATGGCAGACCCGCCTGCAGTTCAGCGTAGTATTTAAGTGTGGAAACCTGAAGGATAACACTAAACATGCTGATTCCCATTAAGTTAAAAAAAGAAGTCACATATAGAGTTCAATTTTAGTTGCTGGATTCCTTCCAGTCAGTCAGAATTCTTTCCTCTCTGGCAGTAAGTGCACAGATAGCAGCCTAATGCCAACATACATCCCCAGCCTCATAAGAAGCAGATGCTCTGCTGCTGCTAATAATGGATGCATCCTCAAACAGGGAGGATTACTTTCTCTATAATAATCCTGTTAGCTCCAAGCCGTTTCTGGTAATTTTTGCTCCTTTCGGTTTACAGAATATACAAATTACAGGGTAAAAATGTCAAGTAAACAGACTCAAACAAGCTGTATGTATTGTAGTGGCAAAAATGATCCTTAGATTATTATTATTAGTTATTAGCTATAAATTTTTAAGAAAACAAAGTCCAAGTTCTCTGATTGTAGCTTCTTAAATGTGAATATGATCAGGTTTCTGCCCTCTTCTACGACAGTAAACTAAATATCTTTGGATTGTGGGCAAAACAAGAAAATAAAAGTTTATGTTGGTCCTGAACAAGCTAAATGATTAATTGAAAAAAGACAGATTAATTAACACTTAGAATAAGAATTAGGATGCGCTAGGATGTATATATGCATTAAAAGCTGTAAAATATTCATATGAATTCAGAAAAGATCATATGTTATGTTTAATATAAACACAGCTTCCTGCCGTTCATTTAATTGTGATCAAGTATGTGCAGTTGTAAAGCCTCTGAGTGCACAGACCTGACTACAGTGTGTTTGAGAAATGGTTTTTAAATAAGGTAAACTCTTTCACGTCTGAAGAAGCCAAAAGACTTGATTGTTATGTGTTATGATGTTAACCTGTGGCCTCACATGTCAGTAAACACATCCTATGGTAGTCCTCTGTAAGGGGATAAAGATGGTGGCTTGCTTGGTTTTAATGTCTTCCCATTTTATTTCCGTCAAACTGGTCCAGCAGCAAATGCACCCAAGCAGGAACCCGGCACTGGAGATGCTCCCCCTGCAGGCGAGGAGGAAGAGAAGAAGAAGCAGAAGAGAGGTGGAAGAGGCCAGATCAAACAGAAAAAGAAGACTGTGCCACAGAAAGTCACAATAGCAAAAATCCCAAGAGCCAAGAAGAAATACGTCACACGGGTGTGTGGCCTGGCAACATTTGGTAAGACATTTTATTCTTTGAGCTGTTTAGTTCTCATTTTCTTAATGCATTATCCTCATTGTGAATCCTGCGTGGACTCTTGCAGACATCGACCTTAAAGAGGCTCAGCGATTCTTTGCCCAGAAATTCTCTTGTGGTGCCTCAGTTACAGCCGAGGATGAAATAATCATTCAGGGAGATTTTACAGACGACATAATCGACGTCATCCAAGAGAAGTGGCCTGAGGTGAGTCTTTTGTCTTTGTAGAAAAGTTGAAAGGGTCTGCCTTGCTTTGGGTGATCTCCTGTATTTAGTTGCAGAATTACAACCCACATGAGTGACTTTAACTTCAAAAGTGATGAAAATCGCACAGCAAGGAAGCTAGGAAAATAAGTTTAAAAACAGTGCTGCAACATTTTTTAAAAAAATGCAAAATGTAGGGTTTTTTCACTGATTTAAATTCAGCAAAATAGTGTTATTTACACTTACACACTGTAAAATAACAAATTACTATCTATTTTAAAAAGTAATAGAATAATATTTTGGCCAGTGTGTTTTTTTCCCGTTTTTTATACAGTCAACATGTAAATGAATACATTTTTTCTGTGATCTAGTTTTAACAGTGTAACTGTTTACACAAATATACACTTCAAGGCTCATATCTGCATCTTCACATGTGTGTTGTATGTGCCTAAATAAAAAAGACAGTTCTGTCAATGCTGCCTCACAATTTTAAACTTAGTAGTTCAGATCCGTTTGGCAAGTTTCATAAACTTCAGCTTTATTCTTTTTGCTTAATCTTGGTGACAGACGGACAAACAAATGTCACCGAACACATAACTCTGCTCCACCTTGGCAGAGGAAATATCAATAAATAATCAATAAACCGCGGTATGGCGAGGGATTATTGTACTATTAAAAATGATGTGATGTGACGTTACGGTCTACAAATCATAGTCCGCACATGTACGGAAACACACTGGTTGCCAAAAAAAGATCACTTTTATATGTGTTCCAGTGGAAAAACGTACAGTATCTGTTCAAATAACTGCCAAATGATTTTTTATTTATTAGGTTTTTTTGTTCAGCCCTAGTTGATGATTTTCAATTTACTTAATTCTGTCTTTATTTTACATTTTACTAGCAATAGCTGCAACTAACACTTGTTTCCATTGTCGATTAAGTTGTTGTTTATTTTCTCCATTAATTATTTTAAAATGAAAACGGTGAAAAATGTCAGTTGTTTCCTCAAATGTCTTTTTTTTGTCCACAACCCAAAGATAATCAGCTTATCTTCATAAAGTATTCACATTTTAGAAGCTGGAACCAGAGAAGTTAGCCTGTTCTTCCTTAAAAAAATTGCTCAAACTGATAAATTGATTATCAAAGTAGTTACGGCAAATTGATGAATTGTTGCAGCTCTATGAAAAGGTATTTTCTGTGGGAGCTTTTTGGTTGCTTATTAATATACATTCAGAGGTTTTTGACACATGTTTTTTATGGATTTAATGGTAGCAAAAACCTGAACATCTCCAGCTTGATGTTTTAAATGTAAGAAAGGTTTGCCAAACCTCGCTTTATTTGTTAGAGTGTTTTAAAAACAGGTTCTGACTCCTGTGTCTCTGCGTTGCAGGTGGATGATGACAGCATCGATGATCTGGGTGAAGTCAAGAAGTGAAGACCAAATATGCACTTTTACTGACATGGATGTGACCTGTAACAGCGACAACCTGGCCAAATGTACACATTAAGTCATTTTATACCTATTTTATTTACTGTACATACGAAGCTGCGGACTTGGCCACTCACTTGGCAAATTTTTTTTTAGTTAATAATAGCTGCTTTCTCTCGTTTGCCAAAGGTGTGGTATGACGTGAATCCTTCCCAAAATGTTCTTCACTCAAGCAAAACTGTAGGCTAATAAATTTCAGTCTCCTTGGCCTGTACGCTGCAGTCGTCATTTCAAGTTCTTTTTTTGTTTCCATGAGTGTGTGAAAGCATTAAAAATGAATTCTTTTCAGGGCTATGATTTGCTGTGTTTTATTGTTTAGGTCTTGTAGGTGGCTGCAGGCTGCTTGTTTTTCACACAATACCCGTGAGTGAAGCTTTTCCCTGCATAATAGTTTTATAATGAAGCCACGCTCCCTGGACAGATAAAATTTACAGGTGTTTCCAAGCTCCTTTGGGTCAATATCACCTCCCTGCTGATAACAGCCCACAGATGCTCACTCCACATGTAAATTTATGTGTTTGTCTGAGAACCATTTGTACGAACGCAAACACGATTATCTCGCTGCAGAAGTCTCCTAGGTGCAGCATATCTTTGTCGACGTGTTATATAGCAGCAGCTCGGTGTTCACCGGGGCAGAAGATGAATGTCACAGACACAGTTTGCTGCGCCTTTGAGTCTCCCATCCTGGACCAGGTTTTGCCTCCGATTCTGATCCTGGAGTTCATGTTTGGCCTGATGGGGAACTTTGTGGCGCTGTGGATGTTCATCTTCCACATGGACACCTGGAAGCCCAACGCCGTGTACCTCACCCACCTGGCTGTGGCGGACTCCATCGTGCTGTTCTGCCTCCCTTTCAGAGCCGACTACTACAGACGGGGCAAACACTGGCTCTACGGTGACGTCCCATGCCGCATCCTGCTCTTTCTACTGGCAGCCAACCGTGCGGCAGGGATCTTCTTCCTCACGGCTGTGGCTGTCGACCGCTACTTCAAGATCGTCCACCCGAGGAACCGCATCAACCAGATGGGCCTCGGCTACGCCCTCTGGGTCTCACTCGGCCTCTGGTTTCTGATATTTCTTGCCACCGGGTACCTCCTCGCTGATGAGCACTTCTTCTTCAACAGCAACCGGACGCAGTGTGAGAGTTTCAACATCTGCATGGGCTTCAGCCCCCTCTCCACCTGGCACAACACTTTCTATGTCATCCAGTTTTTCCTGCCCACTGCAATCGTGGCCTTTTGCACCATCAGAATCACGTGGCAGCTGAGGATCAGGACCATGGACAAGCAGGGGAAAATCAAACGGGCCGTGCAGTTCATCCTGGCCGTGGCTTTGATCTTCATCACCTGCTTCTTCCCCAGCACGATATCGCGTATCGCAGTGTGGATCCTGAAGGTGTGGTACGACGAGTGCAGATACTTCAAAGAGGCCAACCTGGCCTTCTACACGTCGGTGTGTTTCACCTACTTCAACAGCGTCCTCAACCCTGTGGTGTATTATTTCTCAAGCCCTGCCTTCAGCGGCGCCTTCAGGAAAGTCCTGAACAAACTGCTGAGGAGAAGCGATAAAGATGATCCAGCAGATTCAGCTGATAATGGCATTTCCACTGTTGATGGTAGAAGGATATAAAGCCAGCAGCTGGTTTGTTTCCTTTTAAATTGAGCTTGTTACTTGTGAGCTGGTGAATATATATGTATGTACATATACAGCAGGTTTAGATTTCATTTGAACATATGCGGAAACATTCAGCAAAAAGGTCTGGAAGTGTTGAGCTTTACACATTTTCTGCATTCTGGTGAATTTAATGCACCAGTTGGTTCCTTTTATGCATCAATTTAAATTTGAAATGTGCGTTTGTAAAGGAAAACACAAATTATAATCCAACATAACACAGTGAGGCTCTCTGCATTCTGAATTGTTTTCAGATATAGATCAACTAATGCATGTGATGTAAAAATTCAGAGGGCATATCCCTGGGGCCAGTAAAAAATACTTTAGAAAACAAAGGAAGGGCCGCCATATGGCTCGCTGAGATTAGGCGTTACCATGTGGGCGCAGGTCACCAGAGGCGGTCATGGGTTCGAGTCCAGCTCACGACCCTTTCCTGCATGTCCATGTCTCCTCTCTACCCCCTTTCACCCTGTCTCTCCCTCTATTAATAACAATGGAAAAATCTCTCCAACAAATATTTAAAAAAAGAAAACAATGGAAAACTAATGTTCAAAAGCTGCAGAAACATTGGTAATAGAGGCAAATCAATACAATCAGTCAAATGACAGAAGATACTGTACAATAATGCTGTGATTTAAATGCAGTACAAAATAATGCAAGTTCACAGTCAACAATATAAAATAATGACTTAAAATACAGATTTTTGATGTGGGCTTTATTTATAGATTAGGCCGATTATCTTACAGTCAATGTACATATTTTTCTGTGCTTTTAGTAGATATTATCTGTAACTTAAACAGGGAAGATCTTTCAAAAATAACTGTTGCTTTTTAGTTAATAAAACACATTTTTTTACAGTGTAGAAAAGAGCCTTTGCTGTGATTATGACCACTGAATGTAACATCCAGCAGCTTACTGCTGTTTAAATGTGTTGCTACAACATACAGCTTTATGAGTCTGGTTGTATTGTTGAAGTACAGCCACTATCAGTGAGTGATTTTCTTTAGTAGTAGGGTAATCAAGTAAAGCATGAACTGGAAAAGCAATATCTAACTCTGTGCTCTGTATGTCCACCTGTTTTGGTATTTAGTTAGCAAATGCAAAGTCCTTAGGCCAGGCAGTTGCCTTCTGGCCAGCTGTATGGAGGGTGACTAATCCTCCTCCAGTCTTCTATGATATGCTCCATTGTTTGCTCCTCTCCACAAGCACACAAATCAATTTTAAGCTCACAGGTTATCATTACTTAATATGACAATCATCAGTTCTTCAATTCATCAATTCCAAACATGTCTCATCTGCATATCTTCTGTTCTAGATCTATGAGGAATTACAACAGTAACCTTTGTCATGGATTTACTCCTCATATGTAAATGTTTTATTGCCACTACACATGAACTTAGATAATGAGTCAAATTTAACCAAAGGAAAATTGTAGCAGGTTTGAATCTGCGCATGTATCATTGGATGGAACAAGATATGCAGATGAGAGACGTTTGGATCATCACAGAGGTCAACTCTGATCATCTCCTGTAGAACCTTAATGACTGCCTTTCTGTTTACAGGTAGTGTAAGATTTGTGGATCCGTGTTCATTTTCATAGTTTTTCTTTCTTGACACATAAAGTCACTGTTTAATAAAACTCTCACCAGATTAGAGAATCGCAGTGATGTCCACGTCTACATTTTCTATTCATTTTACTTATATGCAAATAAAAAGGCATAGAAGGTGTACATTAGTCAAAGCAGAGGAGAGACAATGTGCTTCATGTTCTGAATGGAACATTTTTTATCTGACATGCTGTTCAGTCTTGACTTCACCTGCTGACTTCAGCACAGTGACGCTGCCTGTGGTTGTTTAAGTGCAACACGTTGTTTGTATGTAAGAGCAGAAACACAATCAATCAAAAGTTCCATCCAGACACGCGCAGGAGGAGAAATGTAGTTTGACTGTTCAGCTTGTAGTTCATTTACTTATCATGTGTTTCAGGTGCAGCTTTTAATTCTGATGTAAAGCTGAGAGTTTGATGAAACACAATGAATAACATCTTATTTAGTGAGTAAAACCTGAGTCCACAGTGTCCCATCACAACATTAGAGTCTGTAAAGTGATTTGTTCAAAGGATTGCTGTAAATAAATGCATTAAGTTTGCCTTTCATTTATCACATTATAGTATATAATAGTGGTTTGTGATGTGCTATTGCAGAGTGATGTTCAACAATGTCCATTTATACACGAGTATTCTCAAGTATGAGACAATAAAGCAACCCTTGTTCTGTTGTATGTTTTTTTCTCTTAAATAATATCAAAAGGTACAGATCAGAGTACTGTTAAAGTACCGGATGGATAAGCAGTACCAGTAAGAGTAGCAGTACACATTAGTACCCCTAATTCCATATCAAATAAATTATGAACACTCATCTGCGCATGAAGACAACTTAAGGCTCATGTTGCAACAGAGTGAGCTGCTCATGTCTGTTGTTCTGTAAGACTGTAGAATCTGCACATGTTCATGTACTAAGGTTACGTTTGAGTTGGACTCTATGAGGTTTGTTGATGTTGACTAACTCCATTACAGATCTAACAGCACCAGTAAAGCTTACATTGAGGGCTTTGTAGAAGGAGTGATGGTCTAATGCTGCAACATTTTAAAGAAAACCTCATGTTCTACATATGTTCAAAAAGGCTCTTGGTTGCTCTAGTGGTCTTCATATTTTAGTATTTTATTTTATTTTATTCTAGGAAATGATTTTACAAGTTGTTTTCTATCTTGTCTGTTTATTTATTTAGTTTTATTTATTTGGTATGCCAAAGTTATTTTAAGTTTCATCCTGTTTTGTACCTTCATGTTTTGCATGTATTACATGTGCAACACTTTATTCTAATAACTGTGCAATAAAAATAAACATGATTTAATTTGATTGCAAGTTGAAAAAGTAGAAATACGAAAGTAAGGTCCAAGTAGTGCGTAGTGGGTTGTTGTGCTCGCTCGTTGCAGTACTCTTTTGATGGAGAAGTGATTTTCTGATTTGTTCGTTCGTGAACACATTTTTCAGTAATTTTCTGTTTTCCTCTCGGGCTTTGAATGCCTCGCGTCAGTGCAGGAACCAATCACAGCGCGTATCGCTTCTGCCGTAAAGTGTAACGTTGGTGGTCAGAATGAGGAGCTGTTAGTGTCACTTTGTGGCGATATTACTCAGTTTTATTACCGTTTAGAGGTGTTGTCGACGAAGACAGCTGCGGTAAGTTGCTTGGTCCCTTGTTTTTTGGTGTTATGTGTCATTCATACACGAGAAAACTACATACGAACAAAAATAACTGGCCATGTCTTTTAGTCCGTTAGCTAGCCTCCTAGCAGCTAGCCACACATTGACGTAGTTCTTGTCAAATACAGATAATTGTAGGAGCTAAAGTGCGTTAAGCAGACCAGCTGCATATACAAGCTTGACAGTTACATTTTGTTAATGTAGTTGGTATATTTAATATGCTAGTAAATGAAATATTTGGTGACACAGGCCGTTGTGCCTTGAGAAAAGATATTTCGGACTAAATTACAGACATGTCACAGTAAAAAATGAAAACACAGTTATAATGATATGGATGTTTTGCAATGATGAATATAAATTCATACCAGCAGCACAGTGCGGTCTTCTCAGTTACTTAATAAGCTGTTGTTAAATAGTTGATTCCAACAGTGGAGTTCAGCTACGTTTGTACAAGAGGTACAAACTGCCGAATAATGTGAGACTGAAAGCCAAAAACAAAGAAACTAAAGACTTAATGGACACAGTGTGTTTCCTTAAGGACTCCTTGATTCCTTAGGTGGATGTTCTGAGCAGAACAAGGACACTTTGACATTAGAGTCTGACATCTACTTATGTCATTTAGATAGTAACTTTCTTCAGAGTTTTATTAACAAATTAAAAAACATAACTTTAGCAACTATTCCAGATTTTAATCAATTGAGAGTTACATAAAATTAAAAAAAAAACAAAACAACTTACTGTTACTGTGTATGAGTTCTCATCTACTTCTGGCAGTCTTGCGTGCATAGACGAATGATAAAAGTAAATGACCAAAAAAGATGACTAATTGGCCTCCAGTGACTTGCCTACTGGAAAAGACAAAAACAACTAATTATTGAGCCGCCCCATTGTGAGTAATCCTCAGCCTGGCCAACGCTATAAATATTATTGATCCCACTAGATTCATAAGACTGCTCTTTACTGTATTTCTGTCGGCTCTTGAAGTAACTGTTTGTGTTTTGTGAATCTAAGGGACCAGACTATACGTATGTCTGTACCGCCCCTTACATTCTATTCCTCTGTTTGAGAGACTTCCTGTCCTATGTATGTGTTGTTTTCTTTGTGTTTAGTTTTGTTATTTTTATTTTTTAAAATTTACTATTCCAAATCTGTGTTCCTCTGAAATAATGGTGTATTTTTTTGACTGTTTCTTTCAGCCATCATGTCAAATCCTGCTCTGCTCATCCTGTATGGGAGCCAAACAGGTACGGCCCAGGACACGGCCCAGAGGATCATGAGGCAGGCGCAGAGAAGGCGGATGCAAGTTCAAGTGTTGCCTTTGGATAGCTACAATGTGGTGAGTCAGTGTGAAGTTTCTTTGCTTAATTTTTTTTTAAATGTATTTTTCAGCTGGTTCAGTTTGTTAAAAATCTTCACACAACAGAGGGCAGTAGGGATCTTTCAAATTCCTGAACTGTTCTCTAAGTACCAACCAAAAGTCCCTGTGTATTTACAGTCAAATTTGCACTTCTTACATACTATTTTAAAAACTGCCACATTATGTTACATCAAATGGAAAAAAACAAAGAAAGATGAACTGAGACATACAATGCTGAGGACTGTCCTTTTTTTCCAGGAGAGTTTATTTGTAATTGTATGAAATGTTGTGGTGTCTTTAACCACATCTCTTTCAATCACAGAGTGGTTTACAGTCCATCGCACGATCTTGTCCCTACTCCTTTCACTTTCCTTTGCATTCCATAACACCATAGTCAAATTATTTTCCTTGGTTGTGGCCTGATGCCAGATGTCTGAACATATCTGATGATCAGACTGCTGAACGATTCTTTTCCTGGTGAATTGAAGACATGACATGAGGTGTGATGTAGATGAGAACATGTTTCCAAATACAGAAGACAAAGTTGACTGGCACCACTGTATTTTCATATCTGTAGCTATTCCACACAAGCATGTTAGGTGAATGTACAGTTTTGTATTGCATTACTGGAATTTCTTTTGTTTTATTTTCTGCAGTTTAATTTACACCTCTTTCACAGCAGGTGTAATTAACAGCATTGAGGATTTCTGTATTCTATTTAGGTGAGCCACGTCCAGGTTTGATACTGAACGTGTTGGCTCACAGGAGAGGCTTCTTAGTGTATTTAATAGAACTGAGCCATCATTAATGTTAATAGGTCGCCTTGTATTTTTTTATTTACTATTTGCAAAAAATGAAAAAAAGCCTGCTGAAGCATTTCTAATTCATCGCTGTGAAAATACTCTAAGCAGGCACAAAAAGTGACATGACCCACACATTGCACTGACATGCTTTTCCCTCTCATCAAACAGGCCAACCTGATCTCAGAGTCTCTGGTTGTCTTTGTTTGCTCCACCACTGGCCAAGGAGACCCTCCTGATAATATGAAGGTAATAAACCAGATAAACATGTGTCACAAAAGTCAGGCAACAAAACAGGACATACAGTAGTTTTTTGTTTTGGGGTGGCATGTACCTTTAATATAATAATTGGTGTGGAGCAAAGATGTGCACTTTTTGCTGTTAATGTTATATCCACATTGTGAACTGACGGTAGCTTTTGTCCCAGTTAATGATTCTTAACCTAAAAAACAGTGATTAATTTAAGGCTAGTTAGTAAACTAGAGTACCAAGATAGCCAGCCAGGTTTTTCTGAAGAGGAAAAAATGATTCAAGTAACGCCAAATGTACTGTAATTAGAAAACCCATAAATGTGTATATGTCTGACATGATTTTTTCTTTCAATGTGTACTTTCCTGAAAGAACTTCTGGAGATTTCTCTTTAGGAAGTCTTTACCTGCTGGCTCTCTAGGTCGACTGGACTGTGCAGTACTGGGCCTGGGGGACTCCTCCTATCCAAAGTCAGTCCTTTTCACAATTACTGATTACACAACATACATTCAAACGGCTTTTTGTAAATGTATCAACTGTTTTATGCTTTAGGTTCAATTTTGTGGCCAAGAAACTTCATAAGCGCCTTCTGCAGCTGGGTGCCAGCGTCCTGCTGCCTGTAGGGCTGGCAGATGACCAGCATGACCTGGGGTAGGTAACAACATGTCTGAAGATAGTGGAGAAACATGATCATCACAGTTCATTAGCTACAGAAGGATGCTTTTTCATTTCATATACTTTATTTTGTTTTCTACAGGATTCTAATATACATTTGCTCATGAAATATAGGTTACATGCTGAAAGAAAAGACCAGCATTTTAGAAAAAAATGGTTTAAAAGCTGCTTTATTTACATTTCCAAACATCATACAGAGATCCTACTGGATAACTGCATCTGTTATGATGTAAACATAGTGATGATTACATTCGTTAATTGAGCATCATCTGTACTGCCTGTGTTTGCTCCACACACTGTGGCACCATCTTTAGATCCAATCAAAGCCTCCTTCCTTCAAAACTGCATACAGCTGCATTTGAAAGGATGATTATTGTTGGTGCAGACCATATGGACATCCATTTTCATACGCTTTGGCTCTTGCCTATTAAAGGTCCCATATTATGCTCCTTTTCAGCAAGTTTACATAAGTCTCAGAGGTCCCAGAAGAGTCAATTTGAAGTTTGTTGCCTAAAAACCCAGTTTGTTCCTGGACTTCAGCTAGCTTGTAACTCACTCTTGTGAGCCCCACTGAGAATACGCTGTTTCTGTATTTGTGATAATGAGCTGCACCTGTCCACGCCTCCTTCACGCTCCTCTCTGGAAGACGTTGTCCGGTTCATGGCCTAATGTTTACACAGACTGTGTAGGTATGGCTCTGAGCGCTGTGGTTCAGCCATACCAATCTGATCCAGTCTGACCCAGAAGGAGAGGCTCCTGAAGAAATTCAATCTCTGTGGCTGCAGCAGGATGTTTCTGAATGGCTAACTATGTTACCAACAGTAACTTATGCTAGCTGCCATGCTAAATCCACATTCAACAGGCTACCATGCTAGGTAGGCCTATACAGTAAAGCAACATAAAATGGTAAAACTGACAGCTCCCACGTTTTTAGTTGGGTCACGGACAGTTGGTACCAATCCATGCTTTACCTTTGGATTCTTCGTGAATCCTCCTTTGTACTGGCCCTCGTTGAGTAAGCAGTCCACAGTGAAGTGGTGAGCACACACATCCAACATTTTAGGAGTTGTTGTCGGTACATTTCCATTGAAAATAAAATCAGTCCACTGGGCTTTCAAAACCTCAGACGAAGAAGGAGGTAAAAACAGACTTCTGTGCTCGTTTGTGAAGCCAACAGCAGAGCAACTGCCGTGCTTTGCAGTGCGTTCACGGGAAGTCTGGGAGTGCTGAGGGCTGTTTTGAATGTGTATAGCCTATGTATGAATGTTTATCTGTTCACTCACAAAAAACCTATAAATGGGATTTATATCTTGTTACTTGTGGTGATTACCGTATACATGATAGTCTCTCAAATGTTCTCATGGAAACAAGTGAAACGGACTCCAAGCCTGTCTGTTAGCTCCAGTCATAATGCTGTAGACTCCCGCTCTTGCAGATTTTACGTGAATACAGTGAAGATGTCACAGACATTACGTACGCCTGAAGTCCACGAGGCTCAGTCTGCAAGTCCAGAAGGTGGAGATTTGGATTCAGCCGAACATTTCTCTGGGGCGGTGTCACCAACCTGGAGGTGGTGCTATTGCCCTTTGTGACGTCATGTAGGGCAAATCTCAAATCTTCTTGTCTGAGCACACATTTTCTGAAAGGTGGAGAAAGCAAGAGAGGGCGAGGATAGACTTTTCTCATTTCAGAGGAGTTTGTAGACACGCTGGGGACGTATGTTATTGTTAGAAAACCAGTCTCAAGTGAATTTTTCATAATATGAGACCTTTAAGCCATTAGGTGTGAAAACAAAAAATACTTTTCCTTTCTTGATTTTTTAGTTAAAGGTCAATTTATTCCTATTTATATGGATTTTATGCCTTTTACTTTTTTGCTGCAATACTTTAGATGATCCAGAAAATGTGTTTAAATTCACACAGTGTTGTATATATACTGCAGTAGGTGCCAACATTTGTATGTGTTGCTTATTTTACACAAACTACCATAGGTCTTGACAGCATTGCGCTGTTGTCACCAAATATACTGCTATAGAATAGCTGTGAAATGGTGGGATTTGGCCTGTCAATGGTGCTACACCAGCATGATGACTAAAACTGCTTAAACAAAGCTGCCTTTGTTTAAGCAGTAATATTCTAAGGGAATATTTAGTTACTCCAAAAATAATCATAATTATCTGTCAATAACAGGTAAATCACATAAAAACAAATATTTCTGTCCTACATTCATGTGACACTCACCACTCTGCTGCCTTCAGTCACTTATTAGCTCTAATCGCTTTTGTTACAGTTGCAGTTATGCTACTGTTAGTGAAAATGTTGACTTTCATTAATGCTAGCCTAACAGCAATTTTAATAAAAAATTGGAAGATATGTTAAAAATGAATATATATAAATTAAACAGTATCTCAAAATGAGGGCATCAGAGTGTGAGTTTGACATGACTGTTTTACTGATGGAGTTTGTGTTGTGCAGACATGTGTCATTGTATATTTATCATTTTATAAGCACAGTAGAAAGGGGAAAGTACATATGTTGAGAGAACTGCAATGTTATGCAACAAATGTTACTGGTTACATTTAAAGCAGGTGCTGTGTTTTGTTTGTTTGACACAGGTCAGATGCAGTGATTGATCCATGGCTCGCATCACTTTGGGAGAAAGTGTTTGCTCTGTACCCATCTTTAGCTGAAGTGATCCCACTGAGAGAGGATGAACCGTGAGTGTCCACTTTATTCAACACAACTTCTCATTGTGTGGTTGCACATTTTGATTGATGGTTTGTTATGCTTGTGTCCTCTCAAAGGCTAATGTTAATTCCTGTTTGGCTTTTTGCGTTCTATGTGTGCTTTTTGTGACAGACTCCCTCCAACGTACACTTTCCACTTCTTGGATGATGTGAAAGAGAAGACAGATGACAGGCTCAGGATTCCTGTGGAACCAACTGTCCACTCCCAGTCCCATCCCTTTCCTGCCAGACTGGTGTCCAGTAAGAGAGTTACGGAGGTGTCACACTTTCAGGACGTGAGACACATCGAGTTTGACATCACTGGGTCCAACATTGAGTAAGTAATTTCAAGCTTTTCCAGCCTCGTGTCAGAATGACCACCTGAGTCATGTCAATGAAACATGCAAAGAGATAGATGTCTTACTCAAGCTGCTGAATAATACTCTACATAAAATCCAACAACTCTTGAATACTCTTAAACAAGCAGCACTGAGTACAGCCCTGATGTTGTAGTATTACAAGATCAAACTGAGTGTGCACTATATTTTGGTGTTTTTCAGTAGACATTTTACACTTTTCACTCTAAAAATGTAGAGACTGATATATTTTTTTCTCTTCTTTGAGTACAAAATGACAGTTGTATGCTTCTTTGACTTGAGCCATCATGAGTTGTGATGTTGTTGTGCAGGTTTGCGGCTGGTGATGTTGTTGTGATGCGTCCTTGCAACTCACTAGAGGATGTAGAACACTTCTGTCAGCTGCTGAGGTTAGACCCAGAGGCCCAGTTCACTCTCAGGCCCACAGACAACACTGCAGGTATGTGTGTGTGTGTGTGTGCATGTTTGTCTGTCTGTCTGTCTGTGTGTCTTTCCATGTTTGTGTTGCAAGTTTTTGTTTGAAGACATTATATTGAGGACATTTCTGCACTGTGAAGACACTAATCCTCAAGTGCATGCCTCAGATCATTAGTGATCCAGGAGGTTATAACACACCGTCTAATTCATTCATTCATTTTTATTCAAACACTCAGCTCCTTGCTATTCCTCTAGATATGTGTTTTCACCACAAACTGGAGTCAAATTGCCGAAATTGTTTGCTGGATAAACATTACAGACTGAAATGTCATATTTTCAATCCTGACCTGATGATGGCAGTGTTGCCTCACTGAATCTCGACTCCTCATCTCATTCCAGCAATTGTATATCCTTGATTCCTTTCCTCAGCTCCTCCCCTCGCATCTCAGTCCCTCCAACTAGAGATTTGAGCAGAGGAGATAGGAGTAGAGGCCACAAGCATTTAACGAAATGAGATGTTCTTGCTTCGGAGCCATTTACTTACAATTTAATTCATATTGCACACACACACAGACAAGGCCAGAGGACAGAGGAGTAGAGGAGGCTGAAATTGGTGAAATGAGATGAGCCCAATGATGAAGTGTGTCTGCTTAGTGTATTTTCACAGTAGCATGATGCTGCAATGATGCTGCACCACCTGGGCATCAGGTTTAGTTTAGAACAGCATTTTTTTTTGACATTGTAGAGGAGAAGATAAACCTGAGGCTAATGAGGAGGAGGAATTATTCTTTGTGCCATTTATGCATTAGATCATGGAACAGCAGGGCCAGAGCATGACAATGCCAAATCTATGATATGCTTTCTGAAAGGCCAGAATACATCCAGTTGTCCCTTTAGGCCATATTCACACTGTTACAATTTTATTATAAAGAGGCATTAAATAAAAAAACAATCTCTGTCCAGGTGAGTATTGTAGCTCAGTTTCAGAAAATATCTCAGCGCATACCAACACACGTGTAAATGTGTGATTAGTGAGTACTGTGCTGATTCATATGAGTTTGCTAGGTGTTACTGTGTGAGAATTTACAGTGGACTCTTTCAATGTGCTGTAATGTTGAGCTCTGAAAGGTTTGTTAGCAATATGATTTTGAATTGATTTTTGAATTGAATTGAATCGAACACTAACTTTCATTTGGAGTGGTGTTTGTGTCCAGCTGATGATTTAACCCTTGTTTTTAGCTCTGGTTTGGTCTCCACCAACTCCTGAGAAAGACATCTCTTGATGAAACGAACTGTCTTCTCAGTTCCAGCTAGGCTTCCTCAGCCCTGCACTGTGCGCCACCTGGTGGAGAGCTTCCTGGACATCGCCGCTGTGCCTCGCCGCTCCTTCTTTGAGCTGCTGTCCACCTTCACCACCAATGAGCTGGAGCAGGAGAAGCTGGCCGAATTCAGCTCAGCAGCAGGACAGGACGAGCTGCACAGCTACTGCAACCGTCCACGACGCACAGCGCTAGAGGTGACGAGTCAGGCTCAACATAATCACAGCTTGAACTATGAGCTTGTTTTTGATTCCAGTCTAATTTCATAAGAAATAAACAAAGTTTTTTCAGGTATTTCTTTAATTTCATTTTGGGGGGGGCATTTATGCCTTTATTGATAATAAAATTGGATATACAGTCAGGAAAGAGGGAAAGGAGAGGGAATTACATGTAGCAAAAGTCTGGACTTCAAGGTCTGGAATCAAACTATGGACATTGCAATTATGTGGTAACCAGGCGCCATCCATCTGTGTGTTTTTTGTTAGTCCAAGGAGAAGTCAGACAAATCCTGCACATAGAGGCTTTAAATATATGAACCTGTCTTGTCATCTGCTTATTAAGTGTGTTGTGCTCTTGTTGCTGCAGGTCTTGGCAGATTTCCCCCATACCACGGCAGAACTTAAAGCAGACTATCTCCTTGATCTTTTCCCTGAGATCCAGCCTCGCTCATTTTCCATCGCCTCCTCTCTCCAGGTAGCTCATCCTTCATAACTATTTAACTGCTCTGTAAAAAATCATATAATGCATAGATCATGATAGAGAATCTCTCTCTCCACAGGCTCATCCGAACAGGCTTCAGATCCTGGTAGCTGTGGTCCAGTACAAAACCAAGATTTTTAAACCACGAAGAGGCCTCTGCTCTACTTGGCTAGCCTCTTTGGACCCTGCACAAGGTGTTTAACCACATCTTATCCTGGGGATGATTTTAAACACAGCTTTGGTCTTAATAAGTCAGTACTTGTTTGTTATTTGTTTGAAAGTACCCATGCTGCAAAACAGTTGTGAAGTTTTTTTTAATAACAACTTTAAAAATTGACAATGCTATATGATTATGAAGGAATAAAGAATGAAGTGTTTGACTAAACTGTGTTGCAGGAGAGGTGTATGTGCCTCTGTGGGTGAAGAAGGGAACTCTAAAGTTCCCTAAAGAGAAGGACACCCCTGTGATAATGGTTGGACCTGGAACAGGAGTCGCACCCTTTAGGTCAGCCTTACAAGAGAGGACTGCTGAGGGAAAAACTGGTGAGATGTTTGTCTCCTCTGTTCCCTAAATTAATTCCTTCCCTTTGCGTCAAATCGCTCTCCTGACATTAGACTTGTGTGTTGACAACTTCCTCATCTCTCTGCTCTTCAGCCAACATCCTGTTCTTCGGCTGTCGCTCTGAATCCAAAGACTTCTACTTCAAGTCCGACTGGGAGGAGATGATGAAGGCTGGACATCTGGTCCTTTTCACTGCCTTCTCTCGAGACCAGGTCAGAAACGTCATCCAACCACCGTGTTAGCAGTCAGAGCTAGGACAGAAACTCTAACACAGATACGCAATACACAAACACTACGCTGCCATGCAAGTAGTAAAATTAGCTTTGGTGCAATATGAGAAATGAAAACACAAAAAGAGTGCAGCTGGAGCTGGAAGCTGTCATGTTCATTGTACATTGCACTGGTGTCTCTGTTTTATTGATACTATACTGGAAAACACCAAAGCCAGAACATGTTAAACTGTTAAAAGTACTAATTATTTATTCATTAAAAGCAATAATTACACCGTATTTGAAGAACATTGTTGGACAAAATGAATCATCAATTAAGGAAATGTTGTTAGATCCACTAAATGTGTTCTACCACCACTGGGCTCTGTATTCTTTACATTTCACTGCATATGCAAATATAAATTAAACCTCATATGTTGTATCTGTGGTTGAGACCTGGGTTGACAGAATACATGGTTTTGCACCGACGGTAACACAGCAGTTGTTTTTCCTTTTGAATTTGGAAAGATCGGTGTATAAAATATTCAGCTAGCAGCTCATTTTTAGCCAGCACTGCCTGTTACTCTCTTGGCTCATAAAATGAACATGAGCGCTGTCGACAGTGGGGATAAATCATATGCTAAAAAATGATATTGTGATTACTTTACAAAATCACAGTTATCTGAGTCACACCTGTAGTGATATTTCGATTATTTGTTCAGACCTTGCTGACAGCAAATTACCTGTTGCTAGTTAGCATTAGTTCCTAACTTGATGCCAGAACAAAATGACACTTGGCTTTTGTGTGGTTACAGTGCTGCAACCAGTTTCTATAGATTGTTAGACTGAACTTTTATTCATTGACCTTCTGAGTGTTATTGTATGTGTCAAAGTCTGTAGGTAAATTATAAGGTCTACACAGTGACTCCCTCAGACAAGTGGACACAAACCTTATTAAGTTGCCATAGTGGCAACAATCTCTTTCAATCTTCTCTTTAAATCCCATGATTTAATACTAACACTGACCTTCTGCAGTGACTCCACATGGCTGCCTGCTCTAACCAGCACTGTGACTGTGACTGTAGCTGTGTGGTTGGAAATCAAACTGACTGCATGTGTGTTTGTTCAGGAGGACAAGGTGTACGTACAGCACCGTGTGAGGGAGAACGCTGAGCTCCTGTGGGACCTGATTGCCAAAAAAAGTGCCTGTTTTTACATCGCTGGGTGAGTAGAAGGCACTGAAACTTCTACCAAACTTCTTTCATATTCAAATCAGTGTATTCATTGCTATTGTTTGAGATCTCATCCATTCCTACATTATACCCCCTATCAGTATGAAGGGGTGTGTGTGTGTCTATGTATGCGTGTGTTGTTCAAATACTACATGCCTTATGTACTTTGCATGCATGCTGTGATTCACACTGCAGCATTTTTTCACAAGGTGGGTGTGAGACTCTGCACTGCTGAGTTACAGTCACTGCAGACCTGTAATGCGCTATAACACAAAGTTATTTGTTAGTTGGTGTGCTTACATTTAATATCAAGCCCACACTGAAGCGTCAAAGAACACAGCTGTGAACAAACACTGTTGACCTTGTTTGTGTTTCCGCGCAGCAACGCTAAAGAGATGCCAGCCAGCGTGTGTGACGCTCTGAAAGAGGTGTTCCAGCAGGAGGGAGGTGTGTCCGCTGAGGAAGCAGATCAGATGCTGGTGGCCATGGAGAGGACAGGCCGATTTCAGAGTGAGACCTGGTCCTGATCATGTGGCCTCGGCCCAGTTCACCTTCAGCTGCATGAGACTGCTCCTGCTGTGGAGCCGTTCATCAGCCAACATCAGAATATTTAACCCTGGATTCTTCACCTTTTTGTAACAGCACATGTGACTGAACACCACAAAGCTCAAAGCTCCATTTACACTCGTTTGGAGCTTTCTGCTGCATCTCTCAACCTTTAGGTGCGTTTCCACTGCAGGAACTTTCTCCTGGGAACAGAACCTCGTTTTACGCACAAAAAAGACCCTTGCCAGCTGAATGCCACTGAGTAATCAAGTACGTTGGCCACTGTGGTTATACACCCAGCGTTTTTAAAAACCTAGTTCACAAAGGTGGTTTTACCAGTTGTTTGTGGCTGATAATAAGTTCAGATTTACATCTTTACAGAGAGCCTTTTTGGTAGAAAAACACCTTTGGTTGTTCTGCAATTTAGACTGGCAGAAAGTGTGTGGGAAAAAAATATACATAACATATTTGTTATGTATATCAACATACAGCAGTTTTCTTTGTCTGGTGTTGTCACTGCAGGCTGTTACAGGACATTTGCATTCATGATGCCACTGTAAAATCAGAAAAAAAGTGCACTCTTTCAATTAAACCTCCTGAAAATAAGTAATGCGATGGACTGTATGGAGTGTAAAAACATCTATGCACTGATACACCTCATTTTCCAGATTGTTTTCATTCTTACTGACCTACACTTAGAATTGTAAGTTTAAAAAGAAAATTTTATTTATTGCACTTACTGAGCATCATAAACACATAGTCTAAACTGACTACTGCCAGACTTCCAAGCAGACAATGAAAATGTAATGCATGATTATGTGAACTGTATTACCATAAAGTACTGCAATGAGTGCATCCTAAACTTAAGGAATATGTAAACTTGACATTCATTTATATGGACCAGTGTTGTTGCAGCACCGTGTGATGTGGTTTGGATATGCCTTAATAAACCATCTGAACTCAAAACGCCACCAAGCTGAGAATTCGCTTTGTTTTTGGTTTCAGCACTGGCTTACAAAAATGTCCACTAATCCAGTTAAGATTCATTTATAGTCAAATTGAACACCTTCAAATATCATGGGCATGGTCCACAGAACCCATAACAGGGTTATAGGTACCTAAGGCTCATTGAGCGAAGGCTGGCCTGTGTGATCTGATCCTACAGAAGACCTACTGGGTCATTCCATCTTCAAATCATCAGATCTCCAGAACAGTTTCTGCTCGACCCACTCTGATGAAAACTTTTACAGCATAAAATATGGATATTTATAATTGGATTTAGGAAATTTTAGCTTGATACAGTAAATAATTTCCAGTTAGCAGTCTGAAATTATCTTTGCTATTGCTTGTCATGTCATTAATTGAGAATCTGAAAAACTGAAACAACGTATCAAATAACCTCCGATTATGAGTTGAAATATGACAAAATCTGAGGCCTTTTGGTAAAGTCCCATCTTTGGGCACACATAAACAAAACATTAGAATCTTTACTAGTCAGCTGGTGATATTTTCTGAATCATATGTAGCTGTATGTCACAATAACAAAACAAAACCTACAGAATATTTACTAATGTGAAAAAACTATTTTCATTTTACCTTGATAACTGAGCAGATAGAATTGAGCATGCCTTAATCGTACGATTCCTACAAGAAGACAAATGAAGAGCATATATTGAAGGGACACCGTGCCACTTTCATTGGTCGACTGGCATCTCATTAGTTGGAGAATTTCGACAGGGTATTTTCACAAAGATCTGAGGGCAAGAATTAAAATTTGAGAGTAGAAATATCGTGTGCAGAAGCAGTGTGAGCGAAAGGAGAAAAACAAATTGAAGCAGAGGACATTTAAGCAGCCACAGTAATTGTGAGTGTAGACAAACATTTTTGGGTAAAACAGATTTGTATCTGGCTATATAATTCACTATATTAGTTGAACTACTTAAATTAAAACTTGTCATTTCTTGTAATTTTCTTACTGTATTCAACATTTCTTGGTATTTTCTCTCAGAACCACCAAGCTGTGGTTTTCGTGTTGTGTTCTGCATTAAAGCCTGATTACAGTGGAAACAACAAACACATCTTCTTCTCTTTAGGAGTTTTCAGAGCTGCACGATAAATTTCCCTCATGGACGTGAGGGAATAATGTGATAATATGGGGGTCTGTTTATAGTTTTCTCAGCAGGGGGGGGCAACAGTTGAGCCTCTGTGGCTGATCAATAACTCTGTCAGCACCCGGACTTCATTAAAACACTGAATATGATGCGTCAGCAGCTAAACAGGGGGAGACTGCAGCTCTCGCACCCTAACACAAAGTCTCAGATCAGTTTTTCGTGGAGTCCTTTCAAAAGCTCACTTTTTTTTAGTGGAAATGAATTTTTTGTTTCCGGGCGACAGTGAAGATCCCTGTGTTTGTAGTGTTTCTGTGTATAAGTGTGTGTGTTCCCCTGGAGAGCTGGAGAAAGGTCTTGCATCACTGATGATGCAAAAGGTTTCTTGGAAATCCGGTTGCAGACAAATCTCTGCTTCAGAACATGAGAAAATACTGACACTGTCAGAGCAGAGCTGACCTTTAATGACGTGCTGGCCAGGAACTTTCTACTACGTATCTTTTGGTGCTTTTACAAATGACATACTTCCTCCATTGTGCTGCCTTAAAGTCCCAAGTTAGGTGCCAGGACTTGACTATAAAGTCCCAAATCATGTTTCAAGTCTTGACCACAACATCTGAAGTCCCAAATTTAAGTCCCAACACTTGAGTATAACTTCCCAGATTAGGTCCCAAGTCTTGACAATAAAGTCCCAAGTTATGTTCCAAGTTTTAGCTCTAAAGTCTCAAGTTATGTCCCAAGCCATGACACTGAAGGCTAGGCAGGATAAGTCTTAAGTCATGATTATAAAGTGACAAGTTAAGTCCTAATCCTTGACTATGAAGTCCCAAAATATGTCCCAATTCTTGATTATAAAGTTCCAATTTACCTCCTAAGTTAGGTGACAAGTTTAGATCATGATGTCCCAAGATATATCTTAGGTTTTGACCGTAAAGTCCCAAGACTTTGGACAACATTTTTGTCCAAAGTCACAAGTGAAATCCAAATTCTTGACTCTAAAGTCACAAGTTACACACCAAGTCATCTGTCTGAAGTCTCAAGTTAAGACCCAAGGCTTGACACAAAAGTCCCAAGTTAAGATTGAAGTCATGACTCATAAGTCCCAAGTCTAGATTTTAAAGTCCCAAGTTAAGTCCCAAGTCCTGGCTTTAAAGTCTCAAATTAAGTTTTTTTTTTAAGTCTTGACGCAAAAGCCTCAAGGTAAGTCTTAAGTCTCGACTTTAAAGTACCAATTCAAGTCCCAAGTCTTGACTCTAAAGTCCAAAGTTAAATCCCAAGTCTTGACACTAAAGGATAAAGGTAGGTCTTAAGTCGTGACTATGAAGTGAGAAGTTAAGTCCAAAGTCTTGACTCTAAATTCCAAAGTTAAGTCCCAAGTCTTGACGATGATGTTTGAAGTCTCAAGGTAAGTCCCAAGTCTTGATTCTCAAGACTCAAGGTAAGTCCTAAATCTTGACTACAAAGTGTGAAGTTAAGTTCCAAGTCTTTGCTGTAAGGTCCCAAGTTACGTACCAAGTCTCGACCTTTCTTGTGTATATGAAGAAACGGGTTGCAGATACAAAGCTGAGCTTTAAGCAGTGCTGATGATAACTGACTGTTTATGCTTCAGGGCTGCAACACTTCACAAAGCCTCTGATCAAACTGCACATTGGTCTTGATTTAAATACTCTCATTGTCTCCAGGTCTTTTTTATTTCTTCAACTGATGTGATGCAACATTTTTGTTTACTGTAAAAATCAGATATAACTAATGATGCTATTGTTTGGGTTGAACCCACAAAGCTCCAGCTATTGTGACATACATTTACACTCTTAGTAAATGACAGGATATATGGCCTCATTGGAGATGATTTTGCTTCACATCTTGTTCATGTTTCAGCCGTATCCTCTTGGATCCATCTCCAGAACTAAACCAGCCTTATAACATTCAAGTTTTTATGCCAACTATCAAACACATGACTTGCAGAAGACATGCTGTATGATGCACAATTGTTTTCCGTTTTTGTCTTATTTTGCTGCCGACAGTTTTCTGAAAACTGCCTGGTTGGGTAAAAGTGTGGAGGGGGGTTGCCTCCTGGAAGTTACCCCCATGCTGGTCTGTGCTGCGTTCTCATGGGGTGGAAGTGAAACTGCAGCCAGACAGCTGCAGCTCTCTGCCAAACTCTCAGCCCACTGAGGCCGATTACACAATCAGCCAGAGAGTCTCATCACAGGAGAGGACTGAGTGTGTGTTCTCCTAACAAAAGCACAGAGGCAGCATTCACCGACGACTCCTGGTTCCAATTTACAACGAGCTGAGAGGGGGTCTTTCCTCCAACTGTTGTCTTTCTGTGGCTCGATTGCCCAACATGCCGCCTCAATCCAGTTTTTACTGTACAAACATACTGACCATTGATCCATCTCTGCATCTTTCACCATCATCAATGGCTGGCATTAAAATAATCACTGAAAACCTTCTAAGGTACTTAGATACAAGAGTCCCCTCACTCATCCTGTAGGAACTAGACCCCCAGACTGACGTTTACTGTGTTTATCTGTAGTCATTTTAATGCACTAGTTTTATATAGCGCTTTTCAAGGCACTCAAAGATGCTTTACATTGTGTTATTCATTCACTCCATACTCCATGGTGGTGAGCTACACATGTAGCCACAGCTGTCCTGGGGTAGACTGACGGAGGCCAGTCTGCTCCATCGGCCCCTCAGACCACCACCAACCACTCACTCTCACACTGCATTCACCCAGGCTTCCTGGTGTTCCCTCATGTCTCCCATCCAGGTACTGACCAGGCCCAACCCCGCTTTGCTTCCGAGATCTGACGGGATCGGGCATCCACAAGGCGGTATGCCCTATGAGATGTATGGCCATTTTATGTGTCTTGTAGTACTTTTTATCTCTTTGTTGTCACTTTTTGTCTTGTTGTAGTCACTTTCTCTCTGTAGTCATTTTGTGGCAATTTGTTACCACTTTTCGTCTCTTTGTAGTCTGTTTCTGTCACTTTGTAGTCAAATTCCGTCTCTTTGTAGTCACTGTTTATTGTTATCTTTGTCTCTTTTAAGTCACTTTCTCTCTCTTTATCTTAGATCTGTGTTTCTTTGTAGTCACTTTGTGCTTCTTTGTAGTCACTTTGTGCTTCTTTGTAGTCACTTTGTGTCTGTTTGTTGTCACTGTTTTTTGAGGTTGCAGTTTTGTGTCTCTCTGTAGTCCGTTTGGTTTTCTTGTATTCAGTGCGTCTTTTTGCCTACAGTTTGAACTATTTGTGACTGACTTGTGTCTCCTTTCAGTCGCTTTATTTTGTGATAATTCTGTATCTGTTTGCAGTTTCTTTGTTACTCTGTGTGTACAGCTTTTACTGTTTAAAGTTCTTATACATCTCCTTGTACTCACTTTGTGTCCTGTTGTAGAAGTTTTGCAATTTTCATCTATTTGTGGCTGTTCTGTGTCTCTTTTCACCCATTGTTTTTACTCCGTAGGTGGTTGGTGTCTGTGGTTGTTTTATATGTGTTTGTGGTCATTCTCTGTCACTGTATAGTCATGGTTGCATCTCTTTGTGATAGTTTTGAGTCAGCTTGTGGCTGGTTTAATGGTCATGTTTCCATCCGTCCGTTGTAGTCAGGATCGTTTTGTACAAAGTCTCTTCAGTGCCTCCTGACTTGGACCTCTGGGCGTGTCAGTGGATGGCCTGTTCAGTGATCATCCATGGACCCCATCATTTAGCCCATCATTTAATCAACCTGTTTGCCCCCAAAAAATAAATATTTCAAGACTTACTGATGCATTTCTATGTATTTTGGTTGTGACACGCATGCTACTTTCAGCAATAGTACCAGCTTTGGCATTAATTACTGCATAAACATGTCCATCTGTAGAAATTGAGGAAATATGATATATAATACCAAAGAAACAAAGTAAAAGGTGACATCTGTCTGAAAAAGTAGATGAAGTTGTGATCGTGTTACTAGAAATCCACATCTGTGTGTAACATTTTTCCTCAATAGAAGTAAATCAATTTGTAGCTCCATTCACTGACCTTAATTTTCTGGCCTGAGCCTGATGTTGTTGCTTCAGCAGGCCTGGATGCAGATTCACCCCCATGCTAAGCTCTTCAGGACTGCTGCTAGAGTTTCTGGGCCCACTGACAGTGGCTCATGGAGGCCCCTGTAACAGTAAATATCCATAATCCCTTCCATGTTTTCCAGACCCAAATTCAGGCACTTCTACCCCTCTCTGGTGCCCCTGCCTCCAAAACTAGGCCAGCCCTAATGAAGTGCATTTATGGACTGTGTTTAAACGCCCTCCGCTGTGATGCTGTGAGCAGAGAGGAGCAGGAGAGTAACAACAAACGGGGACTTCTCGGCTTCTTTTGCGAATGTAGCAAAACTTCACAGCAACATCGCAGGTTAATTGTGTTGACCTGAACAACCCCGTCCAGACCTACTGCACAGCACTGTAATAGAAACCTTATTTATCTGTGCTGACTGGTAGCAGGGCGCTGAGGACGCACATTTAAAGTCACCAAAGTCTCAGTGCACAGTAAAACAAACAGTATGCAGCCGACTTATCCTGATTAAAAACACTATAACCGGCAGTATGTGCCACTTTATTCAGAGTGGAGCTCTCTGTAAAGATGCTCTGCTTCCAACAGACTTGTCTTTGTGGTGGTTATGCAGCCTGCACCCTGTGCCCTGAAAGCAGAGAAGGAAGAGTTTTGTAGGTCATAAAGAGCAACTAGTAATCTCACCTTACTGATGTCTTTTTCAAATAAAAGTTGAAAGTGATGCTCAGATTTTTAGCTTTAAAGGAGTGGTTCACTTATCCAGGCAGATGAGTGTCTTCAGTGGTTTTACTGGGTGTTTCTTTTTTATATTTGACAATCAAATTATTAGTTCTGTTTTTGTTAAAGTGCAAAAATGTTCTCAGGGAATCAAGAGCTAACAGGAATTAAACTCCTTTGATGCATGAGGAGTTGACTGAGATGTCCTGGCAGGATTAGACTGTTATCTATGTATAAAGGGAAATCAGCATATAATTCCTGCAGGGCTGCAGCATTTTTAGCAATCTGCAAGGTGGGATTTACAGTTAAATCAACTTTTTTGAGTGCATATGCCATAAACCTAACCTGAATAAAAACACCAACACTCTGTGGGGCTAAAAGCAGGTAGCAACCACTACTTTTCATCAGTTTTCTTATTGATCATAGCCTTGATAATAGGGATATTGATTAATAAAAGCTAATTCATGTGCTTTATAAATGTATTACTCATTCATTTTCAACCAGCACTGGATTGATCCTCAGTAAGCTGGTCAGGACTTGTTGTCCTCCGGCAAACACAACCACCAGGAAATGCTTGTTACCTACAGACTGAGCTGGAAGTCATTACTGCAGGATCTCGCCTCAAGAGCTGGACTCATGCACACATTCATGCACATCTGTCTGCTCAGGGCTATTAGGTGCAGGCGATGCTAAAGACGGGCGGAAGGAAGGATCCCTGAGTCGAACAGAGGAGGAGACATGAAAGTGAGTTACAGTTAATGACGCCGGAGAGGAGATCAGAAACCGAAGGCTCTGTGAGGGATCTGTGAGGAGGCTATTGGAACTAATGAAGCTGTCTGTCTGCTCGGCCCCTCCAGTGATGCCACGAGGTCACATGTTTATCTGATCAGCAGGTTTTTTCTTGTTGTTGTTTTGTTATTTTTTACATTTTCTCTATCATTAAACACATATTTAATCAAACAGAAGTGAGGGGCAGGTGAATAAACAGATCATTTATGGGATATGTTTTTGTTTTCAGTGTTTTAGCTATCATCCCTAAAGTAGTAGAGTCATTGCCTAAAATCCACCCAGGTTTCACGAAAGTATTCTGAATTACTTTTTCCTTCAAGATTTTTTTTAAAATTATTATTTTACATTAAAAGTTCAAAGTCTTTACTTTCATGAACAGATGCTAAAAGAAACAATACAATTCACCATAATGTTGCCGTGGATTTACTGATTGATTTAGTAACCTACAACTTGAAAACAGCCTTTATTCAAGCCTCTATTTGTTTAAATATTTTTAAAGAAAGCAAGCCGAATTCTTAATTTGCACCTCTGGTTTGCCACTTAACCATGCATTCACAGATACCTGTCACCGAATTAGTCTGACACTGATGGAAACTTAAAAATGGGATCATTCTGAGGCAAGTTCTGCAGTTACGCAGAGCATCTTTTTTTTTACAGTGATTTCTAAGATTTGTGAACATTTATTTCAAAGATAATGGCATCTTGGGAAGTGTAAGTCACACTGATTGTTAAAATGTGTATCGTGTGCATGTGTTCAGAACAAACTGACATATGGCTCCAATTTTTCACACATATTGCAGCAACTAGTGCTAAAGGTTTTACAGCAGATAAACTTCCAAAGGCCAACAGGTGCATCCTACATTATTTTCCCCGCATGTTTTTTTTGTTTTTTTTTTACATTAAATGAATCCACTGTTAGCAGCTCCTGTTTACAGTTTACCCCACGGAACATTTATTTTAAAGACAAGGGCATCCTGGGAAGCATGAGTCACACTGGCTCCTAAAATAAGAGTCTCGTGTCTGTACCAGCAGCACCCAGCAAACCGAAACCAAACCTGTAGCCAAGCTTTTTGCAGTTTGGCTACAGGTTTTTTGACCTGTAACTAATAAGACATTTGTGAGGCCAAGAACCACGAAGGAAAATTGATAAATGGAAATTACACCAAAGGAATAAATGAGGCAGTTTTCCTACTTTGCTCCATTAGATTTTTAATGTTTGTGGACTTTGGAAAACCAGAAAAAAGAGCCTGTTTTTCCTCCTTTTTCATGTTTGGTTTAAAACAGAAAAACTGAAAATGTGATTACACTAAAGCTAAAAACAAGTTGTATTTTCCACCTCGTTACATTAAAAATGGATCTCCATGTTCTTTCATTTCTGGTATTTGATGGAAAACTGATTGCTCTTCAGTACGCAGACGACTGTGCCTTTTTCTGTACAGTTGCACATCTAATACATCTATCTGTCTGCCCCTGAGTCACCAGGAGGAGGTCGGGGTTGATGGTGGGCGTACAAGAGCTCAAGAAACCTGTAACTTGGGCAGTTGAAGCACTTTAAATTAGTCCTAATTGTGAAAGACGGTGGTTTTGGTTAAATATAAATACACACATTGTTTCTCAAGTAATTGTGGACTCTTTCTGTAGTAAATTAAATCATGATCCTTCTCCAAATGTTGACTAAAAATAACAAAAGCAGTGTACAAAGCGTCATAATTCTTAGTGTCACAAGGCACTCTATTGTCGGATACTGTCAGTAATAACAGATTGAGCTGTTTAATCTCAAGGATACAATAAATCAAATTTAAAAAAAGCTGTAGAGTCTAAACAAGACCATAAAACATGCTAAATATGCTGAAGTCACAGCAAATGGATGTTGGACTTGTTGCTGCCAGACATTTTACTTCAGCACATTTCCTCATTATGTTAATAGAAAATGATGTGGTCTGAATTACATCTCCTTCAGAATGTATTTGCTATTGCAGTTTAAATGTATACATTTGTAGAGGACAGAGAGGATGCAACTTCAGTTACAGTTTGTATCTTCACATAGAAAGTTTTACTAAATCCAGACTGTCCTTCAGCGTAGAATCTTGCCCACTGTCCAAATGCTGTATGTACGTAGTTATTATGAGATGCCTGTTTCCATCAGGGTGGCTCGGTGGTTAGCAGCGTCGCCTCACAGCTAGAAGATCCCCGGTTCGCGTCCCTGTTAGGACGCCTGGGATCTTTCTGTGTGGAGTTTGCATGTTCTCCCTGTGCAGCGTGGGTTCTCCAGCTTCCTCCCACAGTCCAAAAACATGCTGAGGTTAACTGATGATTCTAAATTGTCCGTAGGTGTGAATGAGAGTGTGCTTGGTTGTCTGTCTCTATATGTAGCAATGCAACCTGTCCAGGGTGTCCCCTGCCTTTGGCCGAGTTGCCTGGGATAGACTCCAGCCCCCCTGCGACCCTGCAGAGGATTAAGCGGTGTGTAGATGGTGGATGGATGGATGAATGTTTCCATCAGCCAGCTGCCACTGCAGAGACCAGACTCTCTCCCTCAGAGTGCCAGTCTAAATAAATGACCCCAGTGCTGAGAGAGCTGCTGTGTTGACCTTCTCTATCTCCAGAGCCTTGGAGGTCTGTCAGGATCAACCACAACCTGGTTTTGTGAACAAACTCTTTGTTCTGAACAGCTGATTATGTGTACGCAGAGACGGACTGATAATGTGTGAGAACCAGTCAGACCTGCAGACTGACTGACAGCAGCAGGTCTAAATACTGACCACGTTCATCTGAGGAATAACAAACTCTTTTGAGTCCTTGTGTCTCCATCTGAGCATCTCACACATGTTTCTCTTTATGGTCATGTTTTGGTAACTTTACGTCCGTTTGCGGCCATGTTTGTCCCATTTCCATCATTATGTGTCTCACCGTGTCCCTTTGTGGTAATATTGCATCTTTTTCTGTGTGACTTGTGGCACATTTTGGTTGTTTTGCATCACTTTTGTGTCTCATTCAGGTAATTCTGTGTCTCACTGTGGTTATTCAACATTCCTTCATTACCATTTTATGTCTTCTTGTGGTCATTCTGTGACTCTTTGAGGTCTTCTTCCACCACATTTTGGTCATCTTTTAGTGGTTGTTTTGTCTCTTTGTGCTTATTTTACCTTTCTTTACTTATGTGTCTTAATTTCTGGATCTTTTGCGTCACATTTTGGTTTTTCTTTGCATGTCTTTCTGGAATATAAATGATAAGACCAGGGGTCCCCGACTCCTCGGGCTCCTGGGCCTTTGCCTAATCGGTTCGTTCATTAATCTGACAATGTTAAACACTGCGAAAGCCACATTTTCCTGACATGATGAAAGACTCTTTGGAACTTTGTCACGTCATGCTGCGATAACATGACTTATCAGGTCTGAACAAACTTCTGGAGTCCAATCAGCTCGAGTGCTGGTGGCATTAAAGCAAAAGGAACCGATAGATGCTGAGAGAATCTGACATTCAGGGACACACTTCACAAACTGTTAAGTTGATCAAGACCAATGCAAAATAAAAGAATCTTCACTGGTGCTGTTGGACTCTTTTTACAGTGTTGATGCATGTTAGCTATGTGCAGTAAAGCTTCTCCTTTTTAAAAGTACCATTTTCTCACTAAACTCTGGTAAATTGGTTTTTTAAGTCTCTCTTTGGGACTGTTCGTCTGCATATTCAGGACAACAGCAAAGACCAGACAGACAGCAGTTCATCAGATGAGAAAATAATAAGAAGCTTCCCTCTCTGCGTTTTTCACCGATGTTTGCGTTTCCTTGTCAGAGAGGCAAAGGCAACAACATGAGTGCCACTTGTTGTCGAGAGGGAAATGAAGGGATTACTGCAGGACTGTGATTTGACTTCTGCAAACAGACACTCATTCCAAGAATAATTGCTCGAAGAGGCAGCTCGGGCATTAAAGTGCTTTCTCCTGGGTCCAAGCACACTCTGAGGCCCGCATCAGCTGATCCTCTCCAGGGATTTACTGCATGTGTGGTGGTTCAGCACAGCATGCATGGCTGGAGTTCACGTTGGGGGAACCTGCACAGCTCTTCCAGGTGATTACACGTGTGTGGGACTGTGGGAAATATTTAGTTTCAGAGCAGTAATTTGTGGCTTGTTAGTAGAAGAAGACAGGCATGGCTGCCAAAACAAGCTGCTGGTCGCCAAACTTCTCCTGGAAACAACGGCGGTCAAAAGTTACAATGCACATTTACTAAAGCACTGTATTTAAGTACAATTCTGAGGTACTTTACTTGAGTATTTCCATTTTCCTGCTACTTTCTCCATTCCACCTCAGAGGGAACATTGTACTTTCTCCTCCACTATGTTTATCTAACATATTTTTAAGATGAAGATTTGACACAGAGGATAATATAACAACATAGCTAATGATTAAACCAGCAGTTTTCAATCTTTGTGTTGTCTGACGTCTGAGCATTTAGTCCTTGATATTAGTCATCAGTTTCCTACACTAGTAAGGTCAACTAGTCAGCTTCTGAAACACTAGCACCTGTCTGGATCAACTAGCTACACCGAAATTTGTTCTTATAAACTTGTGAACTTAAAAAAGTCCGACATGTTAACAAGTAAAACATGGATTTAGCTCACTAATTGACTGCTAAGAATTTCAGCACTGTAAAATAACAGAAATGTGATGCAAAATGTCTACAAAAAATGTCAAAAGATCAGAATGTAATGCAAAAATAAGCACAATGTTTAAAATGACCAAAATGTAATACAAAATTACCCCAAAACAGATGAAAAATGATCGAAATATGGCCAAATGTAATAGAAATCAACCAGGAAATACCAAACTGTGATCCAAAGTGACCCCAAAAAAATGCAAATTGACCAAAATCTGACCTAAAACTACACAAAAAGATGAAAATGACCAAAATATCCTCAAATGTGATGCAAAACAATCATTAAAAGTACAAGTCTGTTGTTTAATTTAGGTTTCCAAATAACATAACCAACTAAAGTTGGTTAAGCTTAAACATCTCTTGTTCATTCGTAGTGACATGGACTGCTTGTCTCAGTTCACAGCGTTGTATTCATGTAATACAGGCTTGGTAATTAAGATGGTGTCAACAATTTTGCACATTTGCACACTTTGATGCAACAGTCAGACACCCAAAAATATTCTATATACCCACGCCGACGGGGTCAGTGGGTAGGGCCATCGGACCCAAATCTCTTCTCCCCTCAGCTCAGAATTTTACGCTCATAATTGACGATCATCATGTCACCCCCTCCCCCTCTGTGCGCAACCTTGGCATCATCATGGACCCAACCCTCTCCTTCCAATCACACATCAAGCACGTCACCAAAACATCTTTCTTTCACCTCCGCAACATTGCACGCCTCCGCCCTTCACTTTCCTCCGCCACTGCTGAAATACTCATCCACGCCTTCATTACCTCCAGACTCGATTACTGCAATAGCCTTCTCTTCGGTCTTCCCTCCACCCAATTACAAAAACTACAATATATTCAGAATTCTGCTGCTCGCCTTCTCACCCACACCCGCTCCAGGGACCACATCACCCCCGTCCTCAAAAAGCTCCACTGGCTCCCGGTTCAATACCGCATCCATTTTAAACTCCTTCTCCTCACCTACAAGTCCCTCCATCACCTGGCTCCTCCTTACCTCTCTGACCTCCTCCAAAGACACCACCCTCCCGTCACCTTCGCTCCGCAGACTTAAACCTCCTGACACCAATCATCCGCACCAAGCACCGGACTTTGGGGGACCGAGCCTTCGCAGCTGCTGCCCCCAACTTTGGAACTCACTCCCATCATCCATCAGGAACTGTGACTCTCTTTCAACTTTCAAAACCCTTCTCAAAACACATCTGTTTAACCTGGCATTTGCTTAACCCCCCCCTCTTTTTTGTTGTTGTTGTTGTTGTTGTTGTTGTTGTTGTTTGTTTGTTTGTTTGTTTATCTTGTCCTTACTGTAAAGCGTCTTTGAGTGTCCAAAAAAGCGCTATATAAAATTGATGCATTATTATTATTATTATTAGGGCGGTCACAGCCGTCTGTCTGTCTGTCTGTCTGTATGTATGTATGTATGTGGGTGTGTATGTCCACACCACAACTCAAGAACAAATAGAGACAGGATAATCAAACTTGGCATAGATGTTGATCTTGACCTACCCTGATCACCCATTAATTTTGGGGTTCAAAGGTCAAGGTTGCAAGGCTACTTAGTGCAAAATCCCCTTACAACCTACTATATAAGCTTACAATGATGAACTTTGGTATATGGGTAGGACTACAACATTGCACCTCTTGGCCTTAAACTTGACCTTTGACCTTGAACTTGCTGCCGTCTGTCTGCCTGCCTGTCTGCATGTATGCATGTGGGTGTGTGGGTGTGTATGTCCGCACTATAACTCCATAACAGAAACAGATAGGATAATCAAACTCAGCACAGATGTTGATCTTGACCTACCCTGGTCACCCATTAATTTAGGGGTCAAAAGGTCAAAGTCAAAGTCGCAAGGCTACCTGCCATGTTTAGGAAGGCATCCGGCGTGGGTCTGCATGTCACTTCAGTGCGTTCTAGTTCTAAATGACAATCAGCTTTTATAGCTGATCATTTTTCTTGGTTGTTACATGTCTGTGTTGTGTATCTGTGCATGTCTGGGTGTATTTGTGTCTTCAGGACAGAAACAAAGACAGTCTGACCTGCATCCTCTGATCCTGCTGCTCTCTCATACTAAAGTCTGTGTTTCCGACCCTGCAGATTTGGAGGCTGCTGGGATGACTGAAAGACCCCAGCGGTAATTCCTTCCTGTTTATCTGTTTGCATTTCTCATCAAGCACTCATTTAATTTAAAAAAAAAAGAAGTATTTTTTAGATTAAAAATGTTCTAGTACTAGTTGGCACACAACAAGCTCAATTTTTACCTTAAAGTTGTCATTTATTGTTGTCAGTTGCACAAAATAATGCATGGTACATATGGTGTTCAAGTCACTTTCCTCCAAATACTATTAACAAGCTTGAACAAAACTTGAAATTGAGCTCATTAATACCACTGACAATGTTGGAGCGCTCCATGAAAATCAATCAGTGCCTTTAACATGACCTCCTTGGAATCAGCTGATTTTTTTGTTTTACAATAACTTCAGTATATTTAATGGAGTCATGCAAAATGTCCCTTCCTATTACAAAAATGCCATGTGTCTTATGTACGTATAAAGTTACGAGGATTCAAAAAAGATGGAAAAAGTAACTAGAAAGTGATTAAAAAAGCATGAAATTTCAATCCACATCTATGCTGTGGTTCCCCCTGTGCAGTGTGGGTTTTCTCCGGTTTCCTCCCACAGTCCAAAAACATGCTGAGGTTAAGTGATGATTCTAAATTGTCTGTAGGTTAAATGCGAGTGTCCTTGGTGGTCTGTCTCTCTGTGTAGCCCTGTGATAGACTGGCGACCTGTCCAGTGCCTTCGCCCTGAGTCGGCTCGGATAGACTCCAGCCTCCCACGACCCTACAAAGGATTAAACGCTGTATAGATAATGAATAGATGGATACTAATGTAGTAAATTATTAAGTGATTTTGAGGGGGAAATGTTTTTTCAGATTTGGTTCATTTTATATGCAACAACCTACCTGCATGTTGTCAAAACCAATTATTAGATTCATTCACTGGGTTTGAATATAGGAGGACAGGGAGTTAAAGTGGGAGGAAATGTCCTCACTGGAAACGGATCAGATAGTGGTGGTATCTATCTGGGAAACTATATATTTGTGAGCTGTTTTCACAGAATAAAATCTTTACTAAGTATAGTGAGTAGACTGTACCACAGAACCTTTATACAACACAAAAGAAAATACATTTTCCTCAAATTTTTTACTATATTGAAAGGCTTTCCCTGTTTTTACAAAATCATTTTCATGCTATATGTTAACTTTGTTTCCAGCAGCAGCAGGAGGAGCAGGCAGCTGTTCAGAGGACAAGCTCTAAAATGTCTCTGTACACAACCTGCAATTAGCATTTAGCAGCTAAACAATTCAGTATTTTCCTCAGTAGGTGGTGGAGACCAAAAACAGAGCAAAAAGAGAGAGAATATCAGCGTTACAATGGGAGCATTATGTTGCTGTGCCTCTACTGTATGTGGAAAGGTATAGCTGATTAATAGATGATTGCGAAAAACATCCATTGGTATTGTAATGAATTTATTGTTTCAGTGATTTTAAATACAAAAAATAAAGTGAGGATTTGCTTTTCTTCTTTTTGCATCAGTATAAATTGACTTTGAGGGCATCCCCTCATCTGTGAGAAGCTACATTGGATCACTATTCTGATAATCAATAGACTAATGATCGTTTCAATATCTGCAGATTAATGATTGCAGGCAGGAATAAGCAAATATTTGACGTATCAGCTCCAAATGTCAGTGTTGTTTACAGCTCTTGGTGCTGCCTTCAAGTGGTGAAAAAGTGCAAGTTGAATTTTTCCACTTATATTTACCTACACATCAGATGTTCATGTTTTTCTCTTTCTTCTCTGTTTTCCTTTAAACAAATCAACACTAGTCAGAGCTCTGGAGAGTCTGTCATTAATTATAGATACAGTCAATGTGTCAATGTGGAGACCACCTCATCTGTCCTGCCTCCATCAGCGAACCTGAGCAGCTTCCAGACGTCTATGTAAACAAATCTGAACTACTTTTCTCTAATGTTTTCATTAGTCTGTTAAATTCTTCATGCTGTTACTGTATTGTACATTTACAGTGTTTTGGCTGTGAAATCAGATCCAGGTTATTTCTGACAACACGTGAGGCATGTTTTAATTTGACTGTGCTTTACAGTGTAGAATGCAACATTCACGTACAACAGCACTCTCCTCTCAGGCTTGGTGTTGCTTTGTCAGTTGCTGGATTTGTGGCTGCACTCTATTATTCCTGGAAATGTTCTTCATATTGGCTGCGTGGAACTTGGTTACTCAACATCTCATGACTTTCTCCTTCACATTGTCTGCGGTTTCCTGCCATGAAAGCTGTGCTGAGTGATTACCAGTCATTGAAATGTTTGTATGTTTTTCTGGAGACACCGAAAGGAGGTGAAGCCTAATAAAACATCTGAGCAAGACTGGAGTCTGACACCAAGCTGCAGCCCTGCTACTCTGTCAGCTGTTTTGAATGAGACTCACGGATTCCCACATGTACTCCTGTGATGACAACCAGGAACCTATTCCCCCCACTTGGTTAAATGCATAATTGCAGGATAATATTCTATTTAACATAAACCTTTTAATTTGAATACATTATTTTGACAGGTTAGCTTGACATATTAATATTGATAATTGCCTTAGACTTGTGTATGGAGTTAAGGATACACTTGCTAATATAGCTGATGGAATATGTTGTAATACTGCACAGAGCTAATTCTAGTCAAATGTTGCAGGTGAATTTGGCAATCCTACCCTTCAGTTTAACAATATATTATATCAGTCAGAAAGAAAACACAATAATTTCATGATAATATTGCAACTTTCACTAAATAATCCTAATATATATTTTTTAAAATCAGATGACACTGTATATATGATTCATAATGTTTTAAGAGGATATAAATAAATATTTTGCTATGATGGCTGCTTCTAACAGATTTTTATTGTTGGGGTCCCCAGTAATCCCATTCAGTAGCACTTGTATGCAAAATACGTGGGTCGGTTGAGGGTTAAAAAGAGAATATTATAAACAGTTTACAATAATATGTGAGGTTATGGGTGATGCAATAAAGATATTATTCTATATAAAGTAACACAGAGTATTAAATCTCATTGGAAGTTTTTCCCTTTTATTGCTTTTCAACACTGAATCATGATCAATTTAATTTGACGTTTTTGACAAGAATTTAAAAAACTGTCAAAGTAAAAAAAGATTTCTACAAAGTAATCCATCCATGCATCCATACTCTATACACCGCTTTATCATAAGGTCGTCGGGGGGCTGAAGTCTATCCCAGTTGGATGAAGGCAAGGTTCACCTGGACAGGTCACCAGTCCATCACAGGGCTTCTATAAAGTAATGTCAAATAATTAAGAATATAAAATGCAAAAGAAGCAATTGCATCTTTGGCCACAATTATAGCACTGAGCCTGTGTAGATAGGTCTCCATCAGCCTTACACATCTGGACACTGCAGTTTTACTTCATTCTACTTTGTCAGGTTGTGCAGGGATCGTCAACAGCCTTTTCCACAAATTCTGAGTTGGACTGAGGTCTGTTGTCGGATGTACTCTGCCTGCAGGGCAGCATGGAGGCTCAGTGATCAGCACTGCAGCCTCACGGAGACTCCTCCACCTCCTCTACTGTCCGGCTGGTTGTTTCTGTGTGGATTTTGTGTTATCCCTGTGTTTGTGTGGGTTTTCCCCATGAGCTCCTTTGTCCTCCCACAACCCCAACAACACAAACTTTAGGCTAATTGGAAATGCTGAAGTACCCCCAAATGAATTTTATTAAAAAAACAAATAAGCAAATCAAGTAAAGTCAACTCTAAACTGTCTTTGTCCCCAAACCAAAAAAAGAACAATATCAATAAATAAGAACATACAGAAATTAAATATCTGCATATTTCTGCTTCTCTGAACAAACACAAAATACATTGTCTTTGTAAAGTGTCTTTGAGTGCCCAGAAAAACGATAGACAAATAAAAAGCATTATTTAAAATAACATGGAAAAACTAGTTGGAACAACTTCATAACTTGTACAATCAATGTAAAGACTTGTGTTTCTGATACCGGTCATTCAGTCAGTGTATACTGAAAATATCTTTCATTGTAAAGGAAAAGCTAAAGATGCTGCACCATCTCATATTGTGTTTAAATTTTACTTATTTTGTTGTTATTAACTGAAATTCACTTATTTGTCATTTTGGACCTAAAACTAAGTCCTGTAACATATTCTGGCTGAAGTTTTGAGAATTGAGAAAACTCCCACAGCCATGAAATTGCGTGAAGCAAATTCTCAAGAGTAATTTCAGTGTCTGTCTTGAAATTAACTTACATGATTGCAGTTATTTGTAATGAAGTATTTTGTACTGTGAGGTTCTGGTGCTTTTACTAAAGTAAAGTGTATTTTGTAGTATTTCCCCCTCTGATGCAACTTAGAGTTAATATATTATTATATTTAATAATTGCATTATCTTCAATTTTTGTATTTGTTCTATTACGCTTTATTGTATAGAATTAAACTATAAAAACAAAAATAAATGTTACTGCAGGTGTTTAATCAGCTCTGATTTGCTGATCTGCTGTGTCGCTTGATGATGACGTGTTTGTCAGCTTCCGGGTGCAGCGTTGACTTGTGAGCGGTTGTTACAAACGTAGACATATGGTTACAAACCTCAAACATCACATTTCCTCCTTAAAACAAACCAGCGGAGCGTCGAGGTGCAGCTGCAGGTGAGACAGATACTAACAGGAAGCTGTCGCAGGTGAGAACGATCCTTAATTCACTCTTTTTTTCACTCGTTGTAGCTTCAGTCTCTGTTCACAGACAACTCAGTGAGACTAGCTAGCTTAGCCACTGTCTGTGCAGCTCATATATTAACATGCATTCATGTTGTACTACTAATTATCGGTTTGTGTTAATGTTAGAGTAACTACAGTGTTTAAAACCCCGCATTTTAACCTGTTTGATTCATTGCGACTCTGTTTTCTGTCGCGTCAACCGTTGATCCGCCATGTTTGTTTTGATTTCTGAAACAGAGGCACAACTTTGAAAACAAGTTTAAACTTGTTTTTTTCATCCAGTAGAAAGAATATTTTCTACCCGGATGGTTAGGGGAGATTTTGAGGATTAAAAAAAAAAAACTCACAACAACTCTTAGTGATTGTAAACAACCTCCAAACATCACCGGTTAAATAGCTGTCAGAAAACTTAATTGTTAGCTCTATGAGTGAGTGTACTACTACGATATGAGGGGTAAAACTGTGTTTTACTCAGGGACAGTTATTTTCTCATTCAGTTGCCTTTTGAGGTTTGGCTGTAGTGGGAAGAAAGTCAAAGCAAACCCTGTTAAACGTCTGGAAACAGAACCTCCGGAGACGAGAGTCTGGATTTAGCCAGATAGTGAACTTTCCTTAAGCAAATGTTTGGGCTTAAAGTTTTGTGACCATCATCAGAGCTACCAATAAACTATTTAAGTTCACTGGAACACTAATTAAGTTGGTTTAGTTTAAATCTACTAACTAGACAACTTGAAAATACATGAATAGTGATAAATAGCATTCTGTTGTTGCATTTTGTTTTGTTGTACTATTGCAACTATAAAGTCCTCTTCAGACATGGACATGTGATGTTACTGCTTCTGTTAAAGTGGCTGCATTCTGTCATTCAGACATAGGTTAAGTTTAGTTTTTTTATGGCTTCATTCAGACATGCACACTCCAGTGACTGAGAGACACACTATACCATATATGTTATATAGATTAGACAGCAAACAACCACAAAAAACAGAAAATGACCATAAAGAGGCACAAATGCCCACAAAGAGACAGAAAATGACACAAATAGACAAAATAGCCACAAAATTTCACAAAATGATCACAAAGCATTGAAACATGACCTCAAAGAGACATAGACTGACCACAGCGAGAGGAAATAATGCCCCAGAGAGATGTAAAATGACCCCAAAAAGACACAGAATGACAGTCGAGGCACAAAATGACCACAAAGAGACACAAAACGATCTACTACAGCTTTCCAACATTGCCGGTTAAATAACTCTCAGAAGAGCCGATGTTTAACTCTGTGAAGATTGTATCCTCACGTATGAGGAGAGCTACAAGCTGAATCCAGCTATCTCTCTGCTGAGTTTTAGATATTTTGTTGTTTCTGTTGACACTTGAGGCACAACCACAGATTTCATTTAAACTTTGGGAGGAACATTAAGTGGAGGTATATATGGGCGTCATCTTCTGGAAATTTTGAGCATTGCTGACTTAATTTCCTTCATTCTGTTAAAGTTATATCCACCGATTTGTTCCTTTTCTGCATCAATTTACAGTGGAATTTTCTTCATATACATAACATGTAAGTTGTTACATTACACAATCTACATTTCTCATTTAACTTGCAGAGTCACTCAGCACACATACAGGCATGATCAGGGCTGGACAATATGGCTGCAAAATGTATCACAATAAAATGTTACATTTCAGTCTTCACTGATAAGAATTGATGATATTTAAAAAGCTAAATGTAACAACAACCAGCAAAAAAATGTAAATACACAAAAATAAATACACACATAAAGTAAAATAAAAAAAAGAATAAAGGACTTATCTCAGTTTGATGCACATAATCATGACAGTTGTGTTTGATTTTATCTGGCCAGCTGGAGCTTAAAGCCAACTAAAAGCCACAACCATATTCAAGTATTTATTTGATATCAAAAACATCAACAGTTTTAGCTTAAAGCTTCTCAAATGTGTTGTTTTTTGTTTCCATACATGACAGAAAGCCAAATATCTGAATTTAAAGATTTTAACAGGAATTTTTGATACTTTCTTTGTGATTTAAAAACCCACGTCTCCAAAATATACACACAGCTGTGGCGTGTATTAGGTATTCACTGAAATATGCACAGCCCTCATGAAGAATGAAGGTTATGTGATTGTTAAACACTGGTTTTCCTTACTGTCGTTTGGTCGTGTAATGACCAAATAGAGCTGGACTGTTGTAAATGATTAGTCCGGCTTCATGCAACCGTGTCATCACAGCGCTGTAAGCACTGTAATGCTCTAATACACAGCCTCTCATTAGGCCTAAGTACAGGCTGAGCAGAGTGCAGCGGAGAAATTCGCCCCTCAGTTAGCTGGACACTAATGACCGACCGCGGCAGCACGCAGCCGGACACATGTTCCAGCAGCAGCCGGAGCTTTAACTACATCCTTCAAACACCTGCTTCACAGCTAAAGAGACACACAGGCGGAGAAACTAGTCAGCTGAAAATGAGATGCTGCAGAGTGTCATTTGTTGGATTTTAACTGCTGGAACTTCTGCTGAGGTGTTTTCATAAAGATGGGTCAGAAAAGTTGCTGCTGTTGTGAAGGAGCCAAAAAAAGGTGAACCAGGATCAAATGGCTTCATTAAGTCAACACAGACATGAATTACAGATCCATCAAGAAGACGCTCACGGGTATTTCCATCTCAAATCTAGGGATGGACCCATATGGGTTTTTAGGGTAGATTATTGGTCATGAAGAAAGACTGATAACTGATTATTTTAAACTGATATGCATTAAATGTTATACTATACAGCAGGGATCCTGCCATTTGTAACTAAGCCTCTTCATTATTAAGGCAGCTCCTAGCAATAGGAGCGATGACATCAGAACATGCTGTGACATTCTCCTCTGTTTACTGATCAATTGATCGATCAATTGAGGTAGAACAATTTGTCTCTTGCAGTTCTATCTGCTGTTCTTTTCTGTTCATAATCTTTCTCTGTTCGATCACTTGTATTGCCCATAAGGTCGATATCATAAAGCATTTTTTGCTATTGTTTTCCAGACACTGTTTCAGGGTAATATGTATCTGAGAGTTAAAATGTCTTTAAACACACATTAATTAAAAAATGATAATGCAGAAGTCAACTAGTGGAACAAAAACATATAGAATACTTTTTAATATGAAGTACTTGGTCACACAGATGAAAAGAAAATATTTTTGTTGAACCTTCATAACAGATTGAGCAGGTAAGAAAGTTCCACCACAAAAACAACAATATCAGTAGATGGTTTAATTCAAGCAGAACAGACTTCTGGAGTTTCAAAGTGGTTCTCCAGTTAAAGCTAAGATAAATACTTCTTGAATTCCGGCATGTAATGTCGTTTTCAGTTACTTCAGACATCACATATTAAGCTCAATGCGTTACCCTGCTAAAAGTTATCTCCAAAAGTACTCGACTTATCAATGGACAGTTTCACAGATACTGTTATATATACCCATATTTTGTGATAAAGTTTCAAACAAATCAGAGATCACTGAGCAGAAGGCCCCTAATGATTTGAGATGGAATGACCCTCATTTAACTTTAATTTATACTCAGGAGATCATGGAGGGGTGACTGTGTTTTTTTGTCAAGGACAAAATCATACCCTTTGCACCCTTCTCTGTATTTTTAAAGAAGCCTAATTTCAGCTTTAGTCATTTCCTTACCATGTACTATATACTTACCATTGTGCCAATGTGCTTGTTTATAGGGGATCTTTGGATTTGTTGGATTTTCCTTGTGTGTTTTTGTAGGATGTCAACCTTAATTTATTTGCATAATTTGGTATGGTCTGTAATATGATTGGTTCTTAAACTTTAATATTTAAATTAGCTGGATTCCTTTATACAATAAATAATACTGTGGGGTCATATCCTTAATATATAAGCTGGTAATTTTTTAACATTGCTTCAACAACAGTGACTTGAGTAGTTAGTAGTTCTAGCATTCAAACATTAGCTGCTTACGTTCGATCCCACAAACTTGCATACTCAGTTGTGCTGCAGAGCTCAAAATATCTTTTCATTTTTACAAATCTGGTACAGACACTTTATTATTGTCAATTTTATTTAAACGGGACATGTAGAATAAAGTCAATAAAGTATATAAGTGGTTAATTGTTGAAAAGTCGAATTGATGATTGTCTTTGTTTTTACGTTTTTTTGCTGATAAATAGTATCATTTCTGTAAAAACATGCCTTTCAAACCTGCCAGTGGGTTCTGGGGTTCAGAAGGTTAATTGAGCCAGTGAATGAGCCTGGTCTCACTCCTAACTCACCACGTACGACGTCACATTTCAACACAGTGGAAAACCTTCGGGTGCCATTTTCAAGGTGGCTCAATAGACCTGTAAAAATCTATGAACGTCAGAAACAGATGCCATGAGTCCCTGGCCAAGTGTTCTCAGTTGGTGTCCTCACAAGCAGTTCACCTTCTAGCATGTCATTACTGATGGGAAACGTGTATTTTAACCCAAACCATGATCTCTTCCTAAAGTTAGTTAAACTGTAAGAAAAAAAGGCTGAAGTCACAAAATAAGCAAAACTAAGTGGACAACAAATAATAGTCCAGCATGAGACACAATCCACAGTCTCCTGGTTTAAAGTCCTGTAACCTCCACCCTTCATGTAGGGATCGTTTCAAATGAAAAAGCTCATATATCCTGTATCAGCGTTCAATATTGACATGGGTGTCCCCAAATACCAACTTGTGCGTATCTCAAAGATGGCAGCAAATTTGACAGTTTGACACCGTGGCAGTGACAGTGAGGCTACATGACCACCACCATCCTTATTGATCGATTATATGATTGGATGATTCTGATAAAGGAATGTCTGTCACCTGATTGCGATGACTAACTTATGGCCAAAGTGTACGAACCAGTAACACGTGCCTGTTTACCAAGTGGTTTAACAATTCAGTGTTTTCTCCATTCTGCATTGCTCTAAAGTGACATTCAGGCTTATGCATTTCCTCTTGTGGTGTTTTTTAGATTTGTCCAAGCTTTATGGGGTCTCTGATGATTTACAGGTCTACTCTCTTCAGCCCCTCTTCTGTTCTCTTTGTACAACAACAGCTTTGCCTCCTGCAGATGCAGCTGCAGAATAATTTCACAGCATGTCAGAGTAGCAACTGCAAAACCACATGCACATTCAGGAGAATTATTCCTCTGTTCTGCTGGATGTGGAGGTAAAGCATTGACTGGCACGTGAGCTAAACATCAGGTTGTGACAGATGCCAGCAAAATGATGTAAGACCAGCTGTGTGAGTTGTGACAGGCCTCCATCAGGTCCAACACACCTGCAAAAATCTGGACCAGCAGTTCACACTGCAGAGTTTTAACAGCTGGAGTTAAATATAAAGTAATGAGCTCATTACAGATACTCTAAAATCTGAAAACATACATTCAGAATGACTCGGTTTTCTTGGATCTTATTTATAATTGTAAAAGGTGAAACTTGTTTTTGTCCACGCAGGGAAATTTTATAGTACAGGTTTGCATTTCTATTCTTTAAACTCTGTAAATCAACACTGACTTTGACAGGAAATAACAGAAAATAATATAAAGTTCCAGGTTCCGTTTTAACTTGAGCAGGTTCGTATCAATATAGAAAGAACAGTATGGGAGATACAGCCCTTTCTCCACCCTGTGCACAGAGTGGAAAAGCCATCATCTTTAATATTTGTGAAAAATCCATTGCAGCGTGAAGTCTTAACTCCTCACAGTTGTGTGTCTTTACCAAGGCCTTGTTTTTTATGTTTCAGATTTTTATTTACCAGGAAAAGGCTCATATAGATTAAGAATCTGTTTTACAAGTTTACCCTGCTATAACAGGCAGCAGTACAATTTAACAAGATACAGACAGAAAACGATTTAAATAAGATCTACATAAACATTAAGAGTATGTTGCACTACCTTGTACATACAGTATATCATGCATGTCGGGCCAATGTACGTAAGCGATACATCAAACACCAGAGAAGACTGTCACTTGGTGGTTTCTGTAGACTTTAATCTGCAGATGCTGTGGATTAAATAATGTGATGAAGAACAGACTCTGAGGCTTTAATCTGCGGGTGAACTGGTTCAGCTAAGTGAAGTTGTAAACTTGTGACTGCTAGTAATAACCAGACATGAAGAAACTTGCGTGTACCGTATATCCTCCATTACTGTTGTTGTTGTTTCAGGTGCATGCTCATTGCACAGCCAAACTTTCTGTTTCACATGGCCACACACATCGACACGAGGGTTGTTCCATATAAAATCAACAAAATCTGTTCCCACCTGACCCCCTCAGAATCAGCAGAGGTTTTATTTTACAATAACTTTACTGTATTTAATGAAGTCAGAGTTTTACCTTCATACTATGAATATATTCAGAGTCATAGGCTCTTGAAGTACATAGGGGTGGGTCAAATATTTCTAATGTACTTTTCCAAAATGTTTTTTTGCCCTCGTAACTTCATAAGTACAGGAGACAGACACATGGACTTTTCAGAGCTTTGGGCTCTGGTAAAAACTGCAACCAAAACTATTTGACCTCCAATCCGAGTGTCACAAAACCAAGGTTTTGTTTTTGTTCAGTACAATATTTTTCTGTCACTGACTTTGAGCATCAACATCATGAGATACATCATAGTTTCAATAGCAATACTGCACCACTTTGTCCATGTCATAAAATAAGTGAAACAAACTTTGATAACCTGGATGTGTTATCTTTTATCCATCCATTATCTGTACACCGCTTAATCCTCTGTAGGGTCGCGGGGGTTGGAGTCTATTCCAGCCGACTCAGGGCGAAGGCAGGGGACACCCTGGACAGGTCACCAGTCTATCACAGGGCTACACATAGAGACAGACAACCAAGCACACTCTCATTCACACCTACGGACAATTTAGAATCATCAATTAACCTCAGCATGTTTTTGGACTGTGGGAGGAAGCCGGAGAACATGGTGAGAACCCACGCTGCACAGGGAGAACATGCAAACTCCACACAGAAAGATCCCAGGCGTCCTAACTGGGACGTGAACCGGGGATCTTCTAGCTGTGAGGCGATGCTGCTAACCACCGAGCCACCGCGCAGTTAGAAAATGTGTTAGAAAATTATTCTTATAGAAATTATAATATTAATTGTGACTAGAAGATGACCCTCTGTCATAGCCACTAAACTGGTGCAGTTTTGCTTTTGAAACTATAACATGTTCCATGATACTGATGCTCAAAGGTGGGTATAAAAAAAATTATGCTGATTACTAATAACCAGTATGGATATTGGCGCTGAAAAAAACATATCGATTGGCCCCTGATTGAAAGGTTTTACAACACGTTGGACTAATGTGGTTGTCTGACCAGAGTGTGTTTTGTGTTTCCGCAGGGATGCACACATCGGTGCGTGAAATCCTCATCCCTTCAGAGCCTGACTCCTCCTACTTTTTGCGTTTGGACTGGGATGGGCGGGGCTTATCTTCAGGCTTCCAGTGCATGCTGACTGACGGACAGGCTGCATGGAGAGGAACAGGTAAAAATATCACCCAGCATCACCTCTTAGTCCTTTTCACCATTTTACATGACAGATTTATGCTCAGCTGGAGCCCGGACAGCCTCAGCTGTTTGACCACACACGCCTTCCTCCCTTCACCTGCGAGGCCTTCACAGTGCAGCGTCGTTGACCTCCTCAGGTGCTCGGACAGAGACGCTCAGCTGGAGATTTATGAGGGTCTCCTCTAGGGTCAGGATTCAACAAGGTGCTGGAAACCGTCCTGCGGGTGTCTGTCTGGATGATGCTGCCGTGATGGCATCACACAGATCCTGCAGGTTTTTCAGCTGCGTGTTCGTGCTGCAAACATTCATCCGACCAACTCATGTCAAAGGTCGTTATTGGTGAGATCAGGAATGTGTAGGCCAGCATGATAAACATATTATGTGAATTGGGACCTTTCTGAACCTGAGTGTCCTGGTCAAACAGCACATAGAACATAAAGCTGACGAAACATGTAACTGACAGACTTATAAATAAGTTCAGATATGAAGAGAAGGATTTTGGAAGACTGATAAGTGTAAATATTCTAAAAACAAATCTGAAGCAAATCAAAATTTTGGACAAATACAGCAGGTTCTTTGTATACCTGATGGTGATTTAGTTTCAGGGATTGTAGTTTTAGCCAAATACTGGTCACAGAAAGTGAAGATGTTTTCATTTCTATACCTTGTAAAGATTTTTAGACTCCAGCTTTCTGCTTTATTACAAACAGGTCTTGAACAAATACTGTCACAGGAAAGGAAGAAGCCGAGGGACATCAAGAAGAAGAAGGACAAGATGCAAAATGAAGACAAGAAGAAGAAGAAGGTGGACAAGACAGAGGGAAGAAGAAGAAGACGGGAGACAACATGAAAGAAGGACTATAATAAAAAGAACAAGACAGAAAAGGAAGACAAGAAGAACAAGATGGAAAGGAGTAGGAGGAGGACAAGAAGAAGGACAAAAGGAACACATGGAGAAGTGACAAGAAGACCACATAGGGGCAGGACAAGAAGGACATGGAGAGAGAGGACATGATGGAAAAGGAAGACAAAAAGAAGGTCAAGAGCTAGAAAAAGGATGGAGGACGAGGAGAATAAAGAGTGTGGAGGACAGGAACAAAATGACAGACAAGCAGAAGAAGAAGATGGAAGGCAGGATTAAGATGAAAGTCGAGGAGAAGATGTTGATGAAGATGAAGATTGTTGCAGTAACACTGAATGTAAAGGTCTCTAACCTCTGCTGTGTCTTGGTCTCTGTGCAGTGAGCGAGGCGGCGGTGTGCAGTGAGGCCGAGGAGCTGGAGATGCAGATGGAGCGCTACATCCAGGACCTCCAGCAGGCGCTGACGGCAGCAGAAAGCTCCACCTCCTACAGCTTCAGCCTGACGCCGAGTCCACCAAACCACAGCTCAGCAGTGACGCTGACGTACGAGAAGATGCAGAAGGACCTGTCAGTAAGTCACCGATCAAAGCCATTCGTCTGTTCTCATCGGTTCAGTCCAAAATAGCCTGCTTCAAAATCCTTTAACGTGCTGCAGATAGCCTGCTGACTTTCTTCCCAACAATCAGTCAATTAGTTGAAGAGTCGGTATGATTTCAAACCATCCAGGCTTTCTATATTTTTTTACACAACATCAGGGTTTTCCCCCAAAAACTTGCTAAGCCCGCTGGTAGAGAAGCCCACCGACTGCCCACCGTGTTTTTAAAAAAAAAAAAAAAATTAAAAGTTGACAAGAATTTTGAAATTATGACTATTATGTCTTATTATAAGCCATTTATTAACAATACCTAAACGTAGAGTCTTACAAAAAGGCACAATCTTTAAATACGGTTTTAACAAACACAAAATAATTAATAATAAATAAAATTAATATCAATTGTTTTCACTTAAGTTAAATCCTAGTGAATCTTAAAACAAGCCATTGCTAGTCACATTTAAAAGTAAAATTAATTACTATAAATAAAAAAGTGCAAACATGGCCAAGGGGTAAACCAGGGAACTCAGAGGCTGAACAGGTCTGCTGTGCTGTGTTTTGCTGCACATGGTTCAGGTTGGATCAGTGCATCAATCCGTCTGGGTTTACCATACTGGGTCTTGTAGAGCCATCCAATAAATTTAGGGTCAGCTAACCATTTTGGATTATATCCGCTGGTTCGATGTTTACCATTGTGGCTTGCAGAAGGCTGCTCCGACGACGTGCTAACATCCGTGCTAACTCCACTGGCTCTGCCTCATCATGGAGCCGCTGCTCGGTCAGCTCGCTGGGGATGAACTCCCCTTGGCCTGGAGGTGAACGAGCGGCTCATCGTCTCCTCCAGTGCTCCTCCGACTTCGAAAAAAGTTCACGTATCAACCATAAAATGTCGCCATTTCGCTTTCAACCATATCACCAGATGCGGTTAAAAGCTCTGCTTACCGTCTTTGCTATCACTGCTTTGCTGCATAAAAAAACCTATTTAAAATAAATAAACAAGTGACGCTTAGCCTGGCTAAGGGTGGGCAAGAAAAGCACTGGGGGAAACCCTGAACATGTACGCCTACAGATGACAAGTATTTACCATTGTTTTGTTAAAAAAAATCCCAAACCTCAAAGAAAACAAGGAGATACTTTGTAACTGTGGCAACTAATAAATAATTTCAGAATGTAGCCAGATTACATTATAGTTTATAAATTAGAGCTACGTTATGGTTGGATTATAATTGGATTGAGGTTCGTCTTCAGTTCGATAATGGTCAGGTGATGGTTAGATTATACTTAGATGATGGTTCCATTATTACATTGTGGTTAGATCATCGTTAGATTATAGTTAGTTTATAGTTAGATAGTGGTTAGTTTATTGTTATATTATGGATAGATTATAGTTAGATGGTGTTTACATGAAGGTTAGAATATAGTTTGATTATTAATAACTGTAGTCACTGCCTCTATTGAGGACAAAACAGTGTTGGCCTTTCTTGGAAATACCCTTTTAACCCAAATTAGGAAGTTAGGTTTCCTGAAACTAACTGGAAAACACAGGACTTGTAAAACACAACTGGTTAATTTCTAAAACAGTCATGTAGTATCACTGTGCAGCAGTATCAGTAAAATGCAGAGCTGGTTGTTGACATTAGAGCCACCTTCAGAGCCCGACACTGCAGATAACATCATGGTCATTCCCTCCCGTTTCCCTCAGTCTTCTTAGGATGTTTAAAAGCTCCAGATAAAAGTGCTCGGAGCTTGTTTGGGTTTGCTACAGTGATGAATGAAGTGTGAAATGTGTCTGCTCTTACCTTCAGCTCTTAATGTTATTGTAGAAACCAGAGTCGCGGCTTCACTTGACCGTTACCTCACCAGAGAGGCGCAGTGAAACTATCTAAATAATCACAGACACGTTCTGGAATCTAATCAGTTTAACCTCTGGAGCTGCAGCCGACCGATCATGTTATGAAGCATCATCATTTAAATGTTGTCTTCCAGCCGCAGTTGTGCTTTTCAGTCCCAAAAGACTTCTGAAGGCTGTTGTCACCGAATCATCATGGATGCATATCAGTTTTAGCACAAATGAATAAGGACAATAGTTACTTGCCTATTAGATTGGTTAATCTGGCCACATTTATTTAGACTGAAAAAGACAAAAATGATTTGTGTAATGCAGCTTTTGTAGTCATTTTGTGTCTCTTTGTTGTCATTTTGACTTCTTTTGTGGAGTTTCTGTGTCTCTTCTTTGGTTTTCCGTGTCGTTGTGGCTATTTTGTATCTCGTTGAGGTCATTGTTTTGTCTTTGTGGGTACAGTTTTCATTTTTTTGTGGTCATTTTTTCACTTTCATTGATTAATTACATTACTAGGAATCAACGTTGCATGCAGCCATGTAGCTCTGACCAAGATGAGATATAAATCTTAATACATTTCTAACTTAACAAGTAATGCTTTTAATGTCTTCCTTGAAAAGTTATCAAATAGCATTCAAGTTAATAAAAGTCTCTAATTTGCTGAACCCTGCCGAAACTCGCTGACAGTCTAACATATTACAGACCCTAACATGTGCCAGTGTTACCCGTGTGTAAGTGCATTCACTTCATCTGTTAGTGGTCATAATATTTGTCTCATCAGTTCATAGAATGATAAAAGGCTGGATTTTTATTGTTTTAGCAACAGTTGGTAGTAAACTGAATATTTCTACTGGTTGAAAGCATAACAACTGTTTAAATGATAATAAAAATGTAGTATTTTAGATAAACCCTGACTGGATCAGGAAATATTATTGTTAATGTGTCCGTAGTCCAGAACAGCTTGGTGAGGTTTAGCAGTTGTTAACCCTGTTCAGAGGTGAACTGTGCGAACACACTCATTCATGATTTGGACACAACACCTTTGTCGTCATGGCAATTTTGACAGAATGGAAATCTGAGTTTCATTAAAAGGGAAATGAATTGACGCTGCGGTTTGTAAAAACGAGAGTCAGAAACGAGCGATTTACAGAAGTGTGCAGCGATGTGTCATCAGAGGTGTCCGAGGTTTCTCTTCCGCGGCATGTAAAAAATAAAAAACATTCATCTGTCATAATGTTATGAGTCATAATGAAAGGCCTCAGTGTAATACCCTCTAATCTGAGCTCCTGCCCAGCGCCGCAAAACAGCAGCAGCAGGGAGACTCTCACGTTCTCGTGCAGGTGTTCCCTGAGCTGGTTAGCATACCAAACGTGTGTGTTTGTGGTCATGAATTCATCAGCGTGTTCTGTGTAACCTGTTGACTTCCAGCTCAGATGTGTCGTTCAGAGGCGACTGACTGAGACACTGGATGTTCATGGTGTCACGAATGATTTCTATCATTGAACCCACTGAGTTTTTTTTAACCTTCTGAACACCAAAACCTGCTGGTAGCTTTGAAAGGCCTGTTGTCTAACCACTAACCAAATGTAACCTTAACATTGTGACATTCCATCAAAATCATGATGTTAAGCATGTTTAATTTTAATATTTGCCTAAAATAAACAGTTTATACTAGATTAGGAGAAATGATTGAGACCTTTAATTGAACTTTACTTAACTACAGCTGTTTGAAATAGCTCCAGTAACTTTGCAACCTTCTTTTGCTATTAAACACAGGAACACCAAGCAGTTTCTGGGCGTGCATTGTTTTTATTTCACTCCTGTCACATTTTTCTCATGGTGGGCTCATTTTTCACTGCAGTCTAAACTCCTGCACCTCTATGGAAACAGCACAACTATGCCTGGAAGTAGAGAGAACTTGAAAATGTATTCTGCGTAGTTTGACAATGACAAATTATTAAAAAAGAAAAATAAAGTTGAATTTCTTCGCTTATTTAAAGACATTTTAAAAGATGGATTCAACTGGTCCTACTTTTTCCAAGTGAGGAACATGTCCAGCATTATTCCAAATTTGTCCAAACTTGCTTAAAGGTCCTGCACCTTTATGGAAACGGCACAACCATGGTTATAAGTAGAGAGAACTCAGAAATGTCTTCTTTGAAATAAGACACAGAATGCCATAAATTATAAAAAACATTTAAAAAACCTGCAATCAACGTGTCCAACATTTTTCTAAGTGTCCGCAGGTGTTACCAACACTGGACGTAAATGGAGGCTCTGCATGCTATAGATATTTAACTATTTACATTTTTACAACCTCTACAAAGTTTTTCCCTCTACACTCTGCACACAGCCTGCAGCTCACCTGAAAACTCAGCTGAGTCAGCCGTGGAGAATCCGTTGTGCTGAGGGTGTGAATTTTACGTTTTTTACATCATCTGATCACATGCTTTATTTATGACATATTTAATTGAGACATGTAGGATATAGTTTTTATTTATTTTAACCTCACCCATCCATCCACCCATTATCTATACACCACTTAATCCTCTGTAGGGTCGTGGGGGGACTGGAGTCTATCCCAGCCGACTTGGGCGAAGGCAGGGTCTGGACAGGTCATCAGTCTATCCCAGGGCTACACATAGAGACAGACAACCAAGCACACTCTCATTCACACCTACGGACAATTTAGAATCATCTATTAACCTTACCCTGTTTTTGAACCGTGGGAACCCATGCATGCACAGGGAGAACACGCTAACTCCACACAGAAAGATCCCAGGCGTCCTAACCGGGACGCGAACCGGGGATCTTCTAGCTGTGAGGCGACACTGCTAACAACCGAGCCACCGTGCAGCCCATTTTAATGTCATATTTAGTTAATTCTACCAACAGAACTAAATGTCACACATCGTTAGTTTCAGAACTGTTGGAAAATTGAAAACCTAATGATTGTATTTTTTCACTTTCTGGCTTACAGATGGTGTCATTTGTACACAATTTTGTTTATCTTTTTTTTTTGGCCAAAAAAGGAAAATATACATCTTTCAGGTGATTAGGCTCACAGCTCCTACTAATAATATTAAAATAGTATTAAAATGTTGTTAAGAACAGTGGTAGACTGATGTCACCCCAAATTAATGAGCCGTTGGCAAGTAAATCTGTAGAATTTTATGGAAAACCCCTGTTTAATATTATGAAATTAGCTTTACCCTGTTTGGTTTTATGAAAACAGATAATCCAGTTGCTGAGAGTGTTCAGAAAAGTGTCCAGAGTCTGTTGTTAGACACTCTTGAAAAAGTGCTTTATGTGAATTATTTCGAGGAACGTGACGTGGTTTTTGTCCTGTCAGGGTGTGTTGCTGTTCTTTTAAGTTTTTTTTAAAAAAGAAACAAAATAAAGTGAAACCAGTTTGGCAGTAAATTTAGAGGAGGTGGAGCTGCTTGCAGAGGTTTCTCTCCAAATAAAAGTGTCCAGCAGTTAATTAGCGTGAATCATTGAGTCAGAAACAGCTTTAGAAACAGCAGCGTCTCCATGACGACATGAGAAACCCTTTGCCCACATCAACATGACCCGTCCAGCCGTCCTGCTGCTGCCTCCGTCAACAACGGCCAGTCTGAGCAGAGACTTTCACGATCCCCACTGCGAGCGCTCAGGTGACGGCTGACGGCCGAATTATAAACCACTAAGAGCTTAATGCCGTCTGAGTGAACACGATGAGGCAACAACTGGATGTGTTTGCCAGAGCAGCTCAGGAGACGTATTTCCATGTCGAGCAGTATTTCAGTCGGATGCTGTTTACTTAACATTTCTAAGAGGTGGTGAAGTAATAGCTGGCAAATATTAGACACTGAGAAGAACCAGAAAGTGGGGAAGACGTGAGAGGATAAACTGCTGCTTTCCCTGGTAATGACTTCAGTGGAAATGAAACTGTTAAAGAATTACACACAACTTAACAGTCGCAGTCTTAAATCCATCTGTCAGTCTTTGTTTTCTTTTTCATATGAGAATCTAAACTGAGAAAAGATTTCAACACAAAAGGAAGAAAACTGCTTGTTTGTCATACTGTAGATTTTTTAATATGTCCAGAGGAACTCGCAGAGAAGACGACATGACAGCAGAAGAAATCTGTACATCTTAAATGCAGGGTGTTGCGATGTGCCAGTATTGACAATATTTAGGAAAATGAAATTATACACACTTGATAATATCGTAAATAATTACCTGCCTTTAGGGTTACTCTATGAAAAATCAACTGGAGCCTCCCGCCTGAGCTCTGCAGCATTTATTTTATTATTTTAAATACAAAAAAAACCTCAGTATATTTAAAGACGCCATGTGACATTTTACCTTCATGCTGTAAATATTGTAAGAGTTACAGTCCCTTGAAGTACATAGAGGAGGGATGAAATGTCACGCTTTTTAATTTGCGTTATTTTTTCCATCATCTTTGGGCCATCAGACTTCATGAATACAGCACATAGACACATGAAGGTTTCACCAAACACATTTGAGCTCTGTTAAAAACCTGATATCAGGCTCATCTTCCAGCCATGATTTGTTCTGTGTCAGTCATTTTCTAATACAGTCATATTTTAATACTGGAGAATGTGGCAGGCTGTGAAATGGAGAAACCTTGTTATGTAATGGTTTGGACAAATCACATTGATCAAACCAGTTTCCAGAATTCCGAGGTTGTTTAAGAGTTTGAGATTCTCCTCTGATAGATTTCAGTTCTTATTCTGTCAGTTTGTTTTGTTGGTCTGTTTCTGTCCTCGTATTGTGAACCCAACAGTGAAGATGTGCAGTCTTGGCATCCAACACTTGTCTTTTCTATGTGGCAGGAAAATGATCGTGCTGGAATTATCATGGTTTTAATTCCTTCAGGGACAAGAATCTCAATTTTTTTTTGCAAAGGTTAATTTTGTTTTTTGAAGCAACATGTCCAAATACTTGATGGCTGTGTGCTGTCAGGTTCAGGATTTGATTTGTGTCTTCGTTCCTCCAGATAATAAACTGAATAATTTTGTGTTTCTCACAGTTGGACTTTTTAAAGATTGTCTTTTGGGCCACATTTTTGTGCCTCTGTGTGCTATCCAGTGTGCAGGTACACAGCTGTGTCTCCCCCGTAAAGCTCAGTTATTTAGGGAGCTGCAGGTCACAGAGGTCAGCGGCGATAATGACAGTTGTGCTTCTTATCTGTGTGTAAACATGTTTGAAGGAGGCCTTAGTTTCCCAGGGGACGCTGCTCCTGCTCAGGTCATATACAGATCATTTCACATTAACCAAGTAATGAAACACGTTTTGTTTGCTTTAAATCTTACTCTTCACCCAGGACAGCTGCACTTTAAAGCACTGAATTCAAAAAAGACAGATGAAGGTCTCAGTATTTCACTACTCTGCTGAACTTTCTGATGTTTTTATACAGTGTTTTGCATGTGATTGCTGCATTAATATGCTGGAGGTCGCGTTTGATTTTGTAGCTGAAATTAGCTTTACCCTGTTGAATCTTACTGGACATTTTCACTGCCTGCTCATAAAGATCCTAGAGCCCTGCTGGCTTTTTATTTCGAGAAGATCAGAAATGTTTATGAAGTGATTTATTAACCAGCAGCAGCAATTCAAAATTGATTCCAAACTCTTGTTTAATGTCTGACAGCAGCATTTTCAAGAAACTAAAGTCAGTCTAGTGGCCTTTTTGGGAAAGAAATGACAAGAGATGTTACTGAGGTCCACCCTGCTGGAGATGGAGGCACAAGGGAGATTCTTTAAATCTTGTTTAGACATGAAACCTCTAATTTTTGCTGTATCAGGTGATAAAATGCAGATTTAGTTGCTGCCTTGAAGCTCAGGTCTGGATCGGTTAAGCCAGTGGTTCTCAACTGGTGGGTTGGGACCCTAAAGTGGGTCGCAAAGCCATTTTGAGAGGGTCGCAGAAGCATGCCCCCTCCAAAAAAAGTAGTGGTATAAAGTCTTTTATTTTAAAGGATGTGTTTCTTATGACACAGTTTGCTTTCAATAGCAGGATATTTAGTGGTGGTGACACCAGTAGTTGCCCACTATTAATCTCTAGATTTGGCTTTGCCAGCTTATTGGAGAAATTTACGCTAAAACATGCCAAAAAATAAACCAAAATGTGCTCAGAATCTGTCCAAATGGGCCAAAATATGCCCAAAAACTTGGCAAAAATGTCCAAATACACCAAAATTAGCAAAAAAAATAAGCCAAAATTTTCCTAAGATGTATCAAAACTACACCCAAATAAACCCAAATAAACCATAATTTGTTAACAGGAACAGCAAACTTTAACAATCTGGGTCGCGACTGTTATTAATAGAGACATGGTGGGTCCTGAGGCTGGACCAGTTGAGAACCACTGGGTTAAGCGACAGGTTTCTAATGGGTGTTTGCATCCCTATAGCTGACCAGTAACTTTCTTTCTTATTGAAAAATGCAATACTCTTCATTTTGTTTTTGTTTAGTTGAAGGAAATTAAGTTGCATCCAGCTATTTGCTTGCTCTGAGTGAGCTTGACTACAGTTCAATTCATTTTCGGTCTATAAAACATGAAATACCCATCACTGTGTCACAATCCCGGTTAATGTCGGACGATGTTTTGCTCGTCTGACCAACAGTTGAAAAGCAGAATATTTCTCTGAACTTTCTTTGACAAAATAAGACATTTGAAGAATCACGTTTCAGTTGATGGGTTAAGCTTCTTAAATGTAAAGACTTTTTTGGTTTTCTCCTTGTTTTTTGAAGATCCTGGTGTTTGTTCTCACCAATTTTTTTTTCTAGGGATCAACAGATTATCTGCCTGGCTGGCTATCGGGGCTGATATTTTTCTGATTATTGGTCTTGTTCTTTTTATGAGCCTATCAACGATAAAATAAATTAGATGAGCTGCTGGTTCTGTTGCAGCAGGTTCTCACTGTCTCTCTCTGTAGTCCCATGAATCCCTAATTGTCATCATTGCATTTCTCTGACAGCCTTACTTGACACAGAATTGTTGATTTATTGGTTATGTAGCTCAAATGATGCACAGTAGAGCTGCAACGATTAACAAATTAAACGACTAGCTGTCAACTGTGATATTAATCACCAACTATTTTGATAATCGGTTCAGCGGTTTGCGCAATTTTTTAGGAAATAAGTCTAAACTCTGTGATTGCAGCTTCTTGCATGTGAATATTTCTCTGGTTTCTTTCCGTCTTTTTAACAGTCAACTGAATACTTTGGGTGATAGACAGAACAACAAGTTCATCTTCCTGGCCTGATCAACATTTTTCACTAATGTCAGGCATCATAGAGACCAAACAACCAACTGAATAACCAAGAAAATAATCACCAGTTGCAGCCCTAGTTTTATGCCTCTTTGCCAGCCAGACTAGTGACCAGAGATTTGGGTTGTCCATGTCGTTCTCATGAATGTGCAGGGTTTCCCCCAGTGCTTTATAAGCTTGCCCCCCCCGCCAGGCTAAGCGTCACTTGTTTATTTATTTTAAATACGTTTTTTATGCAGCAAAGCAGTGATAGCAAAGACGGTAAACAGAGCTTTTAACAGCATCTCGCGATACCGTTGAAACCGCAATGGCGACATTTTATGGTCGATACGTGAACTTTTTCCGAAGTCAGAGGAGCACTGGAGGAAACGATGAGCCGCTGGTTCACCTCCAGGCCAAGGGGAGTTCATCCCCGACGAGCCGACCGAGCCGTGGCTCCATGAGGAGGCAGAGCCAGTGGAGTTAGCACGGATGTTAGCATGTCATCAGAGCAGCCTTCTGCGAGCCGCGATGGTAAACATAGAACTAGTGGATTTAATCCAAAATGGTTAGCTGACCCTAAATTTAGCGGATGGTTCTACCAGACCCAGTATGGTAAACCCAGATGGATTGATGCACTGATCCAACCTGAACCATGTGCAGCAATAAGTAGACCTGTTCAGCCTCTGAGTTCCCTGGTTTTACCCCTTGGCCATGTTTGCACTTTTTATTTATGTTAATTTATTTATGTGACCAGCAACGGCTTGTTTTAAGATTCACTAGGATTTAACTTAAGTGAAAACAATTGATATTATTTGTTTTAATTGTATTTTTTGTGTTTGTTAAAACCGTATTTCAAGATTGTGCCTTTTAGTAAGACTCTACGTTTAAGTATTGTTAATACATGGCTTGTAATAACACATAATAGTCATAATTTCAAAATTCCTTTTTTTTTTTTTTTTTTTTTACAAAAACACAGTGGGCGGCCGGTGGGCTTCTCTACCACCGGGCTTAGCAAGTTTTCTGGGGGAAACCCTGATGTGATATCTCCTGATCGACTCGAGACATTTGAATCAATTTTGGCTCAGATGTTCAAACTGAATAGATTTTGTTGGTCAGAGGTCACTGAGGGTCAAATTCTGCTGTTTCAAATGCACTGAATAACCAGCGATGACCTAATCATGGGGTCATATGAAAATTTTGACTAAATTTCGCACAAGTGGGTCGCCCTGATAGCCGTAGCGGCTGTCCCGGGTTCAATTCCGACCTTGGGTGTTTACCACATGTCCTTCCCCACTCTCTCCCGTTTCCAACTCTATCACTGTCCTATCTAATAAAGGCATAAAAGACCAAAAATATGCCCCCCCCCCAAAAAAAATTCACACGAATAACGAATTCCAAGGTCAAAGATCAGCTTTACTTTACAGCATCATAATTTTCTTCAGCTCTACTTTTGTAGCTGTTATTCAACACCTTAACAGAACAGAAGGGGAGATGGATGTAAACAATCGCAATATCCATCCATCCATTATCTATACACCGCTTAATCCTCTGTAGGGTCACAGGGGGGCTGGAGTCTATCCCAGCCGACTCAGGTGAAGGCAGGGGACACCCTGGACAGGTCACCAGTCTATCACAGGGCTACACATAGAGACAGACAACCAAGCACACTCTCATACTTGCAGACAATTTAGAATAATCAATTAACCTCAGCATGTTTTTGGACTGTGGGAGGAAGCCGGAGTACCCAGTGAAAACCCACGCTGCACAGGGAGAACATGCAAACTCCACACAGAAAGATCCCAGGCGTCCTAACCGGGATTTGAACCAGGGATCTTCCAACTGTGAGGCGACGCTGCTAACAACTATCTAACTAACAACCATGCAGCCCCACAACTGCAATATGTTAACTGAAATTTTATGTTGGCAAACAATGAACTAATTTATCATTAAGTGTCAAGCAGATTAATCAAAAATTAAAATAACTGCTAGTTGCAGCCCTAAAATACACAATTATTTCATGTATGACTGTTAAAGTCTTTAAGAAGAACCCATGATTAACAGCGGATGTGTCTTTGGTCTCAGTTCAGGTTGGGCTGCGTGATGCTGGAGGCTGTCGCAGAGCCAGCGGAGGCAGTGAGGGAGTTACTGACTCACAGTCTGCACAGAGGAAACACTCTGCAGCACCACAACCAGAAACTGCAGGAGGAGAACCAGAGACTGAGACGAGAACAGCAACGCATCGCTGCAGAGTAAACACACACAAAACACTCCAAACGCACAGCAACCGCCAAAAGATTCCTGCAGCTGGGAGCCAACAACAGGCAGGGCTGCATGGTGATTTCCAGAAAATAAATTCTGTCTGAAAGTTTGGGGAATACTAGGTTTATCCACAGAATTATAAAGTAGTTTTAAAACTTATTTATGACAATAAATGGTGGTTTACAGCTGGTGTTTGACCTCAGATGGCCACTACAGCCCCAACTATACTTTAAAATCTTTAACCCTCTGAATCCGTAAACCTGCTGATGTGTTTAAAAGGCATGTTGTCTTTAAAAAACCCATAAAATCACACCATTTATTAGAGCCAGAAACTGTATATTTTACCAAGATTAATTTGTAGATCGCATTAAAAAAAAAATCTGTAAAATAATCAAATAAAATAAAATAACACCTCTGCTCTTTGGTATAACTTTTAAGCTTTTAGTGACTCAGCTGTGACCGGTGAGTATATATGTCAAGCCACCATTTTTTTCCAGTGTTGGTAACACCTATGGACAGTTGAAAGATGTTGTACATGTTGATTCCTTGGATGCACGGTGGTTCGGTGGTTAGCAGCGTTGCCTCACAGCTAGAAGATCCCCGGTTCGCGTCCCGGTTAGGACGCCTGGGATCTTTCTGTGTGGAGTTTGCATGTTCTCCCTGTGCAGTGTGGGTTCTCACCGGGTTTTCCGGCTCTACAGAGGAATAAGCGGTGAATAGATAATGGATGGATGGATGTTGATTCCTGGTTTTTAATTTAAAATTGTCAAAAGAAATTGTACTTTTTTCTATCATTTATGACATTCTAACCGTGTCGTCCTGCACAGACAACATTTTTGAGTCCTCTCTTCTTCTAACCAAGGCTGTGTTGTGTCTATAGAGGTGCAGGACTTTATATTGCACTGAAAGATTAGTCCACAGTTAATAAAAAAAAGAACACGCCTAGAAGCTGCTTGGAGTCCAGAGGCTTAAAATACACAACATTTCAAAAAGGAAACCATTCTTTTAACTTCACTGCATTTATCTGACAGGGTGTTTCGCTTACAAAGCTCAGGACTGTGGCGAGAAAATATGATTTAGTGTGTGCTACAAATCCTTTAGGGGCAGCTGCAGTTAGCTGGTTGAAACGTGATCTTTCGTTGTACAGTGTTTGAATGCACAAGTTCTGGGAGCAGCATGAGAAGGAGCAAATTTCTGAAGAGCTGGTGACCTGTGAGGGTTCTGTTAATTCAGTAACTCTCAGTCAAATGCTTTAAAACTGTTCATTAAGACGCTCAGTTGTTCTTTTACCTGTCTCGGCCCCAGTGCACTTAAAAAGAATCATTTATTTATTAGTTAAAGCAGCTGGAATGTGAATAAAGAGAGACTAACTAAGGCTACACAATACTGGAAATGAATGATATTGTTATATTTAGTTTTTCTGTGATATGTATTAACAACAAATGACTTGAATAACTCCGTTTGGAAAAATTAAGCAATCTCCAGCGACTGAGGTAATTCCATAGAAGGGTGCATCTGTATTAAAAAGAAAAAATAATTTAAAAATCAGTCTTTTATAACCTTTTCCATATGGGGTAACACTGGCAAAGACATCTAAAATAGTTTCTTGCCTTGGATGTCATTCAGTTTTGGCTTTGCACTTGTCATAAATAGCTCTAGAGTTAAATGCTCAAACTAATTGTTACCTCTTGTGGTGGCAGCAACTGCATATGCTGCTGACAGAGTACCTGTCTTTGGTCAACATCATTCTTTCTGTGGCTGAACTATTTCCATGCAACGGATTTCTTTTTCCAAACCAATCTCCCTGTCTAGTGTTTCTCTCCAGTCCGTCACTCATTTGGCTGTGCACATGTGGAGCCTGCATGTCAACAAACTCTATTCCTTCTTAGTTAAAGTAAAAAAAAAACCTCAGTGTGCTGAAGGGCTCTTAAATCAGAGTAAATAAGGTTCTATCAGATATTCTTCTCTTGTTGATCAGTTGTAGAAAAGGAGAATTTCACGAGTTTTCCTTTTGAATAAGCTGCAAAAAAGTGGTAGTGTGATGTGTTTGATTCAGTTTGCCTTATCTCTCATGACTATTGTTGCACAGACAAGACTAAATTTCCTTCCCTGTTGCTAAAACACAATAAATCAAACTTGTAAAAGGGGTAGTTGGAGTGAGAAATATTAGATCTCAGGATAATGGTGAAGACGTCTGTGTCTGTGGTGGCAACCGGCAGCGCTGAAAGGTTAAAATCACAGGTTCTAGTTCCCCTGAAATCCATCACAGGTTCCCTCTGAGTCACAGCGTGGGGAGGGGTCTTCTTCCTGCAGCCGTACGTCACTTTGAGCAATGAGCTGATGTCACAGCGGTGTCAATGCGAGTTCGTCACACCCAGCAAAGTCGGAGGGGATTCACACGGCTCCACGTACCGTTGATTAATCATACGTTGAAATGTAAAGAAACACCGTCAGATCCACTGAGCCCCAAGCACGTGTGAATGTAAACCTGGACAGATAACCTCACAGATACGTGGGTTCAATTAAACAATCAGTTATCAAACAAACAGGAGGACACAGTGGTCTTGTTATTTATTTTTTTCCAGTTTTAGGCTCATAATTTCTATTTTTTTTTAGAATATGAAAAGACTCGGTGCTGAAGAAAAAGTAGCATGTCCAATTTAAGGTGTTTTTTTGTTTTATTTTGTCATTTTGTGCCAATTTTGTTGCTGTTTTGTCTCTTAGAGGTCATTTTGTGTATTTTTGTTGCAATCATTTTTGTTTCTTTGTATTCATATTTGTCCTTTGTGGTCATTTTGTGTGTCTTTGATTCTTTAACATGTCTCGTGGTGTCTGTTTGTGGTCCATTTGTGGTTGTTTTGTGTCTCATTGTTGCCATAATGCGTCTCTTTGTGGTCCATTTGTCTCTCTGTGGTCATTTAGTGTCCATTAGTGGTCATTCTGTGTGTCTTGTTTATTCACTGTGTCTCTTTGTGGATGTGTCGTATCTCTTTGCAGTCCTTTTGTCTCTGATTATTGTGCCACTGTGTATCTTTTGTTGTCATTTTGTTGCTATAATGTCTCTCTTTGTGGTCGTTTGTGCCCTGTTGTTTTTGGTTTGTGTATTTTTGTAGTCATTTTGTGTCTCGTTTTGATCATTTTGTGTCTGTTGGTTGCTTTAATTTGTGTCTTTTGTTGTAATTTTGTGTTTCTTTGTGAAATGAAATAGCTGAGTTTAGAATGAAAGAAAGAACAGAAGAAGAGAGAGAAAAGGCATTTAAAGTTGGTTGTTTTTTCAGTACTTTGAATGCAAACCTTTCTCTGGGTAATAAAATGTATAACTTGATGTTTGTTGACAATAAGGAAGATATAAATGATCACCATCAGCATGATCGTAACATTTATAAGTTTATTTATTAAAGGTGAAATCTGCTTTGAAGTTAATACTCAGTGCTGCTCTCCTTCTATGATTCATGGCTCTGTAATCAGCCTCCTGACTTCACTATCCATCACTGATCAGCAGCAGTGGTGTTGTGTTGCCCCTGACTGTGTGTATCTGACTTGTGTGTGTGTTTCAGGCTGAAGCGTTACGCTAGTGGTAAAGAGGCCCTGGAGGCAGAGCTGTACTCTCGCTTTGTCCTGGTCCTGAACGAGAAGAAAGCCAAGATCCGGAGTCTGCAGGAAACTGTCACCACGCTGCAGGACACAAGGTGCGCTTAATTTTACAGTTTCACAATCAGTCCACATATTGGTTTCATCTGGACAATCTGGAACGTCAAACACTTCATCTCCTGCATTCTGGGGAGTTGTATGCACCAATGTGTTCTTTTTGATATAGTGAGATATACGGTGGCTCGGTGGTTAGCAGCGTCACCTCACAGCTAGAAGATCCCCGGTTCATGTCCCAGTTAGGACGCCTGGGATCTTTCTGTGTGGAGTTTGCATGTTCTCCCTGTGCAGTGTGGGTTCTCACCGGGTTCTCTGGCTTCCTCCTACATTCCAAAAATATGCTGAGGTTAAAAGATGATTCTAAATTGTCCATAGGTGTGAATGAGATCTTTGCTTGGTTAGGCTCCAGCCCCCCCCGTGACCCTACAGAGGATTAAGCGGTGTATAGATGATGGATGGATGGAGATATACATACATATATATATATATATATATAATATATATGTGTGTGTGTGTGTGTGTGTGTGTGTGCATCTCATTCCACAGTAGACCCAGTGATTGTCTGAGCTCATAATTCATATTTTTAGAGTAAACAGAAGACCCAGTGCTTTGTGGTCGTTTTGTATCACTTTGTGGTGATTTTGCATCTGTCTCTGGTCATTTCCTGTCTCTTTATGTTCATTTGTGTCTTTGTGGTCATGTTGTGTCTCACGTATGCCCCGTGTCCCCCACTGAATTCTACGTCTGTTCTTCCTCATACTCAACATGTTACAACACTGTACACCGAAGCTGCTTCAGACTGCAGATTTTCAGCTGTTGTTGCTCAATAAGGAGTTCCTTCATTACAGCAATCGTCTGAGTCATACACGGTCATGAGATGTTTAATTTCTGTTGTTTTATTAGGAAAGTGTAGTTATGATTTTGAAACTGTTGCTTCATGTTATGAATGATTCATATACCCTGTGTGGTCTTTGTAGGAATTCTGAGAAACAGAAGAAGAGAGATCCAGTGAAGTCAGACCAAACAGCAGGTCAGGACGATGAATATGGCGGCAGCACGGATGAGGAGCCAGAGGAGGTGCAGTCGACTCCAGCCTCTGATTTACCATCCCGGGGTAAGATCGTTGGTGAAGCACACAACCAGCAAGATGTAGCCAGTTTACTCCAATAAATCTTTGCGTTTCAAATCTGATATCTGTGGTGGATGTTGTTTTCTTAGGCAACAACATTCCCAAATTTCAAAAATTTTGCAGGGTATGCAAGAAACTCTTTGAATTTCACCCACCTCAGGCAGCTTACCGCTGTGCTGTTTGTTGTAAAACTGCTTGGATATCTGCTAAAAGGGGGGCAAAAGATTGTCACATTCAGCAAATGTTACTATACAGTACACAACAACGTCAAGTGCAGTGAGTCAGAGCCCTTTATTGCCGAAACATATGAGTTCTATAGTGTAAATCCCCCAGACTGCCACGTGATTTACAGGGCTGTGCCGACATTCACTAAAATGGGAACTTTTCCAAGAACATTTGTCATGACTTTCTCTCTTATAGAAGGATTACAAGGGCACACTAAGTAAACCACAAAGCGACACAAAATGACCACACAGAGACATAAAATGGCCACAAAAAGACACAAAATGACCATAGAGAGATGCAAATGACCACATAGAGATATATTAAAGCTGCAAATGGTAAATGTTCTGCACTCATAAAGTGCTTTTTTCTACCTTAGTGGTACTCAAAGCACTTTACAATGTGTTTCTCATTCACCCATTCACACTCCAATGGCAACAGAGCTGCCATGCAAGGCGCTAGCCTGCCATTGGGAGCAACTTGGGGTTCAGTGTCTTGCCCAAGGACACTTCAGCATGTGGAGGGGCCGGGGATCGAACCACCAACCTTGCGATCAGTGGACAACCCGCTCTACCACCTGAGCCACAGCTGCCCACAGACACAAAGCGACCACAAAGTGACACAAAATGACCAAACATGGGCATAAATCGACTACAAAGAGAGACATTAAAGCCACAAAAACACAAAATGACCAAAAAGCAACACATAATAAGCATAAAGAGACACAAAATGTCCTCAGAGGAAGACGATGACCTCAAAATGACCTCGAAGAGACACAAAACATTCACAGACACAAAGAGAGACAAATCATCCACAAAGCGACGTCTTATGTTCCTTAGAAGTGAGTCTTGCTTCTGTGAAGTCCTCTCCATGTCTGTGTCTCATTGTCTTGTAATCCGTTCATGTTGTTTCTGTGTAGGGTTTCAGTGTGATGAATTAACACACTGACAGATATGTAGTGAGTCTGCAGACATGAACTTAACGCTTCACCTACAGGAGATGATTCATTTTGTGTTTTAGGCACAACATTTATTCTCTGAACAAGACCGAGTAGCACTGCTGGAGATGTTAGTGGACTGATGGGAAACACCTGCTGAGAAGTCGCAGATCAGAGCAGTAACATTTCTCACTGGGACACATTCATAGTGCTGAAAACAAGCAGCCAGTAACTACCTTAACATTAAAATCCTTCAGATTTAGTAAATTATGAGTGCGGTTGTGATATTTTGGGAGCTGTTGCACCATCGCTCGTGTGTTTTTCATGCCCAGAAACTCACCATGACATCACTGTGGAGTTATGTAATGCAGAGCGGTGGGCCTCTATGAGCTGACATCCCAAAACACCTTTAAATACAAGCAGCCTCTAACGTTGACGTTCCACTTCATCAACCCTCTAGACTTTTGCTCCCAGACGGCCTGGATGTGATTAATGCGCCATCAGCGGGAGGGTAGATGTATGGGGCGGAATGTGCAGGTTTTTAGGGGAGTTTCTGCTCTCCTCTCATCTGTTGACGTCTGTCAGTTTTCCACTTTCTAACAGCCAGGTTGGGCTTGTTTGATGCTGTGCAGATGACGTTGGTGTCCCCTGCCGGGCTTCCCCCTCCGTCTGACGAGGAGAAGCTTGCAGGACCGCTGTTGTTTCTGTTGCCATGACAATGACTCAGACGGCCAGCAGATAGAGGGAGGGGAGGGGACGAGGTGAAGGGAGTTTGGGGAAACTTGGAGCTTTGTTATGTATGTACATGAGACTGCTGCCACTGGAGAGAAGGCAATAGACAGAGATCATGTATATAAACCTTTTAAAGGTTCCACCAGTGAAAAAATACATTTCTTTTGTGGCATCATGATGATACAGTGGATGTCGCTGTAGCCTCATGGTAACAAGGTTCTGGGAGTTTGTTCTCCCTGTTTTTCTTCCCTCAATCCCATAACACAGTGTGACCATAGAGAGATGCAAAATGGCCACAAAGAGACTCGAAATGAACATAAGACACAAAGTTATAACAGACACAAAATAACCACAGCAAGTCACAAAAGTACCACAAAGACACAAAAAACACAGAGATACTCAAATGGACCACAAAGAGATGCACAGCGTGACCACAGAGACACACACAAACGACCACAACACGACACAAAATTACCACAATGAGGCTCAAAATGACCACAAAGACTCAAAATCGCCACACAGAGACACAAATCATCCCAATTAGACAGAAAATGACACAAACAGACACAAAATTACTACAAAAGATACAAAATGACTGCAAAGATGGTCAGACAACCCAATAAAATCACTACATTCTACATTCCTCAGGTAACAGAGTTCATTTTGTAGCAAAAAGTTTCTTCCACATGTGGACTAACATCGGCTGTATTTCATGCATTTCCACCATGAATCGATTGTGAGTTGTCATAATGACCAACCAAAAATAACACAAATTTGTTTTTTTTTAAGTTTTTGCTAAAACCTTTTATGGTTTTTTTGGTAAATGAGCAAAATTCATTGTTTTTTTAGAACTGTGGAAGATGTAGTTAATTTGGTGGACGTGGGAGACATGGGCAGTGGACCTCGCACCAAGGCCAAAACGATTAACTAACAAATAATTAAAATGTTAAAACTTTGTGGAAAACATTACAAGTTATTTTAACAGGTTAGAAAGTTGAAGCAGAGACACAGTGAGAACTTTTGCCTTGGCAGCAGTGACGCGTTCTTGTTGGACGTCAACAGTCTGAGTGAGAAAATAAGCTTTCATGACTTTTAGAAGTACTGAAAACAAGCTTTTTATATGACAGCTGCTTTCCTGTGTTGCTGACACCTGTCTGCTTTGTTATGGTTTGATTTTTCAACACGGAGTCCAACAGGCAGCTTTTACAGGCTTCAGAGACTTCAGTCAGTGTATTGATAGCAGAACGGTGTGGAAACCAAATACAGTAAAGTCATCCTGCAGCAGAACAATGATTTCAAACATCCAGAGTCATAAAGAGCAAGAAAAGCAAGAAGTATTGCAGCACATATTCTGAGTCCTGATCTCAGCATCATGGAGTCAGTTTGCATCACACGAAGAGATACAAGAACTTTGGAAAGTTCTCAAACATACTTGAGACTTTAGTGGCGGCTGTGGCTCAGGTGGTAGAGCAGGTTGTCCACTGATCACAAGGTTGGTGGTTCGATCCCCGGCCCCTCTGCATGCCAAAATGTCCTTGGGCAAGACACTGAACCTGAAGTTGCTCATTAGCGCCTTGCATGGCAGCTCTGTCGCCATTGGATTGTGAATGTGTGTGTGAATAGGTGAATGCGAAACACATTGAAAAGCGCTTTGGATACCACTAAGGTAGAGAAAAGCGCTATAGAAGTGTGGACCATTTACCATTTACTTTAACCTATTCGGGATGTCTTGAGACTCATACGAACTTGATGCCAAACCCCTGAAATGGTGTCGGTCCTTGTGTTTCTATGGTTCTGTAGGCAGTGAAGCCAACGTAGATGCTGCAGGTTCTGCATATACGTAACAACATGTGCAGCTGCAGCAACGAACAACCCAAAAAGAAATTGTGAAGGGAGATATTTAGTGTTTGAGTCAGCGATCAAGAACGAGTTGCAGGCAATGCAATGCCAAAGTGATCTGAGCAGCTCAAAGACAGACACGCAGATCTGAATGCAGAATTCAAGCTGAGAGTCTCAGCTTTTTATTAATTTGCACAATAAAAGCAATAAAAATAGAACATAGCTGTGATATATGTCCCATGATACTGATGATGCTTGAAGTTGGTTATAGAACAAATAGTGCTGAACAAAAAGCAGGTTTCGGCTTTAGGTTGTGACATCTGGAGTGCATGTAATATTGATTTTGTTGCAGCTTAAATGTGTTTTCCAGACCTGAAGATGTCATGTGTCTATCACCTGTACTTATGAAGTTATGAGGCTCAAAGTGCTGGAAAAAAACAACACCAATTAAAACATGACATTTAAACCCACCTCATGTATTTCAAGGGCCAGTAACTCCCACATTTTCCACCACCATTCACATCTCGTTCCTCCACCCTTTGATCCCTCCTACATGCTGATTTGTGGCTGATTTCAGAACTTCTCAGCTGTTCTATACACTCGTCCTGAATGTTTGAGGTGATGACGGCTGAGGAGACGATTCACCGGCAGATGTTGGTGAGACCTCAGCTGCCTCGGAGCCTCTGACAGCAGAGGAACAGCATGTTCAGAAAAGCCCGTCAACAGTCGAGGTGAAACTGGACCTCTTGTATCGGTGCGTTTTAAAAGCTGCACACCTGGAAGTTTAAAACCACCGACATTAAAGGGACGTTCCACCAAGAAACTTTTGTGGCTCTGAGGGGAGCTTTTTATGTAACACTAATGATGCTGCAGAGACCCTGGACGGGTGGAGATTCAAAGACATGCACATTTACCAGGCAGGGAGCTGCACTATGGGAAATGTAATATCCAGTAAGTTGGAGTTTGACCTTAACAAGTCAGTCTCTGTTCAGACAGAGTGTTAGAAAAATATGGGGGAAGTTGTTGGACGGCTTGTGGTGATGTTTAGTTCAGATGCTCTTGGTTTCCAGAGGATGAATCCTGAACTGTGTGATACCGAGTCTGTCTGTTCTTTTTCTTTCTTTCTTTCTTTCTTTCTTTCTTTCTTTCTTTCTTTCTTTCTTTCTTTCTTTCTTTCTTTCTTTCTTTCTTTCTTTCTTTCTTTCTTTCTTCCTTCCTTCCTTCCTTCCTTCCTTCCTTCCTTCCTTCCTTCCTTCCTTGTAATTCTTTTTTTGTTTGTCGGTCTGTCAATCATTTTTTAATTGTTGTTCTTTCTTTCTGTCTTTTCTTCCTCCTCTCTCTCCATCCTCCCATCAATGACAGGCAGTAGATACTGAGTCTACTGTGTTCATAGAAAACGACTGTAAGATGAATATTATTCTAATTAAAGTATATTTCCCCCCTGTGTCTCATGTTTTTACTCGTTCCCTCCTCAGCGTCCTCTACTCCGAGCCCGTTGGATGACAGCCTGCGTGACATCACAGATGTGGCTCCATCTCGAAAGCGCCGCTTCCGTCACCTCGGGGCTCCAGGAGCCACGGTTAAGAGACCGAACTCGGAGACGTCTCAGAGGACGGGGTATGTCTGCAGAGTAATGTTCACTTTTGTCACTCCTACTTTGTTGCGACAGTGTGAGACGCAGCAGATCTTCATTCACAGTGTTTCTGCTTTACAGTCACTTTGCAGCATCTGTAGCTCATAAACAGCCTCTGTGTGTGGATGCGGGCAGGGCGCGACATCTCCACTAAAATATCACTCAGCCTGTTTAAATGCTCTTTATTGTCAGGAGTTAAATCCACCTCCCAACTTTACTGTGGAACAGAAATTACAGAAATCCCCAGCCTCATGTTTATTATAATTTCTTACCCCTCGCTCCTCTCTCCCTCCTCCCCACCTCTCACTATCCGCCTGAATGGGAAAATCAAACATCATAAAAGTTCCCTGTCAGGGAATCTTCTTTATGTCGGGTAATTACACCCAGTGTGTAGAGCCTCTCTGCAACCTGACCTGCAGACCTGAATGTGGCTGGAGGTCGACCCTCCACCGCTCTCACCACCAAAACCTTCGAACCCGACCCTGATGTGTACGTGAAGAACACACAAAGCCTTCGTACGGCAGCTGTAAACTGCTGATTAACCCCAACACAATCAGTGACGTCGGTGTGTGAAGGAATGTGGGCGCTAAGCAAACACTGCTAATGGTGTGCAGGGCATGACTTAAGCACTAATAATTAAAACTACGATTATTTGGATCATTTTTTGTTTAAAATGTTTTAAAAAAAGGAACAGAAAAATGTCTTTCTATTTCCCTTGTTTTATTAGATGTTGTTATATTGTTATTCCTTGTTTATAAGTTCTATTACATTATATGCATCAACTTCACTCCTGCAAACAAAACTACTGATTACGATGAAATTAGTTAATTTTGCTATGATTCTTCGCTGGTATTTGCTGCTGTTACAGACCTTTAAGGTTTCCAGCATGAATACAAAGCAGAGTTTTGCATGTGTGTTAAATGTGTTTGTGGTTCAGCTCACCAGAGGCCTGTAATGCAAGGCAGATTCAACATACCAGGGTATCTTTGAATACCCTGGTATTCAAAGATACCTGAATTAAATAACTGAATTTAATTTCAGTTATCTGGCCTGACTAAACCTAACAACCAGTGACTTGCCAAGAGGTCACATGAAGCTAGTTTTCACCTCAGTAAGAAAACCAAGGTTCTTCAACCTGGCTATAGGCGCTTTCACATGAAGGAGGTGGAGCTGGCAACAGATGACCAATCACAAACATGGACAGGTCTACTGGTACCAGAGGGACACATTTTCAAGCCACAAGCAAACTGCAATATTAGAGAAATATTCTATAACACAGCTGCAGCAGCCAAAGCAGGAGAGAAACCTGCAAATATAATGTGCACTGTGTGAATGTGTAAGTTGACAGACTCATCTTTAAAATCATTAGGGCACATGTAACTCTGACTATAGTTGTAGTTTTATATTCTATCTAATGATTGTGTTTTGCCAAGATGTATTCTGAGACAGTTCTAGCCTTATTCTTTCAGCTGACACTCTGGCAGTGTTAAACAGTTTTGGGAGCAAATAAAAAAATTAATATTAAAATCATCATTCAAAGCGATTAGTAGGCTGACTCTCGTATCATATAGACAGCTACAAATAAATGTGTACATCTATTTCTCACAAGTACAACAGACTGTAATCCTAAACTAATATAGGGAGGAATCTAATATAGACTAAAATAGCACAACTGTTGCAGCCAAAGTCAGGAAATGAAAGCTGCAAAAAACTGCAGACTGTGTGAATGTGCAATTATTATCCCTATTATGCAATATCACTGTCCCTTTGTGGAGAAGTTGCTCAGAGAAAGCTTCAAGATTTGGGATTATAACACTCTACAAAGACATGAACAATGCAATGGCTTTTAGATTGTTTGCACCTCTGACACCTTTTCCTCCCACTATCTGTACATTGAGATTCCTGGGATCTTCCAGGAATAATGATGCTGTTTTCTGAGAGAACTGATTGGTCAGTAGGAGGTCTACTTCTCGATAGATACTACAATTTACCGATGATTCCTAAACACCTTACATGCAGACTAGGGTAGATGCTGCTAGACAGGTGCAGTTCACTCAGACAGGTGTGAGACTAGAAGGTAGTTGGAAAATACTTTGACTTTATCTGTATGGACTGTTGTCTTTGTGAAAAGTTTTCTATGAGCGGAGTGCGTTTTAAATACAGCAGTCGATCTTGTTCATTTAATTGTGGAAAGAACAAATAAGGATTGTGACTTACGTTTGTTTAATTTGGCAGCCATAGTACTCCGTTAGCTGTCGTGATTGAATGTAGTGGTTTTCCTCTTCACTGAGTCCGTCAGCACCTCACTGCAAACTGCACCGTCATCATCAGAAGCTTCTGAGTCAGGACTTTTCTATCTCCATCAGCCTCTTCCCTTGCCTCCTCATTGTTTATTTTTTAAATAATTACCCACAGATTGCTTCATTTTTAGAATATTCAATAGCTAAATGAACCGTTTCATACATCACATAGGGACCGAATCGAAGAAGAAGAAAAAGTACCACTTTCCACCACTCTGGCTAACGCAGTAGCTGCCTGTGTCGACCTAAGGGACACCAAAACAGCCTAACGATGGGGCTGTGTACAATTTTAACTCGGACACTCAAACATTAGTTGTATATGGAAATGCAGGAGTGCGGAGAAAGAAGCAGTTTGACCTTGTTCCACTTTGGAGCTCCTGCCAGTTTTTCATCCAGAGGGAAAGGCCAGCTGAACACCTTGAGGGCGTTATCACGTTTACAGCCTTCCTCTGGGTAGGAATATCAAATTCAGCTCTCTGTGGGTTTATAGGTGATAAAAGACCAGCGTTGTCCTGCAGGTTTATGATTCCTGCTGCTGGGCTTCAGGATTCTGTGTTTTCTATGCGACTGTGTGTTTTATCTCTTTAAGCACTCAGAGTCATGCTGCTGTGGCTTCGGGCTGATCAGCTGCTGATCACTGGTAGAGTTCGCCCCGGGAGAAAAGACCTTTCCCTCTCTGGGCTTTATGTGAACACACAGCTCCACTAATGAGGCAGTGGAAGACATCAGCGCTCGTCCATCTAACCTGTCCGGTTCTGAATGTGTGCAGACCAGAGCAAAATGACTGAGGGGGCATCTAAAGTCAGTGATGGTCGTCCACCGTCTGATAAGACGACATCGTTTTTCTGGAAACTGGGTTTGAAAATATCTGAATGGACACAGTAGCAGTGTCCCACTTAGGTTATTTGTAGCCTTATTGTGGTTCAGCTAAGGAACGTTTTCAGTGTGTTTATGGTGAATCTTTTCGAAACAGTCTGCCCAGTTCAAGCTACAGGGCTTTCTGAAGGCTCCTGCAACATGTTGTGCTGCCACGGAAGAAATAAATTCATGATGACTGAGAAAGGGTCTCCTGACATTTTTACTGCAAAAAAAGAATCAGGGGAAAAAACTTGTCAAACAGCCAAGAAGACGCACAGCTGTTACAGATATTGAGCTCAGAAATGCTAACTGAGAAACAAAAGTGATTTTGACCTTCAAGAGACAGGACAGGGTGCAGCTGCTTTCCATCTGAATGTATCGTGCACATTTTTACCAGATTTCTAGAAAATCTGCAAAAGAAAATGCTGATTAAGACCAGTAGAACAGCAGGTAGCTCTACCACTGCAGAAGAAGAGATAGTTGAACCTGTGATGGTGAAACAAAAATATGCTACTTGAAAATCTGAGTGCCTTTCCATGAAGATCTGATGATTTCATTTGTCTCTTCGGTTGTATGAAGCTTCTGAAGATGTTGAAGTCACGTTCTTCATGTTAGGTCTGTTTGGCTATTACCCAGGCTGATGTGGCCTCTTACCATCTATGAGGTCCCAATCTCAAAAGTTGAAAAACTAGAGAGATTGGTCAGCTCGTTTGCCAAGAAGTGGCTGGGACTTCCCAGATGCTTTAGCAGCATCGGGCTGTATGGAAGAGACATTCTGGAGCTTCCTGTTTCCAGCCTTGCAGAGGAGTTCAAATGTTCCAAAGTAAGGTTGGAGATGACACTGACGGATTCCCGTGACCCTTGTGTAGCCCAAACAGCTCCTACCCTGGTGACCGGAAGGAAATGGACTCCAACTGCGGCTACTCAGTGTTGTGGAAAATCTGAATGAGCCGAGCAAAAACAGTCTGGATGCAACAGATTTTGTCTTTGTAATTTAATAAAGAATGAAAGGAGTAACAATGAATAATAAAGGCGAAGTCAGACCTCAGGCACAGAGACATTGTTGGCCTAGTGCAACAAGGGAAAGGAGGCCTTGGCCTGGGAGAGAGCAGGCCATCCTGGCAGAGGGCAGCCCCAGCTCAGTGCCGGCAGCTGGTCGTTGAGGAGGTGCGTCGGCAAGAGCAGGCAACGAGGTGCGCTAAGGCTGTCTCACAAGCCAAGCAAGGACAGTGGATGAGATGGGAAGGAGTGGAGAGGAGAAAGGTCTCTTGGAGGGAGCTGTTGGGCATGGAAGCATCTCACATCAGCTTCATCTTATGTGCCACATATGATGTTCTGCCTTCCCCCTCTAACCTCAACCAATGGTATGGAGAAGACCCTACGTGCCCCCTCTGTCCATCACCCGCAAACCTCAAACACATCCTGGTGGGCTGTAAGACAAGCCTGTCACAAGGACGTTACACCTGGCGGCACAACCACGTCCTCAAGTGCCTGGCATCCACTCTGGAGACCAAACGGACAAAGGTCAATGCACTCCCTCCTCCATCAGTCCACCGTACATCTGCAAGAGTCTTCATCCGAGAAGGAGCAAAACCAGCCAAAGTCCATATAACATCGGACTTCGGCCAGCTCGGAGGGGCACGAGACTGGAAGCTGGTAGCAGATCTGAACCACAGGCTCTGCTTCCCATCTGAGATTGCCACAACAAACCTCAGACCAGACCTCGTGCTCTGGTCCTCTTCACTTCGCACCGTTTACATCATAGAGCTTACTGTTCCCTGGGAAGTTGCTGTTGAGGAGGCCTTCGAACGCAAGAGTCTTAAGTACACTGAGCTGGCAGCTGATGCTGAGCAACGTGGATGGAAAGCCAAGATTTGCCCAGTTGAAGTTGGCTGCAGAGGCTTTGTGGGCAAGTCTACCATCAGGCTGCTTAAGAACTTGGGGATTCGAGGCCAAGCCCAACGCCAAGCCATAAAAACCCTCTCGGGTGCGGCAGAGGAAGCAAGTCGGTGGCTCTGGATGAAGAGGCGAGACTCCTCCTGGGCCCTCCTGTTGTGGGCTTATCATCGAAACACCGGGGAAGGAGGGTGCCCACCTGATGACCCCAATGAAGTTTCCCCCCCCCCCCCCCCACCACCACCACCACCACCACCACCACCATCACCATCATCACCACCCAACCCCCTCCCCCCTTAAGCTCCAGCTATGATGGAGCTTAGGATTTAACCTTAGGATAATGTAACAGATAATTTAGCTGCAGCTGATGAAGTTTGACTCTCTGTAACAGCTCACCTGTCTGAGGTGAAGAAAAGTTCACAGTGCGACCTGCTGTTAAATCGTGATCCATCCTGTCTCCATGTTGTAGATAATTTTTAATTATCAGGAGTTATCAACCACAATGACACACAAAATGACTACAAAGACACAAAACCAAAATAACTACTGAGACACAAGATGACCACAGACTGAAGTTAGAATGAAGTTGCTACTGTTGCCTCTAAATGTAGGCAGCTCTCTGTGTTTGGACATGCTCATCTGGATCCTGCTGCTGTTCGATGTTGCAGGAATTTAATTAAATTCAAAACTACTACAAACAGCTGCAAGCAACAAACTAAACTTTAGTTCCTGGTAGTCAAAACATGATTACTTTCATTATTGGTGAGTCTCATTATTCTGACCTGTTACAAGCTGCATTTTTAGAAAGTCAGTGTCTCGTGTTTGTCTCGCATTCACATCATCTTGACCAACACGAAGCCAGGAGGGTGTCGGGGTGGCAGATGAGATATCAGGGGTGGCTGGGACCTTCCCTTGGCAGCACCGCTGACTTTTTTCCTCAGCCAAAAACTTTTGCAATGTATCAGGAGTTTTGGGGGGAATTTTTCTTGCTTCGAATCAGGTGGATGGAAACGCACCTTGTCGTTGATTGCTAGACAAGATACTTAGATCTGGGCTGTACATGTTAGTGTATTTCATGTGTCAGTTAATATAAAGAATGCATTGATGGATTAATGGTATCTGAGAGAACTGTTTTCTATCCTCAGAACATATTTATCTGAAAAGTCAACTTTCTGAACCCCAGAATCTGTTGGCAGGTTTGACATGCAGGTTTCCTCTAAGAATGACGCCATTCATCAGCCCCAAACCGTGAAACACAGAATAAATATTCAGTTTTTTAAACTTTATGACAGTTTGTGAACCTGTCATCTGTGATAGGGAGAATTACTCAAATCTCAGCTAGATGTCTCATTTAAAAGTTTTCCGAAAAGTAAGCCATTTGCTCTGAATGGAAGCTGAAAACTAATTTCTGCACTTCTTAACAGAACTGGGTCTCCATGACTGACCATGACCAACAGCGAGTTTTCAGCTGAACTGCAGGCAATGTTTCTACAGAGCAGAGAGGAGACGACAAGAGAGACTGAGAGGAAAATAAAACACACTGGATGTTAAAACAAATGCAGCATGGCTCAAAAACAGTACATGGAGGAGCGAGTTGTTGGAAGATACATTCATCATGGTGAAACATCTTTCTGGAGTTGATGCGCAGAGTAGTGTGAAAAAGTTAGTAGAGGCTGTAAAGATGTAAATAGTTAGATATGTATTGTGTTGTTGACACCTGTGGATGCTTGAAAACATTTGTTCAATTTTTGCAATCCAAATAATCAATGCTTTATATGATCTCCTGCATTGTAACTGTGTCATAAGACATTTCTTTGCTTCTAGTCATGGTTGTTCTGTTTCCATAGAGATGCAGGAGTTTATACTGCTGTGAGTCCACAGTAAGGAAATATGACAGGAGCAAAAGGAAAATGCCCAGAAACTGCTCGGGATCAGAGGGTTCAACAAGAAGGACTGTCTTATAATCAGTATCTGGTAGAATCAGCTCCTGATACAAGGTGAAGTGGTGATTTAGACGTGTGCATCCAGGTTAAAGAAACCTCCCAGATGGATGGAGATGAGTTGAAAATGTGTTTTTTCATAACTTTTATTTGTTGGATATCAGTGAATGCTGTTATTCTCTGGGTGAACACAGTGCAGGAGGGGATTTCTAAAGGAGGTCTAGGACATGATCTGTGGAGCCAAAGTCAATCACTGGCCTCAAAGAAACAATTATGCAACTCTCTTCTATTCTGCCGTCTGTTGTTTCTGTGTGTCCACACTCAGTGCACACCAGCGCACAGCTCCGAAGCATCCAAAACCTCACAATACCGCTGCTCTTGTGCCCGTATCCCCCCTTCGCCAGCTTCTTTTTGGTTGTGGCCGTTTAGAAAATACTCCAAAGACATGTCTCAATCCGACTCTGTTTCTGTAGCGATCCTCCGACAGAGGGTGAATACACCGGTTCAGGCCTCTCCGAGTGCCAGCCACTGTAAGCTGTGCCACATGCAGATGGCCCTGAGTGTTGCCATCCATCCCCAGCTGCTGTTGGCGGTGGTGCCTATTACCAGGGCTGATCACCGGCTCCGACTGCTGCAGCAAGAGTCAGCAGGGAGCTGATGAGCAGCTGTGGCTGGTGTTTGATCGCTGCCCCCCTCTGAGCTGGCTGCAGGAGGCCGGTGTTAACGTGGGGGGTTCAAGGCTCCTGGCAGTCCGACACCCAGCTATTGTTTTCCCCATTTCCATCAAGCCTTAATGTTTTTTTTACAAGGACAGAGGAGCAGAAAGTTAACAGAGCCAGAGCAGAAATAAATGAAGGCCACATGAACAGAAGCAGAAGGAAGAAGGAGGCATTGCTCAACATTTTGGGAAGTAGCTTATATTCGTATTCTGTTTTTTTGAGTGAAATGAAAAGCTTGTTTGTGCTTCTGAAAGCAAAACAAATTCCCTTTTCCTAGTACATGACTCACAGTTAAAGTAGTTTGGCTTGGATGCACATGAAACTCACCTGATTGCATCATGAGCACAGCTTTGTGGAAAACTGTAGAGTGAAAGTGTTCCCATTTAGATTTGGGGGACTCTGATGAAATTGTGCGTCTTTCTTGCTTATTTTGACACAAGTTAGGCAGTTAATGCTGCGTTCAAACCACAGACTTTAGATAAAGATGTTTGGAACCTCCGTGACATCATCCACAGGTGTCCTAAACAGTGGTTTTTGAAGCTCAGAGTGTGTTTGGCCATCTCCATCTTGGCTAATTCCCAGTTAATCCAACCACTAGCAAAAAGGGGAACATTTTAACATGGAAGTCAGGTCAGCTGAAGCACTGAAGGAACTCCTGTGGATTTTTTTTCCAGCCGCTAACCAATTAATAAAAAGGTAGTAGACTAAGGCTTGCCTCAATGACTAACATTCTGGGGTATTCCTAATGTTTTTATATATCTTTATATATGGATCTGCTTCTTCTCTACCTGCATGTCCACATTAAGAGCCAGTATAAACCAACATCAGGTTCTTTGGCCAATAAACCACATTTTTATTCTCCTGAGTGGAGTCACAGTTGATCTCCAGCCTCTCAAAGGAACAGGAGCTAAGAAGCTCATTAATTTACACTTTGTTTAAACCTCTGATTTCCAAAACCTTTGAAAGGCGTGTTATTGACAACCAAAAATAAATACTTTGGACCTGATTCTGTTAAAAAAAACTCCAAAAAATCAGAGCTGCTCAGAGCAGCTAATTCTCCGTGACTGACTAAGCCGTCACCGACAGTCATATGGCAAAAATTCAGAGATTTCAGGTGAACTGCAGGCTGTGTTTCCACAGAACAGACAGGAGACAGAAAATAAAACATTCTACATGGTGAAACATCTTTGTAGAGCTGACGTAGAGAGTAGTGTGAAAAATTTTGTAGAGATTGTAAAAATGCAAAGACTTAAATATCTATACCATGTAGAACCTCCACTTTTTTTCTTTTTTTTTTACCAGTGTTGGTAACACCTGTGGGCACTAAAATGTTAGACATGACTTCAGGTTTTTCCAAGTGTTGTAAAAGGAGATAATCAAAGAAATTCAACTTCAAACTTCTTTTTTTTCTGATTTCTTTGTAACTGTCACACTGCACAGAAGACAGCTGAGTCCTGTCTACCTCTAGCCATGGCTGTGCTGTTTCCACAGAGGTGCAGGACTTTATATAGCAGTTAAAAATAAGCCTTTGGTGATGAAAAATGAAGCAGAAAACACCCAGAAATTGTTCAGGGTTAATATGTACAAGAATAGAAGTGTGCATCAGCAGTTTGTGGTTTTAGGGTGGTGTACATGCTGTTTCCCCAGAAACAGTTGATGGATATAACAAATTACATACATCATGCTAATAAAGGCTCTTTAGACTTGTAGTTTTAAGTGTGGCCACAATGTTGAACTGTTTTTCCAGTGAAAGAAGGATCTGTTTTTGTTCTGTAAATATCTGATTAATCAGATAAATTCTCCTTTTTGACTCATTTTACTTCCTTTTAACATGCTGTTAAGCGTTTGTGTACTCAGAGAACAGTTTTCCCATGAAAAGAAACTCAAAGAAAGTTACAGTGAAACACTCCCTCCGCTTCACACATGGTTCTGTAAACTATCAAACGTTGCTCCCAGCCATCGCAGATAATCACTACAAGACATGGCACTGCCAGTGTGTTTGCATTCTGCTTTACAGTGGATCAGCACCGAGTTTTCTTGATCTAACTAGGCTGTGAAATGTATCTCAGGAATATAGATTGAACAAACAGCAGAGGTTCCCTTAAACCCTCAGAGGGTTCCATGATGGTTGCTTCTCAAATATGATGAGTTTAAGTGGTTTTTATTGATATAATAACCTTTTTCAGAGCTCTCAATAGCTACACTGTAAAAACTATTTTTTAAAAAACATTTCATTTTTAACTATGATTTTTTGATTGTTGTGTTTAAATCAGCAAATAAAATTATTTTAGATATGTGCTGTTACTTGACAGAAAAAAGTATGGATATTAATTAAATATAAAAATGGTAACTAATTTTTTTTTACTGATATTACAGATTTTCGCTGCTTTGTTAAATTACAGATAATATCTGGTAAAATCAAGGAGTATTTATCTTTATGTTGACTGAAGCTATACATAATGTTCACCATGCAGGATCTATGTTTAGTTTTCCTCTCAGTCTCTCTTCCTGTCTCCTCTCTGCTCTGTGTGAACACTGCCTGCAGTTCACCTGAAGACTCTCAGAATTTCTGACTGTTGATTGCAGCTTAATCACTCATGGAGAACCAGTTGTTGTTGCTGAGGTGTGCAGGTTTTTTTATTTTTATTTTTTACAGAATGCAGTGCAAACAATTTATTTTTGGAGAAGTTTTGAATGTAAAACAAAAAGATTTTGATTAAATTGCACCACGTTTCACATGATCAATCAATCAATCAATCAACCTTTATTTATAAAGCGCTTTTCATACAGAATGCAACTCAAAGTGCTTTACATATTAAAATCAAATGATTTTGACATGATTAACTGTCCTGCTAAAACCACATGCCACACATGATGCGTTCAATGACTGTTTCTCTCTGTTTGTACAGTTTCTTGCTCATAAATGGTGTATTTTTGTTTGTTTTTTAAGAAATCATGCCTTTAAATCCCTCACTGGATTTTAGGGTTCTGAGGGTTAATTGTCCTTTTCTCTTTAAAATTTAGGAAAATCTGTAAGAGATGCCGTTTGTAGCTTTGTGCATGTTATTTTCTGTTTTACATTGTTTAATTTATCATACATTTAAGGGAAGTTTGGAGTTAATTCCAGCAGTAATGGTTACTTAATTGTGCTGAGGAATTTTTATGTTTTTATAGACTCTGGGGCGAACACATATCAATATCATGTTTTAATCTTAGAGTTCATTAATTTTACTTATGAAACCACGTCACACGTGATACATTCAATGACCATCTGAAACATGAAAATCAGACAGTTCTTCATTGTCTTTTGGTGATTTGACACAACATGGGCAGTTTTTGGAGATGTTGCTGTTGGGATTTGGTCAATGTCATTTTGTCTCCCCTGTGGGTACCACAGAGGAAATCCGCTCTATTGACCTGTGGCGGACGTTTCTTCCTGCTCAGCTCAGTTTTTCAGCTACAAACTTGCTCATAATTGATGTTTGTGCTGCAGCTCTGGTATGTCACCACACCAGCTCTGTGTGGGGCCTCATGTGTGCCCACCACCTGAGCTTAACCTCACCTCTAAGGGTTGAACCCACTCTCGTCACGTCCCCCCTCCAATGAGTTTGCGGTGGTCCTTCGTGGCGGTGTAGAACAGCTCCCCTCTTCACTGAAACACGTCTCCTGTTTCCTCTTAACTGGTTCCAGCAGCGCAGCAGTGTTTGTCATCCAGTTGGTAATGATTTAAACAAGCTCGGGGCCTCCCTTTTCCTCTCCGTTCTCACACCGACCTTTTCTTCTCATTCCTGTTCGGCTAATCGTCATCACAGCCAGGCTGGATTGGAGGGAAAGTGACTATTTGCAATCTTGTGTTCTCGTTTTTCTTCAAAAAGTAGCTCAAGACTTAAAGCACAAGATGCTTCTCTGGGATGTGGGTGGTCGACTGGTCATCTCGGAATCAGATTCATTATACTGCATTATAATAATGCATTATGATAATAGTTACATCAAAATACAGCAAAGTGCGTACACCCCTGTGCATTATCACTTAAATGTTTAGTTAGATCTCTTCTACTAGTGCTTCTACTTTTCTCTAAAACACCCCATTGGATTCAGGTCAGACGAGACATTCAAACAGGTCGTCATTTTCACTTTGTTTATATAAACTCTTGTGTGATTTTGTGCTTAGATGGTTGTCATGCTGTAATATTTCTCTTCTGCCAAGCTTCTGCAGACTGGAGACTCATCTTGTCAGCCAGTATTTTGGTACAGACATCCATGGTGCATCTATGCATGTCATCTCATCAACACCTTTTGCACTGATGCAGCCCCATGTCATCACAACTCACACCTCTGTTCTTCACTGTCAGGATTATGCATCCACTGTGGTAGTCCTGGTCAGATTCACACCAAACATGCTGGGTTTGGTTTCATCTTAAAATTTTGTGCCCAACAGCAAGCAACGGTTTTAATCTTGATGCTTTTCATAGAGGTTGATGTTATGAGCTGTCGTTCACACTGTCTTCACAGAAACTCTGATTTCCATTGATAATCCGTGTGGCCAAGTCTGAAGCAGCTGCCCGTCTGTTTTTTAGAGGTAGATTGTGAAAGTAAAGCACTGCCAGTGGCATCATTTTAGGAAGACGACCACAGCAGCCCTGATTAGTGGTACTATAGCCTGCTGTATGCCTCCTGACTACTGCTGCAACTGTGTTTGATTTTTAGTCGATAAAAATCTTCCTGTAACCTTTTCCATCTTTTTCACAATCAGATTTTTCAGTTCCTCTGGCAGTTATTTTCTATGTGGAGCCCTGATGCAGACATGCAGATAGACAGGTTTTCCCAGCTTGTTTAAAATAATATATATGTTCTTGCAGTTGGCCTGACTGGAAATCACAGGTGTACACAACATGACCACAACGAGACACAAAACAACAGAAAATCGCCACTGGGAGATAGTAAATTACAATAACGAGACACAAATTGACCACAAAAAGAAAAAATACAACCACAACAAGATGCATGGTATAATTTTGAGTTGACTGCCCAGCACATAGGCCATTTTTTTACTTTGACTTTTGCATTGCTTCAAATAGACAGATAAAAAGTGTTAAGGGCAGAGTGGGGCTATCTCTTTCACTCTGTGTCCAGTCTTTAAGCTAAACTAATGGCTGATAGACTTGAGCATGGTATCAGCCTTCTCATCTAACTTTTGGCAGGAAATTGTATTTCCCGTCAAGCCAAACTATTCTTTAATTTGAGATCTCTTTTAATAAAAACAGAGCTTTTGCAGAGAAGTTTATAGTCCTCAAGATGAAGAAGACTTGGGCCTCTGAGGATAAAGCTGGTCACCAGTTGGCCTACATTTGTGTTTTCCTTCTCAGTTTCTCTCCCTTGATCCTGTCTTGCCCTCCTTTTTCTGCTACCCACTGTGCATCATTGATCCTCCCTTCATCCGCTCTATCTCCACTCTTAAACATCACATGGTGTCACCAGGGTTTCTATAGGGTTAAAAAAAAAAATATATAAGACTGTCTGATATCACATAGAGCTGTGTTTGTTTTGTCCTTCTTCATTGTAGGACTTACACTGCAAAACCGAAAATAGTTAATAATGACAATATTATATTGACATTAATATCTAATTTTTGTCAGAACTTCCCAGCAATATGTAGCAAACATTCCTTGTGACATAACTGATCAATTAACACAACCTGGACCTGTGATCTGTGGCCTGAGGAGTCAGGTGTTACGTTTCTTGTCTAAAAAGTCATAAAGCTCAGTTAAAAGACAGACACAACTATTACAAAGATTCCAAAAAACAATGCAAAATGACCACAAAGAGACACCAAACAACCATGAAGAGACACGCATTGACCACAAAGCAATGCAAAACAACAAAAAAGATGCAATATGACTGATAAACAACTATGAAGAGATGCAAAAAAAAACCCAAAGAGGCACAGAACTACCACTAAGTGACACAAAGCAACTATAAAAAGTGGGAAAAAATGTACAGAGACACAACACAACTACAGAGATGCAGAACAGCTACAAAGATGCAAAACAGCAAACAGACACAAAGAGGGGCAATATGACCACAAACGCACAAATGATGACTACAAAGCAATGCAAAACAGAAAACATGCAACATGATTGAAATGGGAATATAAAGAGTGGCAAAACAACTACACAGAGACACATAATGACCTGAAGTGCCCACAAAGACAAAAAAACACCACAAAGAGATACAAAGTGAACACACACTGACACCATAAATTACAGAGATGAAGGACAACTGAACAAAGATACAGAATAGTGAAGAGATGTACAACTACAGACACAAAATGATCACGACATGCAAAACAGCAGACACAAAACAACCACAGAGAGACACAACATGACCACAGAGAGACACAACATGACCACAAAGACACACAACACGACCACAGAGAGACTAAACACGACCACAGAGAGACACAACATGACCACAGGGAGATACCAAATGACCACAGAGACACAAAATGACCACAAAGAGACACAAAATGACCACAGAGAGACACAACATGACCACAAAGACACAACACGACCACAAAGAGACACAACACGACCACAGAGAGACACAAAATGACCACAGAGAGACACAAAATGACCACAAAGACAAAACGACCACAGAGAGACACAAAATGACCACAAAGAGACTCAAAATGACCAGATTCAGATGTTTTGTGCTTCAACAGAGCTGAGCCTGCAGGAGAACATGAGCCCCTACGTGTTAACACAAGCACACATACAGACACACACGCAGGTAGTCAGCGCTTGTATTTGATGTGGACCACTTAAGGTGGGGGAGGTCCTTTACCACAATTATACACACACACACAAACACACAGACACACACCTACCCAAGTACACACAGGTATAAAAGCTGCCCATGTGTTTCTTGTCTCGCTCCTTATGGGCCACATGATCCACTTCCCGTCTCTGCAGGAAAACTGTGCTGTAAACTGGCCTCATTAGCCCACTGACCTGCTCTCCCTCTCTTTCTGTGTGTGTGTATGTGTGTGTGTATGTATGTGTGTGTGTTGCACAGCAGCGACTCTGCAGGATCCAGTAAGCTGCCGACTCCCCAGCGCTCTGCAGATGCTGCGGCAGCAAGTTCAGCAGTCGAGGACCTGTTTGAGGACTTCTGACTGCAGACCGGTGCTGCTGCCCTGAACAGACAAGCACGAGTACAGCACTGATTTATGTAGACAGGAGTCGTATCTGTAGACAGAATGAGGGTCTTAGATTGCTGTGTTTATATAGAGCAGTGCAATCACAGGGTGACATTAAAGTACAGGACAATAGCTGGGTGTAAAGTGTGTGAAACTGGGGTTGTCTGATACTGATTATTAGTAATCAAGGACACTAATAACTAAGATTTAGAGCAGGAAATATTAAAATTTACAGAAACACAACAACTCAAATGTATGTTAAATTGCAGCTCCGGCAGGCAGCTCCAAACAGCATCCCCTCTACATTTGATAGAAATTTTAGATTGGTAGTTGTAGTTAATAAATGACTGCCCAAAGTCTGTTTTTTTTACCTGTAAAAATGATTTAACAAAAATCTGTATGTATTTTAAACACTGGAAATGTTTGCTTTTGTAGAATGTTTCATGTACAGATTTCTATATATTTATAATTTTGTCATTTTCATATTTGCGCCAATAAACTACAAAGGTTTAAAACAGTGAGTTTGGAGAATTCAGAGAGAATTATTAAAGGAAAGGCTGAGGTCGTCACAGGTACTCTTGGTTCTGAGTTAACCCTCAAACATCAGTTTAAAAAGTTGTTCAGGACAAAAACCCTCTTCAATAAAAAGCATAAAAATATGATATATTAGTGTTAATGTCCACTTTCACTGAGTTAGATGGATGCTTTACCCACCGCGTCCTTCTTCTCCTTCATAGATGAACTTTTTTATTAAGTGACACTCTTATTTGCTTGTATGGGGGTGGGGGGTTAGGGTTTTGGGAGGGCCTCTTTGCTCTGGGTGCACCAAGAGGCAACCCTGAAGCCTCGGCTGATTTTTTAGATACAGCTCCCAAGGACCCAGAGCTTAGTTGTGGTGGTCCTGGTCCTGCAGCCCTGCATCTTAGTCGATGTCTCACCTCTTCCCAGGTTGGTTCCCAAGTCTGTTCTGTGTTGATTGATGTTTCCTCTGAGCCAGCTGACACCCACTGCCCCTGTCGCTCCTGTTCTGGAGTGTGCACTGAGGTCAACCTGAAGCCTGGGTCCCTGCCAAGCACAGCAGACACAAAGACTGTTCCAGAGTCAGCTGTAGCTGGTGTTTTCCCTGTTTCTGAGTCTGTTCCTTGAACCAGTTCCTGAGTCAACTGTCTGCCCTGCTCCTGAGTGTGTATTTTTGGGTCAGTCCACCAACTCTCATCCAGCCCGAGAAACATCAGTCTGCTCTGCCTACTGGGACCATAAGTATCTGGCTCATCCACCTCCATCATCAGCCTCCAGGAGGAATGACCTCCTTCAGAGGAGTTCCGCCTATATCGCCGCCCTTTTGGCTGTCCTCCTGAAGGGTTCTGTCTCCACCGCCGGCTTTGTGCCCGTCCCCCGGAATGGTACTGACTGTTGGCTTCACCAGGGTGTTCCTGACTGATTGAACATTTCCACTGTGTAGCGTAGCTTTTGTCATCATTGTCATCTTTTCATCATTATTTAGCTATGGTGAAACGTGCTGTGGCTTGTTTGTATTTCTTTAAACCAATTACAAACATATTGAACGGTGCTACAACCAGGACGGACCAAAAGTGTCCCTGAAAAATGGGGACAAGGGAATTTTGGTGTAACTGTTGCGTACAGCGAGGTGAGCACTGTCATTAATTTTATCAATTCAGTTCAATTGAATTTTATTTGTCATCACATAGCACTGTGCTTAGCAGAAAATAGAAAACGTAAAACCCAACAATCCAAAGTTGCATTTAGATTCCCTTCGATCAAGCAGTCAGTGATGGTGGGAAGGAACCAAAGAAACCCCTAGGAATGGAAGGGGGAAAAAACCTGTGACAGAACCAGGCTCAGGGAAGGCGGCCATCTGCCTTGACTGGTTGGGTTGGGAGTTGAGATGAGAGGTTGGGGTGGGGATGCCAGGAGAGCAGGTGGTGAGGCCAGCGGCTGCAGATCCAGAGACATTTGCGGAGAGACCAAGCACAGGACCATTAAAATAGATAATTCTCAAAAAGAAGCAAGCTGGTCTGCCTCATTGCACCAAGTTGCCAGCAGAGAGGACTTTGAAAACAGAAACAGGCAGGTAGTGGAAGGAGATGATAAAGCAATGTGAAATGAGCAACCACTGGCACCCTGTTTCCTACATCCATAAGTCAGACTAGTGTGATGTGAACTTTGTTATGTCCCTGAGTCTGTGAGAGTCTGTGTGGATCCTTCTGTTGATGTCCAGGTATGGGCTGAAATTTGTTATAATATGTTAGGAGGGCAAATGTGCAGAATTTTCCAAATGGTTTCCTGTGAATGTACAGTTCAGCAACTTTGACAAAACAGAAATTGTTGTGCTCTAGTCTGCATTTTTCCATTTCCATTGTAGCGCTGCAATTCACCAGGTGGAAGTCACACAATCCTACAGCTTCAAAGTGTAGCAGTCTGATGCCTGAAACCAAATCCACATGATGAAATATTGTATATAACTGACACCTTCCCACATCTAGATGGAGTTATGGCCACCCAGACCGGCCTGAGCCCTGCACCTCAAGATGAGAGGCTTCTGGAGGAGCTCAGAGTGAGAAAACACAGGTGTGTCCTACATGGAAGTCTTTTATCAAGTGGTGTAAATGCAGCGTCTTTGTGTGTCTGTTTGATTACACAGGTGATGGAGCTGTGCAGCACCTCATCAGTAGCTGGTAAGACTGTGGAACGAAGGATTCCTCATTTGGCAAGTTCTTCCTCACGTCCTCGCTTGGAGGAGCTATGAGGTGAAGAAGAGAAGAACCTGAAGGAAGTAAGGAGGCATAATGAAAACTATGGATGCTCCAGTCAGTCATAAATCACAAACATTTAGGTAAAACCTGCCAAATCTTTGCCATATTTAGTTTCTCACCTCTGTGGATTTGCTGCTTTTCCTTGTCATGTACAGCTACGTCCATAAGTATGTGGACAGCGACAGAGTTCTTTTGCTACTACACTGGATTTGAAATAAAACAATAAAAATGGAAGTGAAGAGCAGACTTCCATCTTTAATTCAAGGGATTTAACCAAAACAACACTGTTTATTACTAATACTAAACCGTTTAGCTACTCTCAAAACTATCATCAGACATTGTACATCAACCTTTTTAGGTTATGACAACTTATGATGAAAGTATGCTCAACCAACAAACTAATTCCATTAATTTACATTTACATTTACTAACTGGTAGCATGACTGAGTTTATAGATCAATTACTCAGAAAAAGGAGGTTGTTCCAATTATTTCTATGCTATTTAAAAGGAATATTTATGTGTTGTGTACTTAATTATCGTAAGTGTGATGACAAGTTTTTAAGTTGACAAACATTTTAAAAAATGTAAGCCGCTCCAAATAGATTGTCCTCTGTACTTTGTTGGCTTTTCATGTTTCTGTTCATGTGTTTCAGAAATTCATTCATTCAACAACAAAATTATTTGCAGTTACTTCTATCATTATGGAATGCATTTGTGAGCTTTAAGCCTTGCAACAATAAATTCAAGCTTAAAGTGCACACAATAATAAGTATTTTTTTCATGCAAACATGCATTCAGTGACCTGGCAGGAACAGTTAACTTTATGTTTTACAGTGTACAAAGTCTCACAGGTAACAGGACAGGTGACTGCCGGTCAGTTTAATGTCCAGGTGTGGTCTGTTTTCTCCTCATTTCAGGACAAATTAGGAAAGACAAAATGTTTGAAGAAATTGCAAAAATGCATGAAAAAAACACACCTTCAGTGGGGCTTTTAGAGACATTATGGGAAATGTACACTGTAAAAACAAATCCGTTAAAAAAAGCTGAAAGTCGCAGCAAGGGTGTCAGAAAACAAATGTTACATGGTTGAATACTGTTAAATTCAAAAACTGTGAAAACCCGTGAAAATACCAGCAGATATCTGTCAGATAATGATATTCTCAGCTGACTTAAACACAGTAAAACATTGTAACTTTACAGTCCCACTGTGAAAGAATGAATCGCTGTTTGTAAAAATACAGATGTTTGATTTAGACTATAGTTGGGGTCTGTAACAAGCAACATTTAAATTAACATTTGATTTCCTGTTATTTAAAAATATTATTTGTAATTCAACACAAAATGGAAAATCTTTAAAACAGCAGTTAAATTTTTAATTTATCACTTTTTAGACATACATATTTTTCACATAACAGCAAATATCTATAAAATAATTACATTTTTTGCTGATTTAAAGGTAAAAAAATGTCATTTTTGCTGAAAAACTGCAAAATTACCATTTGTAGAAGTTCAGATTTTGATGTAGTTATTACAGTTTCTGCATGTTTTTTATGTTTACATGTTATTTTCTGTGATGTTGGTTATTTTTTTTTTGCAATTTAACAAAAAAAAAAACCTGTTCCAACGTAGATGCTTTACAATGGTATTTCAGCTTCTGCTGCTCAGAGTTCCATCCCCCTTCTATAAATCCATCCCTCAGCAGACCTCTTTAACTTCACAGCAGTGACATAAACCAGCGGAGCGTCCCTTTAAAGTCTCCCTCCCTCCCTCTCTCTCCCACTCGGGCTTCCCCACTCCCCCTCCCTCCTCCTCCTTCACTACATCCATCTCTTCGCCTCCCTCCTACTGTGTGCAATGGGCGGTGTATGATCGGCCTGTGCGCTCCTCCTCTTCCTAATATGCGGATAATAGCGGGTGTAAAGTGGATTTGAACTTGCAGCCGGAGCTGAGAGCTGGAGGAGGACAACTGTTGTGAGAGGAACCGCACAAATACGCGCATCCAGACGCCGCCGTCGGTTCGGGACCTGTGGGAGTTTAGTTTGGAAAGTTTTAAGAGACGCAAAACCAGTGGATTTTTGGACTTTTTACGCATTTACAAGGTATGACATTTAATTTTCTTGTCGTAATTCTTGGACAGACTCATTCACTTGTCTGTTAAATGTGGTAAGATGAAGTTCTGTTCGTGCGTAATTGTTCTCCGCACATTGCTGCGCTCTGCAGCGGAGGAGCCGCAGCTTTTTGGGTGGCCAGGAATGTTCCCACACTGATAAATCACAGTGATTAGAGACTCATTGATAAAAGTGACTCTCGGGACCACTTAGGTGCGTTTACATCCACTGATCACTGGATAAGCCTTATCACACAGCTGTTGGCACACATCTGCTCTGCTGTGCGCTTCATTACTCTGCGCTTCACTGGCATCGATAGAAGATCAAGAATTAACAGCATTAAAACTGCCTTTTCAGTGCTGGAACATCCCATAATGTAAAGAAACTACAGGAAAATCACAGTAATTGGCAGGCAGTGTCTAAATGTTGTCTTTATTACAGGTCCAGAAAGTGACAGGAGAGGAGTTTCTACTTTAAAACATTCAGTGAAAGTTGTTCATCTTGATGGTGCACATAGTTTAGTAGTGATTCCACAATGTAACCATCTGAAGTTTCTTATGGAAGATAATTAAAAAATAAAATAAAATTAGACAAAAGGCATATTTTAATCTCAGGAGGAACTTTGTTAGTGTAAACTACCACAGTAAAAGTTACTCACATTAACTCAACAGGAGAAAAGGGCTTATGTCAGAATGTGACTTTGCTACCAGATTACTTGAAAACACCACAGTGATAGTTGCTCATATTAACTTTACACATAGTCTAGGTAGTAATAATTCCAAAAATATCAGTTACTTGAACTACTTGTGGAAATAATAGGTTTTACTCATTGTTAATATTAGACAAAAAGCCTGTTTCTAATGTCAGATTGTGATTTTGTCACTGCACTACTTTAAAGCAACACAGTCAAAGTTACAGACATATCTGAGTGCTAAGGAATTTGAAAGCAGCATTGTTGTATGGACAGTATAATAAGTTGATTTATGTCAGACACAGTGGGATAATAAGCCTGTGGAGGCACTTTCAGCTGTGATTTACAGTGAGACATTTAACCAATCAACAGGAGACTGATCTGCAGCTGCCTGCTGATTGACTGATTGTTCTATTTTTCAGTAATGCAAAACATTTGCTGCTTCCAGTCCCCTGCAGTTTAGAGATGCAGTTAAGTAGATTTACTAAATTCAATGTACTTGACTATTTTTTTTAGTTTCTCTATGTTTTTTTTTAAATCTATTTTTGTAGTTTATGCTGCTGTATAGTTTCTTCTACTCCACTACAGGTATTTTTCATTCATTACTTTAGAAATAAAGCTGTACAAGTATAGCTTAAATAATTTGATTAATAACTGTTATCATTTAAGTAAAACATTTTTTTAAAATAAAATCCCAAATTACAGTTTCTGCCTTTTAAAATGTGAAAATTTACTGCTTTAGTCTATTTTTTTTAAATCAATATCAAGAGAAAGCTAGCAGCTAGCTGTAGCTTTAGCCTAATCCGAAGCTAATTTTAGTTATTTATTGTTTCTTTTATTACTTATGTACTTACTTATAAATGGGGGGAAATGCTTCCAACTTTTAAACTGTGAAGATTTGCTGCTTTTTTTGATATCATCAATAATTTTAACAATTTTTGATGTCAAGTGAAGCCTAGCTGCTGAAATAGCTGTGGCTAACATTAGCACAAGCTAAAGCTCACCTTCCTTTTTTTCCCCCGTCCTGGTTATTATATGTACATGAAAAATAAAATTGAACATTAATGGTTGTAGCTCTTAAACGGAAGAATATGTTATGTTATAATGTAGTAATATTTTCACAATTTGAGGTAAAACTAGGTGCTGAGCTGGCTGTGGCTAACGTTAGCATAAGCCAGAGCTAATTTACAAAGTTAGTGATTTTTGTCTGGTTGCTATCTGTAAGGGGAAAATATGCATTTTAATGTTGTCAGCTTGTTTATCTCCATGGGACGGTAGTGGACTTAGTTCATTATAATGAAGAAAACAAACAGATAAACTCCTGCTAAAGGTAGCTAGCATGGCAGATATCTGTAGCTGCCATAGCATGGTTTGACTCCGGTGGATTTCAGGTGATTTTGTGGTTAAAGTGGATTTAAATCACATATTTAAATGTATTAAATTGTAACTTAATGTAGTGTGTAGATTTGTTATGACTCTTATAAACTATGGGCTACAAATAGTCTGAGGTGGATTTTCTGAAACAAAATGGAAGAGAAAGCTGCAGTTTGTTGGTTGATACAGCAGAAGACTATCTGAGGATGGAGTGCACTGTCTGTAGTTTTTAACTGTTGTGAGGTTTCTGTGACAATGATTTCATTAAGGTAAAAAAAATCAGCCTAAAAATAGAACACATTAAAACTTTACAGATTTTGTCTTTACATTAGAGTTGGGCTTTCTGTCAGCTGCTCTGTAGTCGCTGCCCTCTGCCTTCGTAAGGCTGTTTACTTCACTGTTTATAGCTAATGATACATCACAGCACATTACAACATTAAAAATACAGAACGAAAGTTGTGGTTTCTGATTTTTTTCGTGAGGTTTATCTCTGATTTTCAGTCTCTTTGTGTTTTCAGATTGTGTCGAGATGATTGGACACACCCTCACACACCTGCTCTGGTTTGTGTGTCTGTGTGCGGCTCAACCAGGTGAGTCGAGTCCAGCAGGAATGATGTGATTGCAGCTTACATCCAAACTCTGATGTAATAACAAGCGTGCCAGACCTGCAGGTCCAAGACTGACAGAGTGGAAAGTGCCTTTTCCTCCAGTTAGACGCTCACATGTGCAGTTTCTTCCAACTTTTGCAGCAGCTACAAGCTCCCACATAAGCTCAGGGGACTTGTAGCGGAGCAGTATTTCCCCATTATTAGGGAAATACAGGCAATGCAACTGTATGAGCCTGCTGATAGTTTGTTCTTATGTTTAGTGGGCTCTAGAATAAAATAACATATTAGATCTCTCAGATGGCAGGGCCAAGTCCAGATTTAGTGGCGCCACTTCTGTTTACTGAGGTAATGTGAAAGAAGGAATGCGTAAAATACTCCTGTACTTTTCAATATGAGTGTATGGATGATGAATTAGGACAGAGGAAGACTTGAGAGAAACACAACACTCAATGTGAAACAGTCACATCGAGCTTTCTCTCTTGAGAGGAGGGGGCTGTAACATCACCAAAAACTCATGCGAAGAGGAGCTGCTGTACAGATGATGCAGAAATGTGTTTACTGCTAACACTTTGTTGAAACTGTTAGAAACCATGACTGATGAGCTGTTTCTTTCACCGCCTTCCTCTCCGCACAGCTTGAAACATGTCTGTTAGCAGCTGGCATCAAAGAATGATTAGAACCTTCCCAATGGTAAACTATTCCTGAGGACTTGTCTCCATTTTTCTCTTGGAGATGGACAAAGTCTTTTGTTTCTTCCTCATCTTGGGTTTTTTTTTATTGGTTTTCAGACGACTGGTTTTGTTTTCTTCTACTCTGTTTATGACAGCCATGTAGCTCACAGCGCCACCCTCTGACAACACTAGGCAGTCCAGGTTATTTGCTTTGGAACCAAACCTAACTCACATTTTGTTTGTTTGTTTTCAAGTGTTTGCTTCAAACATACTTGACAGTTACATGGAAACGTAACTCCTGAGACAAATCAAGACAAGTTATCTTGAAGCTGTCTAATAAACAAGTGTGTTTGGTGCTGGACAAGATCATTTATCTTTGATGGCCACAAATAACATTTAATCATGAATGAATCGGGGCACAACATGGGACCTTTAATGTTTACCAGTCATGTTTGTCGATGATTACTTTAAATTATCAAATTTCAGCCGGATATTTTCTGTTTCCAGCGCCTCCACGTACGACGATGAAGATGGAGAAGAACTCTCCTGCAGCCGGCTCTCTGGCCGGCAGGGTGGTGCTGCCGTGTCATTTCTCCATAATGCCAGCATCTCCCACCACGTCCACACACCCTCCCACTACCACACCTCCTCCCAGCCCGAGTCCTGACGAGCAGCTCCGGATCAAGTGGGTGAAGCTGGACGGGCCGGGGGAGAAGGTGGTGCTGGTGGCCCAGGGACAGGTCGTGAAGGTGGGGCAGGAGTTCCGTAACAGGGTGTCGGTGCCCAGTCACCCGCTGTCGGTTGGGGACGCCTCGCTGATCATGGTGAAGCTCAGGGCCAGCGACGCCGGGCTGTACCGCTGTGAGGTGATGCACGGGATGGAGGACACTCAGGACACCGTCAGCCTCAACGTCACTGGTGAGCAGAACACACACACTTAAATCTTTATGTAGTTGTTGGGCATCTTTTTGTGGTTATTTTGCATCTTTATGTGGTAGTTCTGCTTATTTTGGTGCCCATTTTGCATGTTTTTGTGGTGGTTTTGAGTCCATGTTATAGTTTTGCATCCTTTTGTGGTTATTTTGTGTTTTTGTGGTAATGTTACGTTATATTGCATTTGTTTTTAGTTGTTTTTGCATTTTGATATGGTGATTTTTTGTCTTTTTGGGGGTCATTTTGCATGTTTTTGAGGTAGTTTTGTGTCTGTGTGGTAGTTTTTCGTGTTTTGTGGTAGTTCTGCATCTTTTTGTGGAAGTTTTATTTGTTTTTGTTTCATTATGTGACCATTTTCCAACTTTATGTGGTCGTTTTAAATCCTTATGTGGTATTTTTTTGCATCTTTTGGAGGTTATTTTGTGTCTTTTTGTGGTAGTTTTGTGACTTCATGTTGTTCTGCATCTTTTTGTGGATGTTTGGCATCTCTTGTGGTAGTTTTGTATGCAAGGTTAAGCACCTTTTGTGTTTTTTTGTCTTGATATAGTAGTTTGCATCTTTTTGTGGTAGTTTTGCATCTGTCTGGGGCAGTTTTGGATCTTTATGTGGTAGTTTTGCATCATTATCGGCAGAAGGAGAAGTGGGCAGGTCCCAACACTTTACAGTCACATTAACAGTGTGTATCAGGAGTCTACAAACTCCATCAGTGACTGCATCCAGATGTGTTCAGCTGGCAGACACTTCAAAGCTGAAGGTGCCGCCAAAAGTATTAAGTCAAGCTGTTTTCTCTAAAGTCACTTCCTCACAGAAGTCTGTTGTGGTCGTTGTTACTGTCTGTTTTTTAATTCTTCTTCTGGAAGTTTCTCTGAGCTCCCCTAAAACCTGAGTTAAAGTCCAACAGCAGTTTTCACCAGGCTGACGAGGAAACCTGAAGCCTGGTGATGAAAAACAACTAACTAAATTAATTTTACATCCCCTTCATTTGTTACAATCTAAATACAAAGTCTGCTACAGCAAATGATCACATTTTGATACCAGGCTCATTTTCTCACCTTGATTCCTTCAGTGTCAAAATAATTTTCTAATATAGTCATATTGTAGTACTCATAAATGTATCGTATGCCTGTGATGTAATGAAACAATACATGATGCAGCTTTCGAAATATCGAAGGTGCTCAAATTCCTTTTTACTGGCTTGACATAAATTTAAAATGGATCAAATGTTCAGTTGTTCACTGTCCTTGTTTAAAGACCGTAACTCAATAGCCGGCCACATTAACAATCTATGGTTGATTAATCGTTGCAGCAATGATTGTAATATAATGGATGTTGTTTTGTATGTATGCAATGATACAGTACGCAGAATGCAAAAACAGCAGCTCATATTTACAGTATGTTTAAAATACCCATGTCATGATGATTTGCAAAAAATTACATTTTAATTGTAACGCTATTCTTGCCATCGTGACCTATGTGAGTGAAAGCACCATGTTTAATTGAAGCAACAAAATCGCAAAAAAATCTGGTCACTTCCAGTCGCCGTTCAACGTTTGGGATGTTCATCTTTGGAAATATCCCAAAAAAACACATTTTTTACTTCTTGTGGATTTTCAAAGCAATAAGTTGTGCTGTGTTTTACCTTTCAGATTCAGAAACCGACTAAGCCTGCCGTGGCATACTGCAATATAAGATGGTTTATTGGTTTCATAATACATATTATCGTGCTCCTAACCGTTCGCAGCATCTCTGCTGAAAGACACTCAGCTCCCGTCCTGCGTTAGCTTCTCAACATTGTAGCTTAGCCTCAGTCAGCTAGCTAAACCAAACAGACAGCAGGGAGGTGTGTTTGTTTTAAGGATCCTTACAGCTGGTCAGCTAACACACCTGTAACTCCATGTTATGAAACAGTAAGACGCTCCACCTGGTGGATGAACCGGGTACTACAGCAATTTTACAATATGTTTTCTGACACACATGTCCCTCATCTTCTGACTTAAGGGTTAAAAACTTTTAATAAGTTAAGAATACATGAAGTGCTACTAAGCAGTCACAGTAAAATCAACTATGACAAAATCCATTAAGAATAACAGCTAGATAATAACAAATAATTGAATTTGGTGGTGATAATATAAAGAAACAGTGTTGTTGCATTATCCAGGAGGGTCCTGTGTCTCTGTGCTGAGTTATACTGCATGAGAACATTTTAAAATTAGAAATACAGAATGGACAAAAGCACCTAACAACTTTAAGCAGTTTATTATCATAGAAGCATTAAAAAACAGGCAAATACTCACTGTTGAGCATCTGGAGCTAGAGGGTTTTTGACAATGATTAAATACATTTTTTAGTTGTTTGTCTGATCAGAGAATCTACTAACTGTCTTTGCTACAGTTCAGTATTACAGGATGAGATAAAGGTACTCAGTAGCCTCACTTTCTCCTATATGAAACTCTGTAGAGAAGATTTCTGGGATCCGTCGATCACCTCGCCTCGCCTCTCTCCCAGACATTTCCACAGATTCCACATTAATCCTGAACAGCCCTCTTTGTTGAGCAGCTCCACACAAAGACTCTCCCTATGAGTGGCACACAACTCTCCATTTAACAGCTCAGACATCCTTTCACGTCCTCCTGAGGCTCTGCCAGGATATTCTTACAGATGAGACATGATCCAGCTCCAAAAAAACAGACCTAATGACACGAGACAACAGCGATGTCTAGTCTGGGGATGACAGCTGAAATTATTCACCGGCTTCTGTTTCTCTATACTGTCATGTATCTGTGCAGTGATCCAGTTTCTGTCAGCGGTGGATCTGTGCTGCAACCTGAAGTCATTTTAAGTCAGAGTCACTGAAACGTAACATCAACAGGAGACGCTCAAGTTGATGAAATGTGCAGTTTTTCTTTGCAGCCTCAGTCTTAATGTTGGAAGAACTGTAAAAGTTCAGTGTGGTGAATCAGGACCTCGGTTTTTTGAAAATCAGCTGAAGATGTTTATATTTCCAAATGTTTTAGTAGCAAATTTCTCAAATTTTAGTTTTTTTTTTTTTTTTTTTTACACATTTTAGTATTTGTCTGTTTTTTATTAACAATTTTCTGGCTTTTTTCTTTTCTTTTTTTAAACATTTTATTTATAGTTTTTATATTTTTAACAGGTTTTTGATATTTTTATTAATATTTCATCAATATTTTTCTTAAATTTTATTTTTCTAACATTTTTTTTCCTTTTTCAGGTAGGAATTTTATTATTATTCATTTACAAATAAAAATAAAATTCTGATATTTTTCTTAATATTTTATTGAAATGATATAATAGTATTTTTTAATGTTTTGCTTTCTCAACAAATTTCTGTTATTTTTCTCCTGTTTTATTTTTTATTTGTATTTGTTTTGGCAGATCCATATGATATTTCAGACATTTTATTTATAGTTTACCTTCATTTTATTCATATATGTTTTAGATATTTCATTGACCTGCTGCTTTGCTCGTGTTCAGGTTGGAGCTGCAGTTCATCACCATTAAATAGGCTTCATTATCAGTAATGTGATTCAGTAGCTCCAATAATAGGACTGTGATATTTGTGACTTGTTGCCAACAAACAGCTGATTAGAAACCTGAACTGGGTCTTTGAGCTGCGTATATTTGTAGCTTTAGCTGGTGAATGTTGAGCTCTGAAAACTCTCTGCTTTAATAAAATCCTCCTGAAGGCTGTCGCTGTTCAACTGACTGCTGACGTTCTCTCTGCAGGTGTTGTTTTCCACTACAGAGCAAACACCAGCCGCTACACTCTGGATTTCCCTGCAGCTGTGGAGGCGTGTAGCTCCATCGATGCCTCCATCGCCACGCCCGAACAGCTGACCGCTGCCTTCGAGGACGGCTTTGACCAATGTGATGCCGGTTGGCTTGCTGACCAGTCAGTCAGGTACATTCACACAATGTTTCTGCCATGTTTACTGCAAAATCTCCATTTTTATTTGTCTTTAACTTCTTGCAGCGTAAGTTTCTCAAAATAAGTGATAGATTTGCCAGTGCAGTAAGAATATAAAAAAGAACATAACCTTATTTAGTGATGGTGGCATTTATTTCTAGAGAAATAATTCAATAAAATAGATTTTTATTGGAAGCAGGTCAAAACATTCTTTTTACACTGGTATATTTTTCACTTTTAAAGGTTTAAAGGTTCACATTTAAAGACCATTGAGTTTTTATCAATGAAAAATTGCCAAAAATTACACCTTGTTTTTGTCTTGTTTATATCATTCTGAAACATACTTTTACTGAAGAGTTTTTTTAAAGCTTATATTTATATTTAGAAAATAAATTAAATCCTAAAATGCCCTTTAGCCCACATTTTTTTGTATCTCACTCAGTATGGTCCTAAAAGTAGTTCTACATTGACTTTGAACTAATTAAATAATGTCAGTAATGAAGCAATAATAACAAAATAAAAATAAATGCATCTGTTTGGTAATTCAGAGTTGGTTGTTCAGGATTTGTCTGTTTCAGTCTTTCCTACTCTGAAATACAGTGGGCTATTGATAAAATTATGGTTATTTTGTTGTTATTTTCAGGTATCCAATCACAACGCCCCGTCCCGGCTGTGCAGGTGATCTGCTGAATCGACCAGGTGTGAGAACGTACGGTGTCCGTGACCCCACAGAGGAATACGACGTGTACTGCTACGTAGACAAACTGAACGGTAAACACAAGTAAAATATCACACAGAATGACCTCAGCTCTGTTAGCGTTTGTTGATGGAACATGTTTGCCCTCCATGTGCAGGTGATATCTTCTACCCCCCCTCCCTCAAAGACAAACTCACCTGGCAGCAGGCAAATGAGGAGTGTGAGAAGCACGATGCCGTATTGGCGTCTCCTGGTCACCTGTTTGCAGCCTGGAGGGCAGGACTGAACCGCTGCGACTACAGCTGGTTGTCCGACGGCAGCGTCCGTTACCCCATCACTGTCCCCCTGCCACAGTGTGGAGGAGGCCTGCTGGGCATTCGCACACTCTACAAGTACGAAAACCAAACTGGATACCCAGATCGCAGCAACCGCTATGGAGTGTTCTGCTTTAAGGGTAAGATAGGAACACACATAATACACACTGATACACACTGTGAACACACATTCCTCCTCTGGTTAGTAGAGCACCAGAGTCAGCTGTTTGTTTGTCATCCACTTCACCTGGAAGTCTCCCTTTGTCCAGATATTTAAGTTGACTTCTCCCTCACTTCCCTGCTGTGGGTTCGGCTCAGTGATTCGTCCCGTCAAGCTGGAATCACTGCCAGAGTGAAAGAATAGTCTCTGCTGTATTTCTCATTCATGTGTCTGTTGTGTCTCTGGGGATCAGAATAACTTCTGCAGGAAACGAGGAGTCACACAAAACAGTGTGTAACTGTATATCATGCAGTGCAGCTTTCCAAAACTTTATTACATGAATCATCTTAAACGTTTGTTTTCAGTCTGAGTGAAATGAAACTGGAAAATTAGCTGTCTGGAACAGACATTCAGCCAACTGCTTTACCGATTTCCATCCAGGATGACCAAAGCTCTCATAGATTTTGAGACATCTTTAGACATTTTTCTGATATTTTATTAACAATATGCTGCCTTTTTATTTATATGATCTTACTGTTGTGTTTATTTATATTTTCTGATATTTTTTAAATATATTTTGATATTTTATTTATAGCTCTTTAGGCATCCTATCAATATTCTTCTGACATTTTAGTAATATTTTTTGGCTGTTTGTTTAATTTCAAATTTTCAGGCATTTTTTTGAGACATTTGATTAACATTTTTAAAAACATTAAAAAGTGAAGAAATAAAAGCATCACGAAAATATAAAATAAAACATCAGAACAATCTATAAAGAAATCTGAAAAAATATCAGTAGCAATGTCTTAAAAATATAAATACAAATGCCTGGAAAAATAAATTAAATGTTTCAAATATATAAATTAAAATATCTTAAAAATATAAATAGAAGTCTCAGAAAAATATAAATAAAAATAATCAAAAAATCTAAAAAAAAAAATATGTATATCTAAAACATTTTTTTAATGTAGTAATTATAAATAAATAATGTATTTTTGCAAATTAGACAGCATGCAAGAGTCTCTTTGAAGCTTTTAGAAATACTTGTCTCTCCCCCATGAACCTGCCTCATGAAACAGATGTTGGTTGTAGTAAATGTGAAATAGAACGAACAAAAAACAACATAGAAATGGAAAATGTAAGAAAACACAACAACCATATTGCCATACTGTCATTGTTTATGACAATGACACTGAGAGGGCAGAAAAGATGCTTCTAGTTGTCCTTTACGAGTTTAACATAACAGAAGTTTTTCAGTTCCTCTCAGAAGTAGGAGAAAGTTTTTCTTGCCCTGACAGCAACCCTGAAAAGAGGTTCTACAGGGGCACCTACTGCATCTTATAGAGCAATAATTTAATGAGGAATGCTATCAAGGGTAGTAGTTTGTTTAGATGCAGCTGGGGATCTCTCAGCATCAGCACATTTTTAATAATAATGTTTATTCATAAAGCAGTGGAGGCCAGAAAACTATCCAGAAAACTCAGTTAAGGTCAGGGTTGCACCTTCTTGCTGAGCTTCCCCCAAACATCCAAATCAGCAGAAAGCTGCAGCTCACTACAGAAACTCTGAGGTGTGTCGCAGCACCGACGAGCCGCAATCTGCAGCCGCTTAAGGGCAGTGAAGCGTAAAGATGTGGCAACAGAGACGGAGCAGAGAGAACAAACCCAAACAGGAGGAGAACAAACTCCCACTGCCCCGTTTATGGTGGGGCACGCTTTTAACAAGGGGAAAACCCAACATATGCACTGTAACACAGATAGAGCAGAAACAGGACAGGTCCCTAATGCTTCACAGCTGGAGCTGCCAAACTCCCACCGACAGACGGACAGACAGACCGAGGGAGGAGGAGGTGGAAAAGAAGGAGAGCTCTCCCTTCAGTAACACCATCATTTAAAAACAGAGAGGTCAGCTCGGTCTGTGCAGCAGCAGCAGCAGCATCGCACTGATTTACACATGATAGAACTGTGATCGCTCACATGTCTGGCAGTGCAGCGGGACTTTCTGCTGGGTGTCCTGCCAAGCCTTCAGAGAGGTGGCAGAGCTGCAGGAGAGTTAACGTGCAGTAAAGTGACAGCACGAGTACGGGCCCCGGCTCCTGGCCCCTGGCCTCGCCAGACGGCTGCAACTCGCCAAACACATGACATCATATCAGGGCGGGGCCAAACAGGCAGCCAGGGTCTCCTACATGGCGCGAAGCACCAGAGCCGACCGCAGCGTAAAGCCTCCAATCTGCAGGCAGTAAACACCTTGAGCTGGAGTATCAGTTAAACAATCTGAAAATACTTAGTCATGTCAAGTAAAAGCATTATCAGCAAAATGTATTTAAACATGTGCAGGCTGATGCAATCCACCACAACAGCTGTGCAATAAATTCATCATTTCCAGTTTTTTGTTGTCAGAGAGCTGATATTCCACTTTATTGTTGAGGCTATACTGGCTGCTGCTCATGCACTGGACTTTCCATTAAAATGTAACTAGCTTAGCCAACAGCAGAGCTTAGGCAACGACAAATAGAGTCGCTGCTAGCATAACTAAGCTTGCAGAAAGATTGAAAGGGCCGATCAGGGAGCCAATCCTGAAAACATTCAAGCCACCTCGAGACTCTGTGGTGGAAAGCTGTCTGATGACCACTTCATGTCCTCTATTTACTGTGTTTAGCTGCTCAGATATGATCAATTTATGCTTTTATTTTATAGTCACACATGACCGGCAAGTGTTGCTGCTGGATACTAACATGTCAATATCCATATCGGGGCTAGCAAGACCAAGCTTTTAGCATTAGCTTAGCTTAGCTTAGCTTAGCTGATGGTTAATAAACAGAGCCACTGTGTAACCTAGCTTGTTCGGAGGCCATTCATTTGAACACTACCTAGTGCTTGTCCTGTGTTAGGGGAAGGGAAAGGTGCTTGCTGACTGCATCATATCCACTTTAAATATTCATTGTTTTTAGCTTCTCAGATGTGACAATTTAATGATTTTTTAAAAGCCACTCATGATAGATGATAGAAAATTTTGGGCTGCTGATCAGAGAAAACAAGTTATTTGAAGACATGAGCATTTCCACTGTTTTACAGACAGAACAGAGTTGGAAAACACATCTTCAGATTAATTAGTACAGAGAATAATAGTTGCAGCACTACTAGGGTCCAGACGGTTGTACTTATACTTAGCACTGAGCATGAGGGGAGTGTGAAGAAGAGGGTCTGGGAGGAAGAGTGGAAAATTAAACAGGAGAAACAGCCACCCCTCCCATCCATCCATACGTTGCCCTGACAGCCAGCAGGGAGGGATAGAGGGGAGTCAATTACATCCCGTTTATTAAAGCATTATGTCAGTGACGTTCAAAGCCCGCTGCTTACTCCCAGGACGCTAACTATATGAACTCAGCGCTAAGACGTACACAAAGGAGAGCATTGTGTGCGTGTTTCGGAGTCCTAGTTCCCCTCTTTTCTCATATGGTATGTGTTCCATCATAACGAGATATAAATCTTTGCAAGCATCACAGCTTGTTTTGAAGAGGTCTTTACAACAAAACCCTTGTGGTGCTTTCTGAGTTGTACACAGTGTGCTTGGAGGGGAGAAAGAGAAACCAGTTCACTGCGAAGGCAAATAAAAGAACAGAGTTAGCTCACAGAAACCTCTCTGCTCAGATTTGCAGTAATTTCCCAAAAACATGAGGTCATGCATCACAAAACACCTTAAGTTTTCCTCTTAAGTTTTGACAGTGTAGACTTAAATCCTCCTCAGCTGAGGGACTGATCTGAAGGTTTTGCACAGACACTCTTCAGGGTCAACACTGGGGCGAGAGCAAACATTAAAAATTGTGCCTTTTTTCAGTAGGGTCATTCCATATAAAATCAACCACATCTGGAGAAGTTCCCTCCTGACCCCCTCAGAATCAGCTGATTTTTTATGTGCAATAACTTGAGTATATTTAATGAAGCCATGCCAGTTTGTACCTTTATACTAGGAACATAGTCAGAGTTACAGGCCCTTGGGGTACACAGAGGTGGGTTGAAATTTCATGCTTTTTAATTTGCGTTACTTGTTCATAACTTCGTAAGTGCAGGAGATAAACACATGAGGGTTCTCAGGGTTGAAAAACAAAACAATTTTACATCCACTCCAGGTTTTATAATCCAAAGTGCAAATCAATTTTGGTAATGTTACAAGTTTATATTAGAAATGGGGGCAATGGTGTCCTGGTGGTTTGTGAAGTGAACTTGTAACTGGTGGTTGCTGGTCCAAGTCCCCGGACTGGCAAGAGCTTGAGATGGGAAAGTGAGAGTCCCTGTCACCACCACTGTGGGCCCTTGAGCAAGGCCCTTAACCCCTGACTGCTCCCTGGGTGCTGCACCCCGGCAGCCTACTGCTTCTAGTATGTATAGTTATGGTTAACTATGAGTAGGGTTGGTCAAATGCAGAGAAGGAATTTCCCCATTCAATAAATATTATTATTGTTATTATTATTATTAAAATAGCTATGACACAAATGCATATATATGTACAAATGAGACATTTCATCTGCTATAACTTGTTTTGACCAACTATCTATCCCACATGGTGACATGACCTTTTGAAAGTTTAACCAAAATGCATTTTTCAAGGTTTTCTTTCTGTTTCTGTTTTGGTCTGAGAAACTGCTATTCTGTTGACATCCAGTAATGCTGAGCATTGCACGTGGAACCTTTAAGTAAAAGACTTTAGGGTGTTTTGTGCAACGGATTTTATTTTTTAAAAATCTTAAGATGTTTCGTGGCATCAGTGAGGCCTTCAGTAGTGACTCAGGCTCATTCCTGACAGGTGACTTCATGTTTCAAAAGTCAAGGCTGCTACATTTCCTTTTATAGCCTTCTTTAAACTAACAGCAGCCCGACAGTTACATGATTAGCGTTTTCCAGATAGCGAAGTTTTCTTTTTAGTGACTCATGACGGCACTGATTTCATTCTGTAAACTGTTTTTCTTGGATATAATTGTCGCTCCCTCGACCACTGGATGACCAGTTTTGCATGTTTTAGTCCACTGATGACAAATTTTATTGAATGTATAATGCTGCAGAGCTTTTTTCAAAGTAAATCAGGCTTTTCTTCCTCTGAGGAAAGATGTGACACTGTCCCTTTTTCACCGACCTGGTTTCATATATATGAATATGAGAGCTGCTAATTCAATGACACTGTAAGCATATGGTATGGTCATCAGTGCTAGTAGTTCCATTGTTTGCCATGTTTTCTAAACCTCCTCTTCTCTTCTGTCTTCCCCTCTCTCACAGCTAAACTACCAGAACCGACTACTGCGAGTTCCCAGGTGAGTACAGCTGCGTCCAACCCAACATCTGCTCCCCACACTCCGGCACCCTCACACCCTGAAAAGGCTGAAATCCAAACAGCAGGACCGGAGCCTGTCGCATATTCACCAACAGAGAGCCCGCTTGTAGACTTCACCTCCCCTCACACCTCAACCTCAGTGATCCCCTCCACCACCTTCAACGACTTCGACGTTAAAGATTACGATAGCTCACACAATGTAGAGTCGATACCCATCAGAGGAGACACTTTGATCCCCATGCAGCTCCCTCCATTACCCACCTCCCGCTCGCAGTCCGAACACCTCGACATCTCCCACGGGGGGGAGGACGGAGGCCAGGCAGGATCCGGCCGGAGCGAGAGCAGCGGCAGCGGGGAGGGAGGCAGCAGCGATGACAGCTCCGGAGTGGTGACCCCAGAAACCACAATGAGACCAAGCTGGCTTCCAGAGGTCACCGCAGGGATGCAAACCACATCACTAGCGGTCACCCTGAGCCCCTCAGAGATCACTGCAGTTACCCCACAGACTGTTACGCCAGAGCCAGGCCTGCCAGCTGGGGTCGTTACGCCAGAGCCAGGCCTGCCAGCTGGGGTCACAGAGGATGGGCAACAACCCGCAGTGGTTTTCAAAGAGGACGTCACCCCCGGAGCTCCACCAGGGTTTGACCTTGAGCAGTCTCTGGGCATGTCTGCAGCCGGAGAATCATCAGGCAAACCTCCGTTCCACGTCATCCTCGTCAACGTGCACAGCCAGAATCAGTCAGGTGAGCTGAAGCTGGGACAGAGTTGGTGTTGACTAGGGGTGTCCTAGTCGAGCTAAATTGCCCCCATCACATCTGAGTCACTTAATATTTAGTGACGTAACATTTAAAATAGGCCACACTATTGATGATTAACAGCATTATGTTTCCTGATATTTTTAACTGGTATGTGTTTTCCTTGACATTACATGATTACATTTCAATCATAAACTGATGCAGAGAGGAATAAATTGTTGCATTAAATTTGCCAGAATACAGTAAATTAAGTGAAATTTCCTGGAGGAGGACACCCATACTCCTTCTTACTCTGAACCCCCTGCCTAATTTTATCACTCTGATAACAAACACTGGCAATTAGGGATGTCTAATTTAAGTTTCTTTTTCCCCCCGATCCCATTTGAGTCATTTATTGTTTAGTATCTGCCCATGCTGAGTCCTAATTTGATACCTAGATAATGCACACTTACAGTCAATTGCAATTCATTCATTAAAAAAGTTTCTGCATCCAAGGTGTGCCATAATGTTATGCAGGTGGTAGCGTGGTCTGGTCTGGTATGTAGTGTTAGAGGGCAGGGTGTACTGTTGCTCCACCAGGTCCAAAAGACAGTGAAAACATTTATTCTCTACATGCATGTCAGAAAACGTATTTTAGATTAGCTGTAGTACCTGGTTGTTTCACTGGGTGGAGCCTCCTATTGTTGGCGACCCAAGGAGTCAGTCACTTGGACTAAGGGCAGTTCATGTTGGCAAACTAGCTAGCAATGAGACATAAAGTAGAAACGTCTGTGATGCTTAATAAAAAAAAAGCCAGGATAAACTAGAAAAGCGTCCCTTTATCCCAGTGGCATATGAGACAGAGCTGCCTTTATCTCTCATATCAGATATAAAACAGCAATATCAGTGAGGATAAATGCACACTGTGGTTGTGTTAACAAGTAATTGATAACTGACTGATAATGCTGCTGTCAACTGACTTAGAAAACTATTTGAAATAAGCATCTCTAATGTCCTGCTACAAATTGCTCTCTCCCTTTATAACACTTGTGTGACCATTTCCATTACACGGGTCTTGATTTTTTTTTTTCTGGCTTGCTGTACACAGAGGCATACAATTTCTGTGTCATTTGTAATATTACTACTTATTTCCTACTTGGGGAGTGACAACTTTAGTTGCAAAAATACAATAGAATTATTTTTTAATTTGTCTAAGCAACAGTTTTCTGCCCTTCATCTTGATTCAGGTCATGTTGAGGAAATAATTATATTACTAAAAACTATTATGTAGGGCTGAAAAGTACAAACACAACACAGTATACAACAGAAGTGAGGACATCATTGTGCATCCATCCATCCATCCATCCATTATCTTCCGCTTATCTGGGGCCGGGTCGCGGAGGCTGCAGTCTAAGCAGTCTAACCCTTGTGTGATATTACCTAAATGTCAAATCATTCAAAATTGCATCATCATCAATGAATGCATAGTCCCGGGTGGGAGTGTGACGATATGGGGCTTAATGAGTGCAAAAGGTATTTGGGGGACATTCATCAATGGCACTATGAATTCCTGTGGATATACCAAAACACTCATGGACAGGATGACCCCCAGTCTGTTAAGTTTGGCAGAGGAGGAATATAACAGCATGATAATGGTTTAAACCACAAAATCACACAAGAGTTTAGTGAAGTGAAAACTAAGACCTGGACAAGTATGTTGCCTGACTTGACTACAATAGAAAACCTTTGGGGTATTTTAAAGGGATAAGTAGATCAACACAACCCCTCCAGCAAAGAGCATATATATAATATGACTTTTGTTGCTATAGGTTTCTACTTTGGAGACTTTATTTTAGCACAGTAAATCTAAAAATCTAAACTGTTAGCTTTGAATTTTACATAATAGAAAATTCCCTTTCGTTCAACTTACAAGTCATGCAGTTACTGTTATACAATACCGTTTTCAATCATTTGACATTTAAATGATATTGCATAGGGGTGTACTTCCTTGTCCTGTATACTATAAGTTCTAGCTCTTCCTGCATCTTTCACAAGCCTATGGTGTTTTGGGACGTTTGGGACTTTCAGTGAGAACATTTATCTTCCATAGTGACCTCGTGTGTGTTGCGGTGTGCTGTCAGGGACTGTACAGTAATCTGTTGCAGGTGATTTACTTTTGTTTGTTGTCTCAGTAGAAAACCGCTAACGGTTTGTTACCTTTGTGTTTGTATGCTGACAGATTCTCACACACAAACACACTCAGTATTTGCAGAGCCAGATGTGGAACTGATGAAGTCAGGGATCTGTGCGTCCAGTTTTGCAGCTAAACATACTGTAAACACATCACAGCGTCTCCTTTGGGAAAGCAGCAGAGTCTCATGAATAGTCCTTCCCTTTGCCTTTCCGTCTCTTTCTCACACACAAACACACAGTGGTGGTCTGAAGGAGTGATTAGTCTCTGTTGTCCTCAGCAGGCATGTCTACAGACGTCTGAATATCTGTAGAAAGAGTCGGCAACAAACCACAAATAGCTGACCTTAATTAACTTTTCTCCAGGGAGCAGCCCGAAACTAACAACTTCTCAGTCTCTTTACTTACATTCATCTGTGCTGGTTGTATTACCACCAAGGATGGATTACACTGAACAGACTTACCAAGAACAGGCCCAGGGGCCCGAGTGCTCAGAGGGCCCCCAGCCAGAGCCTCTGGTTTGTTATTAACATTTCTTGGAAAAGTCCAGATACTGGTTCAGAAGTGGAGACGTCATGAGGTTTTTTTTTCTTTCAGTTATTTCCTATCTTCTGATTATTGTTGGATTATGAGGCAGTGAGTAACTGTGCACAGACATGTAAAAGGCCCCACAAATGAGCCACAGATTTGCTAAATGACTTTGCATACATTTTGCATGTCTTCATATTTGTTTAGCGTCTCTTTGTAGCTGTTATCTGTCTCTTTGTAGTTGTTTTGCATCTCTCTGTAGTTGTTTGCATCTTCTTGTCTCTTTGTAGTTGTTTTGCATCTCTCCTTATTTGTTATCTTGTGTCTCTTTGTAGTTCTGCATCTGTTTGTCAGAGTTTTGCGTTGCTTTAAAGTCGTGATTGTTTCACGACTATTTGTAATCACTTTCTATCCAGCTGTCGCCTTACCAAAAACGCAAGAGCTGGGCAGAAGAGGACAGACAGTGTTTTAAGTCACATTTTTTCCCCCTCTCACGTGAAACTCGACAAGGTTGTCCGCTCTCCCCCCTTCTCTTTGCCATTGTTATTGAGCCTCTATCAATCGCCCTCAAAGCTAACAACTTTTTCTCAGGTATTAAAAGAAACAGATCCAAGCATAAAGTCTCCTTATATGCAGATGACTTGCTTCTATATGTCTCTAATCCTATGAGCTCTATTCCACATATTTTAGCTACTCACGACTCCTTTGGAACTTTTTCTGGATACAATTAAATATATGGAAAAGTGAATGCTTTCCTATTAATCAGCTAGCACAGACAATACTCCAATCCGATATCCCCTTTAATTTATCTTGCTCAAGATTTAAATATTTGGGAATCAACATTACCAGCTCCATCCATTCTCATTCAATTTACCCCTTTCTCTAACAGGAAGAGTTCATTCTATTAAAATGAATATGCTTCCAAGATATCTATATCTTTTCCAATGTTTACCCATTTTTCTACCCAAACCCTTTTTTGTCAAATCGATTTAATAATCTCAAATTTCATCTGGGGGGGGGTAAAAATACAAGAATCACTTTCTATCTAGCTGCTGCCTTACCAAAAAGGCAAGAGCAGGGCAGAAGAGAACAGACAGTGTTTTAACAACAGATAAGATCCCAGTCTTGTTACAACTTAGTAAAATAATAGAAACAAGTAGAAATAGAAGGACAAAACCAGGAATGCAGATTTCCTGACAGGTTTTCCACCAAATCCTTGGAATATAGAAAGCAGGTCTTTGCTGATAAATTGTTTCCAGGAACTTTCACAGTTCTTTCAGCGTTCGTCATGAAGGAGTGTAAGTCTTACACGTGGAAAGGGTTCATAGTAATTTACTAAAGAAAAAGAGGGCCCATTTCTGGATTTGCCTGGGGCCCCAAAATCACACACACCTCTGCACACTCACCCAAATTGCAGCGTTTGTTCCTCTCAGCAGAGTGGTGCCATCTTCCAGGAGTGTGTTTATTATGGAAACAGTGTGTCCTGTTGCATCTGCAGTATATCATCACAGAAAGCAGCCGCTGGTTTGCACGAGTGGCATCGACTCACTGTTTCCACAGGAATCAGGAAAGTTAAAGCATCAAGTGTCACGATGAAAAGTTTTCCTGAGTCACGCGGAGGCTTTTTCAGGCTTCGATGCGGTCGGATTAGCCGAGTCATGTCGTGTTTCTTTGTTCGTCCTCACACAAATTTACCAAACTCAGCTTTGTTTCGTCTTTTCAGTCCCACCATGCAGCTTCCATGTGCACTGTAAAGTCCTAATGAAGTCACACAAGCGTGCATTGTTTGAGAGCAGCCGCTGGCACCAACTGACCTTAATCATAAGCAACACAGACCCCCGACTGTTAACCATCCAGATATAGTGCTTGGCTCGTTTTAATCAATATCAGAAATGAGCTGCTGTAGGATCTGCAGCAAGTCCTGTACTGAAGCAGCAACTCCACCATGAAGAAGTACTACATTAGCAGTGAAGAAGAAGTTGAGATTTGTTGTCAGTTAACTCTCTGATGCTCCTCTTACATTTTTATTCACTGTGGGCTCATTTTTCACTGCAATACAAAATCCTGCTCCTCTATGGAAACAGCACAACCATAGTTAGAAGTGGAGATTTGATACTTCTCTAAAATGAATAGAAAATTGCTAAGAACGTCTTAAAACTTGTCCAAAATGACTCAAAACTTTTCCAAGATGACTCAAAAACTATCCAGATTAACTTGAAAATTGTCTCAAATTACCTAAAACTTGTCCAAAATTACTCAAAACTGCCAAAATGCCGGTAAATGTATCAAATGCTCTGGGTGAGGGTGGACAGGTTCCTCATCCCTGGGAAGCCTAGTAGGAACATCTTGTCCAGATTTGACCACTCTATATGTAATTGTTTTAGATCTGGACTTAGTCTAATGTGGCCTACATGGGAAAAAAGCAGTGAAATGTTCCTTTTGCATTGTCATAAATAGTGTAAAGGTATCACATATATATTAAGAGTTACCCTAAAATGGACAAAATGGTTTTATATCATTTAAACACAGAACAAATTTAGAATTAGTCGCTCAGCACTGTCAGTTTAGTTTCCCTCTAACTGCTGAACCAAAAGCTAACTTCAGCGTAGTTGAGTTGCAACATGATGACGTTATGAACCATTTATAAAGGCAGTGTAACATTTTATCATGTGCTCAATCAGAGTTGACTGACATGTTTAAACTTACCACAGTAAGATTAGCAGTAACATAACCTTAGAAACGAGTCACAGCAGTGCATAAAAGGCGTGCTCTGGTACAAGTAGCATTACACTCCTGGCTATAGAGACCAAGACAGGTTTCTGTCCCAGGCTGGAAACTTGTTTATTTCTACTGTCAATTTGGACCTTTAACATGACGATTGACTCTCTTTGGGAGCCTCAAGTGGACATTCAAGGGACTGCAGTTTTTGGAAAATTCATTTTTTGGCCTGGAGGTTGCAGCTGAGATGATTAAAAGTTCTGATTCACAAAATTTGGATGAGCTTTCTTTGGATTTTTCTTCCACTTTCTGTTTGGCACAGTACTTTAAATGAAACCATGTGGGCAGTTTAGAGGGGAAATGTCTGTTTGGTAGAACTGCAAACAACTCATAAGCTTTCTTTTACAAGCCAGAAAAGTTGAAGACCACTGCTTTAAACTCTTAAAACAAGCTCATCACACGTTTTTTAATCTAAACGGTGCAGTAATTACAGCTGCTATATAATTGCAGCGAAGTAAAAAGCACCTTACATTCTCTAAAATGGGAATAAAGATTACATTTGCATGGAAGCCACCTGTAGTCTGTACAGCAAACAACAAGAGCCTGACTAATACTTGATTTTTGGGGCTGATACTGATTTTGAGGCAGTAAAAAGGGGGTTTACATAATTTTCTTATTGGTGGTGGACTGAAAAGAGGAAGTCGGTTACTTTTTTTTGTAGATTCCCTGCATGTGGCAGGACACTGGGGACGCAAATACTGACTCATCATCTAAGTCAATAATTAATGGCTTAATCAATCAGTAATGTATTTTCTACCAGCATAATCTGATCACAGTGTACATTTTTTCCTGTGCTTTTACTGTTGTTTGGTCAATGGACACATGGTGTGGGCTGCATGGACAACTCCGTTAGATGTACCACTGAGATACAGGAGCACTGGCCTAGTAGAGCTCAGCTTGTCCCAAACACATGCACTCTTGGAGTATTACAACAAAGTTCATGACCACCTGTGGAATTTTGGGTTGGATGCAGAAATACAATTTTTTTCTGAATGCATTGCAGAGCTAATCAGTCATCAAGCAGATACACTGGATTAATCTGAAGAACTTTAATGTACTTGAAGTGTGGATTATTTAGGCAAAGTGTCAGACTGGGGCTCTGCAGATTTTAAATATTCGGGGGATTTTTTTTGCACCCATTTGCTCCTTTTCTGCATCAAATCATAAAGGAAACGTCTGTATTTATGCAATGGAAAACACAAATCAGTTCAAAATATCATAATGCTGCTAATTGTTAACAGTGATTATCAAGATTATCATGTCTTCTTCATGAGAAAGTAGCTGGAAAAAATGTAGTAGATGATCTATTACTTGTATCAGCCCAGAGGTATGAAGTAGCCCAAAGTGGATTCTAGAGTACAGTTTAAGTACCCCACTGCTGATCATCATCTGAACATCATTACATGCTGGAATGATGGTTCTGGGATTTTGTGATGGTTCATTTCCTTAATATTCTTACATTATCAAAAAAATAATCAGGGGTTGATTTTTTCTATATTTATGTAAAGGAAAACCAGTTAACAGTTCAAAATACAATACAGCATAATGCAGTAAGGCTCTGAGGCATTGTGTATTTCACTCAAATATTTCTTCTCCTTAAAATTTCTCATTTAATATGATTCACTGTCCTCTTTGTGTCTTTTGTTTGTGGCAGTAAACTCTTTAAATTAGCATGTGGCATCTTTCCAAAAGTTTTTGCACATTCACAACATGGCACATATCTGTGTCTGACATGTTTGAAAACATTGAATTCAGGCACTGCTGCTTGATTGTCTCTTCTTTCTCACCTGATTTGTGAACGTGGTTCCTCGTGTCTCTACAGTTGACCTCGTCCTGGACATCCTTAACCAGCCCATGAACGGCTCCCAGTTTCCCCGCATCACCGACCTCACTCAGCTGGCCGGTGAAGCCATCCAAGGCAGTGGGGACGCCGATCCGTCTCCCATCAACCTGCCTCAAATGGTCAGCTTTGTCAACGGAAAACATGAGGTACCGTCTGTTGACTGGACTGTTTAACTGACAGATGATTCCATTTTGGCCAAAATTTCTGCTGTTAACCCTCTAAACCCCAAAACTTCCTGGCACTTTTGAAAGTTTTGTTTTTAAAATGTTTGCCAAAATGACACCGCTTATCAACCAGAAACTGTAAAAACAGAAAGAATCTTCAGGTTTTCAATTCTACGTGATTCCATCAGCAAAATCTGCCAAATCTGAGCTTAGAATTGTGACATTTTATCAAAATCACTCCTACGTACTTAAAGGTCCTGTAACTGAAAATATCCATAGTATGAAGATAAAATTTTGCATGACAAGTTACTGTAGATAAGAAATCAGCTGATTCCGAGGAGGTGAGGTGGGAACTTTTTTTTCACATTCGGTTGATTTTATATGGAATGACCCAAATGCAGACATCAAGCTGCTGAAACACATTTTCTATTTGTTGCTAATGAAATTAAAACTAAGAGGTTTTACCGAAGCAGAGGCACAAGTTGGAATGAAATGACGACAAGATACTTTACAAAGCCACTTTGTTTTTAATTTATGCACTGTTCTGATGCATCCAGGTGACGTTGGCACCAAAACAGCCAGAGGAAGCCCGAGGTGATCAGTTTGAGACGGCCACCCCTATTCGTGTGGAGGAGGTGGAGGTGGAGGTGGAGGAGAGGGAGGAGGACTCCATGGTGACGCCCTTTGACTATGGTGTCATAGAAGTCCACACAGAGGAGACACCTACAGAGGAAAACGGTGATCAGGTCTCTCATCCTACAGATACATATCCTGATGGAGGGTCAGTCTCTGATCTGGGAGCTGACACATTTCCTGATGTCTTCACGGACTTCGATGGACTCAGAACTCAAGATGAAACAGCGACAACCACTACATTGCCTGATGTCTTCACGGACTTCGATGGACTCAGAACTCAAGATGAAACAACGACAACCACCACATTTACCCCACCTGTTTCATCACCGGTATCCACCACAACATCAGGCTCAGGAGTCTCCACCTATGAGGACATGGAAGGCTCTGCAAGCCGCCCCACCGATGACGAGCCTGGTGCTACACTTGAGGGATCTGGTGCTCCGCCCACGCCGGCTGCAGGCGGCCAGCCAGGTGTGATGACCGATGAGACAGAAATTGGAGGGACGGAGCCTCCGACTTTTATGCCTGACACAAAGTCCGAGGAAACCACCACACAGGCACAGACAGAGGACTTAGAAGGCTCCGCCTCAGGAGAAGACGAGGCCTCAGGGCAGGACGTTGACCCACCAGAGACACCCACACTCACCAGCACACTGCCAGCGATTCACTCCACCCTCCACACCACGCAGCTCCCATCTGCAGCCGGCAGCGAAGCCACAGAAGTGCCGGTAGTTTCCCCGGATGCCGCAACAGAAACCGGCTCAGGTGCAGATCAGCTGTCTGGGGACGGGGAGACGTCAGGGGAGGTCACAGTTTCACCAGCGGTGGCAGCTGTGACGTTTGGAGACCAAACCACAGCAGTAAAGTACACAACTACAGAAAGCACCACACTGGCACCTTCCACACATCCCTCCCTTGCTGTCACAGACGCTGAGGAACATCCAGCAGTCACCACAGAGCCTCCAAACACGACCTCAGATGACCACACCGAGCTTTACAGCGAGCACACTCATCCGTCCACTACAGCCTCCACGCAGGACATCAGCCAGACCACTCTCTCCACTACATCCCCCCTGTATACCTTCGACGAAAGCACCCGCTCCGTCCCTGACTGGGCTCTGATCCCCGACCCGGATGCCACCGCTCTGCCAGATGAGGACTTTGTGGACTATGACAAAGAGATCGTCCCTGGTCTGGTGGAGGCCCGCCCACAGAGACCTGAAGAGGTCGAGGCAACAGAGGAACCAGAGACCGGCACCGACTCGTCTTATTCTGTGGAGGCCAGCACCGTCAATGTCAGAGGTACATGTTCTGGAGAAACTTCAGTGGTGATTATTTTCCTGAGTTTCACCTTCTGAAGCCCAAAAACCTGCTGGCAGGTTTGAAGAGCATGACATCTTTAAAAGAATTGCCAAAATTTCTAAATTAAAACAAAAAGAATCTTCAGACTTTCAACTTTGAGAGGGCCTTGAATTACTCATCTGTGACGGACAGTTCCATTTATAAAAAACTAATAAGTCTGAGCTTAAAATTGTGATATTTCATCATATTTAAAAATTGGCTAAGATTAAAAGATTTGAACCAGATCCTTTAAAAAGTTAAATATTCTGAGATTCTCAGAGCAACTAACTGAGTGGTTTGACTGCTGGTATGCCACTCCTGGTTCAGTGGGATATATAACTAAAACATCTAGAAGCAAAGTGAGGTCAAATCAAACCTCTGAACCCCAGTACCAGCCAGTGGGTTTCAAAGCATTAAAAAACACCTTAATTCTACCATCAACTGTATGAACTGTCAGATTCTTAACTTTCACACTGTCCTTGAACTAGTCAATTGTTCTGTCAGGAAAAGAAACCAAATCTAAGCTTGATATCATGATGTTTGTGGAGGTTTTTAGCCATTCAGGTTTTGGCCATCCTCAGGGCTTAAGCAATAAGCAACTAGACTTCTCTTTTAAGTCCTTGAGGACATTTATGTGAAACAAATGACCACAAAGATGCAAAATGACAACAAACAATTGACAACAGAGGTGCAAAGCGACCTCGTGACGCAGCACTGCTCCTGATGCAGGTGTCATTTTAACAGTGTTATATTCACTGTGCAGATCTGCTGCCGTGTTCCACCAGTGTGTGTCTGAATGGAGGCTCCTGCTACAAGAGGGGAGTCCAGAACATCTGCGTCTGTGCACCTGGATACGCCGGGCAGCACTGTGAAACAGGTACAGCAGTACACACAGCCGACCACACTGACCCCACACTGACAGAGCGAGGACGTGGAATAACGACGGCTTGTGTTGCAGATGTCGATGAGTGCCAGTCGAACCCGTGTCTGAATGGAGCCACCTGTCTGGACGGGGTCAACTCCTACACCTGCCTCTGCCTGCCCAGCTACGCCGGAGAGCTCTGCGAACAAGGTCAGGAATCAGTGATAACAACCTTTATCTAAACGTGAAACAAAGAAATCTGGTCTGTAGACTGTGGAGAATGTCAGTAGTTTCACTGCACCTTTGTCTTCGACTGACATGAGGGTTACTTTCTTTTCATTCTATGTGTAATCAACCGAATCTCCAATGATTTTTTGAATCTACGGTAACTTCAATATATTTAATGAAGCCATGCAAAATTTTACCTTCATACTGTGAATATTTCTAGCTGAAGGCCCTTAAAGTGCATAGACATGGGTTGAAATTATGCGCTTTTTCATTTATTTTCTCCATCATTTGTGAGTCCTCATAACTTCATAAGCACAGGAGGCAGACACATGAAAAGGGATGGAAAATACAAATGTGGAATTTTGTTTCACTTCTATGTACTCAGGGCATGTAGCTCTACTACTTAAGTTACTGTACATAAAAATCAGCTGATTCTGAGGGGGTCAGGTGGGAGGCACTGATGGATTTTCCTTAGGATGATCTGATAATCCGTTTTATTAAAGGAAATGATGCCCCATACTGCAAAAACAAGACTTAAGTCACAACAACATTGGATTATCATTTATATATGAGCAATCTATACACACTGACCTACATTCAAGCAGGTAAATAAAGCGTACGAACCAAGCGTTTTGGTCCTCAGCTGTCCTCCAGCTCTGGGCGTCGGCTCCTCAGCAGATTAGTTCCAGCCTCTCGTCCAATATTTCTGTCATTACTCAGCAGCAAGTCGAGGCTCAGGCTCTCAAAAGCTCTCCAGGGATTAATGTTTTCCATGACCATGCACCAGAGTTCAGTGATGAAAGTTTAGGATGGTTTTGCTGTTGATTTGGAAGCAGAAGTAAGTTTCAAGACCACGTTTTTTTACATAGTATAGTCAAAACACTTAACAAGTGGCAGCTCCAGCAGTGAATGCATTGTGCATGAGTGCAGTTATGAAATGAGATTTAGCTGTCTGACCTCCAAGCAGTTTCTGGGTGTTTTTTGTTCCTGTTCATTTTTCCTCCCCGTGAGATCATTTTTCACTATAATACAATGTCCTGCATCTCTCTGCACACAGTACAACAATGGTTAGAAGGAGAGACAACTCAGAAATCTGTCTGTCTTTTGTGCAGTATGACACAGTTAGAATGCCATCAATTATATTTAAAAAGTTGAATTTCTTTGATTATTTACATTACAAAAATTGAAAATAATTGAAAAATGTCTAGCAAACTGTTACCAATACTAGGGAAAAAAATGATGGCTCTGCATGCTATAGATATTTAACTGTTCACGTTTTTACAACCTCTGCAAACTTTTTCAGACAACTCTGCACATCAACTCTAGAAAGATATTTCAGCATGCTAGATGTATCTTCCAACAGCTTGCTCCTCTGTATACAGCTTCATATTTATTTTATTGATCCAGTATGTTTTATTTTCCTCTCAGTCTCTCTTGTCTCCTCTCTGCTCTGTATAAACACTGCCTGCAGTTCATCTGAAAACTCATCGGAAATCTTGCTGAATGTTTCACTGTTTAGAGACTTTTTGAATGCAACATGTACTATAAAGTTAGTAAGCTTTAGATTTGGTTATTTTTCCTGAAGGAACTGTTACATGCGTTATGTTTATGAAACATTGGAAGGTTGAAAATCCTAAAGTTCTCTCTGATTGTACAGAATAAGGTTGATAAATGGAATCTGTTGTTGATGCATCTGTTGATATGGGTTTTTCAGAACCAGTGCTGATGTTGATTAATCACAAAAGACTTACCACCAGTATTTGGAACCAAAATACATTGAACAATATATTTTAACAGCATGTGATAGCAGGGAACCAGTCATTCATAACTAGGCTTCTTCATTTATAAGGATTACTATTACTGGATATGTACGTGTCACAGGATCTTAGGACATTTTCCTCTATTTAATGTCTAACTGAAAACTTCGTCTCCTTTTCGCCTTCTTTTCTGACTGCTGTTCTTTTCTCTTTGTTCTGTCACTTTTATTGCTCACTAAGGCCCATATCTTAAAGCAGTATTATTGTTTTCAACTCAGCCGCTAGCCATTAGCATATAGCCTCAGCCACTACGAAAGTAACTAATTTCTTGATTTGTGGCAAGGGATTGTTGTTTTTTCTAGCTTTTGCAGGTTGTGTCTCTGCTAGAGAGATGCGTCTGTCAGAACAGGTTGTTAAAGTTAATCCCCCTTTAGAAAGATGTTACTCCAGATAGCGTTAGCCACAGGCCTGGCAGTTAGCCTCTTAGTGATAGCCTTATAGCGTCATCAGCAAAATAAGTTCCAGCTGCAATGACTGTCAACAAGTACCAACAGTATGTTCACAGCAGTGTGAAATGTAAATCAAGCAATCTGCACAACATTACTTTGCTGGCTAAAGCCTAATTAAAACTTCTGCATTTATTAGCCTTTGTGCTCATATCACAGTGACGCAAACCACATCAGCTGTGATTGATTTGTTTGGTAGTAATATGTGCTGCTTCTGTAACATATCGATTTGCTTCAAGATGATGCTTCTACAAAACATAGTAAATAACAGGCTGTAACTGAATCTGATTTGATCATAATTCTCATAAAATGCAAAAGCCATTATTTTGCCAATGTAGCCATGCTAGCTGTTTTCTGGTTTCCGTAGCTCTGCTGATCCCTGTATAGACTCAGTTGGTTTTTCTGTCTTTTATTGTTGCAGTAATTTTGGTAAAAGCAACTTTTGTTCAACATTTAGCAGCTCCAGCTCCCACATGATCTCCTCTGTTTTAGCACACACCAAAGCACAGTGGTGTATGTTCAGTGTAGAAGGATAATTTAACCTCCATGATTTGACCTTGAAGAAAATAGATTTGAAACATGGCAAAGAAAAGCACTGCTTCTCTTCACATTGTCAGTTGTTTGTCCAGAAAAGGTGGGGGGATATAAAGTGGGAAATTCCCCGTCTGCAGGGTGTATCCTTGTGAAGGATGAATGCAAACTTCGATGTAAATTCTGGACTACTCACTGTAGTTTTCCTGCCTGATATATGCAGAAGTTAGCGACTCAGAGACACAGCTGTCCTCCCGCAGCTCTCTGCCAGTGGAAAGAAGGGGAAAAACAGATAATTGCTCCATTATTTTGCCAGAAAGCTTTTGCAGCTGTGTGGCATTGAATAAGTCCAGCTAAGTGCTGCCCCGCACAGAATCAGGCCGCCCTTCATGTCCTGCATTAGGCTGCATTCACCCAGCTGACCATCCAGCAGCTCTGCCTTCATTACAAACCTCACCTGTCCCTGCAGGTGGTCGCTCAGGGCAGTTATTAAGATGAGGCTGGCCGACGATGGCTTATACCCCGAAGCCTCAACAGCAACTTTCCATCACGACTTTATTGGCACAGAAAAGATTCTGAAGCCACTGACACAAAACAGCCATTGTTCGCTGAGGCCGACAAAGCAGAGGGCTGATTAAGTCGTTGTATATCAAACTAAATGTGTGTGTTTGTGTGTGTGTGTGTTTGACCTGCAGACAACTGGATATTTGTGAGGGTTAATGAAGTCCAACTGTGTGTTACTGAGCTCTCTCAGCGAAGGGATTTACTCCCCAGCTGGACCTCCGAGTCTCTCTCTCTGCAGAACAACAGAGTCTGATGAGAAATAAACAAATCAGAGCTGCTTCATTGTTACAGCAGCACGAGTCCAAATCGACTGGCTGTGGGCAACTTCAGGCATATAATCAAGTTAAAAACCTTATTCCTGAATGTAAATCAGTGAAGGCAAAGCAGGGCTTTGATTGTGGAGCGGAATGACTAATCTGAGAAGAGAAACTGTGATTTGAGTAGTCAGCTGTTACACCAGAAAAATGAGAGTGCATGAAAACTAGTTAGTAAGTAGAGAGGTCTAAACTTCACTGGTTAACTTTTACACTCAGGTCCACCCATGTCATTTGACTGTCTTTTGGGACCAAATAATACATTCCAGGTGCTTGTGATTTTTAAATTAGAAGTTCCAAAAGCTAAAGCTAAGCTTGGGCTGCACTCTGAGCAAAACATGCATCATGTTGGCTGTTCAATCATATCTCAGTGTTTCCCATAGGCTGAGAATTTACCTGTGGTGGGTAGACTCAGGGAGTTTAGAGGCAGAAGGTGTAACCCAGGTTGTGTTCTAAAGCTACAATTTACAGATACCCTTTAAATGCATCACATGTAGACCATTGGTAAATGCAACATTTTGTAAATGGTCCTTAAATGCCTCACATCGGTAAACGTACCAATTTACATTTTGAAGAAGAGTCGGTTCACCAAGACGGTGTTCCTACAGCCGGGTGGCTAATGTAACTTGGCTTATTTTACAGCTGATGTATGCATTCAAAAATGTCTTCATCATCTTGTAGAAAGTGTCCACTACACCTCACTGGTCATAACAATCAATTGAATATTGATTGATAACATGGCCGACCATCGGTTAAGAAGATTGGTCTTTCATAAACGCCTCACATGCACTGGTAGACACAACTGTTTACTGATGTCACCTAAGCACCACTCATTTAACGATAGATGCTAACATTTACCGTTGTACCCTAAACACCTTATATGCAGACTTTTAGTAGACAACTTACCAATGTTCTCTAAACACCTCACACATTGAAAGACTCTGCATTTTTCAGATGTTCTCATTCATCATTAGATGCTACAATTTCTGTCAGGGGTAGCCAACCCTGGTCCTCAAGAGCCCCTATCCAGCATGTTTTAGATGTTTCCCTCTTCCAACACACCTGATTCAAATGATCAGCTCATCATCAAGCTCTGCAGAAGCCTGATAACGATCCTGATCATTAAATCAGGTGTGTTGGAAGAGGGAAACATCTAAAACATGCAGGATAGGGGCTCTTGAGGACCAGGGTTGGCTACCCCTGATTTATGTCCTCTAAGTTACATCACTAGACACTACAATTCATTAATGTTCCCTAAACACTTCATGTGCTTTGTGACATGCTATAATTCACTAATGTTTCCTAAATGCCACACACATTAGAAAACACTGAAATTTACTGATACTTTAATGGCATTTAATTGCAGACTGTAGAGACACGCTACAATTTACCAGTGCTCCTAAATGCCTCACACGTACTGAGAGATGCAGTTTACAGATGTTCCCTCAACATGTTCTTCATGCATGAGTAGATGCTACAGGTCTCACATGTTCTCTAAATGCCACATATCCAGTCTGCTAGTCTACTGTTCAATTACTAAAGTTCCATAAACGCCTCACATGCATCAGTAGATGCTGCTCGTTGGCTGTACACAAAGAGGCATCAGTTCAGCTGACAGACAGCTGTGAGACCAAAAATTAGCTTCGAATGCAATAAGGCGTTCCAGTGTCAGATTTACCTCAGCTGCAACTGCTGTTGGAGTCCATCCTCCTCAGCTTTGGAGATGTTGTGAATCTCAAACCAACACAGTCACTAAGATCACATTTTCCCTCATCCTGATGTTTGATGTAAGCATGTACTAAAACTGCACTGCTGCCACATGACTGGATGACTGGATGATTGTATAAATAAGCAGGTCTTCCAAATAAAGTGCTCAGTCAATGTTTACTATATTTGAGTGTATAATTCTGTACTGCAAACTGTACAAAATTCAACAGTTTGTTCAAAAACAATTTGCACCCTGATACAAATAGTGAAGAAAAAGTGTACTCAGTGTATTTGTGGTTCTTTAATACCTGGTGTTTTTGCCTCTGTGCAGACACGGAGGTGTGTGGATTTGGTTGGCAGAAGTTCCAGTCGCACTGCTACAAGTACTTCACACACCGTCGCACCTGGGACGCTGCAGAGAGGGAGTGTCGGCTGCATGGAGCTCACCTGGCCAGCATCCTGTCACATGAGGAGCAGCTCTTTGTTAATCGTAAGTTGTCTTCACAGTGTAATCTAAAGTGGTATGTCAAGCTGATTAGTGTTTCTGAGCTCTGCTGGGAGATGTGGGTCCGATGCTCTGTGGTCCAGTGTCAGCCACAGAATGTATATAAAAAATTGGATGTAGCCAGCAGGGGGCGACTCCCCTGGTTGCAAAAAGAAATCTGAACGTATATCTGAGAAAATTAGCTTACTTCTCACTTGACCTGTTACTTTAGAAAACATTTTTTAAATGACTTTATGGTCTCAGTTGCTAGTTTCAAGCCTCCTTAAAAAGAGCACGGTGTTCATTTTAAGGAAAATAGATAATAAAGCAGGATATGTTTTTGGGTGTGGCTAGCTTAGGATTGACAAGTCAGCCTCCCTTTGCTCGCTACAGCCAACTTCAAGAAATCAAGATAGATACAAAGAAGCAAAATGACCACAAAGAAACACAAGACAATTTAAAAAAGATATCCAAAATGGCCACAAATAAACACAAAATGACAACAGCAACACAAAATGACCACAAAAGCCACAAAGCAACCATGAAAAGACACAATACACCCACATAGTGACTCAAAATGATCATAACGACACACTAAATGACTATAATGACACACTAAATGACCACAAAGTGACTCAAAATGACCATAAAGACACACTGAATGACCACAGTGACTCAAAATGACCATAACGACACATTAAATGACCACAGTAACTCAGAATGACAATAATGACACTCTGAAAGACCATAAAGACACAATAAATGACCACAGAGTGACTCAAAATAACCATAACGACACATTGAATGACCATAAAGACACATTGAATGGCCACAAAGTGACTCAAAATGACCATAAAGGAACATTAAATGACCACAAAGTGACTCAAAATGCCCACAACGACACATTAAATGACCACAGTGATTCAGAATGACCATAATGACACATTAAAAGACCATACAGACACATTGAATGGCCACAAAGTGACTCAAAATGGCCACAACGACACATTAAATGACCATAAAGACACATTGAATGACCACAGTGACTCAAAATGACCATAACGACACATTAAATGACCACAGTAACTCAGAATGACAATAATGACACTCTGAAAGACCATAAAGACACAATAAATGACCACAGAGTGACTCAAAATAACCATAACGACACATTGAATGACCATAAAGACACATTGAATGGCCACAAAGTGACTCAAAATGACCATAAAGGAACATTAAATGACCACAAAGTGACTCAAAATGCCCACAACAACACATTAAATGACCACAGTGACTCAGAATGACCATAATGACACATTAAAAGACCATACAGACACATTGAATGGCCACAAAGTGACTCAAAATGGCCACAACGACACATTAAATGACCACAGTGACTCAGAATGACCATAATGACACAAAATGACCATAAACACACAAAATGACAGGTAAGACGCCCAAAATGACCACAAAGTGATTAAAAGTGAACAAAAAGTAGCTCAAAGTGACCAAAACGATACAACAAATGACCAAAAAACATGCAAAATGATCAAAAAGTAATGCAAAATGACCGCCTTGCGCCTGTCCCGAGTTCCTGTAGTGGAAAGGTGCCTGTTGTCATTATCAGTTACAGTGTGTGAGAAATAGATATGCTGATATGGTTAAATTACAGTAGAAGTAAGTACCCAGACAGACTGTCTGAAACATCTGTTCCATTTCATGTAGCCACTTTATTCCTTTACTTTGACTCAAAACAACACCGACAGAGGTTCAAACACACGGTTGTACAGTTCAGCTGATTGTAACAGACCAGTGGGTTCATTCATGGCTGGAAGGCTGACTGTTTTCATTCAAATGTGGTGACATGTTTGTGCTCCTCAGCAGTGATAACCTCAACAAACGAGTTGCTGTTTATTATTGAAGCAGCTGATGTCAGTGCACTTTGAGTCAAATGAAGATTGTCAGGAAGATAGAAGAGAGAGTTTCCACAGAAAATCAAACTGAGTGTTTGAGCTGCACGTCTCTCAGTTTATTGGGGAAGCTGCTGACAGATGAAACAGACCTGAACTTGGGCTCTCCTCACTCCCCTCCTAAACCCTCTGCCGTGTAATCCTCATCAGCTGCTTCCCTTCATCCATGAATGAACTCAGGCTCTGTGGGTTTTTTTCCTCTGCAGGTCTGGGCAGTGACTACCAGTGGATCGGCCTCAGTGACAAGATGTTTGAGAGGGACTTCAGATGGACCGATGGCAGACCCATGGTAAGACCAGCACTCACTGACACATCACTTAATAATGTCCTGGACTTATTTCTATCACTGTCTGCGGATTGAAAACAAAAAGTTAATAACTGAAATACACAAAGAGACCATCAATCATTTAGTTATAAAGGCATCTTTCCCACACAAAAGCACATTGTAATAGAGACATCAAACTGTGTTTGTCAGCTGTTGGTTGAACTAAAGAAGAAATCTGAAGATGTGTGTTCTGATTCATTCGTTGTTGTTTTTGTCGACATTCCATCAACAACAATTATTAGTTTAATTGATAAAATGGCTGTTGCGATGTATTAAGTAACCATTAATGTTTCTTGATGGAAAGTTATAGATCTCAGATAAACGCAAAGCTAACCCAAAAAGACACAAATCGACCACACAGATGCAAAATGACCACAAAGCGACACTAAATGACCACAAAGATATGCAAAAATGACCAGAAAAAGACACAAAAAGTCCACGAAGATGTGCAAAATGACCCCCAAAAGACACAAACTGACTACATGTAAACTTAATGAGTTCTAAAAACGGTGGATCTTCTGCATGTTGCAGCACTTTTAAAATGGAAGGTTTGACTTTTAAATTTAAAACGGAGAGTTTAAAGAGTTTGTTCTGTTTTGTGACTCCTACAAGCAGAAAAGAAACTCAGCTAAAACACAAAGTACATAAAACACGTCACTGTGCTTCACTGTGGACCTTAAAATGCTTCATGGCACGCCGGCAGCTGAATGCACTGCAGCGGCTGAAGGCAGTGAGCAGTGCAGCTCGTCTGTGCTTCTCAGTTATGATGACACACCGTCACACACATTGTTCGTCTGCTGTTGCAGCATGTGAGCTGAATTAACTGGGCCTGATGACAGCAGAGAGAGATCCTGAAATGTGATACTGGAGGGGGTACGCTGCTGTTGTTGTAATGTATTATTACTGAGAATACAGACACACCCTGACTGATCTGTGCACAGCCTCAGATTGTACATACAGCATGTTCAGTGCAGGTCCTGTGGTCTTAAAAGAAACTAAAGGAACTTATTTGTGCATTTTTGTTGCATATAAGCTGCAGAAAGTTGTCGGGTTGTTCAGGCCTGGGGTGCTGGTCGTCTCAGCAGCTCCACTGTCTGGTTTCTCTGTGAATTACATTCAGCCACATGTGATGAGTGAGAAGTGTGTCCTCGAGGGGAAAACTGGTGATTCCATATTATTCACACATGTGCAGCATTGCGTAAGAGTTACAGTAAAGTCATGAATCGTTTCCATTTATTGTAGTTTACTGAAGAGAAAAAGCCTTAGTCCAGTAATGTCCTCCTTTCTTACTCAACTGTGTCACCTCCTTTTAAACATGGACACGTGGTGACGAATCAGGAAGACTTTTTATTTATCGAAGCAGCATTAATTTTACTGTATTTCAACTCTCTGACCTCCAAACAGCAGATTCTGGGTGCTTTTGCTCCTGTCACATTTTTTCATTGCAATATAAAGTCCTGCACCTCTGTGGAAACAGCACAGCCATGAAGAAGAGAGAACTCAGAAATGTCTTTAACTAAACTGCCACAAAGAGACGTGCAAAGGTTTTGCTGGGTTGCATGTTCAATTTGTCAACATGACGTAGTAGCCGTCCGATTTTTGCAGTGTCCTTACAGGAAATGAGGTAATAACTTGATGTCAGTGCAGTGGTTGACAGTGTTCCAAAGTCAAAAATGAAACTGTGTGTTCTGACAGCAATACGACCACTGGAGGCCCAACCAGCCCGACAGCTTCTTCCAGTCAGGAGAGGACTGTGTGGTCATGATCTGGCATGAGGGAGGACAGTGGAACGACGTGCCCTGCAACTATCACCTGACCTTCACCTGCAAGAAGGGAACAGGTACGTACACAGTTTTATTACAACAATAAAAAGCCAGGTGTTTAAAAATTGCCAACCAAAAAATCCATTACAATAGAGAAAACAGTCTCACCCATTTCACCCAATTCACCCACTTCTTGCAGTGTGTGGTAGCCGGCATCTACACTTTTTTCATATGAAACAAGCTGCTCATTAACCAATACTAATTCTGCATAATAGAAATGCAGCTCTCGCAATTATTAGCAACTCAAACATTTTATTTTCCTCCAAAAGTTGTGTATGTAATGTCATGTTTTCTGCAGATAAATAAAGCATCTTCTTCAGTTTAAGACAGCATCCATGCATCTTAAGTAGAGGTTTGTACAGCTGGTGGCTGGAGTTGTCCTTTAAGGGATCACCGGTGATTAGGATTCTTTTTCAGCATGTAAACTACAAATCATATGTATTTTACTTCACTGCCGATTATTTAACAAAGTGCATGTTAAGTTCTTGTTTTACTGACAGCTTTCATGTTTCCACTTTATTTCAGTACATTGCAGTAGTCAGCTAACCGAGATTTAAACTGTGAACATGTTGATTCATTATCAAGTAGGAAAATGCAAATTATACTTGTGGATTCAAAGTAAATGTCATCATCTGCTCACACTGGAGGGTTATGCTTGTGCAAACTTCATGTCCTTGAGAATTCAGGCGTACATTGTATATCTGCTCCTTAATACTGAAGGGACTGTTTCAGAACCAGCTTGATTTCATTGTTTCCTTCATCAGACCACTGCTCTCTTTAAGGCAAAGCTTTTCATCAGCCTGATAGTAAATATAACCCACACACTCAGCACAAAGTCATCTTTCAACATCTTTTTATTGACACCAGAAAGGTTGAAAAGTCGTCCAAAATCTGATGAATGTGATTGTTTAGAGGCTGTACATAAACCACGCTCAGGTTCATCATTAAAATGCATAATTTTTTTTCCTCGTGACCCAGTAATCATGTAGACCACTCTCATTTTGGCGATATATCAATAATAAATGAACATCTAGTGTTTCCCTCGCAGATCTGTCTTCGTAGTTTGATTTTTTTCTTTTAATGAATAAACAGAATGGAGGGCTGCACAGTGGCTCGGTGGTTAGCACCGTCGCCCCACAGCTAGAGGATCCTCGGTTCGCGTCCTGATTAGGACGCCTGGGATCTTTCTGTGTGGAGTTTGCATGTTCTCCCTGTGCAACATGGGTTTTCACCGGGTTCTCCAGCTTCCTCCCTCAGTCCAAAGACATGCTGAGGTTAATTGATGATTCTAAATTGTCTGTAGGTGTGAATGAGAGTGTGCTTGGTTGTCTGTCTCTATGTGTAGCCCTGTGATAGACTGGTGACCTGTCCAGGGTGTCCCCTGCCTTCACCCGAGTCGGCTGCGATAGGCTCTAGCTGACCCTACAGAAGATTAAGCGGTGTGTAGACAATGGATGGATGGAAACAGAATGGAACTGACGATACCAATCCACTACCCTGTAACACGGCACTATTTTAGTTTAGCTTTGGTTTCACCTAAAAAGCTCTGGCAAAGCGTTTAAATACCACCTGCTCAACAGCAAACAACAGCTACAGATAAACCGAAGAACATATTGGAGCATTTAGCAACTAAGGAACCAGAAGTTTTCTTCAGGAGGTGGTGGAGACCAAAAACAGAGCTAAAAGAAAACAAAGCTTGGATTGAGATTCATCAAACATTCATCAAAGTGAATAATCATGTTGCTGCACAAGGGCATACAGGTGTGTGTTGTGTTTACATGTTGTTGCACTGCCCACCAAGTGCTAAACAATCAGCCACAAAGCATATATTTAAATGCTGTGTTTCTTGCTGTCCAGTGTCATGTGGCCAGCCCCCTGTGGTGAAGGATGCTCGTGTGTTTGGGCCCATGAAGCCTCGCTATGAGATCAACTCGCTGCTCCGCTATCACTGTAAACAGGGCTTCATCCAGAGACACGCCCCAACTATACGCTGCCGGTCCAATGGCCAATGGGACATGCCCAAAGTCACCTGCACCAGCCGTGAGTGTCCACATAAGGATATTGGAGCTCTCCTCTATCAGCACACTGTTTCAGATCAGGGTCATTCAATGGCAGAAAACTAATGTACAGCAACAACAGTACAAAACAGTGCAGTACTGACAGAACAAGAACTAAACACTGTCAGAGCAGAATTAGAAAGACTCTCAAACAAACACTGAACGCTGCAAACTGGTTTGATCAATGTGATTTGTCCAAACTATTATATGAAATACATAAACACCAATGATGTTTCTCCATGTCACAGTCAGAAGCCGCATTTGCAAGTGTTAAAATTTGACTGTCTTAGATAATTGACACAGAAGGAATCATGTCTACAAGATGAGCCTGGAATGCTGGAAAAAGTAATGCAGAGTGTGACCCTCCCCTATGCACTATAGGGCCTGTAGCTCTGAAAATATTCACAGCATGAAGGTAGAAATTTGCATTGCTTCAGTTAAAATGCCAAAGCTATTGTACATGAACAATAGCAGATTCTGAGGGGATCAGGGGGGGGGCACTGGTTGATTTTTAATGGAATGGCCTAAATACAAGGCTGCACATTGTTTTGAAATGTTTTTACTTTAAACTGTCTTCTCCATCTGTCTTCTCAGCCGCAACCTACCACAAGTCATTTACTCTCCGGCGCCGCAACAACCAGAACGAGCAACAACACAGACCCTTTAACCACCACATCCATCACACCAAGAGTCATGAGAAACACAATCAGAACCAGGAGCAGCAGCAGCAGGATTATAACACCCTTCAAAACCTCTGGAATCCTTTCCAGAGTCGAGTCCAGAAGCTGCTGAGAGAGAAGAGGCAACTGCAGGCCCAAACAAACACCCAGGAGCAGATTAGACACTGATGGGGTTTGCGGGTTTGCAAACCAGGTCTGCGGTGGTGACCAGTCACAGCAGGCTGGCCATGTCAGTCCAGAGGCATCGATAGACAGACAGAGTGTTGTTGAACTGTCTATCAATTTCTCTCAGAAGGACGAGGGAGACGTTTCACCAGTACATTGTCCACAAACACTCCAGGATCTGAACCGTAACACTAGTGAGAGTTTAGTTTCATTGGTAAAGTTAGCTCATTGATTGTATAAGTCTCCCCATTATGTAACGGTGCTCAGGTTACTGTTATACTTGCTTTTTACCATTTCGAATTCTTCAACGGTCATCATTGTTCACATACTTGCGTACTTTGTGTCGGAGTATAAAAGTGTATCCACTAAGGGGCAGATTTGCACTTAATCATGCCTAGCTGAAAAGAATCCCTCTTGTAAACTTTTGCTTTTGAACAATATAAAAAAAATCATGGTGCATATTACAGTATTTGTAATGTCTCCAATACACACATTGAGGGCATACTTCTACACAAACTACGATCAGGTTTATTTCTCTAAGACAGGCACTCTGAAAAATATTATGGTAATCGTTTGACAGCAAGAAGAAGAGCTCTTTCATTACTAATTGCTGTGCTTGGCTAAAAAACATGACAAACACGTGGACTTCAATATCACCGCTTTTAAGCTTCAGGTCTTGACTGAAATATCTACGTAAAGGATGTCAGGCCAAATTAGGACCACTAGTGTCCTTGAAAACATTGTATGCGTGATGGTTAGCTTGTGGAAGAACATTTTATTTTTACTGCAATTTCAGTTTTTCTTGGACTGAATGGAGTCTGGTTGTCCTTATTGTTTTTTTTAAAATTCTGTCTTAACTGTGCCTCAATTTTCACACAGTTTCTTTCAGACTTGCCTTGCCTCCAACTCAGCTCCTGTTAGACTCAACCTTGAGTCATAGTCAGCTCTTTCTGAAATTGACTTCAACTTCTTTTGGACTTGACCTTGACTTGTATTTGAGTCCTTTTAGCCTCTGTCTTGACTTGGCCTTGTCTCAGATTGACTAAGCTTTAAAACCTTTTGAACTTGGCCTTGACTTGGATTTAAATCCTTTGTGCTCAAGGTACTACAAAGTGGTCTTGTGTCTACGTTGATCCAGACTTGAAACCTTTTAGTTTTGACCTTGAGTTAGCCTCAACTTCCTTTAGGCTTGCCTTCACTCCCTTGGACCTGGCCATGACTTGGATTTGAATGTTGTTGGACTCAGTCCTGACATGGCCTTGACCAAGACTTAAATCCTTTTGGATTCAACCTCTTTGGATTCTGTGGATGTGCAGTCGGCATCCTTAATGTGCAGAAAGACCAAGCCGCCTCAGATTTTGGGTTTTGTCTTTGACGTCTGGACAGAATCTGTAGGGAGTCTTGTGAACTTGAGTAGTTACAGAAATTTACACCAAAAATAAAACCAAGAGTTGGCCTTCAGACAGACAATGCTTCAAGTCTTTATCTTCAAAACCTTCCGTCAGCCTTATTTTCTGATTCTGCTTCCACAGTCATATGCTGAGTGATATCTCACAAACACATTCATTAATGAAGACGTACATACAACCGCCCAGGGAGGCAGCCATGATGCATGGTGAACATGTACTTAAAAGCAAGTATATCAGCAACCTAAAGGGGAAGACTTATGACTTTAAGGCTTATGCCACACATCATCAGTGACACTTTAGCCTCATCAGCTTTTGTCACTAAACAAAGCCTGTCAGCCCAGTGCCTTCTGTGACTTTATTTTAAAGCAGCCCTGTGGAGGAATTTGACAGCTGTGGCTACCTTTATCTGTCATGCGACAGGTCATAATTGTATATAAAAGATGGATGTAGTCACCATATTGTCACCCATTAGTTCGTGGATTACTATTTTGAGAGTTAGCACACCAATATGGTAGCACCTTGTCAATGTCAAAGTTGCTCCGCCTTTAACATACCCTTCTTTATCATCTATTTTCCTCTAAATGGGAACATGCTCTACCAAATTAACACCTCACTGTATTGAAGGAGACTTAGCACTAGCAACCAAGACCACAGGAATTGCTTACAGAGGTAACAAATCAGATGGAAAGTCATTTTTTGATCTATACAATTGGACTTCTTTTTGTGACCAGAAGAATCGCCCCCTGCTGGCTGCAGATTTGGGGCACCTCTGAGGCTACGTCCATCTTTTATAGACAGTCTATGGGAGCAATGGTCCTCCTAGAATTTCCTCTTTGTTAGTCACATTTCTTTGTCCATTATCTAGATCATTCAGTCAGTGAGTGGCATGAAACTAACAGCAGTACAATGAAATGGCTCCACAGCATGACTAATGGTCTAAAACTCCACAGGGTACCTTTAATTTCCAATAATATGGCACATGCGAGCAGTAGTTGAAATATTTGTGGTTTATTTTTATACATGCTAGCCCAGATGGTGTTATTGATAGAAAAATAAAAAGGAAGAACTCATCACTTTAAATTATTACCTTAGAACATTTTCAGTTTTGGTTTGTGCTGCTCACATTAGTACAACCTAGTTTTTACTGGTTGATTTCCCATGTAGATTTTTGTACAAAATGTTTTAGGTTAAAAAAAAGGTTTTTAAAAACAGAGACTTAATGCACACGGAGGGGACGGTAGATTATTATGAATGTGTGGTGTGTGTGCTGGGGCTATTAATCATAGGATATATAATATAGATACTATATGAAGCCATATGAATTTAACTTATTGTATACGTTAAAACTATGAATAGACTGTGATATTAAATAAAGGTCATTGGAACTGAATGATTCTGTTAATGATGACTTCCTTGCTGTTTACAGATTCTTGTCACGTTGCTTCTTTCACTGACATTAGGCTTTCAACTTCACGGAGAGGTTTTCGTTAACAAAGCTAGCTTGTCACGCTGTTGATGCTTTTTTATTGTGCTTCAAATCAAGCCAGCAAATTCTCCATTAAAATTCTCCTGGTTATTTCTGTATTATTACGTTGGCAGTGTTCTCAGCCACATTCATGTTGCTTTTTGCTACAGATCTGGAATCTGTTTTTCATCTGAGGATTAAGGGAATGTGAGAGAAGCACCGAGAGACGCTAACTACATGCTCCACAAGATTTTTTTAAATTCATTTTATTGTGCTCTTTTCATGTTTTTCATCCATTTTCCTTTCTACATATAGATATCATTTGTCGATGTATCCACTGTGTATTTTTTATGTGTTTCTACACCATGTGGTTAATGGGGTTTACTGTATCTGTGGCACAAAGTCTTTTTTATGTAATCACTGTTGCATTACTGTCAAAATGTTCATCACCCTGTTTTCAGTGTCATTGTCAGCTGTGTGTGCAATAATAGGAGCTGTTATAACACAACCTGTCCTGCTTGTGCAGTTTTATTTGACCTTATTTAAAGGAGTCTGGTGTTCTTTGTTTTCCTACTGTCAGAAATCCCCCCAGTGTCCTTGTGGAGCAAATGTCTGTGTGGAATATGAAATATTTCACTTACAGTGACAAGCCTGAGCTCTATGAACGTTTTAGCATCTTTTAACTCACCGTTTGGATTTTTCCAGTAGTGATAATGACAAAAAAATTCAAACAGTGACAAAAGTGAAGCTCGTTACACAATAATGTGTATGTTTACTGCAGCTCTAGAGTCTTTTCTGCACAGCAACAAGAAAACTTAATCATGTCAAATCAGGTTCAGGTGTGTTACTTACTTTACCCACTGGACTCAACCAGTTTGTTGGCAATTTTTCTGCTCCTCTGACATTTTCCCTCACCATAGGTTTATTTTGCAATATAAAGTCATGCTCCTCTGTGGAAACAGTCCAACCATGACTACAAGTAAAGGAAAAACTCAATGTTATAACACCATGAATCACAATAGAGACAAAAACAAAAGTTGAATTCCTTTGACTTCTCATTTTATAAATAATTTTTAAAATTTGGAATCAACTTGTCCAGCATTTTTCCAAGTATCCATAAATATTTCCAATACTGAAGAAAATGTAGTCTCTGCATACAATATACATTTAACTATTTACATTTTTACAGCATCTACAAACTTTTTTCACTCTACTCTGCTCATCAACCCTAGAAAGATGTTTCACCATGTTGAATGTATCTTCCAACAACTTACTCCTCTCTGTACTATTTTTTAGTCATGGTGCATTTTTTTTATTGATCCAGTATGTTATATTTTCCTCTCAAACTCTTTTGTCATCTCGAGTTCTGCAGCTCACCTGAAGGCTCTCTGAATTTGTATTATGTGACTGTTGGTCACAGCTGAGTTTTTTTTTTTAACAGAATCTGGTTAAAGCAACCAGTTTATTTCAATATAATTTTAAATGGGACATGTAGAATAAAGTGATGGAAAATTAGGATTTGGTTAATTTTCCCGACCGAAAGGCACATCAGCATGACCATCAATGGCCATCTGAAAGCTGAAAATCCAATGATTCTGGGCTTTTGCATGAAGCATATTCTATTCATTGACCAATGGACAAGTACGATCATCCCCTGAAAGTTTCAGTCTTCAGTCTTGAGTTAAGTAAAAACATTTGTGCAGCTTCCTGAATTTGCAAGGCTAGGTTGAAGTGCACACAGGTATAGCAATACTGAAAAATGGTGGTAGGGGATCGACATGCTATCAATATCTTTTATATACAAACACCTCTACAAACTTTTCAACACTACTCTGCACATCAGCCCTAGAGTGTTATTTCTCCATGTATTTTACAGCACAAAGGCCAACAGGATAAATCAGTGCATTCGTTGGGGGAATGATTCACATTTGATACCTTAGTGAATATTTGGGGCAGCAGTATGGTGTATGTGGAATCTCTGCATCCAGGCGTTCATTAGCGTGTTATAAGTCTGTTGCAATAAAGATACATTATTGATGCTACTTAATCCAGAGTGGAGGGAGGGAAAAAAGGCTCTGCTGTAAACTCAGCATATGACATCTGCTGAACTCTAAGAGCTTGAGTTGTGTCTTGAAAAGTGGCTTTAAATATGACCTGCGTGCTTACATGTCAGTTCCACCTATGTAAGTGTACAAAGTATTATATAAGCTCAATTTCAGACATGCAACGTAAATATACTGATAAATTGGGGCCTGGCAGCTGTGTTATCCTACCTGTTCTTGCTCAAACAGCCTCATAGAAACCAGCACGAGAATCGACATGAAAAAGCAACACGTCACCAACATGCCGTCACTAGGTTCCTAAAACAGTCCTTTACTTTGGCAACAGGCTGCATTTCAGTTACCGAACCAACTGAAAGCAGCACCATGAATGGCCTCGCTGTTTCTGCTGGGAAAACATTTCGGTGTAAGCAGCTCCCCTCCCTCTGGAAACACGTCGGGCACATTACTGCATTACCTCTGCAAACAGCCATCTGAAAGTCAATTACAGCCGGGCTCTGCCTGACGTGAACTTCTGCTGACTTTTATTTTCTTTTGCAGCTGCAGTGTGATTGCTCATAAGCTGTCGTGATGTATTTCCGATAATGGGCGAACTCAATGACGCCTGTGTAAAAAGACTGAGGCTGAGACGTGGTTTATGTACTGTTTTATTGTCCTTTTTTATCTTTGGGTCCCTAAGGTTTCCTTGTACGCTGCAGTAATTAACAAGGTTTCAGATTTACAACATCAGACAGACGATACACAAAATAAAAGCCAACAGATGTGGGTTATCTTTTAAGCTTTACAGGAATAATTGACATTTTTGAAAATACACTTTTCTTGCCAAGAATGAGTTAAGAAGACCGATACCACTTTCATGTATGTTCACTAAATATAGACGACAGGCCAGCCTGGGGACAATTAGCTGCACTTAGCATAAATAAAGGCTAATGGGGGGAACAGCTTAGCATTTGGCCATGCTCAATCTAAAGTACTGGACAACGAGAGGACATTTAGCGTCACTTAGCATAGATAATTGCTGGTAAGAAATGTAAATAACTAGCTTGCTAGCGTAGATAAAGGCTCATAACAGATAGAATCCACTAGTCTTGCTACATTAAATTTGAAGTCCTGGATAGCCAGGCTACAATTAGCTCCACTTAGCAGTGAATAAAGACTACAGCAATTGGTGGACTATGCTAAATATGCTAGAACCAAGCTAGCTGCTCCCAAAGTTTCCCATCTTTTTTCCTAGCTAACAAGTGTGGCTGTCACCTCAAATTTAACGAACAGAAATGAGACTGGTATTGGTTCCTGCGCTCCCCACAATGTCAACATATTCCTTCAACAAACTGAAAGTGTTTGCAGATTGTTTACAATACCTGAAACCAATCCGACAATACAAAAGGAACAAATGTAATTTTGCAGCACTACACTGGACTTTTCAATAGGAGTCTACTTCACAGCTGTTGTTCTGTAAAGTCGTTTCTATCTCAAACATTGTTGATGGCAGATCATTACAGGAGGATATTTTTAGGAGTCTGTCCAGCAGTTCTTTAGTGATAAGTAAAGCAGGACTCTAACCAGGCCCAGGTTGATGACCTAAGCCCGAGTCCGGGCTAGCTGGGACCGTGTTCAGTGACCTTACACTTGATCAGTGAGCACCATTTACCGTGATACCCGTACATGGAAGAAGCCCTTAGTGCCTCCATGCAGGAATTACTGGTATTGTGATTATGTATTGTATTTCTGTCTCCTTCAGCAGGCTGGTGCAGGTTGGCAGCAGGCCTGCTGGGTCTGATGGGTGAGCTCAGAGGCAGGTCGGCTGGTTCACAGCTGAGTCTAGCAGAGCTTAGATAGCAATCAGGAGCTAGTTGCTGCCAGGAAAACCATGCTCACTGAGGGCCTGGCTGGTCCTATCCATGACTTCAGCTCTCTGTACGTAACTCTGGGATTTGGTCACAAACTGTTCCCTTCGTTAACCTCAACACTTTATTTTCTACCTAGTATTCAGGAGTAGGTTGCATCTTTAATTGCATACTATCTGCCCAAAATGATCAAAGGCACTACTAATATAGTTTAGGTACTAATCTGTGGATAAAAATGCGTTTTGGTTTTAGTCACAATTAATTTAGCTAGAGTCATTTTAAACTAGACTTTATTACAAGTCTTGGAGACTATAAAAAAGGCACCTAGCATCAAACTTCTTAACGTTATGGGCCAAGTTTTCCTTTGAAAGCATGAACAAAAACTGAATTCAATTTCACTGGCAGCTTTAGTTTTATTTTTAGAGTGTTATTTACGATAGATAGCATAGATATACGTGATAAACAGCTATAACAATAATAAGAGCTAATGATAAGCTTGCTAATATATGTTATGTGTAGTGTGGGGTCAATTTTCTGAATTTACTTTTTACATTTTTTTTCATGTAAACACAGTAGTGACATCACAACGTCACTGATATGCAGAAGAGTGTGTGACATCATCTTGCCACTTTAAAAAAATTTTAGGTTGGCAGCACCTTTTACTTTTGCAAAAAATTGTCTTGACTGTGCATTTTTAACCCCACCTTGTTGTTTAGGTCATTCAATACTGGTAACACAGTGTTGATAATTTAGCAAATACGAGGAAGAAGACTTAGATATCAACATTAATGTAGATTAAGTTTACCTACACCAGGCCCCCTCTAATTATGAATGATCGCCTAGAAAAACAGAAAACAGACAACTTTAAGTGGCTAGCGTTGCTTCCAAATTTGTTGACCATTTTAGGTTAGCTTACGTTATTGTAAATGGTCAGCGTTTGACTAATTAAGATGCATTTGGAGGTTGTGGAAGTTTGTCTTTGCATTGATACTAAGGTAATATATGGTCATTTTTGCCGTAGAGAGTCACATGGAAATGTTGATATCCTTTATGGCCTCATTTTCTATTTTTATGCTTTGCATTTCCTACATTTTGTCACTTGTTCATTAGCTTACTAAATGATTAGTCTACGGGGCTAAACGTTGCCAGTAGCACCCATGTTGCTGTTGCTCAGCAGCCGTGTTTTCACGGCTTACAGCCAATGTTACCACTTAAACGCCAAGCATTTCGTGTGCACAACGTCCCGTGTTGTAATCACAACCTCATGAGTTTAAGGACACCTAAAATTGTTTGCTAAACCCGCATTTAAATCCAAAATTTGTGCTGTTGACTAGCGCCCAGGCCTGCCACAGCTAGCACCACTAGCGGAGAGGAATGGAGTAAGAAAATAATTCAAATTTATGTTGGTTACAGCAAACATTTAGTTATTCTGGGTGGAGATAGACAAACATCTATGGGGTCACGAAAACAACTCCGAAGATACAACCCTGAATAACAGGTAAAACACTCATAGCTGAGTGACATGAGGTTAATCAGTGGAGCTGCGTACAGAGGGGTGAGATCACAATTCGGCCTGGGCCTGGCTCTGCTCATTCACTTTAAGAAACTACAGTGTTTGTATCAAAAATAGTAGTTTATCAAGGCGCTAGATAGACAGCGGGAGTAGATCTACTCTGGGAGCTGTTTTGCTGTGTGCTTGTCGAAGCTAAGACATGCTCGGAAATTCAAGCCAAACAGAGATTCAGCCGCAATAGTCTACTTCACTGCTCGTACTGAAAAAATACTCTAGCACTGCGTTGTATTTATTCATGCCAGGCATTTTGTATTGCTGCAAAGGGTGAACTACTGTTTGCCTTGTCATCTCTCCTCTAGGCATCATCTTCTATAGGTTCAGTGCAATTTTTTTGTTTGTTTTTAAAGATTGTGGAGTTTTTTTGTTTCCACTGTTATTGTATGTTTCATGTAAACCAAGGAGACTTGGATAGTTTAGCCAGAAAGACAGAAATAATAATGAAAATATTTCTACAGTATATCAAAAAATAGTCATTAACAGAAATACATTTCTAGATTATCACATTCTACGTATTTAGAAAACATAAACGAGCTAACAGTTGGATGTTCCTATTTCTTATTCATGTTGGTGATGACACTGATGTTTGGTCCAACACATTTGTATAAAAACATAAAATACTGGATGGTCAGATGAAGTACAAAGTACCAGTCGTAGCACCTTGTTAAGAATGGACAGCAAAGATCGCTTTAGTTGTGCTCTGCTTGTATTCCTAACTCTCTTTTCGTCTTGTTTGCAGGTATCTTTCATGGCGTTGCTGTTCCAGGTCTTGAACAAAAACAAGATAAGTGCCCAAAGTGTCAGCCCAACATGAGACGTTTTGCTGTTAAACTGTTCTCAGTTCAGACATGCCTTGTCCATTCTTGAATGACAGTATGGCTGTAGCTGTGATATCATCCAACCCTCACCCCCCCGACACAATAATCTGCCCACCCCTCTCAAAGGCATTGATTAAATAATATGAACCTTAAATATGTGTAAACTATCCCTCATAGAGTATCAGGTCCCAGATTACAAAGCAACAACATGAATCTGTCTGACTTTAATGTCTTAAGGTTTCCATGAAATGAAGTATCACAGTTTTAAAGTGTGTGTTCATACCTCCAGATTCCCTCCTCTGTGTCTGTGCATGCTTGTGTGTGTATGTGTTTGTAGGTTGTGTGTTTGTAGCTCAGTTGTTGCCCTTGAAGCAGTACACTCCGTACAGCTTGTGCTTCTTGTCGGGGAAGCCACTAAACCTGACGGCAGCTTCCGTGGGACTGCAGCGTCGTCGGGGACGGGAGATGGGATAACGGACGCTGCCGTCTGCCAACCAGCCAGCGTCGCAACGATCATAGCCCAGGAGCTTCCAGGCGGCAAACATCTGGCCGACCTTGGCAATCTGAGCGCCATCCTTTTGGCACGCCCTGACCGCCTCATCGTAGGTCAACTTAGAGGGGTGGATCAGGTAGTAGAACCGGCCTGTGAGGACAAAAGACAGGCAGATGAGCACAGAGTACCCAAACATCCATGCATCCATTTATGACTTATCTGGAATCTGATTGCAGTACCAGCAAGCTAAAAAGTTAGTCCAGATGTCCTTGTCTCAAGGTGGTCCCCATCTAGATGAGATACGTATATAATCACACCAGTTCGTACTGAATCCACTCCTGGTTCTCCTATCAGTTGGATATGCCTGGGGAACATACAATGGAAAGTTCCCAGAAGGGTCCTGACCTGCCTAAACCAGGAGCAGTGACTTTCTTCTGAACTCCCTTTGAACATCCAAACTCTTCACTCTGTTTCTGCATGTGAGCCCAGACACCCATGGAGGAAACTCAGCCATATGTGTTCACGATCACATTCAAAGATACCCAACAAAGCAAACTACCTCAGCTGGATCATAGCCTGTGTGTAAAGATGGCCGACAATACAGCTAAAAGGCTGCTTTCCACTAAACTTGCAGGCCATTGTAGGGACGCTTGAACCTTTGTGCCTATTCCAACCCCTTCCCCCAAACTGCCCCTGTAGAATCTCTTTTGGGGCTGTTTTTCATGGGGTAGATAGTGTGTAGTCCAGGGTAGGTACTTCTGAGTGACCCTGAAAAACTGTGTGAATCTAAATGCTGATTGGTTGAACTCAGTAAAGACAAGCAGTGCCTTTTTCTGCCCTCTTTATGTCCTTATCAAATTGCAATCTTAATCACAATTGTAAAATTCACCATATTATAGGTTAACACAACAAACCTTCCATGTTCTACTTCCTACACAGTCATCATTCTTACACATGCCATTAGTCATTGTTTTAGCACAGGAAGTCATTTGGAGTCACATGGCACAAACGTTAACGTTATGGATGTAACACCACAATAGAAACAGAAAGGCTGAAAAGGACGATCCAGGAGCTTTGATCAAGAGGTTAATTATGAGCGTATTAAAACTAGGCATGATGGTAATGTTAAAGAGAAAAAGACTGCTACTCAACAAGGTCATCGAGCGGCAGAAAAATGCCCTTGTGTTTGTCTTTGAGTTCAAACCATAAACATTGAGACCTATACAGTAGTTTTTCAGGGCTGCTCAGATGTACCTAACCTGGAGTACGAACTGTCTTCTCATCATAAAACATTACTGTAAGAGGTTCTACAGGGAGGATTCTCATGGTTGCAACACACACAAGTTTTGAACCCCCCTAAAACAGTCTGCAAATCCTGCAGTTGTAGATCTAACTTTGGCACCGGAAAACATCAGTTCCACAAGGTAACAGGCCACTAAACTGCCTCTTCAACTAAATGAGTTATAATCGTGTCTTTCACCTTTGTAGTGGGAGGTAAAGCAGAACACATCGTAGTGGTTCTTCTCCTTCTCTCTCAGTCCGTAGTTTCGAATGCCCGGCACCGTGTTCTTGCCCCCACAGGGTTCTCTGGGGGTGGTGATGGGATACTGCACTGAGCCGTCACTCAGCCAGCCAGCGTTGCACCAGTCCATCCCTCCCCGCCACGCGTCGTACAGCTGGTCGAAGGACGCCACGATGGCATCCTGGTCACGGCATGCCCGTTCAGCATCGTAGAAGTTGAGGTTGTAGCGACCGAGGCGGGGGAAGTAGGGGAAAATAACACCTGTATGGAGAAGACAGAGACCACAGTTAGCAGATTAGGCTTGCATCCATCCTCTGAGTTTTGTATTCGATCGTATTATTTAACCTAATGACTGAGAGCGTGTCTCGCTGTGTAAGCACAGCTGTTTCCTTGTCAGCCTGCTGCCAGCGTTTTTGTCTTCAGGCTGTAATGGCCAGTGTCTCTGGCTATACTCAAACATAATGAAGCTGCTCTGACACTGATGTACACTATGCTTACACTTGCTTCTGACATTCCCCCAAGCAGTCTCTGCTCCTGGAGCTAAATTTAGATCATCTGCAGCCTCTTACTGTTCAAACACATTTTATACATGTTTTATTTTTACACCACATCCTCATTCTTTACCATTTGCTTTCGGAAAAGCATGCTGTCTTTAAAAGAGTGCTAAAATTACATTTTTTGTAACAGCCAGAGACTGTAAATACCGAAATAATTGTCAGATTTACAACTTTCCAACGGTTCATGAACTACTCATCTGAAGTGTTATTCCATCGAAAACTTCACCAAATCTTATCTTCAGATTGTGTTATTTCAACAAAGTCACTTTTGTGTTATTAAAAAAAGTCAAACATAAACAGATTATGTTAAAAAAAAAATTCTGGGGCAGTTGTGAAGCCATTATTAAATCAACTGTCTGACAGTCATGTGACAAAAATTCAGAGAGTTTTCTGATGAACTGCAGGCTGTAATTCCAAAGCGCTGAGAGGAGACGACTAGAGAGACTGAGAGGAAATATATATAGAGGAGCAAGTTGTTGGAAGATACATTCACGGTGACATATCTTAATTAAATAAACATCTCTATCTCTCTCTCTAAATAAATCTCTTTTTTAGGATTAGTAACACCCCTGGACAAAAAGAAGTCATCAAAGAAATCATGATTTTAAGTCATTTTAACTGTCTTATACTGCACAGAAGACATTTTGTAACTCTCTCTACTTCTAGTCATGGCTGTTCTGTTGCCACTGAGGTGCAGGACTTTATATTGCAGTAAATAAAATGAGCCCACAGAGAAGAAAGACGTGACAAAAGTAAAAAAAAAAAAAAAAGCCCAGAACTTGCTTTTGGTTCAGACGGTTAAAGAGTTCTTTAACCCTAATATTGTTACCTTCAAGGTCAAGGGACACCACCACTGTTCCATCCTCCAGCCCATCGATTACTTCACATTTATATCTCCCATAATCCTCCAGGGTGATTTCAGTGATGACCAGTGAAGCGTCCATGGGAGAGGAGCCTTGTAGGTGGACACGTCCGTGGAAACTACCGTAACTCCTTTTGTGATAATCCATGGCAACAAACACATCCACCTGGAGCAAGATGGAGAGAGGTACTTTTCACACTACTTACATTTGTTTTACGATTATAGACACCGGTATAGCTTATGAAAGGTAATTCTCTCATTGACTTTGATACATTTAGACTTCTATTTGCAACCAGAGGAGTCGCCAGCACATGACTACTTTCAGCTACTCTGAGCTAATTCAATGTCACATGAAAATAAGGGAGTTAGCAGAAATGGTACTGTCAAGGCCTAAATTCAGACAGAGAAGATTTGGCCCAATTCTGAAACACAAATATCAGAGTTATAACCAGCCGAAGGAGCGCGTAAACTCACAAGCTTTAGGATTATTATGTTGTGTCGGCAGAAAATTTGACATTTTAATTACAAAGCTATTGCTAAAATGCAATTACGGATTAATTAGCAGTGACTGTGATCATTATTCGCAGTCGTACATTCCTCTGTTTGTCTCCAAAACATATCACTGAGCTAAAATGCACTTGTTTCCTAATAAATCTGAAAACCAACCTGCATTGTTTACACTGGAGCTGCTATGATTAATTGATTGGTTGTCAAATACTAAATCAATTTGCTGATATTTTGATTATCAGTTTACTTGGGTTCCAGTATCTGGAATGTGAGTATTTTCTGGTCCTTTCCTCCTCTGTGACATTAAACTGAATATCATTGGGTTGTGGACAAAAAAGAGCATCTGTCATTTTGCATTTTGTGAAACACTGATCAACATTTTCTGTTATTTTATGGACCAAACAGTTGATTGATTAATCGGGAAAGTAATCGATACCAATACCGATCAATATGCCCACCTTCACTGTTTAATAGGTCAATCAAGTTCATATCTGATCCCAAAGAAAAGCAGTGGAGCATTCCTCAACTTCAGTTTGGTACTGATCTTTGAAATTACTTCACATGTTTTAATGAAGAAGAGATAAAGAGATAAAATGAGTAAGATAAATAGTGACCTCTTTCAGGTAGTCTGACGTCAGCTTGGTCCATTTGATCCTCATCTTGCGATTTGGTGCCATTGATTGGTCCCTTTGGATCTTGCATGGTAATGTGGCGTTCCCCCCTCGCCTTGACACCACCTTGGATTGTTCTGCCATAACTGAGAGTCGAGGGCCATTTTCTGCAAAACAGCGACTTGGTTATACCCAAGAAACTTGACCTGCATCCACATTCTCATAGACACAGGAAATATGTGGTGCAAGAGGGAATTAGTCAGTGTAGCTTAGCATAAAAGCTAGTGGAAATGGACCTGTGCACAGTTTAACAAGATTAAGATCCTACGCTAGTGCCTGTGTGAAGATAGGATCTGAATCTAACTAAATGCTAACTTCAAATTGCAAACATATTGATGTATAGCAGGTATGGTACTAGGGCTGTAGCGTCCAGGTGGATGGTAGATTGACTGGTCGATATGCTCTTATCTAACCAAATTCTCATTGGTCTGACAATCACGGTGTCACTTTCATAAGGAGAAAACTGTTAAATCAACATTCTTCCAGGATTAATCCATTATATTTGGCAGAGGGAGCCACAGACTACTTGTGTTACTAGAACTTTGTAGCGGCCCAACCTAATGGAGACTGCTGGGTCTAACCTACTGAAGGTTTACTGAGTCGGCTCCAAACTAACTGATGTCAAAGAAGTCATCAGTGTGGCTGCACTTTGTTTCAACAGATGGCCAAAAAGTCAAGTGCAAACTTTGACACAGAAATTTTACTATCAGCTCAACAACCAACATGGCAGATCATCTAAAAAGCAGCAGCTAACTTGCCTGTTATATTTGTCAGTAGTTCTTGTGCTGGATCACCAGTTGATATGGGTCTGTTTTTCATTTTGAGAAGGCATAACCATGTGATTTTTTTCAACCAATGAATTGGTAAAAAAAGTAGGTACATTTTCAGTCCACCAGCATTTTCTTTGGATGAATACTATCCTGATGTTTGCCATGTTAACCACAATCAGTAGGATACATCCTCTAAAGACCATGGTGGTCATACTGATGTGCCTTCCCATTGCAAAATTAACCAGTCTGTAAGTTTCAAATCCTGACCTTGCATTGCTTTATTCATGTCTCATTTTTAAAAAGATAGCGAAAAAAACTTTCTGCAGTAACCACCTTCTGTAAAAAATGAAATAAAATTTTAAAAAATCTGTACTCCTGTGAAGAAAGTAAAGAAAGATGGAACAAAAAATGTCCAAAAACTGCTTGGAGTTCAGCGAGTTAACAGCTTTTGCTTTATTCCATTTGTAAAAAGAATGCAAAACTTTTTAAAACTACAGAACAGATTTTTCTCACAATGCTGACATGTTTGCATACACAAAGATTTCATCTGTAAGCACTGATGCAGGTCTAATGTGATAACTCTTATCTGAGTGAGCTAACAATCCCCCACATAGCAGCCTTATCACTGAGCCATAGCGGTGCTGATAAACGGAGGAAACCAATGACACTGCAGAGTAAGTGTTGCAAACGAAACACAGGAAAGGACGCTGGAGAAGGTCTCTGCAAAACTCTGTATGACATTGTCCCAAAGAAACATGCCGACTCACCTGTGACATAGATGGTTCTCGAGTGCTCCAGCTCAGGATACAGAACATCCAAGTCGGTTTCTGCTACAGTCAGTGAGACCAACGCACAGATCAGGACAGGAATCATCTTCACTCACCGGACAGGGGGTCTGATCACTGCAGAGACACAAACAGAGGGTGGGGTTACAGGACAGTAGCATTAAGTTTTTCTGTAGCTACATCACATAGGTGCAGGATTTAGAAAAAAAGCTCCGGCTTATTCTGCATGCAGCTGTTTCTATCTGCAGTGCTGTTTCTCTCCCCGAGCGCTCTGTAATTACAATTCCAGTGCAGGACACATCTACAGGCACAAAGTGGAAAATCTCAAAATCTCACTGCAAAGTTGTCAAGAAACACCGTCCGTGATGCACAAGCTGGACATCCCACCAGCAGCTACAACACACACTCTGAACATTGTACATACTGTGCAGGGAATGCTCTGTCATCCAGCAGCGTGAGGAGGCAGCATGTCCCGGTGACACCGTCCACAACTTCAGAGGCAGACTGCCACAGTGCAGCGTCACCCCCACACCACCGGCTTAATCCACACTCACATGGTCCTATCCCTGTGAGGACATTCAGTGACTTTACGTGACCTTGTATCCTGACTTTAATCTGAACCAGATTCTAACTGAACCCTACAACTGCAGCCCCCTGACGGTCTGTCCCAGAGTAAATGTCCTCCCTTGCAAGATTGTCCACACGCTGTAAAACTCAAACTGGTCCTCACAAAGATAGTCGTGCACTCACAAACACACAAACACTGCAGCCCATCCTCTACACACTCACCCCAAGCAGAGGGATTCTCACCACTTCAGGAATGTTTTATGGAAGACCAGTGCTGCCAATATTTTATATATATGTATATACGTGTGTGTGTGTGTGTGTTTCATTTCCAAAGAAAACCCCTCAACTCTCTGGTGGCATCTGTAATTTCTTAATGGCATCAGTGTTTTGTTTTTGTTTTGACTTTAAGTGAATGAGGCATATGATAAGCCTTTAGTACAATTTTACAGCCAGAATTAAAAGATCATTAGAAAATGATGAAATAGAAAGAGTCCATCAGTGAGAAGATTGTAGAGAATGAGAACTTTGTATATCAGAGACTTGCGGGTATGCTTTAGTGCAGGGCTACCTTATGATTGACAAGTTGCTACCATTTCACCATCTCAGTCAGATTTACATTCACTCGTCACATTCAGTTGAGAAATATAGTCTTAATTTTAGATGTTTTGGCTTTTGTAAAAAGCTTCCTGTCTATGGGTGAAGCTAAATCAAGGGATTGTATTTTCTTTTTATGCTTTAAACTGGTTGCAACCATTTCTGATTGATAATAAACATGAGGCACTGGTGCAGATGGTAATCCCCTTAAATTTAATAGAATTAACTAAAAACATATTGTATGTAATATTACCACACTACATCTATAATTATACGGTCTTTTTTCTATATATATATTTTTTAAAATCCATCAAAAACACCCAAATAATGGGCGCCACGTGACCCACGTGCAGAGGTGTAGCGTCAGTCCCGGGTTCGACTCCAACCTCGGGCGTTTACCGCATGTCCTTCCCTACTCTCTCCCGATTCCGATTCTATCCACTGTCCTATCTAATAAAGGCACAAAAGGCCAAAAATAAATCTTTAAAAAAAAAAAACACCCGAATAATGACTGAATAACCATAAAACTTCAATTATTTAAGGAAAATTTACCATTTTTTTTTACCTAAAAAGTCAGAATTGTGTTTAAAATACATTTAAGATACATTTGCACAATTATCGTAATTTCACAAATAATTTCTTGTCATTTAAATTTAAATACAAGTTTAATACTGTAGATACATTTTTAAAATGAGATACAACAGAAAACTGAGTTGCTTCTGTAATTTTATGTAATTTGTTTGTTAAATGAGAAACATCTTGTATAATTACAGACATTTTCACTACAAAACATTTAATGAATGTGCTTTTTTTCTTTTAACTGTACAAGATCTACAAGCACTGGTAATCAGTGAAAATGCAGTTTTTATGGTTAAATATATGATTTATTATTCCATCTAACTATATATACATGAATTATTATAGGGAATTTCATTCTGTGGGAAAGATGTGTGAGAAAGTGACCTTAAATTGGAAAAAGAAAAATAACATTCTCACAAATGAATCTAATTTTAATATTGGCAGTTCTGGACATCCATAATCTGGTTGCTTATCTTTTACAGTGTGTGTGTGTGTGTGTGTGTGTGTGTGCGTGCGCGCGAAGGGTTAGTCATTCTGATTGATCCCTTCTTCCCCCTCTCCAGCGCTTATCTTCATTCACTCCATCCCAAATTGCTGATGCGCCGGCCCCCATTGCCAGGTGGAGCTCCTGCAGTCAGCAGAATAACTGCAGCACACACTCACACTGTGCCAGTTACACACACATCACCTATTACCCCCCTCCCTGCCTGAAAATAGTCATTACAGGAACGGGACGACTGCTGCTGCTGCTGCTGCTGGAGGGGGTGCAGCAATGAGTAGGTGGAGCATGTGTGGAAAGATGTGAAATGTCCTTTTAAAAACTTTGAGTCAGGCCCTTCACTGCAGGACACGAGGAGAGCAGCTGATGTGTGAAATGAGAATAGAGGGGACGGAGGGAGATGAAGACGGAGATACAGCCAGAAAAAAAACAGCTAAAGCAGGGAGGGAGGAGGCTGAGAGGACTCTGCAGCAGCAGAAATGATGCAGGGGAATGAAGTTTCAGGCTCCATTGGCTCCATTAGCAGGTGAACTGTGAGTCCCATCAGGCCTGCTGGATGAGCTCCAGCACCACATCATTGACACCTGTCACGTTCTATTGTTTTACACACTAACAAATATAGAAAAGACAATATTGATGATATTTTATCACACAATTAAATGGTTGAGGTCGTTTAGGACAGTTTGGTCCACTCCATAAAGTAATTCAAAGACCTATTCCCACTACTTAATTATATGCATAATACAAAGATAAAAATTCTTATTTACTGACTTAGACACAGCTTGTACTTAGATCACAGATCAAGTTTATTTATCCCCCAATCTAATCACAATCATGTAATATTGAGTGCTGATCTCCAATTTGATACCATTTCATATATAATACACCCTTCAAGTACATTAAAGTTATAGATCTAGTGTTCGACAACTGAATAGCTTTGTAATGTGTTGAGAAAAAAAAATTATATTTCTGCATCCAAATTGTTCCTTAAAGTTATGTTAGTGGTCTTTGAAATAAAGCATTTAGACGTTAAGCTGTGCTGTGGCTCCACAAGCTCCAAAACACAGTGAAAACCCATATTCTCTACATTCATGTCAGAACATGTATCGTAGATTAGCTGTAGTATCTGGTTGGTCCACCAGGTGGAGCTTCTTATTATTAAATACTGCAGCGATCCTAGGAGGCGGTCACTTGGACTACAGTTAGTTCTGTGTTGACAAACACAGAACTAACAGCCAGTAACGGGCACCATGACACGACTTCTGTGATGCTCAATGACCTCCAGCCAGAGGAATGAATTATTATAAAATATTCTTATATCTCAGTGACCTACGTAACAGAGCAGACTTTGTGGCCCATATAATGTGTCTGTTGACTGAAACAGTAAATGAGCATGTGACAAACGCCCACTGTGCTAATTTGTGTTATCAATTGTTTAATTATTGATTGAAGACAGTACAGATTAAGAAAAGGAATCAGTATTTTAACCCCTTGCGGCCTGCTGCAAATTGCGCTTCACCTTTACAACACCGGTGTGACTGTAAATTAAGACCTTTTTCTGTGATTTAAGGCATTTTTATCTTTATCTTCACAAAACAAGGAAAATCTGTAAGATTACAGTATATTGTTCAGAACCTAACAGTTAAAAACTGTTTTAAAAGTTTATTTTTACAGTATACGACCATGATTAAAGCATTCGAACATTGTTTTTATATTAGCTGAGCTTATCTGTCCATGTACCCTTTTGAAAATGCCAACGTGCCCCTGAGGTACAGCTACTCCTGGCAGGGAGTCTCTGATCCAGACAGACCTACACGTGGTGAAGACATCACTGGTGTGAGTGATCTGTTGGGAAAAAAGCCTCAGACACACAGCAGATTGTAAAGCATTCCTCAGCGTCCATCTGTGTGGAGGGTAAACAGGGCTGAGTGTTTATGGGCCAGGTGTGTCGTCACCTGTTTGTCCTCAAACAGCATGATGAAGGTTCAGGTATGATGACACTGTATGTGACTTATGGATTGTGTTTGCAGATTAGGTAACATGAGGCGCTCTGAGGGAAAGAAAGCGTTTAATTCTGGGTTTCCTTTCTGCTTTTGGCCTCATCAATCTTCAGCCTTTAAATTCCATCAGTTAAAATGGTTGTTAAATTCTGTTTAACTTGGTGAATGCTGCAGAAACAGAGAGAAACTCAGCCCTACGGACTTCTAAATAAATAAAACACAAAGACATGAAAACAATCCATCCATGGATGAGATCAGAGCCAGTGATTGGTTAAGATGGAGATACTTTGTAGTTGGAACTGAAGTAGTCTGTTGTCCCAGAGAGAAAAGAGCGACCCCTCCCAGTCCCTGCAGGACGCCAAGTGAGTGATTGGCTCTGTGAACAGGCCAACGCAAACACATGTTCTCACACACACACATCAATACTGTGCTGAGAAACACTGATTGTCAAAGGACATGTGTCTGCACACGCATAAATGAGCTGGCACGAGTGTGATTGTGGATATAGAGATTTAAAAAGTTTTTTATGATAATTACATGGTACATGCAACAACTACGTTCTTCAGTGAAATCTTTTTGGTAATTCACAAACCATATGAACCAGAAACATTACACTCTGAGGACTTGCTGGGTCTTTTTGGCCATGTTGGCTGCTTCAGTCTACGGAGGCCCATTTTCACCAGTAAAAGACAGTAGCATAATCAGCTGCGATTAAAAAGATGTTCATGGTGAGACTAAATGTTGAAATTCTGAGATAAAAAGTCAAAATATTGGGATAAAAACACAAAATTCAGAAAAACAATAAAACTTAGGAGATAGGAAGTACATTCTTATATCTTATAAATGTTACTAGTTAGAGTAAAGCCCCACTGTGTCTAAGTACAGCTGGATTTATAGTTGATGCCGACAAAGAGCACAGATAGGTTCTGATTTATAATCGAGTGTCAGATTTTTAAAATGGGAAACATCAAATAAAAAAATGTCAAACAAAAATAACTGATTTTATTTCAAAATCAGAGCCGACTCACCCATTAGGCAATATAGGCAAATGCTAAGGGCACTGTGGCCTCCAGGGGGCGCCACAAAATCAGGAAAAAATTCACCTTCAATATAATTATATTAAAACTAGTTATTACTATTAACTCCTAAAATGGAAAAGCTCACATTGATTCAAATAAGAAGCAATGCCCTGTTCGTATTACTACAAAACAATGCTATTGGATTTCTTTTGTAAGCGTATGTAAATCGCAGATGGAGGAGGGGGGCGCCACATAAAATCTCACCGAGGGCGCCACACTGGGTGGGGCCGGCCCTGTTGAAAATGTTCTATTTTCATTTTTAGATTTTCTTTTTAATTTTACTTTTGGGTGGACTCACCCTCCATACACTGTCTGTTGGGGCCAAAGTTTGCTTTGCTTTGGCAAAACTCTAGAGATATTAAGTCATTTCTGGAGAACAATAAGTGTGTGAATGTTTTTCTACCAGCCCCTCTGAGGTAAAAGTAACAGGACGGGCAGCTCTTCCACTTCCAGCGCAGCTTAATAAACCATCATTTACAGGCTAGAGTTACACCATGAGGTCAAACCCTGTAAATCATGTAAATGCTTCAGTTTGATTCTCAGAGTCTTAGTGTAAAGTGTTCTAAGAACTGGAGCTCCAAGACTTCGGCAAACTTTACACACTCACAGTTACAAGAAAAAAGTAAAGCATCACAAAGCTGAGCCTCGAGTGCCAACACTCAAAGTTTCCATTCCTTGTTTGGTTGTGTCTTTTTATTTAGTCTCTGCAGGTTCTGTTAAAAGCAGAGAAGCAGTGATGTAGTCCATCAGAACCACACTTATGTGAACTTTCTTTAACCGCCTTTCTAAATGATAAACACTTTCAGCAAGTTCACACATCTAATAGTGCGATTACCTCATCTACGAAATAACACATCTACTAACATACCTGACAGGAGGCTCTGGTACTTCGGCACCGCAATAATAGAAGGTTTAAAGGTTTTTACATACATTTACTCAATTACTGCACATGAGTGCAATTTTGAGGTACTTGTGCTTTACTTGAGTAACTTTACTACTTCAGAATTTTTCCATAGTTGAATTCAAACACTGTAAAAGTCAAATTTTGACTGTCACAGCTTTTGCCTCTCACTAGTCAACTAGTCATGACTTCAGCATTGTAAAATAAACAAAAAATGTAAAACAGTTCAAATGTGACACCAAATGATCAGAAAGAGTCACAAAACAACCACAAAACAGGTAAAACAACTGAAATTCAAAAAGATGCTAACATGATAAGAATATTGTAAATGGTCTGCACTTATATAGCACTTTTCTCTACCTTAGTGGTATCCAAAGTGCTTTACAATGTGTTTCTCATTCACACATTCACACTCCAATGGTGACTGAGCTGCCATGCAAGGTGCTAATCTACCACTGGGAGCAACTTCGGGTTCAGTGTCTTGCCCAAGGACACTTCAGCATGTGGAGGGGCCGGGGATCGAACCACCAACCTTGCGATCAGTGGACAACCCGCTCTACCACCTGAGCCACAGCCGCCCTATAAATATGGTCAACAGTGATGCAAATGTCAAAAGATGTAACTACCTTCAAGTAATTAGTATGACGCAGTAGAGGCCCTCTGGACTGAACCAGTAACACTGGCATTCTTCCTAGTAAAGTACTGAGCTGAAGTCATGTTGACTTTGGCTTTGATACTTTAACTACATGTTGTTACTGGGTACTTTTATTTCAGTAGGATTCATGCAGGACTTTTAACTGTAACAGCATTTTTACTTTACTGTGTTAACACTTTTACTTACTTACTTCTTCCAGAAACTGTTGAGTTGCATTATGGGAGTTTTAGGATTGAGTGTTTTTTTAAGCTCGTCACTTCCTAGAGACTGAAGTCAGGATATCTGGTGTCTGCTGCTTTAATTTTGACCTTTGCTATTTAGTAACAACGCTGCTATTTCTCACATACAAGACTCGACGTAGACAAGCAGAGTTGGCCGGTTAATCGACCACTCTAGTCCAAACTGAAATATCTGAACTATTTCTTGGACCATCCAGATGATTCCTGCTGTAGCAGCCTTTAAAGTTCAGTGCGTGACCCAACATACTGCATGTTGCCTCCTGACAGCTGCACCTCTTTGTTCTTCATCATCCCTCTGCACGCTGCTCTATCATGTTGAGGTCAGTGTCATGTTTCCTGGAAATCATCTGGAGATAACAAGTGTTTGTGATGTGACTCATTAGTCTGATAGCAGGGTCTCTTTAAGGAAGGAACACACCTAGAGTCATGAGAAAACACACCTTCATCTCTCCCTGACCCACCAGCACCATCTGCTACCACCAACACCAGGCAGGATGGATAAATGAACTCACAATCTGGACCCTCTGAGCACTCGAATCCAAACAAGTTCATAAAACTTAAAAGAGCACAGTCTTTTTTCCCAAAAATGGCCTTCAGATGTTGTAAATCTGAAGGCCTGATATTTTTTGCAGGAAAACTGCAGTGACAAAACACACGGTGGCAGCATGTAATTATTTTCTTGGACTAAAAGGAAGAAGAACAAACACAACAATAACAACGCTTGCTGGCTTTATACTCAGTGGTAACTTCTGAAACTTCTGTATTTGTAATTTTTAGAAATTCCTTGTGAAAAAAAATAAAATTTTTAAACATTTACTTTTTTGGATTTATATTTTTATCTTTGTTAGTATTTTTCATTATTTTCAAAGTCTTTATTATTTATTCAGACATTTTGTAGATATTTAATTAATTTTTTAAAATGTTTTTGGGGAGATCATCTGATATTTTTGGAACGCTACATTATTTTCCAGACATTTCCTGGAAATTTTATTAATATTTTTCAGACAGTTTCCAGACATTTTTCTTGCATTTTATATCTTGCTGCTCCAGTTCAGAGGTGCAGGCTGTCACAGGAGGCACAAACTGCCATCAAAAGAGGCCATCGAAATCAGAAAGCGGGGAAAAACTACCGTCAGCCGGGATGAGGGAGCATTCCTGCTCTCCCACACCTGGGACACTCTCCTCCAGAGACCATCAGGCGGCGGGGGCGTGGTCAACCTGACAGGACTGTCAGATCTGTCAGGTTGACCACACCCAGGTGGAGCAACACTTTAGGACACATCACAGCGATCAGCTGACGCCTCTGAGGAAGACTGCAGATGACAGTTGAAACATGTCAGGTAGAGAAACATCTCCTACAATTATTGTCTGTAAAACAGAAAGCCCAGAATAATATTCGACACAAACTGCTGCTAAAAACTGCAGTATTTCTGTTTTGTCACCCAACGGCTGATCACAGGACATTTTTTGTCAAAGCTGACTTTAAACCATTATCATTATGTATTATTAAGTAAATAAGTAAAAACCAAACCACTGTTGTTGGTTTGAGTGCTCTCCCTGTTGACCACATTTAAGTCTAATTTACTGGTTATTCATGTTTTTCCTGTAATCAAGCCATAAATTTTAGTGTTCCAGAGCCTAAAAATCACACGTTAACTAATAACCATAGATAAGGAAGCTGAATCTGCCTGTAATGGAGGAAAGTCAAACAGATTCCTGGTAAAATCTGTATCACTGAGCTTAGACGTGTTTCAGATTGTCCAAACATACATTACAGTCCTCATTTTATCCATTAGGTCTTTACCTTACCTTTCCTTTATAGGCAGTGAAAAAGTTAGAAAGCCAATAAATTAAGGTTTTACAACTTTCTCAACTTCAAACATTTCCTACATCTGCTTCTGTAGTTACTGCAATGTCAGATTTATATGTAGTACCACTTCACAAACTACTCTTTTATGAGTATGAAACTAATGTTTCCCCGGAGACCTTTACTTTACTTCCCAATAACACTAAAGACAGTCCAGATTTGAGGCTGCTGTAGACAGATATTTATGATGGGACCCCCACAAAACCTCCTTCAGAGGGAAACTAAACAAGGCGTGAAACGGCAAAAGCCTCCAAGTCTGATAGAGACCCAGGAGGGCATTTACAGGGAGACACGAAAGGTGGGAGGTTATTTTTTTTTGTCTCTAAGGAGGAATTCACTGAGGCTCAACAACATCACATAACAAACACTGAGAGTGTACAGTGTAGCAGCGCTCCAGTGCCGTCATGATATATCTGAGTCTTGACCGCAAAATGTACTCAGCATTTAAATGATTATGTTATAAATGATGGACCCAAAAAAAATAGGGACTGAGGAAACACCACCATAAATATATCTCACTAATCTGCAGCGAAGAAACTCCAGATGAAGGATAAGTCAGAACATTCAGCACAGTAAAACAGACAGAATATAAATAAATAGGCACACATTATTGATCATTGTGATCATTCCTACTCTTTGTAGCCACCACTGAAAATGAGGGCTGTCTCTGCATGTGTTCTCTGACGTTTTATATAAAATAAATGTTAAATAAATAACCATTTTCAAGCCAGAGTAAAGGGTATATCTCCATCCATCCATCCATTATCTTCCGCTTATCCGGGGTCAGGTCGCGGAGGCAGCAGACGCCCTGAGACGAAGTATATCTCGTTCGCTTTTAAACATATCAGAATTTTTTTTTGCCAGGCGTCTTTGGATTCAAAACAAATCAGAGGAAAAACCAGAATCCTGACTTTGACATGCAAGCAAGAAAGCCTAATCTGATAGTGGACTGAGTTCAGCCAGAACCAACCTGAACAGAGGGCAAACAGATGTTATCAATCCTGGAAACAAAAATTGTGGCTCCACTATAGATATTTAACTAGTTACTTTATGTACAACCTCTACAAACGTTTTCACTCTACTCTGCACATCAACTCTAGAAGGATGTTCCACCATGCTGAATGTATCTTCCAACAACCTGCTCCCCTGTATACTGTTTTTGAGCCGTGCTGCATTTATTTTGTTCATCCAGTGTGTGTTTTTTTTCCTGGCTCCAGTAAATGAAGTTTTTTTTTCAAGTCAGTTTAATAAAATATCACAATTCTAACATTAACCTGGTTAATGTTTCCTAATGGAACCACACGTCACACATGATACATTAAAGGTTGAAAATCTGAAATTTTTCTTTCTGTTTTTATAGTTTCTGGCTGATAAATGGTTTCACGTTTTTAAACATGGCAAGCATTTAGAAGCCACCAGTGGATTTTGGGGATTAAAGAGTTAAACCAAAATACTGAACAAGTGAACGTGTTGCCCTGATGATGTTGCTGGATGTAAAGTCAGAGAATGACTTTATATTTAAGTATTATCCTCTTAAATATAAAGCACATTTTGGTAAACCCTGTACTAAACCTCATACTGAAGTTGTGTTCTGTGTTCTGTGTGTCACCTCTATAAATCCGGTCCTGAGCCCACTGACCGGGCCAAACTTCATCTGCACCAACAGTGAGCCAGGTGGACAAAACATTTACCTGCTTTACGACACCAAGTATAAAATCTGTCCATGACCACACACTCCTTTGTGTTTCTGTCTCTGTGAGGACATTATGGATTCCTCCGTCTCTTAACGTAAATGTCACAACTAAACTGCAAAGTCCAACACTGATGTTCACATATAACATCATATTCCGTTGGGTTGCGACTGCAAAAGTCAGTCTACTGCATTTAAACCTGTCGCCTCTGTGTCCACCTGCTCTGTTCTCCCTGCTGTGTGTCTGTACGCCCCAAGTCTGCTTCAACTCTCAAATTCATATGTGAATGTGTTTAAATGACTGTATTTCATAACAACTTACACAATATTCATTTTTAATGCTGCAGACACATCCTGGATGGATTACTGAACAGACTGAGGGCTACGAAGAATCAGAGGGCCACCTAAGATTCAACTACAATATATCACTGAAACAAACACAAATACACTAAATGACAACAAATATGCGCAAAACAACAAATAAAATGGCCACAAAGAGATACAAAACAACAACGGGACACAAAACAACCATTGAGAGAAAAAAAAATTACAACAAAGAGATGCAAAACAACCACAAAGAGACACGAAAAACCACAAAGAGACACAAAACGATCAAAAAAAATACAAAACAACCATAAAAAGACACAAAACCACAAAGAGAAACAAAACAACCACAAAGAGACACAAAACAACTACAAAGAGACACAAAACGACCAAAAAGAGACACAAAACAACCACAAAGAAGACACAAAACAACTACAAAGAGACACAAAACGGCCAAAAAGAGACACAAAACAACTACAAAGAGGCACAAAACAACCACAAAGAGACACAAAACGGTCACAAAGAGACACAAAACAACCACAAAGAGAAACAAAACAACCACAAAGAGACACAAAACAACCACAAAGAGACACAAAACAGCCACAAAGACACACAAAACTACAAAGAGACACGAAACAACTACAAAGAGACACAAAACGGTCACAAAGAGACACAAAACAACCACAAAGAGAAAGAAAACAACAACAAAGAGACACAAAACAACCACAAAGAGAAACAAAACAACCACAGATTCTAACCTGATTTCTGAACTTAGGTCTTTGTCCTCATGAGGACAGAAGTAGTAATGTACATGCACCCACACACATACACACTGTGTGCAGTGTCACAACACCAAAAACCTGCTGAAACCAACATCCTCAGATTTAGTGTTAATTAATCAGCAAGTATTTTGATGATAAACCACACAAGAAGACATCATGATGTGATCCAGGACACTATGATGGACATTCTGACTATCTTCTATGGAGTCATCAGTAACCAGATTTACAGATACTATAAATGACTGCAGCCGTAGTGGTGATTCATAAGTACTGTAACGGGGTGACAGGCAGCCATTTCCTCCAGAGAAAAGCAGAACCAGATTAAACACATTAACTGGTGATGCAACCGTTTATCTTAACTGGACGCCTGCTTTCTACCAACCTGTGAGGGCCTCTTCAGAGAAACACAGTGATGTAAGAAGCTCTAGAGACGGAGCAGCCGGTCAACATAAACGTATGGCTTCCATTACATGCATGTCCTAACGCTGATTTATGCTGAAACATGTAGAGAGAACATGATGTGAAGCTCTGTATTACGTTTCTGAGCGGGAGAGAGCAGGTCTGTGTGACGAAAAACAATAAATAATAGAAATTTTCCTGAGAGTAAGAGAGAAACTTCAAGTAAATACATGCTTAAATGGTAGCGCTCCAATCTGGATGCACCCTGGGACCATGTTTATTACAGACTTTAATAAATGTTTACATTTTTTAAATCTTAAAATTGCAGATTTTACAGATGTTTTCAATCCGGTGAAACATGCAGGAGATATCTTGAAATCTAATTCGAGCCCCAGAGACATTTGGACTGAAACATAACCTGAATGGCAATTCATACCAAATGTGGTTTGGATACAGTTTGTGAAAATCTTTCTTTTGCTCTCAAGAACTTGACAACAAAAAGATACAACATGACCACAGAGAGACGTAAACGATCACAAAGAGAGGCAAGAAGGAGGCAAAAAAAAACAACAAGTAGGTAATAACTGATGACAACAGAGAGACAAAAAAGACAGCAAAGAGACAAAAAGTGGCCTCAAAGAGACAAAACATGACAGCAAAGACTCACCAAACAGATGCGAAACAACCACAAAGAAGAAAAGAATGACAACAAAGAGACAAAAAATGCCCATGAAAAGATACAAAAATGATCAAAGTGGCATAAAATGACAACAAACAACCACAAGTAAATGCAAAACTACAACAAAGAGATACAAAATGACATAAAATGACCACAAAGACATAGAAAAAATACCCACAGATAGAACAACAGACAGACAAAGCAACAAAAAAGAGATGCAAAATGACCAAAAACAGACTCAAAGCGACCACACGGCTTCTGACAAGCATTCATTTCGTAGGGTGGATGTGGATTCTGCATCTGACGTCACTGTAAACTCAAAGATGTGAGAAAACAACAGGGTAAATGTTGTGTTTGGGCAGGTTCAGATAGCGGCAGGCCCTTTCAGTGTGCTGCTATCTCATGTTTAGAGCTCTGGACAACATGTCAGGTCACCGGCTGACACTGATCCCTGTTGAACAGATAAGATTCACCCCCGACATCTCTGCAGAGATTCAAACAATCAGCACCTTCCTTCTAACGAAGCAGCCGCAGAAAAACTCTTTCTGTGAGCGCAAGTTTAAAATAACTGAGAAATTCTGCGTCATTCCTCAAATAAAAAGCACTGGAACTTGGGGGTGTAGTGAACCTAAACTGATGTCTAGTGTGTGTCCAGGTATTTCCTCGTCAGGGCGTTACCACAGCGACCTGCCCTCGGGCTGATGGGAAATGATGCAGGAAACGTGCTATAAGCAGCATCTGTGCTGCAGGTCCTGGCAGCTGTGAGGCAACCTGCCCTGGAAAAGCCCACAAGCCCTTGTTGGGAGCTTGTGGGTGTGGTACCGAGCCGTGGGTGGGGTATTTACTGTACACACAAATAGCTCCGTCGGTTTCCTCATCACACAGCAGATATATTTTCCTGAGTGGTTGACGTGGTGGGTTCAAACCAGTCCAGCAGAGTTTTTATTAGACGTCACCGTCACACCACCGCGCTGCTACAAAGAGGCCTCAGTGCAGAGAACAGGGGAGCTGTGAGGGCAGGTTTAAGGTCCACAGCATCCAGTCAGGATGCTCCATATGAACTCCCTATGAACAACTGAATCTGAAAAAGCTCCCACCTGACCCCTCAGAACCAGAGGATTTTTAATGTACAACGACACGTTTGAGCTCTGTAAAAAACCAAGTTAGTTTTACATTCACAATCTAAATGCACCATCTGTTTTTGTTCCACTCAGTTTTCTCTGTAACAACTTTGAGCATCATGATCACTGGATACATCATAGTTCAACAACAAAACTGCAGCAGGTCAGTATCTATGACATGGACTCAGTGTCTAATTAGTCAGCTACACAGTTAAACGTTGCTACTGTCACTACGCAGAACCAGAAAAGCTAGTCAGTTAACCCTCTGAACCCTAAAAAGGCACATTACCTTTAAAAAAACTGTAGAATTGAATCTTTGAATAGATCATGTGTGACGTGTGGTTCCACTGGGTAAACTAACAAAATCATCGTAATTGGAATATTTAATCTGATAAAACGTTTTAAGTCTAAATTTTGACTTTTTACCTCATTATTTTTTATCTCATACTCTTGGCATTAACGTTCTCCTCATACTGAAGTTGTGTGTCTGTGTGTCACCTGTGTGTCATCCATCCATCCATTATATCTATACATTGCTACATCCTCTGTAGGGTCATGGGGGGCTGGAGTCTATCCCAGCTGACTTAGTAGACAGCAGGACACAGAGACAATTGAAAGTACTTTAACATGTCTTTGGACTGTGGGAGGTACGGGGAGAACATGCAAACTCCACACAGAAAGACCCCAGGCTGAGGTACAAACCCAGGACCTTCTAGCTGTGAGCCCAGCCGGCCCCCCAACTAACACATTCACTCCCTCGAGTGAGCGGGGCTGCATTTGTTCTCAGAATTTTGATATGTGTCATATGTGATGTACAGTTCTGTCAGCAAAGATAACCAAATCTAAGTTTAAAATCATGATACTTCATTAAAATCACTTTATTCGACATCTCATTTAAAAAAAAATCACCAATAGCGAAGTGCTCTGGCCAGATTCTGTGAGGAAAAAGAAATTCTGTGCTCTCTGGCGCATCCATGATGGCTGTGAACAGCAGTCAAGAATTAGAGTTTTCAGGTGAACTGTTTCTATGGAGCAGAGAGGAGACAACGAGAGAGACTGACAGGACAATCAAACATACTGGATCAATAAAATGAATGCAGCATGGCTCAGAAACAGAGAACACAGGAGTAAGTTGTTGGAAGATGCATGCAGCATGGTGAAACATCTTTATAGAGCTGGTGTGTAGAGTAATGTGAAAAAGTTTGTAGAGACTGTGAAAATGTAAACAGGTAAATGTCTTTTGTTGTTCTTAGTCATGCCTATGGACACGTTGACTACTAGGAAATGTTAATTCCCGGTAGTTGAATTTTTTCTAATGTAAGTCATATGAAAAATTAGGCTTTTTAAAAAATGATTGATGACATTCTAACTGTGTCATAGTTCAGAGCCAAGGTGCTGCTGTTTCCACTGAGGGGCAGGGCTTTAAGTTTTCTCTGCTGTTTACCTCGTTAACTCTGTAGTATCTCAAGAGAACCGATGAGAAAATCAGAAAACAGCTTCACCATGAGATCAAACTGCCTCTACACGAGGCCCGACCTAACGTGAAGGGAGACACGTTCATTCCTGTCTTGGTTCTAAAGGCTCTGACAGTACAGCTCACAGGGACCAGACAGCCTCTCCTGGATAAATAACACTTGAGGAGCTGACAGTCTCAACCCTTAACCCTCCTCCTGCTCCTCACTTCTCTCCTCACCCCCGACACCCCGCTGAGGGCAGATAATTTACAGCTCTCCCATTAACGGCCTGCCTCGACCCCGAGCTCAGCCACACAGTTAGAAGTTAATCTGCTGCTTCATCCCAGCGTGTTGTAAAGCTGCGTATGCAGGACTGCATCCTATTTTATACACAGCAGAGGTAAAAGCCAAAGGTCAGCGCTGGTCACGGCCGAGTGATATGAAACAGGTTAGTACTTTGAGCTTCAAGGTTACAGCTCATTTCCTCTCCTTCACGGGTTTCTTGTTTTCTAAAATGAGGATAAAATTCATTCAAGATGTTTTTGAACCAACCTAACGTTGATGTATATGAGGATTAGCTGAGTGATGTGGACTCCTGGATGTTATTTAACCAGAAAGCAAAGCTGTGACCTTAAAAGAACAGTTCACTACTTTAGGAAAGAACACTCTTCCATTTTCATCTTACGCATTAGATTAAAGGTCAGAATCACTGTTGCCTCTCAGATCTATGAAGTCCCCGCCTCTCTCTCCACCCACCCCTCCCCTCCACCGCACGCTGCAGCTCAGCACACCAGCTCCCCCTCAGCACTGTAAAGCTGTCCTGCACAACACAATGGACAGTTGTAATATTGGAGTAATTCAGCCATCCATGTTAGAACCAGAGACTAATTCTAAAGAAGATTATTTTGAATGAGCTTATTAATACCACTTTATTATCTGCCAGCAATACATGGTTTAGTGTAGGGACAATACATGGTTTAAGTATATCCATTAGCTGTAGTATCTGGTTGTATCACCTTACTGTTAAGTAAGACCCAGTTTATACTCACCATGTGCAGAGGACGATAAGCTGACAGTGGACATAGATGGTTGCATTGTCCCTCATATCGAACGCACAAAAACACATGGGGCAAATATTACAGGATATTCTAGCTATTTACTTATTTTTTGTGTGTGTGTCTGCATTTATACTCATTGTTTAACACCACAGAAGGGAGTCAACTTTAATGAGATCAATGCATATTTTAGTCTTGCAGCAAAATATATAAATATTTAGTGCGTGTGTGTGACCATCACCGACCACCCCTGGAGGCTAAGCTGTCATTCTTTATTGAATTTTTCTATCATGAGCCAGAGGGGGCAGTGCTGCACCTCAGTGAATTGAGGGGGAAACAAATGAAGGACAGGGCAAGACAAGACGAACAGGGAGGGTACAGACAGGCAGTGCTATTTGAATCCTACAAGAGTGCTGTAAAATGTGGTGTCATTCCCAACAACCGATCCCACATCTGAAATTTGGGAACAAATAATCAACACATAAACGAATTGGAGACCCGAAGTCCTGACAGTAGACAGAGTTAGGATGCCAGAAGACAGGAGTGAGAGAGAAATGTATAAAGGGCGTGAGTTTAGTGCAAAGTCTGAAGAGTGACTCCGCATAATCAGGCGGGTCCCATCAGCTCTCAGAAAGGGGACTCGACAGGAGTTGGTAAGCCCTGAACAAACATGCATGTATGATGGACACCAAAGCCCAGAGCGATTACCACGAGTCAGCAGTGCCCCCACACCCAGGGCATTCTAGCTATTTACAAATTTATCTGTAGTACCATCTAAGCATGGGCAGTGGTAAGTCTCTGGGCTACTGATCAGAAGGTCAGAGGATCGAACCCCAATGAGGCCATTGTTGGGCCCTTGAGCAAGGGCTTTAACCCTTTCTGCTCCAGGGGCGCCGCACCATGGCTGACCCTGCGCTCTGACCCCAACTATGTGAAAACAACATTTCACAATGCTGTAAAAATGTATTTGTGACAATGAAGCTTTCTTCTACCTCTTCTAAGTGAATATTCCTGTGGTGAGCCAAACACATTGGGTGGACATAGCACAGGATTTCTGGAGAATTTAAACTTCCCACACCTTTCCGTTGATGGTTGAATAAGTTGTGCTTCACAAACACTGCTTCAGTGCTAAACCAGCCTAAAGGGAGCTCAGACTGTCTTTTTAGATGACGGTTGAATCAATATTGATTCAGAGTCAGCTACGGTTGAAAGTCTGAGGTTTATTTTAGCACTTTCAGTTTGGTTCCAATGTTGGGCTTCTACCTAGATTCAGCACTTCTGCCTGATGTTATTTCAATATTTGTGACAAACATAAGCATTACACCAATACAGAGAAAAACACTGAGAAACAAACCACTAGAATATAGCATAATTTCATTAAAAGTACCACCATGAAAAGACGTGAAAGACATAATGTGAACAGACTGTTGGCAAAATGGCTGCTAATGCACAACCGCAGGCAGGTATATTAAAACACTACTGAATAATTGAAATCAATATAGCGAATGTTACAGAAGCTGATTTTATTGGGGTAGCCTCTAGCACCATGGGCTCATTTCTGGCTCATCTGAATTCCATTTGTTTAAGCAGGAAGCACAGTCTGTAAACAACTTCTCCTTTGAATAAATGTTTTTGCTTTATTTATAATTCAGCTGAACAGAGAAAAGTTCAGAAAATGTTCTCATGAAGGTGTTTACTACAAAAACAGCGCAGCAGAGACACAAACACACCACACAGGGACTATTTAGGGGAACTTTTGCTTTCAAGCTGCAGCCAGTAGATGGCAAACACATTAGTCAAGCCGACAGAAAGTTCCATTCATGGGGCAACACACAGCCACAAACTCATTTAACCTGTTGTTTCCTGATCAGCACTAATTTACACAAATTGAAGTGGACTGTGTGCACGTCTCCGCAGAGAATAACACCCCCTTTTCATTTGGGGGGTTGACACGGGCCACTGCAGGCCTCAGTGTGAGTGTGTGTGTTGGGTGGGTGGGTGCAGGGGTAATGGGTGGGGGTCAGGGTGGAGCCGCCAAGTCTAAGCCAGCGCACAGAGAGGGGTTGTTGGGCTGAGAGTCGCTCACAGGCCTCATGTTTTCAGCTCTAAATCACTTCTGCACAACATGGTCGACCACAACTATGACAAGTCTCGCAAATATGATCGACGATGAGTGGATGAGCGACTGAACCTCAGTTTACAGAGCAATGCGGAGGCAGTTCCACCGTCCACTTATCTGTTTTGTGACAGCAGAGCATTCCACCAGCAACAAATTAATAAATCAAACAACTAAATCGGAAAATGTCAATAGCAACGAAAATTCAAGGAGGATTTTAAAAAGTCACCAAAATTATTTATCAGAGCCAGAAACTGTAAAAACTGAAAAAGTGATCAGATTTTCACTTTTCCAACAGTCCTGGAAGTAACCATGTGTGATGTGCAGCGCTTTTGGGAAATCTAACTTCAAAATTGGAATGTTTTAACAAAATCACTGTATTGTAAATGTCTCATTCACACATTTGCTCTAATCAAGTCAAAAACAAACAACAAATTCTGCACTCCTCAGTGCAAGTGAAATGCCATGAGTAACTTTTTGGCTGAACTGCAGGCTGTGTGTAGACAGAGCAGAGAGGAGACAAGAATGGAAACTAATCAAAAATGTAACTAGTCAAATATCTTCTGAATGTGGAGCCAGCATCTACCCGAGGGTTGTTGTTTCTGAATGAATAAATGAATAAAGAAATTCAAATTTCTTTATTTTCTCTTTTGTTTGAGAGTTATTGCATTCATTTTTAAAATGTTGTCATACTGCACTGCAGACATTTCGGAGTTCTCTCTCCTTCTTCATGGTTGTTCTGTTTCCAAAGAGGTGCAGGACTTTATGGTGCAGTGAAAAATGAGCCGACAGCGAATAAAAATGTGACAAAAACAAAGGAAATGGGGTTCAGTGGGGTTAATGAATCACTACGCTTGATTGATACCAGTGTGAGGCAGTCGTTAGCTTAGCTTAGCATAGAGGCTGCTGGCAGGGGGGAAACAGCTAGCCATGTTCTTTCCACATGACAAAATCCAGATAGCAGCTATAGCAGCGTGTAGATTGATTCTAAGTACAGCAGAACATAAAGTTAAAGGATGTCAAGCAACTTCCAGGTGTCGCCAAACAGAACTTGTAAACGCCCTTTTTCATGGAGCAGTGTTGAGATATTTGAGCCAAAAGTTGACATTGGGGAGAGAAATGTGGTAACAAAAACAGTAGCCTTAGATCTCTCTCAAAGACATCAACAGTGTGACTGCTGCCAGAACCGACCAGCATCTAAATACTCCAGATGTTCTAAGTACGTCCACCAGAAGACAGAACTTTAAAGACCTACACAAGACCTAATGCCCAGTTCCTCCAGCCCACTGGGATTTGTGTTTCTACAGGAGAGCCAAATCCCCAGGACAATCAAGCAAATCAGTCTGAATGACTGTAAAAATGAACAATGAAGCCTGAACTTTGCATGACAAAGAATCTCTTGGGCTGCTTCATCCATCCATTGATCAGTGGTGTTCAGTATTTTCAACCCAATGCCAGAAGAACCTTCAAAAAGTATCTTAATTTAGAACGTGGAGAACAAAACTGATGCCTTCACATGTGTGAACAGTACAACACTGACCTTGGAGGTTTGACCTCTACTGGCAACATAACGTTCAAAATCCATCCCACTAAAACATAACGCTAATCAGCAAATGCACTCAGGTAAATGTAGTGGAAATCTGCTAACATTCTCCATTACAATCTCCATCAGGGAAACAGTGACAGCAAGAAACTACGGAGGCCCCACAGCTGAATTCATCTGAATCTGAACAGAGTAGCATTAACTGTGTTTCCTTAGAGATGTCAAGTGAGTGATTGGGGCGAAGTTTTCAAATGTTGCCTAAAATTAAAAAAGAACATGTGAGCTAGTTTTGTTTCCATTCACTGCTTTGGAGCAGCTGAACTAGGCTGGTAGCTTCACTTCAGGCTACATGACTGTAATAAAGAGAGGAGAAGAAGCTGGAAACAAAAGCAGCTGTCTGCCAAACTCTAAAAACATTTAAAAGAAGAAGAAACAGAACGTCTGGGTTTTTGTTTAGCTTGTGAAGCTGTAATGATTCTTTTGCGTAAGCTGGTATCGACTGCGTTTCAAGCTGTCCTGAGACGAAAACAATGAAAGAAACAGCTGATCGGTGGTGTGAGGTAAATGCTGGTTACATCAGAGAATATGTTTCCATCTCCCATGAGCTTAAGAGAGCACAAAAACTTAGGGGAAGCTTTTTTAATTTTACCATTTACATTAACCTTTTCTAATGAGATACTCCAAAATGCACTTAATATATGGAAACAACTACTACTGTGGCGGTAAATGTTCCAATGTGTGGATGTTTGGCTCTCTTGACAGCTTTCACCAAAAATAAGAACCAAATGTTAAAAAATGTCACCTCATTTTTTGGAAAAAAGATGAAATGACTCTAAACATGCTCTAAAGTTATGCTGGACCTGTTTGAAGTCCTGTTTTCTCCTTCAGTCATCAGAACCAAACTGCACTTTGAGGGGATTTAAGGAGGGAAATACACTGATAACATCCAAACAAAACAGAAGAGCTGAATGAAACATTAATAGTCAGCAGCTTTATTAGAGATGAACTGCTTGATTTGGTTAAAATGTACGTTTTAATATTTGTTTTTCTTTTTTAATGTAAAGTCCTACATGAAGCTGCTTTCTGTTGTTCTGGACTCTAAATGTGAGGACAGCAACATAAATTGAGGCTTTATCTGAAATAAAGTGTTAAAACCTCACATTGTTTGTTGTTGTTGTTTACAGCTCATAGGATTACACTCTCTAAGATTAATATGATGGGAGTGGTTACAGCAAAGATAATTACTGGTACTTGTAATACCTTTATTTGTATTTAAAATGCATTTTCTGTTTATTAAACGTTTATTCTCTCAGTAGTGTTCTCAAACATTGCATGTGCGTTATTCCTCCAAATTCCTCTCTGTAAAGCACCAAAACATCCCTGAACGCGTTGGAAATGTGCGCACATCACTTCTCCAAACTGAACCAGACACTAAAAGCAATCTTGCATCCTCTTTATCTCCTTCTAAAGTATGCAAAGAAGTCCAGATTAAAGGAACTTTACCTCGCTCGGTGCGCTGCGTTGCGGCTGGAAGTCTCAACTCTCCGGCGGCCAAGACGCGGACTGACGCGCAAAACGGTTACGCACGTCAAGGTAAAGGAGAAACAGGCGGTGCGGATGTCCAACAGGGGCTCCTCTGAGGCTGAGAGCAGACTGGCAGCGAACACTCCTCCTCCTGTGTGGCTGCTTTTACGCGCAGCGGTGAGAGGAGACGCAGGCAGGTGAAGTGTGCTGAAGTCTAGGAGGTGCGCCCTGCAGGATGGAAACTGGAGACCACACCATGGACGCAGCTCGGTGCCACTGAGGCTGGCAGCTTCCTCACACTCATCACCCTCTGCAGTGCGACCTGAAGCGGACCTCCAGCTTTTGGGTTGTTGTTTGTCCCTGACACATCTCACCAAACATTTCAGGCACAGTCTCAAACAAAGGAGGCACCCGACCCTGTTGCTCAATATGTGGACACTGATTTGATTTAGAGTCCTTCCCACTGCTCCCACCCAGCTCTGGAAGTCCTCCTGATCCAACACTTGCACCATTAAAACATCTTTATCTGCTGTCAAATTCAGATTTACTGTCTGCAGAAAAGGTGGGCAGTCAACAAGAGCTACAGTTCAGTTGAATAATGGACAAGATGATGGCAGAGATTCAAGATTTTACAGCTGCTCTGCTTTAATGCAGAGTTCAATAGTTTGAGATCTACACTTATCTGACTACAGTCTGAAGTCTGAAAAGGCCAACTCTTAAAGTTTTTTTTCACTTGTTGCAGTGTAGAACAAAGCAGCAGACATCATGACATGTTAAAAATTACGTAGTGAGCAAAAAACGTTCTTAAAAGTTGTTGTTGCAACTTGGCTTTCAGGAACTCTTTGCAGGAACTCTGGTGGCAGAAATGTTTACAGGAACGACCCCCTAAATGGTCCTTCTATTCTTTGTGTTTCTATTGTAGTTAGGATCCAACGACCACGTGTTAACTCTGAGAGAACCAAAAAAGTAAGGCTGTTTTAGGGTCCCCTGAACCTTTGTGCTCCTACAAGAACCACGTAGAACCTCTTTCAAGTTGATTCAAGGGAAGAAAAAAGCACTAAACCCCAGGGTAGGTATTTCTAGGAGGCACTGATTGGTTAGACTCAGGACAACTACTGCCATTTTCCAGCAGTCTGCTCTTCGCCATCAACAAAATAAAATTTACCATATAAGCTAAAATACCTGTTTGCCATACCTACTACTCTCAGTGCACTCAGAGTTAACTTGGTGGTTGAATCTGTTGGATTCTACACCACAATGGAAACAGAAAGCCTTAAAGGGCCAATATAGAGGGCCGTTCCTGTAAATACCACTTCACACATGCTCCAAGCTCCTGCAGTGGATAGCTTAACTCCATAGGGTGGCTGGGCTCACCCTTGGAGATACGGTGAGGAGCTTGGACATTCAGAAGGAGCTTGTAGTAGAGCTGCTGTTCCTATAAAAGAAGGAGGAACAGAAAAACTGAGACTTATGTTATGAAATGGATTGTAAGCTGACTGCAGGCAGATTTCGGAGAGGCCCAAAATTTTATGTGTTCCAACCAGAAGAATCTGTCAGCCATGTTTCAGGGACTTTTTAAGGCAAAAATAGTACCTTTGTCTTTCTTTGCAGGTCTTAACATTGAGTGGTTGAATTCAGACAGTAAAACGAGTGCCCTTTTTTTCTATGTCTTCGTCCAGGAGCAGTCCTCTCCTCTCCAACGTCACCATCAATAATGTAAAACTTCCACTGTTTTATTTCCTTCATGCTCATAGAACAGAAGTTATGTCCAGGAACTACAATATGTTGTTGTTTTGGTGCACTCAGAGCTATCGTAGCAGTCAAAACTGTTGGATCCTATGGCTCAATGGAAACAGAAAAGCTGGAAGGATTGCTCTTGCAGATTGTGCCATCAATACTTGCTCCAAGTTCCTGCAGTAGAATGACTGTCTCTGTAGCATAGCAGGGATCAGCTTTGGAGACAGAGTGACAAACTTGGATATCTGAAGGATGTGTTCTGGGCTCCTTCTTTGGGAGGCGTTCTGAGTAGCTAGGAGAAGACCCTGGGGTAGACCCCAAACTTTCTGGAGGATTTACATATCTCATCTGGCCTGGGAACAGCTCAGGATCACCAGGAGGAACAGGAAAAGATGGCTGATTACCAGGCGACTCTGCAGGAGGAAATAGATGAATAAGAGGGTGGAGGAGTGGTGTGATCCTGGGGATGGCAGTAATTTTCATGTAGTCCAAAGTAAAGCTAAAGCTTCAATAAGGGGAGCTACCTGGACTTCATTTGTCAAATCACTTTTCCAAATAATCTGTTCTGAATAACTTTTATCTTCTATTTCAAAGCTTCATTGCTTTTACTGTTTTTAAGCCTAATTATAAGTTCACCATATTCGTCTGATTCTTAGACTTACTAATAATCTATTCTGTTTTGCACAGTAAGGCTGTTTGCTTAGCATTACACTGCTGTGCTCCATAAATACAACCAACTGTGATGAGTAAAATCAAGACAGCTGTATACTCTATACAAGTAGAGGACATCCTCAAATTGAACACTAAGCAAAACACCATAAAACATATCTGTCTTCCACAATGTAGCATCAAGTCTTCATCTTTGTCTCACAGAGCTGGTTTATTTCTTCCATGTGCTCGCCCAGGAAAACTATTGTGGTCTAATGAAAAAGTGTCGACATTGTGTCTGTTAAAGATAATTAAAACTTGGAATAACAGATTTATTACACAACAATACTGACAAAGATCTTCATTCATTACAGATGACAGCAAACATTTCCACTTATTGAACTTAATGCTCTGTAAACTGTTTAAATAATGTCCTCTGTAGCCTTAAATGTGGCTGTTATTTTAGCCTCTTCCCTAAACTGTTTGATGTTTGGCTCTGTCTTTAATGGTCTCTTTCTTTAATGAGCCTTTGTAGCCCAAGAACAACAGATGTGCTGGTTTAAAAGAGCAGAGGTACAGACAATGACCATGTCGAGTCCTAAATCAGATGACAGGGAGAGAAAGATAAGCAATAAGTAGAGATGGAAGGATGGAGGAGAGAATGTGATAATGGGAGTGCAATTCCTTCTCGGGTGAGTGTGTTGTGTAACATTCCCACAGAGTGTGGTTCTTCTACAAGGAGACACCCAGGAACTGTTCCTAATTAGCCTAAAGACCAGGCTCACACATGTAAACAGAGGAAGGCCTTTCACTGGGATGCATCCCATTCAGCTCTCAGTCTGTAAGTCCTGACAGCAGAGAGTGAAGAACCAGACATGGCACCTTCACACCAAACACAAAGTGCAGCTAAGGCTGATATCAGTACTGTTAGTTTTGCAAATACATGTGATTATAGATAGATAAATATCTACATATCATAAAATACACATAGAAACACAATTTTTAAAATATATTCTCAATTTTAAAAAAAGATTTTGCATAACATACGATAGAAGAAGCCTCCAACTGAAATCACTCTATTGTCTGATTAGTACCACCAAAGTGATTAATACAGTTCACTTTATCTAACACCAGTTTACAGCATATATTATCTCAAGGCATTTCACATAGTAAGCTAAAGACCTTGCAAATTTTATGCTGAGAAACCAGGCAAAATCAAAGTTTGCTTTGGATTCCCTTTGACTTGACAACAGTGGGAAGGAAATAAAACTGCTCTGGCAGAACCAGGCACAGGGAGGACAACCATCTGCCTCAACCAATTGGGGTGAGAGTGGGGGTGTGGGTGGGGATGGCAGGATAGCAGGTGGAGAACAGACACACATAAGAGAACAATAAACAGAATGGAGAGACTGGGGAGGTCACTGACTGCAAATCAGAGACATGTAGCTCCAGATCCAGAGACACCTGCAGGGAGAACAAAACACCAACTACAGGAGAGAGAAGACACAAAGTTAGTGACATGTAGTGGTGATATATACCTGTATGGAAGAAAGAGAGAGGACAGAAGAGAAGAGGAGCCCAGTGCATCACGGGAGTTCCCATTCTGCTTCTGGAAACTCGGGAACCAGAAGTAAACCTGCAGTCTGAGAGCGAAGGAGGATTTTAAATTCTACTCTGGATTTACAGGGAGTCAGTGAAGAGAAGCTAATACAGGAGAAGCAACAGGCCCTTT